>CM053590.1:75791429-75862305 GCA_028646515.1 Pseudochirops corinnae | reverse complement strand
AATGGTCAAAGGATTTAAACAAGCAATTCTCAGAGGCAGAAATTAAAGATATCTATAAGCATATGAAAAAATGCTCTAAATCACTCTTGATTTGAGAAATGCAAATCAAAACAACTTTGAGGTACCACATCTCACCAGTCAGATTGGCTAAGATGACAAAACAGGAAAATGACAAATGCGGGAGAGGATGTGGAAAAATTGGAACACTACTGCATTGTTGGTGGAGTTGTGAACTGATACAACCGTTCTGGAGAGCAATCTGGAACTATGCCCAAAGGGCTATAAATAATTGCATACCCTTTGACCCAGTAACACCACTTTTGGGATTGTATCACAAAGAGATCATAGAAGTGCGAGGAAGACACATATGTACAAAAATATTTATTGCAACTCTTTGTGGTGGCAAAAAAACTGGAAATTAAGGGGATGCCCATCAATTGGGGAATGGCTAAACAAGTTGTGGTACATGAATGTAATGGAATACTATTGTGCTATAAGAAATGGGGAGGAGATGGACTTCATATTTACCTGGAGAGGCTTATACAAATTGATGCTAAGTGAGAAGAGCAGAACCAGGAAAAACCTGTACACAATCACAGACACATCATATGTGTGACGACCAACTTTGATAAACTGGACTCTTCTCAGCAACACACACTTATAAGACAACTCTACAAGTCTCAGGATGGAAGGAGATGTCTACATTCAGAGAAAGATCTAGAAAGAACAGTTTAAACGGAGACTGAAGCAATCTACATGCTATTGTTCTTTCCCATATTTGGTTTTGTTTCCTTTTTTCTACTGTTCACTCCTTTGGTTACAACCCTTCTATACAACCAGATTAATGTCCAATGTGAAAAGTACTTGCAGATTCTATACTTGACTGCATGCCACCAATCGGGAGGGGGGGAGAGGGAGTGGAGAAAACTTGAAACTCAAGGGACTCTGGAACTGAATCTTGTAAACTAAAAGTAAATAAACAAATCAAATTTAAAAAAATAAATAAAATAAAAATAAAACATACCCATCATCCTGTTACTGGAATTGTCTCCTGATGCTTTCAGTCAGCCTACAGGTGAAGGGTTTCCATTCCAATACTTTTATTCAATGATATAGAGCAATCAATATAGCCATATGCACAATAATCTATTAAACATTAATCTAAGCTGATGAAAAGAACCACAACAACAATAATACTTACACAGGCTTTAATGTTTACCAAGATGTTTTCATAGTCATTACTTTACTTCATCTCCATAATGATCCTGTGAGATAAGTGGAGCAGATACAAAATCTCCAAAGCGGATCTCGAATACCATCTAGCCCAACCCATGACTGAAAAAGAATCCCTATAAGCAGTAACTCAACATCTGTACTGAAAATCCCGAATGAAGGGGAACCCTCTTCATTCCATGACAGTCCTTCCCACACTTCTGAACATCTCTAATCAGGACTCTGGTTTTTATCATTCTATTTTCTGAAACTGAGTTTATAAAGCAAATGTATCTAGTAGCTTCTCAGTCCTCAAGTCTTGTTGACCTCTTTGCAACATGGACTGCCTCCTCCAAGAAATCTTCACACTGATTTTCATGACACAGTTCTGTTGATTTTCCAAAACATCTGACCAATCCTACTCTCAAGTCTCATTTGCGATATCTTTGGGGGGGGATGGGGGGGGTGGAGGAGGGGCATGGGAGGTAGCATCTCATAGGTTCCATAGGATAACAGAATCACAGATTTAGAGTTCAAAGGAAACTTAATGGGTCATCTACTACAATCCTCATGTTTTACGTATGAGGAAACTGAAGCTAAGAGAGGTCAAATGACTTAACTAGGATCACAGAGCTAGAAAATGCCCAAAGCAGAATTTAAACTCAAGTGTTCCTCAAGCCAAACCCAGCAAACCATCCCTTTTATGGCCTAAATTATTCAACCACCGTCTTAATTCTGATGACTCCCAAGTCTACATAGTTCATCTTTATCTCTCCTTCCATTGTTCCAGGGTCCAGCAAATCCAAATGCCTACTGGTCACCTCCACTTGATAGTCCATAACCATCTCAAACTCAACATGCCCAAAACAGAATCCATTATCCTTTCCCCTGAGGCAACCCTCTAACTTCCCCATTTCAGTCAAGGATACTACCATAATTCCAATCACGCTTATAAACATAAATTTCTCTTTCTTTTGGTACCCATATCACTCCCACCCCACATAAGAAATATAAAAACAAAACCCTTCTACAAAATATTCCAGCCTACCTTTTCAAATTAATTATCACTTCTCTTCACTCATGCTACATTACATCCAAACAGGCCCTGATGCTCTATTTTCAGTAGACAACATTCCAACTTCTGTCTGTCTATGCCTGAAATGCTCTCCCCCTTCCTCATCTCCAATTCTAGGAATCCTGAGATCTCTTTGAGGGTCAACTCAAGTGCTACTTCCTTCAAGAAACCTCTCATAAGTCTTCCAGTTATTAGTGACTCAACCACCCCCCACACACATATCTTTTGATAGATAAATGGGCAAACAAATTCTTGTTTGCAGGATGACAAACTTGGTGCTGTAAGGGACCACAAAGACCATCTTATCAGTTTTCTTAAAACAAAGGTTCAACAAGGTTAAGGGATTTTTTTTTTTGAGGCCACAGCAATAATAAGTGGTAAAGCCATGATTCAAACTCTTGTTCCCCAAGCTCCTTCTTTCAAAACTGCCACCTTGTTCATTCATCCACTAATTTAAGTTCCCAACTATGAAGTAGACACCTGGTGAGATGGAGGACAACACCTATAGGCTAAATAGAGTTACATAATTTATAATATAACAGAGGAGATCAAGACTTTGAAATTTAAGGGTATAAGGACCTTTCAAAATCATCAAGTCCAACCTCCTCATTTTACAGATTAGGAAAACAAATAGCTCAGCGACTTGTCCAGGGTCACACAAGTAATCAAACAGTGGAATTAGGAGTTTTGAACACAGACCCTGGCTCCAAACTGGAGGTTTCATTTTCCACCACTCAACAAGCTGTGCCTATAGCCTTAAGGACTTTAAAGACAGCTCTAGGTAGTTTTGTTTTGTATTATAATTTTCTTTCTCCAGGTAGCTATTAATCCCAAACTAGTGAATTTTACAAAGGGAACCATGACCAAAAGTAACAGGTATTTCCAACTACACTTAAAGGGAATGGTTAAACATGATTGATTCAGCAGAATACAACAAACATCAAGCCATGAACAATAAACATAAAAAATGAAAAAGAATTTGGGGTGGAGACCCAGATGCCAAGTTTTCATTTAATATTTTTCTTAAATATGTCTAATTCATAGT
This sequence comes from Pseudochirops corinnae, assembly GCA_028646515.1. NCBI lineage: Eukaryota > Metazoa > Chordata > Mammalia > Diprotodontia > Pseudocheiridae > Pseudochirops > Pseudochirops corinnae. Next base: position 75,858,973 of record CM053590.1, on the reverse strand, counting down.
TTTAGCTCCTAAAAATGCTAAACTCAAATGAGAATCTCCTATAAAAATTCTTCAATAAACAACCTTCTATCAGGAAAGTGAAGTATAACTGAAAGCATTTTAAGTTTATCTTACATTCTGAAGGTGGTAGCTTTAACATCAAGCCAAACAGTAAAGTCAAAAGTAATAGAGTAGAGAAAGGAGCATTTCTTTATAACGATTTATGATCAATAAGGCTAAGCTCTCCGGTGCCTCCCTATGATTTGGTGGTCACCAGAGGCTGTTGCACAATTAGGCCAGAGCAGTGAAACAAAGTGAAGTGAAGAGGACCAGGAACACAGTGAACAAGAAAACAAGCTAAGTGCTGCAAAATGATAATGATCAAGCTTGGCCCCAAAGAACAGACATGAAAAGACATTCACTCCCTTTCCACAGGAATTCAATATTGCATATACTGTGTTTTGATGTGCTGGATGGTTTTGCTGAACATTTTTTCTTCCTCTTTTTTAAATTCTTTATTCTAAGGGATGGTTATTGGGAATTGGGGGGAAGAGAGATAAAAGTCAGTCACTTAACAAGTATTTATTAAATGCTTTTTTATGTGCCAGATGCTGCTAAGCAATAGGCATACAGAGAAAGGTCAAAATAGTCCCTGCCCTCAAAGAGCATACATTCTAATGGGACGGCCAACATCAAACAACTATGTACTTACAAGATCTATACAGGGAAATTGAAGGTAATCTCAAATGGCAGGCACTCGCAATTAAGGGATACCAAGAAAGGTCTCTTACAAAAGGTGAGATTTTAACAGAGACTTCAGAGAAGCAAGAGAAATCAGGAAGAGGGGAGGAAGGAAATTATCTCAAGCATGGGTGACAGCCAATGCAAAGGTCAAAAGTCAGGAGATAAGAGTGTTTTGTGGGAAGAATAGTGAGGAGGTTGGTGTCTCTAGAAGTAGAATATGTGCTGGGGAGTAAAGTATAATAAGATTAGAAAGGTGGAAAGAGACTAGATTATGAAAAGCTGTAAAAGTCAAACCGGTTATTTTATATTTGTTCCTGGAGGTAATGAGGAGTCACTAGAGTTAACTGAGTAGGAGGTGAGAGTGACACAGTCAGATCCATATTTGAGAAAGATCTCTTTGGTAGCTGAGTGGCTGTAAAGAGAGATTTGGGGCTGGCAAACTCACCAGAAAGCTATTGCCAATAATCCAGGCCTTGAGATGATGAAGACTGGGGCAGTGGCAGTGTCAGGAGAAGAAAGGGAAGGAGAGATGCTGTGGAGATAAAAAAAACAGAACCTGTAAATCAACTGAATATTGAAAGTTGACACCTGGATCACCCATCTGGTTGACTGGGAAGATAGCGGTACCCTCAAAAGCAATAGAGAAGTTAAGAAGAAAGGGACGTTGGGGGAAAAGATAACGAATTTAGTTTTGGATACACTGAATTTAAGAGTCTACTGGAAAGCGCAGGTAGGTAGTAGAGTGGATAGGGAAACTGCCCTGGAGTTAAGAGGTCCTGAATTCAAATCCAGTTTCAGACACTATTGTGTGACCTTGGGCAAGTCACTTATCCTTGATTGCCTCAAAAAAAGTCGACTGGATAATCAGTCCTAAATGCCCCATGGGCAGTCAAAAATGAGGAATGAAGGTCAGGAGAGAGGTTAGGGTTGAACAAGTAGACCTGAAAATTTTCTGCATAAAGATGAAAATTAAATCCATGGGAGATGACTTCACCAAGCAAAATTGTAGAGTAAGAGAAGAGAAGAGGGTTCAGTACAGAACCTTGGGAAAAACCCATGATTAGTCACACAGGTGATACGAAAACAAGATATAGCAATAAAAACTTGATTTTAAAAAACAAAGCTTAAAAAGTAATAAAGGAATCAGTATCCTAATTTTCTGACAATTTGAAAAATTGTAAGTATCCTGCACTAAAGTCAACAGAAGTCGAATTTTATAAAAGATATGTTACTCTGGTTACATTTTATCCATTATAGCAGAATATAAACGCTGGATTTGAGAGCACCAAATCTTTTTGATCTAGTTCCTAGAGAAATATACAACTTTATAACTGCTTCTTTTCACAGACTAAATTTTTATCTGAACTGTATACTTACTATGATCCCTTCTAAACAAGTGAATAAAAATGTGAAGTATAATCATAAAAATAATGTTAAATCCATATACCAAAAGCTTTTATTTTCCGTCCCTAAGATCAGTATAACTCACTTAAGTAAACAGAAATGCTTGCTAATTTTATTTCCTTTCTTTATATCCTAGTAAAAAGGCTGTAATGTCTAGATTTTTAATGGTTCATCAATAAAACTGATAGGCCTATTAATGTCTAGTTCAAAAACAGAAACAAAAATATCTACTAGCAAATCCCTCAACCGCTGAAAAACAAAAATCAATTTGTGAATTACTCCAACTGTTTTAGAAAACAATTAGGAATTATTCCAGAAAGGTAACTAAAGGTCAAAGACAAAAAGACAAAATATTCAGAGCATCTTTTCTGTCACAGCAAAAAAAAGGGGGGAAAATAAAGTACATGCCCACTGATTGGGGAATGACTGAAAAACTGTTGCAAGTAAATGTAACAGAATTGTTGCACAATAAGAAAAAATAAATGCAAAGAATTTTTAAAAACTTGGGAAGACTTGTATGAATTGACAAAGAGTGAAGGAAGTGAAACATATACAATAATAAAAAAACATTAAAAGACCTCCTAATGATGGTTAACTTAATGATCCATTTTGATTCCAGGGATGGTGGAGAGATGTAGAATGCTTCGTGCCATTAGGCATGCTTTGACCTGTTTTACTTAACTGTTAGGCAAACAGTCCTTGACACAAGGGAATGGCAGTATTTAGTGATTGCATTTTACTTCTTTTTTAAACTTCAATAAAGCCCATCAACTGAAGAATAAATGGCTAAAGGAACGCTGGTACTTAAATGTAATAGAATATTACTGACAAATATAAAAATATGATCTGCTGTAAAGTAAGCAGAAACTGGAAAACAGCATACACATTAACATAAAAATGTGACCAGGAAGAACAAAAAGAATTGGATACTATAACTGCTAATGAGCAAGCTCATCCAGAAGATGAGCTGAGAAAATGCACTACCCTGCACTCACTGCAAAGGTAGGAGATTATGGGTGTGGAATACTACAGAGATACAATCGGAAGTGGTTTTGAAGAATTCTGTCCCCTTTAATCTTTGTTACAAGGGGTGATGATGCAAATGGGAGAGAGAAGAGAGATGAAATGAAAATGATTTATTCCTTGTATCTTTAAGCATGTACAGGCTGTCTCCACCAATAAAATATAAGATCCCTGAAAGCAATAACTACATTATTTTTGTCTTTATATACCAGGGCCCTAGCACTAAATAATAGCATAATAAAAGTTTATTGAAAACAAGACACTAACAAAGTAATATGGTTTAAAGCTTCAGTAAGATTCCTTTTATGCCAATAATGATGGTCTCAAATTCTATCTCAATCCGTTTCTTTTCACAAAGACTTGTTACTCTAATCACATCTTAAGAAAAAAGGGTCAAGAAGATTCCATAAAAAAGAGCTGCAAAACCTGAAGAGACTGAGAACGTTATTCTGTGTATAAGGAACAATTCACATGGAAATTACCTACATTGCTTCAAAAAGGAAGATACTTAAAATTACTTTCAAAATTCATCTGATTTAGGGGCGGCTAGGTAGCTCATTAAATAGAGCACTTGCCCTGGAGTCAGGAGGACCTGAGTTCAAATGTGACCTCACACACTTAACACTACTAGCCGTGAGACCCTGGGCAAGTCACTTAACCCCAGTTGCACTGTCTTCTGCCCTCCAAAAAAGAGGGAAAAAAATTCATCTGATTCTAGTTTTATTTGGTTTGTATAACAATAATACATTCAATTCAAATGTGTTAAAAAAAAAAAAAAACACTGCTTTCCAAAAGTTTAATACCACAGGTATAATTTTCTAAAAAACAGAGTGACTCATTCAGGGACAACAATGCAATAGAAAGATATTACCTCACCATTTTAGCCAGAAGCCTGTTACTAAATGGGAAGGGGGATGGGGAGTGGAACTGAGGGAGGCAACCTCTGGGGTTTATACCATCTGACAACTAGCAAGAAAGGAGATTTTTAGAACTCAGGTGGAAAAAAATACTACATATCCTCAAATCCTCTTTTTGGAGCAAATATTCTGTTCTACATGCCAAAACTTCCTCACCTTATCTTGCTCCACACCTAGCTCAACTATGCCCACTTCCAATCTAAATAAGTTATTTTCACTTAGCAATTCCACACCAATTAAGCTATAAAATGATAGTTTTAATTAACCAATTGGAAGAGAAAATTGTCACTGAACTGCTGAGCATATAGGGATGAGAGGAAGACAACTTTTCATTTACTGTAGAGACTCATTTATTCATAAATGCCCAGGTGAACAATTTTAAAACTTTTATATAACAGCCTGACATATTTTTCTGACTAAAGATCAAACTAAAAATAATATTTGCTGGAAGGCACCTGTTCTGAAAATACAGTTTTCACTTTAAACAGTCTTCATGAGAGAGCAAATAAGTACAACCCAGAGCCAACAGCCAAAGCTGCCTGCCCTCCGCCCTCCACCCACCAACATTGGAATCTCGCACACTGAGGTGGAGGAGTCACCTAAACCTTCTTACTCTGGCCCTTCGTAGTTCATTTCTCATGCATAAAGCTGTCACTGTTTCAGGGTTTAAACACTCTTAAACTGCCAACATCAGTCAATTACCCAGCCTTTAAACCACAAATCAGATAGCTCCTGATATTCCAGGGCTCAGTTTGACTTCACCCCTTTTCTCTTTCACAACCCAACTTCTAGACTCTAAATTTTTCCTTATTCCCAATCACTTCTCAATCCCAAGCCATACAGTTTCTCACCCAACTTTTCCACAAACTGCTCTCTAAAGGGCTCCTGAACTGTAAAACTTTAGTAGTCTTTTCTCAATCCTTATTCTACTTTAACACTGAAGCTTTTGACACTGCCAGTCCCATCCACCTTTATTAATGCTCTCCTTCCTCAGTTCTTGTAATGTTACTCTCTTGGATAAATCATTTCATTAGTTAATTTTTTTAAAAGTATATATTAGAAAAAAGTAGATCAATGAAACAGACTAGACAAAGGAAAATGAGGAATAATGAAACTCAATGACCCAGTGTTCTTCGATAAACTGGAAAAAATATAAATCACTTAATAAAGAATTCACTATTTGACAAAACTTCTGGGAAAACTGAAAAGCAATCTGGCAGATCAACTCCTAGGGAAATATTTAACAAAAAAAAGTCATTCCCAACAGATAAGTGGTCTGTTGACATGAACAAAGAGGTCTACACATGTGGTACTCTTAAACATATTTTCAGACTTTTTCTATGTATTAAGCAGTTATGTTTATTTTTTTCCTCTTCTTTGTCTTTTAAAAAATACTGTTACATACGATGTTGCAGGCACTGTACTAAGCACTTTACACCTATTATCTCATTTAACCCTCACAATAACCCTGGGAGATGGGTGTTACTACTATCCCTATTTTACATTTGAGGAAACTAAGGCACACAGCTTAAGTGACTTGCCCCAGGGTTCACAGCTAGTATTTAAGGCTTAATTCAAATTCAAGTCTTCATGACTCCTATGCTGCACCACCTAATTATCAAAAAGAAAAGAGTAAGAGATACTAGGAGAAATTTTGGTGGTTAAAAAAAAAATCCACTGGGGCAGCTAGGGGGCGCAGTGAACAGAGCACCTGACCTAGATTCAGGAGTACCTCAGTTCAAATTCGACCTCAGATATTTAACACTTACTAGCCGTGTGACCTTGGGTAGGTCACTTAACCCCAACTGCCCTCCCAAAAAAATGACGGAAAAAAGATATCATCAATAAATTTTTTAAAAACTTTTTATTAGGTACTTACTGTGTTCTAGGCATTGTGATGGGAACTGAGTATATAAATACAGAAGTGAGACTGCCCTCGGCCCTCAAGGGGCTTCTATTCCCAACTGGGTGAGATAACACTCTTGATAACCACCTCCAAACAAATGTCACCTAAATATATATATATTTGCCATGCTATTCTTTTTCCTTTTGTCCAGCCCCATCATTATCACAATTTTCAGATTTGGAAGAAAGCTCAGTTACCCTCTAGTCCAACATAAACCTCAAAATAATGCCACTGGGGCAGCTAGGTGGTGCAGTGAATAGAGCACCAGCCCTGGAGTCAGGAGTACCTGAGTTCAAATCCGACCTCAGACACTTAACACAAAACTAGCCATGTGACCTTGGGCAAGTCACTTAATCCCAATTGCCCTACCTTCCCCCCTCCAAAAAAAAAAAAAAAGAATGCCATTGACAATATAAGCAAGAAAGTATCCAGCCTCTGCCTGATGACCTGTACTGAGGAGGTCTTCCCTCCTTGGGCAGCCTATTCTATTTGCTATAAATTTTTCCCAACATCAGACACAGCCCCACATCACTGAAACTTCTAACTCGTTGCTCCTAGTTCCATCCTCCGAGGTCAAACCAAACAAGTCTATTGCCTCTCCTACCTGGCAGTCTTTCAAATATTTAAAAGACAGCTAGCTATCATGTCCATTTTGTGGAACACCTCCACCCCCATCCTCTCCTTTCTCTACTCCAGGCTAAATATCTAAATTGATATTCAAATAACAGGAACCCATTCAGGTCCTTGCTATCCATAAACAAGAATTTATTAAACAACTACCATGTGCGAAGCATTATGCTAGATACTAGAGAGACAAAGAATAAAGGGGTCCCTGCCCACAAGGGCCTTACAATCCAACAATAAGAGACAACTTGTAAAAGAATATACAAGAGAAATACAAAGTAATTTCCAGGGTTAGTAAAAAGCAACTGGAAGGATCAGGAAGAATTTCATATAGAAAATGGTACTTGATCTGCACCTTAAAAGGAATCAGAAATTCTAAGTGATGAAAGTGAGGAAGAAATATATTCCAAGTATGAAGGAGAACCAGCCAAAAGGCAAAGAGATAAGAGTGCTCTATGTGGCAGACCAATAAGAAAGTCAGTTTGGGTGAACCACAGAGTACATCAGAGTACGTAAACGGAGTAATTTATAAAAAGGATGGAATGGTAGGATGGCAGGAGGTTATAAAGAGTTTTTAATGCCAGAGGTGTTTATATTTAATCCTAATAAGAGAAAAATGATGTTAACTGACTAGGGATATGACATAGTAAGACCTGTGCCTTATGAACAGATATACAGACAAGAGATAGGGAAAACCGACAGAAATAAATAAGCATGAAAACCAATCCCCAATAGTAGTCAAAAGATATAAACAAAATAGTTCTCAAAACAGTAATTGCAAACTATTAACCACTATATGAAAGATGTTCCAAATCTCTAATAATAAAAAATATATCTCCAAATAACCCAGAGGTTTCACCTCATAACCAACTAATTGGCAAAGATGACAAAAAAAGGAATAGTCAATGTTGGAGAGGTTGCAACCCAGGAGATTAATGCATTGCTGAGGCAGCTGTGAATTAGTACAACCATTCTGGAAAGCAATTTGGAATTATGCAAAAGAAGTGACTAGAAATGTCCATAACCTTTTGTCCTAGAGATCCTATGGCTAGACATGAGTCCCAAGGGGATCACTGACAAAAAGAAAGGTTCCTTATGTACCAAAATATTCACGGCAACATTTTCAGAGTGTCAAAGAAGAGGAAATAAAGCAAATGCTAATGATTGGGGAATGGCTAAATAAAAAAAAAGTGGTATACATGATTATAATGGAATACTAATAATGCTCTAAGAAAGGATAAACATGATGAATACAGAGAAGCACAGAAAGACTTACTTGAACTGATGTAAACAGAACCAGGAAAACAGTATGTACAATAACTACAACAATGTAAACAGAAAAAAACAACCACATGATGTGTTGCACAATTATAAAAGATAAATTTAACCCCAAATAAGATCTGGGAAGACATCTCCCCTTTGCTCCTTTGCCAAGATCCACAGTGGAACCCTGTATATAATAACAAGTTAGTTCAATACACTGATCAAGTTTACCAATTTTTTTTCTTTTCCTCTTTTTTCCCTGAAGAAAACTCTAAGTAACATAAGGAACAGGTCTCTTGGGAGAAGAAAATGGACATGATAAAAAAGGTAGGCAATATAAAAACAAAATATATCAATAAAAATCTATTTTCATAGAAAGAATATCACTTTAGCAGCTATTTGGAGGACAGACCTGAAGTAGACCTGAAGCAGAGATATCAATTAGGAAATTATTTCAGTAGACCAGGCAAGAGTATTAGGGGCTTGAAAAAAAAATTTAAATGACCAAGAAGGAAAATGGCAAACGCAATGCTGGGGGGAAAATAAGGATGCTAATACAGTATTGGTGGGGCTGTGAACTACTGCAACCATTCTAGAAAACAATTCCAAACTATGCTCAGAAAGCTATTAAACTGCACAAACCCTTTGACTCAGCAGTACTGCCGGTAGGTGTATATCCCAAAGAGATGAAAGAAAAAGGAAAAGGACTTATATATACAAAGTATTTATAGCAGCTTTTTTTGTAATCCCAACAAATTGGAATTTGAGGGTATACCCACCAACTAAGGAATGGCTAAACAAGTTATGGTATATGAATGGGATGAATACTACTACACAGTAAAATAATGAAAGAGATGATGTCAGAAAAACCTGGGAACGCTTACATGAACATAACAAAGATATATAAAGATAATCAATTGTGAAAGACTTGGTATTTCTGGTCAACAGAAAGACCCACCACAGTTCCGAAACACTCATGATAAAAAATGCTATCCATCTCCAGACAGAGAGTACAGAATGGAGCATATTTTTCCTCTTTTTTTCTTGGCTAATTTTTTAACACAGCTAATAACAAAATTTGTTTTACATGACTTCATATTTGTAATGGATCTTGTATTTCTTGTCTTCTCACTGGTTGGGGGAAGGGGAGAACCAGAAACCTAAAATAAAATCGAATGGTAAAAATTAACAGTGATATGAGGGTGGTAGTCATGTGAGCATAAAGGAAAGAATAAATGGCAGCTATTATAGAAGTAGAAATGGTAAGATGTAGCAATGATCTGGAAATGTGAGGTGAATGAGAATGAGGAGTTGAGCTTTAACACTGCAATTGTGAACCTAGATTATCAGAAAGGTGGCAGTGTCTTCAACAGAAATAGGGAAGTTCCCGAAACATATGTATTTGGGGGGGTAAAAATCTTAAGTTCAGTGCTGAATATGCTGAATATAAGTTGACTTTTAAATATGCAATTTGAAACGTCCAAAAAACATGGGACTGTAGTTCAAGTGAAAAACTAGGGATGGGTATCATAGCATCATAGCATAGTCATCAGCATAGAGATGATAATTAATTTCATAATTAATTTGGTGATCTTACCAGGTAACCAAAAAATAAGAGTTGAGAGAGGAGAGAACCCAGAACACTGCCTTGCATATGCAGAGGATGGAAGATAGATGATGGTCCAGCAAAGAAAGGAATCTACAGTTGTTGAGTCAGGCAGGTAGAAGGAGAGCCAAGATAGAGCAATATCATAAAATCTCAGAAAAAGAGAAAGTGGTCAACATCAGATACTGTAAAGATATCAAGAAGACTGAGAAAAGACCATTAAATCTGAACTTCAGAGAAAGCACTTTCAACTAAGAGATGAATTAAAAACTAGATGGCAGAAAGCTGGAGAGTATAGATAGTTTTTTCTAGGAGTTTAACAGCTCAAAGAAAAGAGAGAAAAGGCAAGAGTTTGAAGAAATTTCAAGATCTGAAAAAGATTTGTGTGTTGGGTGGTTGGTTTGTTTGTTTGTTTGTTTGTTTTTAAACAGGGGAGATTTGAGCAGGTTTGGAGACAGAAGGGAAGGGACCAGGAGATAAGGAAAGACTGAAGATCAAGGACAGGATTATTGTGGGGTCATTTGCTGGAAAAGGAGGGGAATGGGAAGCAGAGGGCTTGAAACATGATATTCTGGAAGGCAAAGTAGCTAGGATTACAACCAAGAATAACCTACCCCACAAAACTGAGTTATAACCCTTCAGGGAAAATATGGATATTTAATGTAATGGAGGACCTTCAAGCATTCCTGATCTTAAAGAAAAACAGATCTTAAATAGAAAATTTGGCATTCAAACACAAGACACAAAAGCATAAAAAGGTAAACATGAAAAAGTAATGATAAGGGACTGAATAAAGTTAAATTGTTTACATTTCTATTAGGGAAAATGATACATGTAATTCCTAAAACTTTATCATTATTATAATTAAACAATAATTTATCATTATTAAGACACTAAAAAGAGTACACATAGAGCGCATGGGTGTGAGTAGATTATGTTGGAATGATCACCAAAAACAATGAAGGAGTAAGAAAAACTGGATGCACTGGAAGAAGGGGGAAGGGAGAGGCAGAATGGGGAAAATTTTCACACATTAAAGAAAGATGAAATGAGAGGCTTTTACTGTGGAGGAGGAAGTAGGGAGAGGGAGTGTTGGACAACTCCAGAATATCATTTCTCATTAGAATTGGTTCAAAGAGGGAAGAATACACATACATATACACACACACTTACTCTCTCTGTCTCTCTCTCTCTCTCTCTCTCTCTCTCTCTCTCTCTCTCTCATAGAAATCTATCTCACCCAATAGGGAAATAGGAAAGGAAAGAGAATTGGGGGGAAGGAGGGAATATGATAAAAGATGGGGCAGATTAAAGAAGATAGTGGTCAGAAGCAAAACAAACCTTTGAGGATGCATAGAGTAAGAGAAGAGAAAAAGATAAACGAGGGAAAAATAGGATGGGAAATGCACAGTTAATTATAACTACGAATGTGATACAGACCTCAACCCTAAAACAGAAGCAGATAACAGAATGGATTAAAAAACAGAATCTAACAATATACTGTTTACAAGAAACAAACAGAAACAGACACAGAGTAAAAATAAGAGGCTGGAACAGAATCTATTACGCTTCAGCTGAGGTTAAAAAAAAGGCAGGGGTAGCAATCATAATCTCAGACAAAGCAAAAGCAAAAATTGATCTAATTAAAAGAAATAATCAGGGAAATTACATTAAACTAAAAAGGTACCACTGATAATGAAGTAACATCAGATTTTTTTACACTAAGTTTCTCTGATAAAGAACTCATTTCTCAAATATATACTGAGTATAAAACTGAGTCAAATTTATGAAAATAAGGGCCATTCCCCAATTGATAAATGATCAAAGGCTATAAACAGGCAGTTTTCAGACAAAGAAATCAAAGCTATTTATAACCATATGAAAAAATGCTCTAAATAACTACTGATTAGAAAATGAAAATTAAGACAATTCTGAAGTACCACCTTACACCTCTCAGAAATGACAGATACAGGAGCAGATGAAGAAAAATAGCTACAATAATGAATTGCTGGTGGAATAGTAAACTGGTCCAACTATTCCAGAGAATAACTCTGAACTACGCCCAAATGGCTATAAAACTGAGCATACCTTTAGACAAAGAAATCAAAGAAAAAGGAAAAGGACCTATACATACAAAAATATTTATAGCAGCTCTTTTTGTGGTGGCAAAGAACTGAAAATCCTATGTGAAACTGATGCAAAGTGAAGTGAAAAGAACCAGGAAATCATTGTGCACAGTAACAGTTATGTTGTAATGATGATCAACTGTGAAGGACTTGGCTATTCTAATCAATAAAATGATCCAAAGACTCATGAAAAAATGCTATCCACTTCCAAAGGGAGAACTGATGAACTCTGAGTACAAATTCAAGTATAATTTTTTTGCTTTATTTTTTTCTTCACAATATAGCTAATTTGGAAATGTTTTGCATGATTTCACATACATAAAAGATATACTGTTTGCCTTCTCAGTGGGCGGAGGAGAAGTACAAGGAAGGGAGAGAATCTGGAACTCAAAATTTAAAAAGGAAAGAACATTACATATAAATAATACTTTTTTTAAAAATAGCATTTACAAAGGATCTACAACTGTGTATCAGGCACTGCACTAGAGACAAAAAAGCAAAAAAATAAATCAACTACCTTTCCAGTGTTATTTCAAATTACTCCCCTCTATTTGCTCTCCATTCCAATCAAACTGGTGTAACTAGCCATTTTCCCCTACCTAGACAATATTTTCTGTGCCTTTGCAGAGGAAATGCCCAACATTTATCACACACTCTATCCTCACTTTCACCTCTTATGATCCCCTATTTTTCTCAAAGAACAGCTCAAGATACCATTCCCTATAAAAGATCTCTCCAGATTTCCCCAGCTAATGTCCTCTCTCTCTGGAAATTCCTCTGAATAATTTGTATTTACTTACTTTTATGCATATGATATACCCACTACTGAACAGAATTCCTTTAAGCAGGGGCTGTTTCACGTTTGTCTTCCTATCTGCAGTGTCTAACAAAGTGCCTTGCAAACAGTATGCTCTTCTAAGTATTTGCTGTGATGAATGACATCATTACTAGTTGGTATGCATTCAGAGCTCTATACATTCCCACCACCCAAAAAAAAAAAAGCCACAGATAACTCTTCTTGAACATCTTTCTCAAAAAGACTGGCCACTCACAGCAACAGATTTCTCTTAATCAGTCTCCCTTTACATAGATGACATGTAAAAATTCATTTTACTAACCTTTCCTGTACGTCAAACAATTCTGTTATATAAGCCACTGCTATTCTGGTTTCCTTTTTTTCCTGGGGGCTGAAGAAGAGGGGAATAATTATTTCAAAATTGAAAAAAAATAATTAAAAAAAATTAATCTATTGCAAAACATTGGATCATGGAATATGTATCATAACCATAGCAAGCCAAACAAAGTCAGAGCATTGATTACCATCTTGGATCTTTGTGTAATACTACATTAACAATCTCTGGCTTAAATAGACTACCCAGAACCCAAATTCAATCTGGTAAATAGACTGCTCTAGAAGCTAAATATAAGATTTAATCTTAGCAGGATGGGATTTCAAAGGGTCTTTGAAGGTTAACTCATTCAAACTCACCTCCATTCAGGAATCTCTACTTCAAAATATCTGGGCTTTCAAACTCTTCTCAAAGACTCCCAGGAACAGAGGGTTCACAAAAGAGTCTATTCCTTAACAAGCCAACATTATTTGTTAAGAAAGTTCTTTCTTCCACCAAGAGGACAGTCTGTTTCCTCAACAATTCCCTAGGAACAAGACTGTTTATTGCAATTTACCAAAAGTTCAACTGCTTTTTAGTGTTGTTATTGTAATCACTGTGTATACTGTTCTCTAGGTTCTATGTTTCTTTACATCAATTCATACAAGTATTCTCATGCATCCTTGAAATTCCTTATTTATTTTTTCTTAGAAGACAATAATATATTACCATTTATATCATAATTTTCCTCTCCTTTGTAGAGGAGTTCAATACCTAGCTCCCAGTCTTCTTTTCTACCCAATCTGTTCCCTCATACTCAGGCACTTCAATATACTTAAGGATGGCCTCTAAACACTGACCCCGGCAGTTCATCCAGCTCTAGTCCCATGACCCTCAGTAGATGTTCCAAACATACTCTCTTCAAGCTGCATTCTCACTTCATACCATTCCCTACTCCTCCCTCTCAAGAGAGTACCTCACCTCCTATTCTAAGAAAAAAAACGAGACCATCAGGTATGAACTACCTGTGCCTTTATTCCAGATTTCTCTACATTATCCCCCTTCTCTCTTTGCTCCAATCTCTGAAGAAGCGGTGCTTCTTACCAAAGCTAATTTCTCTACTTGTATCATTGGAGGGGAGCTCCAATAAACATTCCTCCTCTCTTCCTCATCTTCTGTTTGTCCCAACCTAGTGACTTCTCTATCACCTAAAAGTTCACCTAGGTCTCCCCAATACTTATGAAAAACCTGTACTTGACACCATTCCCCAAAAGATAAGCTAAGGGTATGAAAAGGGAGCTTTCAAAAGAAGGAAGGTAAACCATCAACAACCATATGAAAAAATGCTCCGAATCACTAACAAAATGAAAATTTTAAAAACCTGAAATTTCACCTCATACCTTGACAAAAATTACAAAAAATTAAAGTAGATAAATGTTTAAAGGGTTTTGGGATGACAGGCAAACTAATACACTGATGGTAGTATGATAAATTGGCCCAATTGTTCAGGAAAACAATTTACAATTATATTAGAAGAGGGAGGCTAGGTGGTGCAGTGAATAGAACACCAGCCCTGGAGTCAGGAGGACCTGAGTTCAAGTCCGTTTTCAGATACTTACCAACCATACATGTGACTTTGGGCAAGTCACTTAATCCCAATTGCCCTGCCTTCCCCCCTCAAAAAAAAAGTTAAAAGAAAAAAGAAAAAGAAAGATCTTCACTTGAATATTGCCATCCCTTCAAGCTATCATGGTAAATCTCTTCTCGCTTTCAAGGTTAAACTACTATAAAAAGGTTAACTATACTCCTTACCTTTACTTCCTCTCACTTCCACTCATTTTAAAATCTTTTATAGCCCTTTTTTTCTTTGTTTTCCAAATGCATAGCATAAGTTAATGCATATAGTGTCGACTTAATTTTTGTTGAATAGAATTATGACAAATAATTGTTAAAATAACATATATATTTTATTAAAAATTACCCAAATACCATTATTATTCCATTTAAAAAATACTTTAATCTCCTTTAATAACCCCTTGAGAATTCTCTTATCCTTCATCAGAGCTGGTTATTTATTTATCCTTTTGTCCAATTATTTCTATCAGAGCCTCATTTTCTCCACAAGATTTCTCTATACCTCTCAGAGCACTTAATTATATACTATATTAGATCCTGATTTGAATATTTGGTGAGTATGTGTTTCACTCCACCACTGCACATCTTCTATTTTCTCCTGCATGTTCTCAAGTACCTAGCACATAGCTTATGTATGTAATGATACTCAAATATTTGAATTTAATCTAATATTGCATAACAGAAAAATGTAACAGGACTAGTAATGACTACCATTAAATTATTGTGTAAACCTTGGTCAAACCACAGCCTCCCTAGGTCTAGTTTCCCTTATTTGAACAAATAAGTCATTTATGTATAGTGATGCTTTCTATGATTCAATAAAAATTCAATTAAATAAACATTTATTCAGCACCTATCATGTACAAAATGCTGAAGATTCTGATATGAGTAAAAAAAACATGGCCCTGACTTCAAAAGGGTTTTTATTTTGATGACAAGTGAAATAGGTCAAATACACAAATAATTTTAATACAAATTAGCATATACATGCATAAGAAAAATACAGGAAGAAGTAGACTGAGACATTCAGAAGGAAGGGGGAGAGTTGGGGGTACAGGGAGAATCATAGCCGCAAAGAGGGAAGAGGTGGTACCTAATTAGGCCTTGAAGGATTCCAATTCTAGGAATTCCATCTTTCATGACAAAATTATAGGCACGGATTTGAAAAGTTAAGTACACGTGAACAGACAAAAACCTTCCTAGTTTGGTTTTCTACTTTGTTCTCATCTCACACACTATTCTCAATCCATGGGCTGGCTAGATATCAAGCTCAGTGACTGCTCCTCACTCTCTATTGCCAATGAGGATCCCCTTTGGGGTAGCCCCAAGACCTGCCTTCTTCACTCAGTCTCAGATTCCTTCAGTTAATTTTCATCTGCTTACATTTACTTAACTAACTTATCGAATTACATCAGGCGTAAGAGAAAAATATCAGAAGTGCTATACTCAGGAAAACAAGAGTTCTTCCAGAAAAGTTTTTAAGATCTACATATGCATGACTGCCTTTCACAGTAAAAGTAACTGCCACAGACAGCAATCACTATGTATCTGAGTGAAAACACCATTAGAGACAAAAGATCATCCCTTAATTTGCAGCAGTCAATCTTTGCAAGTCAGTCTGCTTGGCAAGTGACTCTCCTGCTCCTGGCCCAGAGTCTTTGACAATGAGCCACCCTTTCCCTTAAGGTTACAACTATACTGGCCTCCTCTGTGTAGTGGTCAGAAGCTATGCCACAGTGCTGTAACTTGGGCTTTAGAATGTCCTTCAAGCATTCCTTCTGCCTTCTCCTCTTGCAGTTGCCCCATTTCTGTAAGCCAAACAACAGCTGCACGCGTATCCTGCTGTGTGAGCCCTTCTCAGTACATATTCATCCTAATCAAGTTATGTTGCAAAGGCCTAGGTGACTAGCTACATTCCAGGATCTCATCTTGCTGTTTAATTATAAATATACTTGCATAAAGCATTGATTCACTGCTCCTGAAAAACAAATGAAATGTCTGTGCCAAGTTCAGGGTTTCTAATCCTGACAGTCGTTATCAGTGTTTCACAGCCCCTCAATGTAGTCCTAAGATTGATGCACATAGGTAATGCCTGCCATTCTGTGTCCCAGAATCTCAAAGCTTCCATGGTACTCCTGGTTTAGTTTTCTGCTTTGTTCTCCTCTCACACACCATTCTCAATCTATGTGTTGACAAGATATTAAGGTCAGCTCCTGGTTCTCTATTCCCAATGAGGATGTCCTTTTAGGGTAGCCCTAAGAGCAGCCTTCTTCAAACTGTTTCAGATTCCTTCAACCTTCACTGAAGACACAAGACTGGCACTCAACACCTAGATGATTTCCACTGCTGGTTTTGCAACACATATATTATGAATTATGTATTTTTTTAATTCCAAAGCCTTTTATTTTGCTTTAATGTATTTCTTCAGCTGCAAATATGGTGTTTGACTAGAAAATCCCTAAGGTCCCTTGCAAATCCCTTGCAAAACTGGTCTGTGAGTACACAATAATAAAAATGTACCAGATAATACTTTTTTGGAGGGGGGCAGGGAAGGAGAGTTGAGAACATGGAAATGTCATTAAAACAAGCTAACAATGATAACATCTAACAACTCCAAAAAGCCTAGGAACCAACATCTTTCAAATATTTACTTAGAAAATTTCCTTACAGGGCCAAAACATATCCTAGGTCCCTTATGTGAATCCTGGAACTTAACTTTGTGGAAAAGACTGAAAAATAGTATTTTTGTCACATACACTTATTTCATTCTAGTGGTAATGAAGAATACTTCAAACAGAATGGCATTTACCCTAAAAACACAATTATGTAATAAATAGCCTTAAGGTGGTTAGCTATTTGGAATAGCTAACTTACTTAGTATCTGCCAAGACTCAAGACTGATAATGGTATTGAACGGTTTTTATAAAAGCCAGTGAACAAGATACAGAATGCGGGCCTCTAAGATCCTCTATCAACTACTCACCAGTGCCTCTGGAATACGACCACTGCACAGAGGAATCGTCTTTTATAAAGAAATCATTTTAACAGTACCAGATTAAACAGGAACTGGAAGGCTGTAATGCATTTTGAAAATGAAGCAATCTTTTTTAATGCCTAGTATTGTCAGGGCAGGTCAAAGGACAGAAAAGAACAAGAGGTCAGATCTTGGACTTTCAAGACAAAGAATGGTCTGTTAGGCCTGTTTCTCTATGATTTATTCAGTGACCAGGAGGAAAAAGATGGGTAAACCTGATTTCCAAACTAAACGGTTTGAGTTAAGACACAAAGCTAACCAACTAGCATACTCATCAGTTACATGAAGTGAACTAAATCCTCAGATTACAAAGGGTTGTGATTGTTTTATATTTTTAAAAAATCAATTTGTAACTGGAACTCAGAGGAAATTTTCCCACTGAAGCATTATTAAAAACACAGGAGAGCCTAAAAACCTAATCACCAAAACCTATTTAGATAGTATCAACAATCAGGTTCCAGAGTGTAGCTGAACTACCATAATTAGAGTTTCTAACCTGTGTTCAAGGTCCAAGAGACTTGGGTTACTTTGCCAAAGGAGCCCCTGTGTATCCCCTGTAGCCCCTGTGTATCAGATAGAAAGCCAGCCTTGGAGCCAGGATGACCCAGGTGCCTAACACATCCCAGGTTGGTGCCCCTGTGAAAGTCACTTAACTTCTCAGTGCTTTATGTCAGAAATGTTGCCAAGAAGATGCCAACCTCAATTTCCTCATCCAGGAGTTCCCTATAACAATAAAGCAGCAAGATGCCACAGTACAGCACTGTACTGGAGTCAGAAAGACCTGAGTTCAAATCCAACTTCAGCCACTTACTAGTTGTGTGATCCTGGGCAGGACACTTTAACATATCTGCCTCGAATTCCTCAACTGTAAAATGGGGATCAAAACAGCACAAGAATGCTGTATATACAGCACAGTACCTAGCATATAGCAGGCATTTAATAAATGCTCATTTCCTTTCCTTATTCTCCCCAACAAAATCCCAGGCCCAAATCTCCAAGGCAGAAGAAGACAAAAAAAAGGAAGAGCTTCTCCTCTTTTCTGGATAGACTCTAGGCAAGATGTTTGGTCTTGATTCATTTCCCATAATCCATCTCCTCAGTCCCCCCACCTACTGGACTCTACCTTGGGCTGCCCCCTACCTCAAGGTAGTCTAGATTTGAACATATCTCCCTTCATTGCCCCTTACATATTTCAGTAACTTAATTAGTTTCCCTGTCTCAAGTCTCTAACTGCCAAAGTGCTATTTCTAAAGCCCAGATCTAACCAAGTCACTCCCCCAATAGATCAACTCCAGTGGTTCCTGTCACTTCTAGAACCAAGAACAAGTTCAGATGGGAGTTAAAGTTCTTGCCAACCTGGCCTCGTCCTACCTTTCCAGACTTACTGTACATCATATTTCTTTAAGCACCCTTCAGTCCATCCAGACACTTGGCTATTCCCTGAACACACCCCACCAATGCCAACTTTGGTGACCATGAACATTGCCCCTCATGACTGGAAGGTACTGATTCCTTATCTCCAAATGTTGAAATCCCTACTTCCCTTCAAAACTTGGTTCAAGAATCACTCTACTGTCTCCTTCAATTAATGAACTTGCTATACTTTGCATGTATTTACATATGAGTGTAGAAAATACACTAAGTTCATTGAGGACAGAGTCAACTCTTGTTTTTGCATTCCCACGCCTAGCAAATAGTAAGTACTTAATAAATTCGTATTGATTGATTGATTGACTGCTGGTCTTTCAGTCAGGTTAGCCTGGATTCAAATCATTCCTCAGCTGGGTTAATCTGTGTGTCTCAAGTAACTCCCTAGGGCTCATCTACTAAGTCATGGACCATTTTTGCTCTCTATTAATAAAAGGAGTTCCCACATAGATGAAATGAGACACATTTCACTTAATCTTTTTAAAATGGTAAATATAATATTTGAACTAGCTACTTCACAGGGCTGTTATGATAAAAGCAACTGGAAAACCTTCAAGGGATATGTAAAATTAAGTTACTATTGACAACCCAAGGTAAACACCTCTTCGGTAGAAAGTGAAAGTGAAATATCAACGGAAGCACAGGGGAAGAGATGATGGAAGGGAGGCAGGGGAAGAGATGATGGAAGGGAGGCAGAGGAACAATAAATCATCCATTCAAAAGACAATATTCATAGTTTTGTAAAAATGGGCCAAAACTAAAAAAAACAAGAAATGTAACAAATGTAAAGTCCCACACTTAAGTTCAAATCAACTGTACAAGTAGGCTATTTAGAACAAAGTAGGTGGTGATCCCAATGTATTTGACACTGATCAAACCAGACCTGGAGCATGGAGTTCAGGTCTGGGGACCATCTTTGAAGAGGGATGTGGGAGGGGAAAGCAATCAAAATGAATCATATAAGGGAGAGTTAAATAAACCAAGAATGTTAAGCCTGGAGAAAACATACGAGAAACCTGAACACTGTGTTCAAAGGCGAAAAGTAGTCAAGTTAAAGAAGGAGTAAACATAAGTGTAGCTCCAGACAACAGAATTAGGACCAATGTGCAGAGAACTTAGGACGGAAATAGATATTGGGTCAACATAGGAAAGAACTAGCTCTTAGACCTATCTGAGAATAGAATGGCCTGCATGGTCACCGGAGGTGTTAGAGCCAAAATTAGGCGACCAGTCTCAGAAGTTGAACAAGACAATCTTCAAGTCCCTTCCAATTCTAATTGCCTCTAAATTCAATAACATTTATTATTAGGGCAAAATCCAGAATGAGAATTATGCTGATTCTCTCCTCTTATGCTAATTAAAAAAAAAAACTTTTAGCTGAAACAATTGGCTGAAAACCAAAAATTTTTCTAGTTGAAAGAGGCTATCCCACCAGGAAGGGAGACCTTATCTATACTGACAATGTTGACTTGTTGGTCAGTTATTTGATACAGAAAAGACTGCTCTGCTTCAAAAAAAAGCACAGAACTGAGAAGGCACCAATCTTAGTTGTAGTCATTGACTGTGTGCCTGGCCTTGGCCAAATTACCTCACCCTCTACTGTGGCTGAGAAATAGATCAAAAAATCCCTTTCCCCATAAAGATGTCTGACTTAATGAATACAAAGCGCTTTATAAGCATACATAACAATTTAATCCCTAACAGGGTAAGAGTATGAAAATTATCTCTTAAAAGACATTCTAAATAAGTTTGAACTCTTGAAGAATCAGAGACTATTTTATAGTGGCAAAAACATCATTTTTAACTTGCACTATCAAAAAACTAGATTGATTTTTATGATTTTAAATTTCCATATAAATTCCATAATACTCAACTGAAAATTTTAAACCAGCAAGTTAGCCTAAAGAATTAAACAAGTAAATGAGTATAATCTGCCTATATATCTCAAATAAACTGTTACTATCCATCCCTCCTTGACCCTCAGCGTCCTCAACACAATTAGCATCAGTAGTATGACACTGATCTTTTATAAAAGTAGCATGCCAAAGAAAACAATATGAAACCAATGAGGCTTATTTGGTTTCCTTTTCAAACTGATCAAGTTAAATAAGCAGCCAAAATACCCTCCAGTATCAAGATGTTCCCACACACTTGACTGTCTAGCTAAAAAACAAAAATCAAACTTTTTGTCCTTGATACTAAAAATGTGATGTTGATGAGCTCTTATGTACAGAGGAATCTAGGGGTGGTCTAGAGGAGGAGTTTGGGGAGTGTCTTCAGGAGGAGTCAATGAGGTCAGACTCCAGTAATGAGTTTGGGGAGGGTCTTCAGGAGTTAATGAGGTCAATGCAAGGGTGGATTGATATTTTGATAGGCTCAAGGGTGGGAAGCAGATGGACAATGGAGGGCTAGGCTAGTAATAGAAGTTTTCGGGATGGCTAGGTGTCGAAGTGAATAGAGCACCGGCCCTGGAGTCAGGAGGATTTGAGTTCAAATTCGGCCTCAAGACACTTGACACACTAGGCGTGTGACTTTGGGCAAGTCACTTAACCCCAATTGTCCTCCAAAATAAAAAAGCAAAAAAAAAAATTTAAAAAAAAAACAAAAAAAAAACGAGGTTTGGGCCCAGCCACAATGAAAAACTTTGGCCTCTGCAAATGCCCCATCAAGCGGGAATATTTAATCAGACTTCAAGGGATTTCCCAGAGCCTGTACCTCATTGTTAAAGATCAAATTTAATATTACAGAAAGACTAGTCAGTGAAAAAATATTGGACTCTATAATTTATACCCACTACTCCTAATTAATTCTGCCCTCTGTTAAACAAAACCTTCTTCCACAGGATAACCCTTCAAATATTTAAAGGCAAACATAATGTCCATTCCTATCCAGTCCCCAAATCTCTTCTCCAGATTTTCACTTCCTCCCTCCAGATCTTCTTCCTTCAACTGACCCAAGGTTTCAGGACTCTTTACCACAATGATTACCTTCCCCCGAGGTGGCGTCTTCCATGTAGTGCTCCCAGGAGACAGTACCCAGACCAACAAACACTGAAGCATTCCTGTATGTGATAGGTCTCTTCCTCTAATGAAGATGTATGACTCACCAAGCTAGGAGACAGATGAAAATATCCTCCAGGACAGCTAGCTCCCTCTGCTCTAATTTCATGCTCATCAAACAACTTTCTAATTATTGATTATACTTCTTAAAAGGAAGGAGATATACCCTCCTTGGCATATATGTACCACTGTGGTCTTTATGACAGGTATGTCTCCCATCATAAGGTAATAAATCAGAAGTTCTGCTTTATAAATCAGTCTCTACTGAATTAGGTTAGATTGGACTAGAAGCCCAGAGAATGGTTGTAGATTTTTAAAAAACTGTTTGAAAAGCAAGAGTTAAAATTTAAGCAGTGTTTTTCCCCCCAAAAAATGAAGTGTGTTAACTTGAATGGGACATTAAATCTTATCGATAAACTGAGGAAAGCCTCAAAAGAGTAGTTCAACACTATGGGCCCACAGATATTAGAGCACAGATCCAGTGATCAGTGGCAGGGACAATATTTGCTGGGTCTCATCTTGCTTAGCAACTCAGTATCTCTTCTACTAAACAGGCAACCTAAAACAGTTCAAGTATGACAACTGGTCCCACTAAATCCAAGCGCTCAGCCTGGATTCAAGACTGATTTATAAAAATAGCTGCAGCTACTAGTGTTTGAATCTCTCTCGGCCGATGACTGGGCAGTGTTACCCTATAGGCCCGGAGTCAGCTGTATCTACTCACCACACCCATTTTTCACTAGCCTGGGGGAAGGAGGAGGTGGGAGCTAGAATATGTAGCAAATGCTGCTCCCTTATCCTGGGCCGGATGACCAAATTACAAGCACAAATACCCCCTGATGCAATGCCACAACCATCTCTGGGAAAGAGTACAGGCAGCTGCCAAAAGTGCAGCAAGCAGGGAAACGGGAGGGAGAGACACACATACACAAGAGGCAAATGCACATTGCAAAGGACTGCAACCACAAGGAGTGATACTGTAACTAGACCAGGGAAAGAAAGAAAGGAACAGTTTTTGCCATAGAAACTTACCTACATTAAACTTTACCAAGAGCTAAATTCAGTCAGCATTTATCCCTTCCCCCCACCTCACTCCACGGTCAAATCACTGCATCCATCAAAAAGTAGCCAAGTCTATGCAGCAACCATACATTCCTTCACTGGAATGAAATCCCCCAAGATGTCCCCGTCCCAAGACACTTCCCTGGAGGGCAAAAAAACTGAGCTCACACTTAACAAGGGAACTCTCTCCCTGAGCAAGAAAATCACTGCCCACGTCCTAAAAGGGACGAAATCACAACTCTATCCCAATAGAGAAAGCTGCTCATGCTTAACACAGCCAACTGGCACACAGCAGGCGCTTAATAAATGTTTATTGAACTGAGGCCCAAACGTCAAATCACATATCTCTGTTGTCGTCCCCGAACGGCCCCGGCGCTAGCCAAGACGAGTGAGACTTAGTGCTCCACCCCATCACCCCCATCTGAGGTGGATGGTCGTTCTTTGGGGCAAGACAGTCCACACCCGTCTCTAAGCCACGGAGGCCAAATCACCCTGGAGGCTCATCACAGAGAACCCTCCCCCACCCCTGTCCAGGACCCACGTGTTCAGCCCCATTCCAAGGGCCCCCGGGAAGCTCAGTAAATGGAGTCCCCCAAGGAAAAGGGTCCCTGAAGTCGGAATCTGGGAGGTCCCACCCTTCCCCCACAGACCACGCCCTATGGCACCCGCAGCCCCCTCAAATCGATCCCGGCCCCCAGTCCTAGGGGCGCCCCCTCCTCGCCCTGAATCACGCCCCGTCCCCGCCTAGGGTCACACCCCAAGAGCGCCCCCTTCCCTACTAAGGGAGCCCCCTTCCAGCCTAGGGTCACGCCCCGGGAGCGCCCCCTCCCCGCCCAGGGTGACGCCCTAGGTGCGCCGCCCCCCCCCCCCGCCTTACTCTCAGGGGCGCCCCATCCCCTCCTAGAGTAGTGCTTCGGGAGCGTCTCTTCCCTACTTCCCGGGGGCACCCCCTCCCCGCCTCGGATCACGCCCGGGGGCGCCCTCCCAGCCTCCCGGGGGAGCCCCGTCACGCCTCGCGTCACGCCCCGGGGGCCCGGATTCAGCCCACCCCGCCCAGAACCTCTCAGCCCCGCAGCTCCCTCTGAGGGGACCCAGGGATGGGGACGGCGGAGGTCGGAGTGCCGAGGGGGGCGTGGGAGGACGCGGGGGGAACCTCCCGACCCGGCGCAGCCTCCACTCACCCGCTCCCGCCGCCGCCGCCGACACGGAGCCGAGAGCTGAACCAGCCGGGAGGGAGGGAGCTGCGGGAGAGGGCGGGGAAAAGGGAAGCCACTTCCTCCTCGTCCTTGGCGTGAGGAGGGTCCGGAGGCGGGGCTTCCGAGCCGCACCCTACCCTGCGGACCCGCGCCTCGCAGGCCAATCAAAAGGGGGAACCGGTACTGCGGTAGACCAATCAGAACTCCCGGAGACTCCCCCTCCCTTTTCCCCCCCCCCTCTCTCCCGGCCTCCCTTCCCCCACCTCGTCTCTGACGGTGAAGGAGGAGGATGAGGTGGAGGAGAAGGAGGAGGAGCGGGAAGAGGGAGAGAGGTGGAGGGGGCTGCGGGAGACTGGGCGGGGGAGGAACAGTGGCCTGGAAGAGAGGAAGAGAAGGGAATGCTCCGGGAATGGCGAGACTGGCTGTGGAAAGGGCAGGAGAGTAAGGGAGGGAGCATAGGAAACTAATGCAGCTCCGCCGTTTTACAGAGGAGGAAACTGAGGCCAGGAGGGACGATGTAGAGACAGAAGAGGCAGAATCATGGGGGACCTTGAGAGAGGCTCTCTCTCTCTCCAGAGTAGGAATAGAAAGTGGGGATAGGAATGAACATGAGACTGAGAACTCCGAGGTGGCTAACGGAATGTCAGAGACCCTGAAAAGCGATTAAGCAAATGTTTCTAAAATCAGAGAATTTAGAACTAGAAAAGAATTTCCTTAGACAGCGGCTGGGAGCGGATGCTGCCACTGGACCCGGAGTAAGAGAGACCTGGGTTCAGATTCCACCTCGGACTGTTGGCTCTGCAACACGTTGTGCAAGTTATTAATTCTGTGCACCTTAGAGTCCTACTCGGTAAACAGAAGGAAAAGGTTAGACGTCATGGCCTCTAAGGCCTCTTCCAGACCTAAATTACACTTATTTTGTGCAGACCCAAAAGAACTTTTGTTTATTAGATCTATCAATATTTACCATGTTAGAAATTAAAACATCCCAGTATTATAAAAATAGTTTTGACCTCTCAGATCCCCCTGAAAGGGTCTCAGGGATTCCCAGACCATACTTGGAGAACAGGTAATCCAGTCAATCCCCTTCCTTTCACAGATGAGGAAACTGAGGCCCAGAGTGAGAAGAGAGTCACACAATCTTGAAAACTTCACATCCATCCTCAATACACAACTGCTAAAGTGATATTTCTAAAGCCGGAGTGGCTATGTTACTCACCAGCTCCAAAAACTCTCTAATGACTTTAGGAGAAAAAACAAAATTTCTCTGTTGAGTATTTAAAATCTATCACTTTGTGCCTGCACCCTACCTTCCCAGGTACATAATCTTTTCATGCCCCCTATAGACCAGCCAAACTGGCCCACACTGGACATTCTGTCTCTCATCTCCCGTCTCTATGCATTTCCACATCCTAGAATTCCTGACTTCCTTCAAAGCTCAACCATAAGGTCTTTCCTGGTTTCTCTAATTGCTTGACCCCCACCTAACTGCCTTATGTTGGTTCATACATAAAATGTATCTATTTTGTTCCCCCTCCTCCCCATTGCATTTCAATTCCTTGGCAAGGATTATATCATTTTTGTCTCTGTATCTCCACTGTCCAAGGAAATGCCTGACACTTAGTTGTTGATTGAAGGTAGCTGATTCTACTTTCAAAGGGCTCTAACTATTAGAGTTGTCCAAAAATGAACAGATTTCAGGTATTTACTCCACTAGAAACTGTCTGAGGAACATAGGAACAAAGAATGTAGGCCTAGAAGGGACTAGAAGGACCCTCTAATCAATCAATCAATCAATATTTTTAAAGCGCCTATTCTGTGCCAGGCACCATGCTAAGCACTGGGAATTCAAAAAGAGGCAGAAGATATCCAAGACCTCAAGGAGCTTACAATCTAAGAAGATAACATGCAAAGCTATACAGAGGCTAAACAGGAAATAATTAACCAAAAGAAGGTACTAGAATTAAGAGGGGTTGGGGAGGCTCCCGTAAAAGAAAAGATTTTAGTTAGGACCTAAAGGAAGCCAGGGAAATCAGTAGGTAGAGTTAAGGAAAGAGAATATTAGGCATAGGGGACAGCCAGAGAAAATGCCCAGAGCCTAGACTGGGGTATTTTATTCAAAGATCAGCCAGGAGGCTAGTGTCTCTGGATTGAGGAGTAAGTATGTATTAGAGAGTAAAGTGAGAAAAGATCAGAAAGGTAAGCGGGCTAGGTTATGAAGGGCTTTGAATGCCAAACAAAAATAGAGGATTTTGTATTTGACCCTAGAGGATAGGATTAGAATTTATTGAGTAGAGGAGTGACCAGGTCAGACCTATGCTTTAGGAAGGGCAATTTGACAGCTGAATACAGGAAGAGACTTAAGGCAGGCAGATCTACCAAGAGATTACAATGGTCTAGGCATGAAGTGATGAGGGCCTGCAACTAGAGTGGTAGTAGGGGGAGTAGAAAGAAGGAGTTGTATTAGAGAGATGTTGCAATGGTGAAATCAACTCCTCTAGGCAACAGCTTGCATATAGGGAGTGAGAGATAATGAGGAATCCAGGGTGATTTCTGGGTAGTGTGCCTGAGTGAATGGGAGGATGGTGTTGTCTTTTACAGTAATAGGGAAGGCATGACCATTGGAATACACTATTCACACCCACCCATTCCACCAGGAGAAGTCTTCTCATGCTTGGGGTAGACTCCCTGTGACCCTTCAGTTACAACCCTCAACAGGCTATGAAGGCTGCTAAAGCAGATGCTCTGCAATGCATCAAAGATGTCAAGGTCATCCATTGTATCCTGGGCCATCAACAGTCCACCTGACTCTTGTCCCACTGCTGGACTTTCATGACTCAGGAAGAGAGTGAGGCTGATGACTTTGTGAAACTCTGCCTCACTTAGATCCAATTCACCAGAGTCAAGACATCACCCCATGCTATTGCCAATAAAATCCTTAGCTCACCCATGTCAAGTAAATTTGCTTTTAAGATTGAGGCAGCTAAGTGGTATAGAGAATAAAGAACTGGGCCTAGATTTAGGAAGTTCCTAAGTCCAAATGCAGTTTCAGACACTTTCCAGCTGTTTGATCCTAGGCAGGTCTCCTAACCTTCCTCAGCCACAGTTTCCTCATTTGTCAAAATGAAGACAATAATAACACCTACCTCCCTGGTTTGTTGTGAAGATAAAAGGAGTTAATATTTGTAAAGCATTTTGTAAGAATTAAAGCACTATATAAAAACTAGCTGTTATTATTTTTGAGCTTATGCTTTTACAGTGATGTTAACAAATCACACAGTTCAAAAAAGTGGGAATAGAATTTAGGGTTTCTGCCTCCTCAGTCCTACCAATGATCTTTCCACTGCATGATACTTCCCATAAAGAAGGCTCAGTGAGAGGCTATTTCCCCCACCCAAACCCCCATCCAAATAAGAAACTAAGAAAGTTCAGTCAATCAAAGAGCATTTATTAAGGGTTTACCAATCCCTGAAACCCTGAGGGTCTTCCCCTCCCAGATTGATCTTTTTTTTTGGACTAGGTAAAAGAGGTCATTCTCTGCCCCATTTCTTACCTAGCCTTAACCACTGAATGAATGTTGCCTCAGTCAAACTGAGACCTGTTAAAGATCTTAGCTTAAAAAGGGTAAGGTATCCCACTTCATCCAGGGTCATCTCCAGTCATCCTGATCTTTATCTTGCCAGTGGACCCAGATGGCTATGGAAGAGAAAGTTAGACTAGTGACTTTGCACAGCCCTCCCTCACTTAAAATCCATTTCACTTGCATGTCATGGCATCACCTTCCTGGTGTCATGGTCCTCTTCAGGAAAGGACAAACAACAACCACGTCCCTGCACAGATTCTTCTACTCTCTGTCTTGGGGCTATCCAGTGCCCTACACGAACAGGAATTGTTTAGAACTCCTTAGTAGACAGATGCTATGGAAATTCAAAGTGTCCTAATTACAATCATTATTATTATTATTGAGATGGGAGTCTTGGGTGTGTAATGAGATGGGAGGGGATACTTCAGGTAGGAGTTGGCTACTCTAAATGAGGTATCTGAAGAAACCAGGGCGGAGTGAGGGTAGTGTTTCTTTTTCTAATTATTGATACACTCCACCTTTTCTGCAGGATAGAAGAGTACAGCTACTGACTCACAGTTTTGGCACCTGGGCGTGTTCCCTCCCCCTCTGAAAGTTTTGTTTTCCTTGTCTGGATAACGGGCTGAACCATCCCTGTCCCTCCACTGAATCAACTTTGCCAAAAGCTCTGCCAGGTAAGATTCTGAAGGGACTTCCCTATTTGAGGGAGGGAGTTAGGAGGTGGGGGATGGGGTGAGGAAGAGAAGGGAGGCAGTAGTTGATGAATTACTGAATCTTTCAGATGAAATGCAAAAATCACAGTTTGGAGGAACAATGAGAATGTTCCAATGCTCTCTGTCAGTACAATGAGTGCTAATTCAGTTTCAGATTAAATTCTTTCCCAGGTAACTGCATCTTCTACTCTCCACACAACTAATAATAATAACTCACATTTCTAATAGCAGTTCATGGTTTTCACAATGCTTTCTTCCCTGAACTCATCCATCAAATGGAGGTAGGCAGGATAAATATTTTTAATCCATATTTTATAGATGGGTGCCTATGATTACACAGAAAGACAAGCAGTCTATCAACAAGCATTTTAAATTTTATATTTAATTATAATTAATATATTTTTTCAGAGGTGGCTAGGTGGCACAGTGAATAGAGTACTAGCCCTGGAGTCAGGAGGACCTGAGTTCAAATCCAGCCTCAGACACTTGACACACTTACCACACTTACTAGCCATGTGACTTTGGGCAAGTCATTTAACCCCAATTGCCCTCCAAAAAGCAAATATACATACATATATATATATATATATATATAT
Organism: Pseudochirops corinnae; assembly: GCA_028646515.1. Lineage (NCBI taxonomy): Eukaryota > Metazoa > Chordata > Mammalia > Diprotodontia > Pseudocheiridae > Pseudochirops > Pseudochirops corinnae. Next base: position 75,829,966 of record CM053590.1, on the reverse strand, counting down.
ATATATATATTCAGATTCACATTTTCTCTAATATCTTCCCTCTCCCATTGAGAAAGCAAGAAAAACAGAACCCCATTACCAAGTATTTCATCATAAGTCCTCTAGAATTGAGGTTGGTTATTGTGTTAATCACAACTCTTAAGTCTTTCAAAGTTGTTTGTCTTTGCAATATTATTGTTAGTGTATAAATTGTCCTCCAGAATCTTTCTGGTTCACTTTTCATCCCAAATTTCTCTGAAAACACTCCTCTACAAGCATTTATTAAGCCTTTAATATGTGTCAAGCACTGGGCTAAGCACTGGAGATACAAAGACTAAAAATGAAAAAAAAAAAGCTGCCCTCCAGGAGCTCACATTCTAATTGGGGAGAAACTTGTAAATAATTAGGTACACAGAAGATAGAACAATTAAGTGTCTGAGACCGGACTTGTTATAGATTCTGCCATTAAACTTGTTAATTCATATACTGGTAAAGACAAAGAACAGTAAAAAAAACAAACTTCTGAGTTGATGTGGTTAGGGTTAGGGTTCCTCTGGAGACTCCAAAATACCAACACACCCGGCTCCTGCTGAATGAATTTGACTCAAGTCTTCTCTCAGCCAAAGAAAGCAAAGTTTATTAAAAGTTCATTAAAAGTTCCTTAAAAGTTCACCATATTGTGTAGACCCAGTGGTTCTCAACCTTCCTAATGCCTCGACCCTTTAATATTTGTATATGGGCATATCTGCATGTGGGCAGACCCACCTGGAAACGGATAGAGGAGTGGTGTCTCGGTTCCTAAGACCATCGGAAATATATGTTTTCCTATGGTCTTGGGCGACCCCTGTGACCCTTGTGAAAGGGTCGTTCCATCCCCAAAGGGGTCGTGACCCACACAGGTTGAGAACCACTGGGGAGACTCTTAAAAAGCCTAGGTATCTGTGATGCTTGCATTGGGCAAGCAGAACAAAGTAAGTCTATCACAGACTAAGTCTGTGCTAGGTCATTCTATGGTATTCTCACACCATGGGGGTAAGAAGGTATCTTATATACAGGAAAGTTGTGGAAGGAATCTAGGGGTGGTCTGGAGGAGGAGTTTAGGGAAGGTCTTCAGGAAGAGTTAATGAAGTCAATGAGTGATTAAGGGTGGGAAGTTGTTGGAGGCTGCCTTCAGCCTACAGACAATGGTGGGCTAGGCCAGTTCAAGGGTGGATTGATATTTTGATAGGCAGATGGACAATGTAGGGCTAGGCTAGTAACTGAGGTTTGGGCCCAGCCACAATGAAAAGCTTATATCCTCTGCAAATGCCTTATCAAGTGGGAGTTCTAGGGGGTTTCCAGATCCTGTATCTCAAAGATTCAAGGAGAGCTCAAGGGATCTCCCAGAGCCTGTACCTCATCATGGATTACCTATTAAAATTTAGTGCAACAAAAATATTTATAGCAGCTCTTTTTGTGGTGGCAAAGAATTGGAAATTGAAAGGATGCCCATCAACTGGGGAATGGCTGAACAAATTGTGGTATATGAATGTAATGAAATACTGTTGTTCCATAGGAAATGATGAGCAGGCAGACTTCAGAAAAACCTGGAAAGACTTACATGAACTCATACTGAGTGAAGTAAGCAGAACCAGGAGAACATTGTACACAGTAACAGCAACATTGTTTGATGACCAGCTTTGAAAGACCTAGCTCTTCTCAGCAATGATTGCATCTAAGACAACTCCAAAAGACTCATGATGGAAAATGCTATCCACATCCAGAAAAAGAACTATGGAGTCTGAATGCAGATCAAAGCATACTATTTGCTCTTTTTTTTTCCTTCCTTGTGGTTTTCCCCTTTTGTTCTGATTCTTCTTTCACAACATGATTAAACATATTTGTTTAATATGATTGTATACATATAACCTATATCAGATTACATGCCATCTTGGGGAGGGAAGGGGAAAAATTTAGAACTCAAAATCTTATTAAAATGAATGTTGAAAACTAAAAATATATATTTAAAAAAACAAAAAAAATTAATACAAAAATACTTTCCATCCCAGTACCATCTTAGAATAAAGCCCCCTTATCTTATTACCTCTCTCCTCAGCTATTAAAATATTCTGCTAATTTCTTCTTTGTCTCAAATTTCACCCCCCCTTCAAGATGACCTTACTTTGAAACACTACTTTGTAGATATCAATCCCTTCCTTGTTCATAGCCCTTCAACACTTCCCATTGCCTATAGGACAAAGTTAAATTTCCCTAGCTTGATATTCAACACCCTCTACAATCTGGCTTCCAACTACCACAGTAGCAGTGTGGTATAATGATATAATGAACTTGGAGAAAGGAAGACCTGAGTTCAAATTCCACTTGAGATACATATTAGCTGTGTGACCCTTGGCTAATCATTTAACCTGTGAGACCCTTAGCTTCCTTAGCCTTAGTAAAATAGGTTGGGGATCTTAACAACACCTCCCACTCAATGTTGTTTCGAGGATCAAATGAGATAAGGTATGTAAAGCACCTTGCAAACCTTAAAACCTGTAGAAAGGTGACCTGTCTAGCAACCTAGCACCCTAACCTGATCTCCCTCTACTGACCTATATCAGTGTTTAGTAGAAATAAAACTGGTTTTAGCATTCAGAGGATCTGGGCTCCAGTCCCAACCAGCTCTGTTGCTCACTATCTGAATGGCTTTTTGCAAGTGGATGACCTTGCACACAGTAGATAATTTGAGAAATAACTGTGGAAGCAGGGTCATCATTGTGATGGACCTCAGGGTCTCCTCATTTACAAAATAAAGGGTTGGGACTAGATAAACTCAAATGTCTCTTTCAGGTCTTAATGCTAGAACCAGTCTTCTCCCCTTGATAAACATAACATGGATAGGCAAGGAGGCTTGTCTGGGTATGTCCAGATCGCTTCCATATACATGGGTGGGAGTGCCCTCCTTTAACTGGTTAATGTAGTAGGAACCAAGCTTGTATTCTGTCCTATACTGCTAACCCTTTCTTTTACCTCAGTTCCCAGAAAAGGATATGGGGAGCTTTGATTTTATTCTGAGACTTTCTTTTGTATTTCTCAGATTCAGATTGCCAAGAGCTGGAGGCCAAATGACCTTGGAGTCCAGCCCCACCCCTCCATCCTACCAGTGAAAGCAAACTATCAGTAGAGGCTGAAGCCATTAGTCCCATTAAGAGTATAGGATATCAGGGAGAAAAAAAATTGGAATTCAAAATCTTATAAAAGTGAATGTTGAAAACTATCTTTACATGTAAGTAGAAAAAATAAGATGCTATTAAAATTTTTTTTTAAAGAATATAGGGAATTAGGGGCGGAGCCAAGATGGCGGTGTAGGAGCAGCAAGGTTCGGCAGCTCCCACACAGCCACCTCAAAATACCCATAAATTATGACTCTAAACAAATTTTAGAACTCTAAAACACACACACAAATATACTTTCCGCTGAAGGCAGCTCGGCTAGCAGGGACCATCTCCGTGCTGGGAGCTGAAACCAGCCCAGCCTGAAACGGGGGCTTGGCCCTAGGGGCGCCCTGACCAGCCAAGCCCAGACGCAGCTAGAGCATCAGGAGAGCGGATCTGTGGCAGCTGTGGCAGTATCCAGAATTATCAAGCCATAAGAAAAAAGAATATAGATCTGTAGGAGATCCCTAGGGGAGATGGGTAATCTAACCTACCAGGCCTTCAGGCAGTATAATAAACATATAATCCTACCTGATACATAATAAATGTTTGATAAATGTTAGCACATTGTCTTCTGCAAAGTAGAAACTCACTAGTATTACTATTGACTGTAATGAGGCAGCTTGGTTGCCCAGTGGATAGAGCACTGGGCCTGGAGTCAGGAAGACCTGAGTTCAAATCCAGCCTCAGACACTTACTAGCCTTGTGACCTTGGGCAAGTCACTTAATCCCAATTGCCCTACCTTCCCCCCTCCAAAAAGCAAAAAAAAAAAAAAAAAAATCAAGTGAATTAACAAAAAGAAATGCAAGGGAAGGTAACCTAGCCATACCAGATCTAAATCTGTATTATAAAGCAGCAGTCATCAAAACTACTTGATATTGGCTAAGAAATAGAGTAGTAGATCAGTAGAATAGGTTAGGTACACAAGACACAGTAGTCAATTAATATAGTAATCTCTTGTCTGATAGACCCAAAGACTCCAATTTCTGGAATTAGAATTCACTATTTGACAAAAGCTGATGGGAAAACTGGAAAATAGTATGACAGAAACTAGGCATAGGCCAACGTCTTACACCATATACCAAGATAAGGTCAAAATGGGTATATGATTTAGACATAAAAGGTGCCATTATAAGCAAATTAGGAGAGCAAGGAATAGTTTACCTGCCAGATCTAGGGAGAATGGAAGAATTTATAAGTAAGCAAGAGATAGAGAACATTATGAAATGCAAAATGGATAATTTTGATTACATTAAATTTAAAAGTTCTTGCATAAACAAAGCTAATGCAACTAAGGTTAGAAAAGAAGCAGAAAGTTGGGAAATAATTTTTACAGTCAATGTCTCTGATAAAGGCCTCATTTTTTTTCACTTATTCAATTATTTCTTTTTTTTTTGTTCAATCATTTTTCGCTTATGTCTCACTAATCCTGACCCCATCTGGGTTTTCTTGGTAAGGTTACTGAAGTGATTTGCTATCTTTTTCTAGCTCAGTTTACAGATGAGGAAATTGAGGTAAACGTGGTTAAGTGACTTGCTCAGGATCACATAGCTAAATGGCTGAAATCAGATTTTAATTTAAGAAGATGAATCTTCTTGTCTCCAAGTCTGGGACTCTATCCACAGCTCCACCTAAGAATGTTTTTTACTTTGTTTTGTTGTTGTTGTTGGTATTTTTAATTAATTTATTTATTTTTAGTTTTTGACATTCACTTCCGTAAGATTTTGAGTTCCAAATTTTCTTTCCCTCTCACCTCTCCCTCCCCAAGACTGTGTGCAATCTGATACAGTCTCTACTTATGCATTCATATTAAACATATTTTCACATTAGGCATGATGTAAAGAAGAATTAGAACCAGTGGGAGGAATCAGGAGAAAGAAGAAACAGGACAAAAGGGCAAAAGAAAAGGAGAGCTTCAATCTGCGTTCAGACTCGAAAGTTCTATCTCTGAATGTGGATAGTATTTTCCATCATGAGTCTTTTGGAATTGTCTTAGTTCCTTGGATAGCTGAGAAAAGGTAAGTCTATCAAAGTCAGTCATAGAACAATGTGGTTGTTACTGTGTCTCCTGGATCTTCTCATTTCATTCATGTAAGTGTTTCCAGGTTTTTCTGAAGTCTGCTTACCTTTAGCCTCATTTCTAAAATATATAGAGAACTGAGTCAAATTTATAAGAATACAAGCCATTCCCCCAATTGATAAATGGTCAAAGGATTTGAACAGGCAGTTTTCAGATGAAGAAATTAAAACTATCTATAGTCATATGAAAAAATACTCTAAATCACTATTGATCAGAGAAATGCAAATCAAACCAATTCTGAAGTACCACATTACACCTATCTGATTGGCTAACATGACAAAACAGGAGAATGATAAATGCTGGAGAATATATGGGAAAATTGGAAGTCTAATGCATGGTTGGTGAAGTTGTGAACTGATCCAGCCATTCTAGAGAGCAATTTGGAACTATGCACAAAGGGCTATAAAACTGTGCAGTAGGCCCAACAATACCACTTCTAGGTCCATATCCCAAAGAGATCATAAAAATGGAAAAAGAACCCACATGTACAAAAATATTTCTAGCAGCTCTTTTTGTAATGGCCAAGAATTAGAAATTGAGGGGATGTCCATCAATTGGGGAATGGCTGAACAAGTTGTGGTATTTGAATGTAATGGAATACTACTCTTCCATAAGAAATAATTAGCAGTCAGATTTCAGAAAAACCTGGGAAGACTTATATGAACTGATACTGAGTGAAGTGAGCAGAACCAGAACATTGTACACAGTAACAGCAACATTGCACATATTGTGTGATGACTTTGATAGACATGCCTTTTCTCAGCAATGCAAGGATCTAAGACAATTCCAAAAGACTCATGATGGAAAATGCTATCCACGTCCAGAAAAAGAGCTATGGAGTCTGAATGCAGACTGAAGCACACTATTTGTTCTTTTCTTTTGTTGTTTTGTTTCTCCTTTCTCTTCATTCTTCACATTGGTTATAATTCTTCTTTATAACATTACTAATATGGAAATATGTTTAATAGGATTGTAAATGTATAGCCTGTTGTCAGATTGCATGTAGTCTTAGGAAGAAGGGAATGGAGGGAGGGGGAAATATTTTAGAACTCAAAGTCTTATAAAAGTAAATGTTGAAAACTAAAAATTAATTAATTAGTTAATTGATTGATGGAAAAAATAAATCAAAGGACCTGGAATCAAATTCCAATTCTTGCAACTTCCTGCCTATATTTTATCAGTCAAATAATTTCCCCTCTCCAAATATAAGTTTTCCTATTTGTAAATTAGAAAGTTGTCATAAAGGACCTCTCAGCTGTGTATCCTATTACTATGTCTTTACTGGCTATTACTGTTTCTACTGTTGTTCAGGCCTGCTATCAAAAGAACCAACTCTCCTTGACAGACAAGCTTGTCTCCCTCTCCCTAGATTCTACTTAGCTGCAACTTATACATTTATTGTGTCTCCTGTTTTTTCTATCCTTAAAGACTCAGCTTTCTCTATGCAGTGGAGAAAATTAGTGAACAGTGCTAGAAATAGGGAAAAGTACCAAAGAAATTCCACACTAGGAGAAGTCCATGATCCATCCAACCTTATAGTTTAACTTTGACAATGGGAAGATATTGTTGCAAACACATACCACCATGGCCTGGGCAGCAGGTAGTAGCAAAAAAAAAAAATACACCATTGAATTAGAATTTTTAAAAACTGAGTTTGAGTCTGTGTCAGCCTCAGTGTGAGCTTAGCAAGTGACATAACTTTTCTGAGCCTCCAGCATTCCCTACCTCTGTGACTTTAGGGAAGCCACTTATCTTCCTTGGGTCTCAATCTCCTCATTTCTTTGTAGGGTGTGTGCTACCCAAATAGATTATCAGTAGCCACAGAGATAGTCTAAATGCAAAGGCAGCTGGAGGGGAAGACTTGATTGGTATCTCCTTAATCTTGCCTTCTCCTCTCCTTGGGAGACGTTGAATCCTTCCTAGAGGGAAACAGGAGAAGGGACCATGAGGTTAAGGTTAGTAACTCTGTTCCCCCAAGAGGTATAATACTGAACTAGAATTAGAGCTATCTGCTCCCCCTAAATATTGCTGGCCTAAAGAGTATGATTTTTTTTTTAAGTTCAAATGCAACAAAGCAAATAGCTTCCCTTAAAGGCATGTGTATCTGCAAGCTTGACTCCTCTCTACCAAATGTGATTTACACAAAAGACAGTTATGATAGTGAATAGCAAATAAAGCCATTTATCTAACCAGATAGTAAACAGAAATCAGAAAAAAATTCTACAGATTAGAATATATCAGAAGACATAGAAAGCAAGATTCATTAGCTGAATCAAGAAGGAGACCCTGACCTCATGCAAAGGGAAATTCCCCAGTCTTTTGGAAGATAAGCTGGAAAATAGGAATATGTTGGGGCACTAGCTCTTCTACATGTCTACTGTTTCTCAAGGTCTTTTTTTTCTTTCCATTGATCTCTCCCTGAAGATAGTGGGGAACCACATATATCTTTTTTTTAAGCAGGATGGAAGAATCTCCTTTCTTTCCAAAGTTACCATTCCAATTCTGTCCCCCACATAGACACACAACAACTCATCATTCTCTCCACCAATCCAAAAGAAGCTTGCAGAATACCTGAGACTAGAAAACCGGGTAAGAGGTTAGATGAGATGGCCTGTGAGGCCACTTCCAGCTCTGGAGCTGGGATTCTATGATAACATGACCCTCCATTTCTTCAACAATAAAATGGGGGATAACAATGTTTTCTTGACCTACATCATGGGCTTGTTGATGTGTGCAAGTGATACAAAATGTTTAGTATAAAGGGTTATATAAATCAGAGTGGTTTTTATTCTGAAAAACTCAAAAAAGAAGAGTGATACTTCTCAAAAACAGACCTTAGCCTCCTTTTACATCTCCATTATGCATGAATTTATTTACAGTCTCTTTGAAATTATTTTTATTTTAATTTCAAACGCCTCTTGAGATAAAAAGTTCTGTAAATTGACTCCATGTTGAATAAAGTAGGACTTTAATTTGCTTGAAAACTAGGTTAGATGTAATGTTCTGGGGCCTGGTGATGAAGCCTCTCCCCAACCTAAAAGTTATATTATCAAATGGATACCCTAGGATATTCCCAAAACTAAGTTTTTAGTCTTAAATGCCCACCTTCAATTCTGTTGGGTAACTTTCTATACTAGAGAATTTAAAACAGCTAGAGGAGAGGACTTTCCTCCAAAGACTGTGCTGACAGGAATTTGGAATCTTTCTCCCTTTCTCTCATTTTGTCTGGTCACTCCAGTCAAATAAAAACATAAGTCATTTCAGGTGCACTATTTTTTACTACAGTTCAAGGGACTCTGAGGATATACCTACATATAGAGGATGTAAATCGCAGGCATGTACTGAGTCTCAGGTTACTCACTTGACTCGGCACAGGCTTTAAGCATGAATCTAATCCTTGCAGCTCCCTGGTTCACTCCCTTTCCAGTCAACAGACTCCCACCTAACTAATCTCCCCATCCCCAACCCTGGGGATTGGGCAGAGAGGGATTGTCCACTCTTAATTCTTCCCAGCTTTCCTATTACTATGGAGGGCACCACTACCTTCCCAGTCACTGCTACTCAAAACTTCTGTGTCATCATCAGTTCCTTACCCATAGACACCTCACATGTACTATCTATTGTCAATTTATACTCTCCATTTCCTCTGTGTCCTTTTCTCACTACTCACACAGCCTATGCAGGCTCTCTTCCTCACTGACATGGACTCTAGTAATGACCTTCTAATTGATCTTTCTGCCTCAAGTCTCTTCCCACATTACTTCATACTTCTTTAAGTTGTCAGAGGGATTCTCCTAAAGTGCAGAGCTGACCATGTCAACCTGCCATTCAAAAAACCTCCAATAGCCTTAATTAATATAGAATCCTTTTTGAGGCTTTTAATACCCTTCACGACCTAGACCCTTTCTATAATTTGATAGAAGACAAACTGGAAAATAGGGACATGTTGGGGCACTAGCTCTTCTACATGTCTGCTGTTTCTCAAGGTCTTTTTACTCTTTCCATTGATCTCCCCCTGAAGATAGTGTGAAACCACAGATATCTTTTTGAAATCAGGAATGAAGAATCTACTTCCTCACCTTTTGCAAGAGGACTTTCCTGGTCCTCTGCCCACTGCTAGTGTCTTCTCCTCTGACATTTCCCTTCCATTAACTCTGTATATGTACATAGTTATTTACATGTTAACTCCCCCATTAGAATGGGAGCTCCTTGAGACCAGGGATCACATTTCTGTTTTTCTCTGTATCCCCTGTTCTTAGCACAGTTATTGTTGAAGTTTAAGAGTGTTGGGACCCCAAAATAGCAATGCAGGTCATGCCTTGAATGAATTAGACCCAAGCCTTCTTTCAGCCAAAGACAAGGTTTATTAGAACACTGGTCAGGATGGGCATGATTCTAAAAATCTGCCACATTAGACAGACTGAATCTGATCCATTGGCTAGACTCTTAAGGAATCTGAGCACCTTAATAGAGGCAAGATGGATCTTACATACAGAAAGACTGTGGGAAGGATCTAGGAGTGGCCAAGTAGTCTGGGGTGACTGGAAGGTAACAGAGAAAGACCCTTGGGTACCCTAGGGGAATGCTAGGGACCTGGACCATGTGGCCCAAGGAGAATGAGGTCTAGATGGAATTAAAGGTGGGAAGTGGGAGGCAGGTGCTATCCAGAGGTAACAGACATTGAAAGGATGGGCTAGGTTAGGATAACCTAGAATTGGGAGATAGGGCATAGGCCACAATGAAAGGCCTGTTGAGAGGATTACTGGGATAGGTTGATGCTTCAGGCCAACACCAGAGATTGGACCTTGTGGGAAAATTCAAGGAGAGTTCAAGGGAAAGTTCAAAGGGGAAGGAGGGGCAGTTTCCAGGGCCTGTACCCATCATTACTGGCACACATAAGCACTTAATAAATGCATTTTTATTGACCAACTGAAGTATTTCTGCCCTCCCATCCAAGGTCAAACAATTTCCATTAGCTGTCTTTGGAGTCTTAGAAGTTGATGGTCCATTTCTGTCAAGGTTCTAGATCCCTTCCTTTGGTCACAGGTCAAAACTGCTCTCAGTCCATCCAAGGCGATAACCATTTATTGAGTTCCCACTAAATGCAAAGGACCATACCAGACACAAAGGCAATGCAAAAAAATCGTCTATGTTCTTTTTAGGAAACATAACATATGAACAGACACGCATGAATGAATGAGAGCGCATACTATGTTCCAAGAACTGGACACACATAAGTTTCACTGATGCCTTTTGTTTTTACATCATAGTCGTTCTCAGCTATACTAACACTAAATTAAGCCTACTTAGTTATAACAACAAAAAGAAACAGTTAAAGGCGGCTAGGTGGCGCAGTGAATAGAGCACCAGCCGTGGAGTCAGGAGGACCTGAGTTCAAATTCAGCCTCAGACACTTAACCCTTATTAGCCGTGTGGCGTTGGGCAAGTCACTTAACCTCAACTGCCCTCCACAAAGCAAAAAAAAAAAACCAAAACAGTTAAGCAAAACCAACTGACAGAGTGATTACGTTGTATAGTTATAAGTGACGATTTGAAAAAGAGAGAGAATCCAGATTCCTGGAGGAGATAACACATGAACTGAACTGAGAAAGCAAGAAATATTATAGCAATTATGCATGTGAAATTATGCAAAATGCATTTGTGTTAGCCATATTGAAAAATAAAAGCAAGAAAAATAAAGAAAGTAAAAAAATCATACTTCAATTTGCACTCGGAGTTCATCTGTTCTTTCTGGAAGTGGATAGCATTTTTTATCATAAGTCCTTTGGAATTGTCTCGGGTTATTGTATTGATCAGATCAGCTAAGTCTTTCATATTTGATTGTCATTACAATATTGATATTATTGTGTATAATGATCTGGTTCTGTCCACTTTACTTTGTGTCAGTTCACATAAATCTTTTCATGTTTTCCTGAAACCATCCCCTCATCATTTCTTATAGCACACTAGTACTCCATCATAATCATAAGCCACAATTTATTCAGCCATTCCCCAACTGATGAGCATCTCCTCAGTTTCCTACCCTTTGCTACTCATTCTTAATATTCTTTTCATCTGCCCTCTTTCTGAAAATACTTCCTTCAAACACTACCAAATTCTCTGACACCCAGCACTATTTTACATCAACCAGGCACTCTGCCATATTAAACTCTAATTTGTCCTGAATATATTTTAATACCCTATATTTTCATAATATCACAATCCACCCTCCTATTTTGGGGTTCTGTATCAAGACAAGGAAGCATTTGGGGTAGAGATTTTTCTTATACCATATCCTTCAAGATTTTATAAACTTGTATTCTACTTTGGGTGGAACATAGAGTGAATTAGGAAGAGTAAAATAAAAAATAATAGCTAGGTACTTAAATATTATTTAAGTATAATAATATTTAATATTATTATTAATATTACAAATACTATCTCATTTGGTCTTTACAAAAACCGTGGGAGATAAATGTTACTATTGCCCCCATTTCATAGTAGAGAAAACTGAGAAAAACAGAGGTTAAGTGACTTGCCCAAGGTCATAGAGCTAATAAACATCTGAATTTGAACTTGGGTATTCCTGACTAAAGACCCAGTACTATATCCATTGTGCCACATAGCTCTCTTTCAAAATAGAAGAAAGGAGGATTGGAGACAGATTGATAAGAGCTTTAAATGCTAAATTTAGGAGTATGTTTATCCCTGAGGCAACCGGAAGCAATGGAAGGTTCTTGAGTAGGGGAGTGATGTGGTTACACTTAAATATTATCCTATGTTTTCTAGGACAGTTTCAATTTCAAGATTTTTTTAAAAAAGTAATTTAGCAATATTTGCAAGAGAAATATCTTTTGTTAGGCCATGTGTCCCAATTTTTGCTTCAGAAAATATGATCACTGTAATTATATGTCCCCTCAGCTTTTATAATTCCAGAGCGAACAATCCTAATTTTATTAGCTTGAAGCACTTGGCCTACATACCCAGAATAGATGCTTGTTTTGGGTAGGTAACTATATCAACCTAAATTTCCCCTCTATCCTTATGCATTCCCTGGACTTGAATACTTCTAGAGCCCTGGTAATCCATTTCCTTTCTATTTATCTCATTGGACCCTTTTTATAGCAAAGATAAGCAAGAGAAGTGACTCTCTGTACAAATCTGAAGGTAGTAAGTGGGTGAATCAGGAAGAGGATTCAGTAGACTCAGCTCCTAGTTTTTCTGTGCGACCAATGGGATTCTTGTCCTTAAAGACTTCTGACTCATGAAATCACCCTCTTTTCCCTTTTCTCCAAATCATTTGGCTCCAGAACCTTAACTAACCAACTATCATTCACTTGCTGCCCTGAAAGCCTAAAATCAAAGAAGCTTAGAATCCCAGAGAATCTCAGAGGAGACCTGAGGAGTAAAATAATGAAATGTCCTGCCTGATACCTGAATCCTTTCTATGATACCCTCGATGACAGCCTCTCCTTGAATGTCTCTTACCTGTCCTTACTTTGGCCCCTTCAATCTGCCCTAAGACTGTTGCCCCACTGCTGTTTGTATACCTTTTTCTTATTCTCATCTTTCTTATGCTGCTCCATCCTACCCCTTACTCAGAGCTGTTTCTCTTCATCTGTTCCTTTTTTATGTGTCTTTCTCATATGCCACTTCTTCCTAACCTAATATTGAACATATTCTTTAAAAAATTTTTTTTAATTAATTTATTTTCATTTTACAAATTCAGTTCCACAAGCCTTTGAGTTTAAAATTTTCTCCCCGTCTTTCCCTTCCACCCTCCCCAAGACATCATGCAATCTGATATAGGCTCTACATATACACTCATACTAAACATATTTTCTAATTAGACATGTTGTAAAGAAGAATCATAACCAATGGAATGAACTAAGAGAAAGAAGAAACAAAACAAAAAGAAAAAGAGCAAATAGTATGCTTCAATCTGCATTCAGACTGGAATTCTTTCTCTGGACGTGGATAGTATTTTCCATCATGAGCCTTTTGGAGTTGTCTTAGAACTTTGTATTGCTGATAAAAGCCAAGCTTATCAAAGTTATCAATGTAGCTGTAACTGTGTGTTGAACATATTCTTAGGCAAGCTCCAGAATGGGATGAAAGGTAAGGAAAAACAGGAGGAAGAACTATAAAACAAAGCCAATCACTAGGAAAACTGGTCCAGATCTTCCTGATTAATCTGGAATGTCAAGTCAAGAGTCCTGCTATCCTCTCTGCAGACTTCACCTGATCTGATAATGCTTCCAACGATTTCAAACTACCATAAGACAACTTAGTCACAATGCAATGTAGATCTAGTGATATCCAGTTGCCAAGCCCTGTTGTTTTTACCTTACAACATTTCCCCTATATGCCTCATCTCTTCTAACACTGTTGACACCCTAGAGCAAACACACACCACCTCATGTCTAGACTATTGCAATAGTCTGATGATTGGTCTTTCTTCAAGTTTCTTCCCAGTCCATCCTGTCTCTCCAGTTTACCATCCATTCAGCTGTCAAACTGATCTCCCCGCCACACACACTTAATAGTATTTATTTTTTCGAATTACATATATAGTTTTCAACATTCATTTGTATAAGATTTTGAGTTCCAAATTTTTTTCTCCCTCCCCTCTCTCCAAGACAGCAAGCAATCTGATATGGGCTATACATGTACAATCATAGTAAACATCTTTCCACATTAGTCATATTGGAATTTTTTGGTATGGTTTTTTTTTTGGGGGGGGGGGGGTTAAATTTATTTATTTATTTACTTTTAGTTTACAACATTCAGTTCCACAAGCTTTTGAGTTCCAATTTTTCTCCCTCTCCCCGCTATGGTGGCATGCAATCCTATATAGGTTCTACAAATACCTTCGCATTAAACATTAGTCAAGTTGTAAAGAAGGATTATAACCACACATTAGTCATATTGTGAAAGAAGAATCAGAACAAAAGGGGAAAACCCAGGAGAAAGAAAAAACAAAAGTGATAATAGTATGCTTCGATCTGCTTTCAGACTCCATAGTTCTTTCTCTGGATGTGTATAGCATTTTCCATCACATTGGAATTGTCTTAGATAATTATATGTCTGAGAAGAGCTGAGTCTACCAAAGTTGGTCACTGAACAATGTTGCTGTTAGTATGTACAATGTTCTTCTGGTTCTGTTCACTTCGCTCATCATCAGTTAATGTAAGTCTTTCCAGGTTTTTCTGAAATCTGCCTGCTCATCATCTCTTATAACACAAAAGTATTCCTTTACATTCTTTTTTTTTTAATTTATTTTATTTACTCTTAGTTTACAAGATTCAATGCCACAATCCCTTGAGTTTCAAATTTTCTCCCCTCCCTCCCTCCCACCATGGTGGCGTGTAATCATGTATGGGATCTGCAAATACTTTCACATTGTACAATAGTTTGGTTATATAGAAGAGCTATAATTCCTTTACATTCATATACCACAACTTGTTCAGCCATTCCCCAGTTGATGGGCATCTTTCAATTTCCAGTTCTTTACCACCACAAAAAGAGCTGTTATAAATATTTTTGTACATCAAACTGATCTTCTTAAAGTTTGACCATGTCTCCCCCACTATTCATCAACTCCAAAAGTTTCCAATCGCCTCCAAGATAAAATATAAAGTCCTCTATTTGGCTTTTAAAGTCCTCAATAACCTAGTCTTTTTCTACCTTTCCACTTGTCTTATGCCTTACATTCTACCTATCATATACTCTATGATAAAGTAATACTAGCCTCCTTGATATTCCTCAAACTAGACACTCATCACCTGACTGTGATTTTTTTTTTTTTTGGCTGTCCACACTGCCTAGAACTCTCTTCCTCCTCATCTATGCTTCCTCACTTCCCTGGCTTCCTTCAAATCTCAGCTAAAATCCCACCTTCTATATGAAACTTTTCCCTATCCCCCATAATGCTACCGCCTTCCCTTTACCAAGTATCTCCAATTTATCTTGCATTTATCTTTTTTGTATATAGTTGTTTGCATGTTATCCCCTCATCAGACTGTAAGATCCTTGAGAACTGTCCTTTACTTTTCTGTATATCCCTGTGATCAGCGTTTTGCCTGGCATATAATAGGTACTTAATAAAAGCTTATTGTTGTAAATGAGACTTGTCTAGCTAAAACTTTAAAATGTTATATAAATACTAGTGTAACCCAAGTCCCAAAGCCTACTGGTATGGGACCTTCTTCTCATTGGTGGAAATTGATGCCCTGTACCTGTATGAAGGACAGGGCAGAGTTGGCAAGAATGAGATAGAGGAGACCTCCTGTCTCTTCATTTTCTTTGGGTTTCATCAGTTTCTTTGGGTTCTGCAGCTACTTCAAGAATTTCTGTCTTCCAGTTTTGAGAAGGAAAATAGAAGAGGCCAACCCCACTTCAGGTTGCTGAAGGAAAAGACTCTGGAAAGAAGCCAACATGAGAGGAGCTAGCAGTCTCCATCATGTCCTTATCCCTAGTCTGATAAACTAGAGACTTTGGGGAACTTCTCCTTGGGTGAGATGTGGCACTCCCTCTTTATTGAGCTGAGATATTTCCTTCCCAATGGGAAGGTTCCTTCACTCTGTATTATCTGATATATTTTCTCCTAGGTATACTTTCTCTGATTTCTGTTTTGCTCTTGCCTTAGATAAGTGAGTTTCTTTGCTTCTTACTATATGTACTCATTGTAGAACTGGCTTCTGGTGGGAAAGGGATCAAACCTTGGATATAAAACATGGGACCCGTGTTTCCCCATTAAGAAATGGTGATCAAAAGATTAGCTTGAACCTGAAAATCTCATGCCTTAGACTAATAATCTTTAAGGGAGTAGATAGATACAATTCTAGTCCAATATCCTCTCTCTCTGAGCAGAACAGAGAGGCCAGCCTTCTGTGCCCAACTTTATGCTTCCTCTCCTGATAGCAATGAAAATCTCCCTTGGTGAAGAGTTAAGGGAGAAAAGGCTAGAGATGTTCACTATGCTTGCCTTGGAGTCACATGACAACATCCCCATCCTACCTGCTACATTAGGGGGACAGCCCTCACTTTACTGGTTATCATCATCATCATCATCACCATCATCATCATCAGTCTGTCAAAAGGTCCAAAACAGAGTTCGTTAGCTTTCCACCTAAAACCAGCCTTCCTCCAACTTTCCCTATTTCTATTGCCACCATCTTCCTGGCCACCTATTTCCAACCTCAGAGCTATCTTTAGCTCTGCACACTTCCTAATCCCCTTTATCCAATCACGTCCCAAGTCATATCAGTTTTACCTGCACAACATCTCCAGCATCTATCGCCCTGTATCTATTCAAAAGCCATCATCCTAACATCTTTTCCTTCCCCATTACATGTCCCCCCTCCATATGACTGCCAAAATAACTTCTTAAAATACAGTTCTGACCATGCCACTTCTTCTCCTCAAGAAGCTTCTGTAGCTCCCTGTGATTTCTAGGATAAATATAAACTTCTTTGTTTTATATTTATTAATACTCTTCACAATCTGGCAACTGTCTAACATTCTGTACTTATTTCACATTACTCCCTCCCACACTCCCTGTATTCCCATCAAGTTGGCGTACTTGCTACTCCCCAAATTTAACATTTCATTTCCTTTC
Organism: Pseudochirops corinnae; assembly: GCA_028646515.1. NCBI lineage: Eukaryota > Metazoa > Chordata > Mammalia > Diprotodontia > Pseudocheiridae > Pseudochirops > Pseudochirops corinnae. The sequence continues at coordinate 75,813,092 of CM053590.1, read as the reverse complement.
TTACCTCTGCGTCTTAGCATCCTCAGTTTCTAGACTGTGTTCATGTACCACCTACTATGGAAACCTTTTTCTGGTCTCCCTGATTAGTGTTTCCTCCTTCCTGAAATTAGCTTGTTCTTATTTACCTTGTTACATGTTGCTTCTCCTTATACAATGCGGGCTCCATGAAGACAGGGATTGGTTTTTTTTTTTTAAATATTTTTTATTTTTTGAAACCTTCAGCACCTAATATAGAACCTTGCTCATAGTAGACATTGAATAAATATTTGGCTAATTGAACTAAATTAGGAAGCAGACCAAAAAAATGAGAAAGAATGAGGTCAGAACATTATGCAAAGGAAGAAATTGGCACCTATGAGCTAAGAAGGAAGGTAGGTAGTCTGGTGTGATGTGATAAGCCATAGGAAGAGCCAGCATTCGAATTCACAACCAACCCACTTGTAAACATGTTCTGGGCTCCTAGTACAAGCAAGGTAGTATGCTATAGTCAAAGAAACAAAGCTGTGTCTCCTGGAACCTGTCCTGGAGATGAGTGTAGAGCTTTAAGCTTCACAAAACACTCTCCTCGCTATAACCCTGTTAGACAAGTAGAACAAATATTACTCATCTCTTTATTATACAGATGAGGAAGTTGTGGTTGAGCCAGTATCTAAGGGTCATAGAACTGATAAATGTAATAGTTGGGACTTGAACCCCAGGACCCTGGCTCTAAAATGATAATTTTTCCCATACTTGCCTCTGAAATAGTTTAGTCTAATTGGGGAAATAAGGTTTAAAAACAGAAAAGGGTTAATAACAAAACAAGATAATTTATGATTAATGGCTAAGTGAATTGGATAGACAAGTACTATGAGGTCAGATATGGCATCTCCCATTCAAAGCAACCTGGAAATTCAGGAAATGTAGAATCATAGAGTTGAAAGGGACCTTAGTTTGTTTGGTCCAGTCCCCTTCTTTTATAGGACCAGAGGTTAAGTCATTTTCTAAGATCGCACTGATAGTAAGTGGCAGAGCTGGCTAGGTTCAAACCTAGTGCCTCTTCTTCCACATAAAGTGCTCTACTAAATTACACTTCTTTGGTATTTTGTTTCCTCCTGGGTTTATTTACATATTCTCTGATAGGCAACTAATGTTCCACGCACAGCTAGATTGCTGGCCAGGGAGTACGCCTCTGACTTTCCTTGTTCATGATCTTGGGCCATACAAATTGACTCAATGAGAGGCAATGTGGTATTGTGGCAAGAACACAAGAAGCAGAGTTGGGACATGAGTTCAAGTCTCTCACTGCAATCCATCTTCCACTCAGCTGTCAAATTAATCTTACTAAGATGCAAGTCTGACTCCTCTAGTTAATTAACTCCAGTAATTAACTCCATTGCCTCCAGGATTCAATATAAAATTCTCTTTCTGCCTTTTAAAACCCATTTATAACTCGGCCCCATCTTACCTTTTCTAGTCTTCTCATACTTTACTCACCCCTAACTAATTCTGCAGTCTAGTGACACTGTTTCCTTTTCTTTTTTTTGGAGGCAATGAAGGTTAAGTGCCTTGCCCAGGGTCACACAGCTAATAAGTGTCTGAGGTCACATTTGAATTCAGATCCTCCTGATTCCAGGGCTAGTGCTCTATCCACTGCACTACCTAGATGCACTTGTTTCTTGAACGTGACATTCCATTTCCCAGTTCTTCCCATTTTCACTGGTTGTTCCTAGGATGTTCTCCCTCCTGATCTCTACCTCCTGGCTTCCCTGACTTCCTTCAAGTCTCAGCCAAAATCCCACCTTCTACAAGAAGGCTTTCCAGCCTTCCTTCATCTTAGTGCCTGCCCTCTGATATTAATCCCAATTTATCTTACAAAATCTTGTTCATACATAGTTGTTCACTTATTGTCTTCCCCATTAGACTGCGAGCTCCCTGAAAGGAGGGACCATATATTCCTTTTCTACCCCCAGTGCTTAGCATGTGTAGACGCTTAATAAATGTGAGTTGAATGACCCTGAAGGACTCCAGCACTTAATATTGCTTGAATGAGTCACAACCTCTTTGAGTTTCAGTTTCTTTATCTATTAAATGGGTATAATAAAACCTGCAGCACCTACTTCACAGAGTCATGAACAAAAGCATTTTGTAATCTTTAAAGTGCTATATGAATGGAAGTTTTTATAATTGTTTTTGAAAATGAATATTTATTGGGTTGAAATTCCACTGATTTGGTAAGATACAAGTCCATTTCCTACATCATTGTATTTCCATGAGAAATCTTTGAAAAAAAATTTGAAGATGTGTAAATATCATTTTAAAGTAATTGAGAAGAAATGAATTCAATAGAAATTTATCCAGGACTATCAGAACACATAGGGAAGTGTTCCACATACATTTTTCAGATCCTTTTAAGTACCAGAGTTTTTTCTATATTTTATTTCAGCTGTTTTTGGATGGAAATTGTTTTTCTGACTTCTTAAACACAGAATATAATGTCCCCTTTTCTCTTTTATGTTTTAAATTTTACTTTTCTGTAAAGACTCAGTAATCATTATGAACATCACATCCCCACTCTGGGCCTCAGTTTCCTCATCTATAAAAAGAGGGAATTGGATTAGATGATCCCTAGGGACCAGAGTTCTAGAGTTCCTTCCGGCTCTGACATTCTGTGTTCTAAGTTCTACAGCCCCTTTAAGCTCTGGCCTTGTATGGTTTGACTCAGTCGGGGGTGTCTATAGTTCTGTAATCATAGATTTGCTTTCTTTGAAAGGTTAAGTATGGCCTATAACTTTCCTTAAGAGAAAAGACTGAATGATCTTTGCCTGTAAAAGAAAGGATTGAAATCTCTGACCTTATCCCTTCTCTTCCGGGTAAACCCATTCCAAAGCTCAGATACACATTTAGAATGAAGGGGAGATTAAAGCAACCTTAGGAATACCATCTCTCCAACATTAAAAGCAAGGATATATAAACCCTGCTGTTTGGTCTGCAGGTCAGATGCCTGTCACCTGTGGGTCCAGAATCTGGTAGATGGTCATCCCAGGAACAGCTTTGGAAAAGTTGTACTTATACCAATGAGAAATCCCAGGCAAATGGGAATCAGGCCCCAAACCCAACCTGCAGAACTAGATCTGCCATTACTGGGTTTGGCCTGTAGGACAACCTATATGAGAAAAAACACTGGTGGAGTGGGTGTAACAGGCACAAAGAATTTGGGCAGCACCCTACAGTATGCAGGGGTAAAATGAACCTATCTGAACACTGACTTGGACCAATCTGCTCTTGGACAGAATGCTATGGGATATACTCACTCTCATTCACTTATTTATTTTTATATTTTGCTTTTTGGAGGGAGAAGGCAGGGCAATTGAGGTTAAGTGACTTGCCCAAGGTCACATGGCTAGTAAGTGTTAAGTGTCAGAGGCTGGATTTGAACTTAGGTCCTCCTGACTCCAGGGTCAGTGCTCTATTCACTGCACCACCTAGCCACCCCTCAGTTTCATTCAAAAGCTCTTGCAAAAGTATAGGGTTAGATCAGGGTTGGTGAATCTGTGGACTCAAGGCCACATGTGGCCTTCTAGGTGCTTCGGTATGGCCTTTTGACTGAATCCAAGTTTTACAGAACAAATCCTTTTATTAAGAGGATGTGTTCTGTGAAGTTTGGATTCAGTCAAACAGCTGTATTGGAGGACCTAGAGAACTATGTGTGTCCTAGAGGCCTTAGGCTCCCCACCCTTGAGTTAGACTGTCCATCCATGTCCTGACTCAGTCGTATTTGTGGATCAGATTTTGCAAAGACAGTGTATTGTGGGTCATTGAGTCAAAGCTTTGGGCTTGTTATGAATGAGAGAGATACAGTCCTACACAGCATCAAGTCCTATTGTGTGTGGATAGAGTACACTACTATGATAGAGTACTAGGTCTGTGGATTAGAAGACCTGTGTTCAAATCTAACCTCAGACACTTACTAGCTATATGACCCTAGATATGTCACTTAACCTCTATCTGCGTCAGTTTCCTCAACTATAAAAGGAAGAAAATATCACCTATCTCACAGGGTTATTGTAAGAACCAAATGAGATAATATTTGTAAAGCACTTAGCACATAGTAGTAATAATAATAGTGATAATGATGATGGTAAATGTTAACATTTATACAGCACCTATTATGTCCCAGTAGTAGTACATAGTAGGTGGTATATAAATGCTTATTCCTTTCCCCTTCCTTCCCTTTTCGCTGTCCTTAACAACTAATAATCAGAGTCAGGAATTGGGTCTTGTCCCAAGTCCTTGCATCAGGTTTGTAACTTCTTTATTCAGTTTAAGAAGAGTGTATATTTTGGTAGTATGTCAAGGTTTACAAAGTGCTTTCCTGAGCTCAGAGAGATTCATAGTCACACACCTGGGAAGGGTTAGAGTCAGAACTCAAACACTCTAGCACTCTTCCCATGAAATCACACTGTCTCCAGGAGGTCTCTACTGACTAGAAGTCATTAAAGAGATCCTATAAATTATCCCATGAATTCATTCAACAAACATTCATTAACCATTCTGTGTACAGAACAAGCATTTGGTGTATTCTAAGCTCTTGTCTTAAAAGAAATTTTGATCTAATAAAGTAGCGCAACGCACATACACATTACTATAAATATGTACATTTAAAACTTATAATATATACTTTATTCCCAGTGATCCTGTGAGGTAGGTGGTACAAGTATTGTAACCCTCACTTTACAGATGGGGAAACGGAGAATGGGGTTCCACAGCTAGGAGGTGGCAAAGCCACGACTCAACCTCACACTTGTGATTCAAAGACCAAAGAGCCCAGGGGAACTACTAGAGAAGGGTTATATGAGCCCAAAGTGCTAAAGGGATCAACAAAGCCTTGTGGGGGAGGTGACATTGAAGCTGAAGGTTGGGTAGGATTTCAAAGGGAACGTGGAGAACTGAGAACATTCTGTGCATAAGCAAAGACAGGAGGAAAAGCACAGAGATCTCACACTATAGGACACATTGTTTAAAGGACTGTTTCCTTCATATGTGCCGTATGCTTTTTCTGCTATAAATGTTAACCTTTGTACCGGAGGCTGAAGAAGGGTAATTACAAAGAAATAAAAAAGAAAACTTAGATTCAGGATGAATACGCCTTCCTTCCTCAGAGATGAAAAGGTTGGGGGGGGGGGGGCGGGAATAAAAACTAAGAATGACTGATCAATATTTTAAGCTCAGTGGACTTGTAATTTACTTAGTCATTATATAGCAGTGAGAGGCAGTGTGGGACAGTGGATTGTGTTAAGGACTATTTTGTGAAGTTGTGATTGCCTGTTGACAATAGAAAGCTTACTTTAGAGCTAGAAAGACCTGGGTTCAAGCCCCCACCTTCTGATACTAATCTCCCCTCCCTAAAAGAGGTCGTTTCCTGTAAGAATACCTTTCAGTTCCTATTTGTTCCCTGAGTCCTTATTCAGATAAACATTTTTACCTTCTCTTGAAATGTCAGGTCAGGCCAGCTCAAATGAACACATCTGTCTGAAGGAGGTTGTATCTAATAAGTTCCAGCTGGTTCCCAAACACCTCCAGTATCAGATATAAAATCTTCCGTTTGTCATTTAAAGCCTTTTGTAACCTGGACGCTCCTACCTTTGCAGTCTTCTTAACCTTACTCATCCTCTCCACACCCATGTCCAATGACACAAACCTCCTTGCAGTCTGTCCCACCTACCAAACACTCCACCATCCCTCTCCAGGCATTTTCACTGGCTGTCCTCCAAGCCTGGAATTCACTCTCTCCTCTTCTCCATCACCTGGCTTCCTTCAAATCCCAGCTGGAATCTCACCTTTTACAAGGAGTCTTTCCAGATCCCTTTTAATGCTAACTCTTCTCTCTGTTGATCATCTTCAATTTATCCTGTATATATCTTATTTGTACATACTGTCTGAATATTGTCTCCCCCATCAGCCTCAGAGCTATTTGAGAACAAGGATTGTTTTGGGGATTTTTTTGGTCCTTTTTTGTATCTCCAGAGCTAAATGTAGTACCTGGCACATAGTAAGTACTTGTTGCTGACTGTTGACAGAAATAACAAATTTTATTGAACACCTTCTAGATGCATGGTCCTGTGTTAGATATCATACAATATAATTATTGCTACATTTATATTTATCCACAGCTGCAATGAGGGACTCAGGACCTTCTAGAGAGCTTATATAAAGCTACCAGGTGCCTCTCACCAATAAGGTAACAGCTGGAGGGTTGGGTGAATGGGGAGGAGGGTGTTAATGAAATGAGGGCAGAAACAGACCACCCCCTCCTTCTCTTCTCTTCTCTCTCCTCCCTTCTCCCCAGTTCTTGATTTAGAGGGAGGATTAAAGGATTTTTCCTTTTCAGCTAAATTAAACTTTTCAAACTGACCAGCAGGGAAGAGAAAAAAAAATTAGATTGACCCAGATTCTAGGAAAATCTTGGGGGTCCATTTTTGTCCAATTCAACTCATCTCTCTTCAGCATTCTGATTGCACCCCCTCTATTTAGGACACATGGCATCAGGCAAGGCTGGCCCAAGATAAGGCTTTTCCTCTTGGTGATAAGCAGAGAAAGAGCTGACGGACCAGCTAGTCTATCCTTGACAGATGGGACTGATCTCTGGGGAAGAGGATTCTGCAGCTTATCTCAAAGACGATGTCTGAGGTCTAACAACCCTTCACTGTGCTCCTGACTGCCATTTCGACTGATTTTTCTCCCTTTCTGAATCCTGAGCCCTTCCATTTACTCCACAAATAAGGCCAACAGTTGTCTGTCCTGAAAACAGGAAAGCTGGGAATGGTGTAAATGTAGATTTCTTTGCATTCATTCATTCTACAATTCTACAATCTACTTTATTAGATCATAATTTCTTTTAAGACAAGAGCTTAGAATACACCAAATGCTTGTTCTGTACATAGAGTGTTTAATGAAGTTTGTTGAATGAATTCATGGGTATTCGAATTATAGGATTTTGGAATGGGAATAGACCTTAGAGATCATTTAGTTTAATCAACTTCTTCATTTTAAGGCTGAGATAGAACAAGTCTTCTGTTTTCAAGGCCTGTATAATTCTAGGATCCCCTGCTATCTACTGCACCTACAGGGAGCAATGGTCTGTTCTTAACACTGGGAGGAGACAAAAGAATAAGTTAAATATGATCTTAACCCTCTACAAGTTTATAATTTGCTACAGTTAGCAAATGTTTATTTAAATGTTAGCTACTGGAATTGTGATTTAATTGGCCTAAGGACATCCCCGGAGAGGAAACTCCCATTATCAATACAAGGAAGTATTTTGCCTGTAACTTGTCATCTTAGAGAACGGCCTGGTGCAGGGAGGGTGTTAAATAGAAACCTGAGCTACTAATCCATAGTTAAGGATCCCCTTGGTCCACATATTGACTTCTTCTAAAATGTAATATTATCTATTTTTATTGTATTTAGTTGTATTTGTCCTTCATTTTTGACAAGGACTATGGCATCAGGGAAATGATGACGGGACTTGCAGTTAACTTTGATTTGAGTGAGGGAGGACTATACAAGGTCATCAGCCTCACTTTCTCCTCCAGAGCCATGTGGATTCAGCGACCAGATATTCATCAGAATGACTAGAGGTGACCCAGGATGCAATGGGAGACCTTGGCTCTTTTAGGCTAAGGCCTAAGTAAGTATGTATATTTAGTTAGATACTTCAGAATTACAGGATTTTGTTTGTTTTTGGAGGCAATCAGGGCTAAGTGACTTTCCCAGGGTCACACAGTAAGCATCTGCCAAATTTGAACTCAGGTCCTCTTGTTCTTCTGACTCCAGGACCACCCTCTACTATGCCACCTAGCTGCTCCTCCCAATTCCTTTTTGCTGCTTGCTGGCTGCTCTCTGTCCTTCATTCTCAAATAGGACCATGACACCAGGAAGGTGATGCCACGACATGCAAGTGAATTGGATTTAAGTGAGGGAGGGCTGTGCAAAGTCGCCAGCCTTGTTTTCTCCTCTGGGGCCATCTGGGTCCAGTGATCAGAAACAGATTAGAACAATTACATTTTAATTGGTTTGGGTAGCACTCAGGAGCATTATGGGTCCAGAACATTGAGAGGTTAAGTCACTATGTGTCAGAAGGTGACCCTTGAACCCAGATCTTATGGCTTGTGAAGTAGCTCCCTATCTCTATCACATGTAGCCTCACCTATGCTCTAGTAGGGAAGATAAACCAGGGTTACTAGAAGCTTCATTTCCCAGTGTCTCACAATTTTGTTTCCATTGGTGGGAAATTCCCCAAAAGTTGGTATGTCATTATGTTGTGGAAAGACTGACCACAAAAGTAGTAGATTTCTTCATCTTGGCCCTGGCGGTTAGAAGGAGGATTAGTGGGTGGAAATTACAGGGAAGAAACTTTTGTCTCAATGGACACAAAAACTTCTAACAATTAGAACCATTTAAAAGGGTCAAATGGAGTTCCTTTCCTAGTAGTGAGTTCCTTTTCTCTGGCCACATTCTATCAGTGGTTTTCAACCTGTGGGTCGCGATCCCTTTGGGGGTAGAACGACCCTTTCACAGGGGTCACAGGGGTTGCCTAAGACCATCGGAAAACACGTATTTCCGATGGTCTCAGGAACCAAGACACTGCTCCTCTGTCTCCAGGCAGACTGTCTGCCCACATGCAGATACTCCCACATACAAGTATTAAAGGGTAGTGCATTAGGAAGGTTGAGAACCACTTCTACTAAGTAGAACCTGGATGGCTGTTTGCTTGGGCTATGGCAGATAGGATTCACGTTTCACAAAGGGAGTGTATGAGATGTCTTTGTGATGTCCCCTTGGACTCTCAGATTCTGTAACTATTTGATTAAATAAAAATAATATAAATTAGAATAAGTGTTTTAGAGGCACACAGAGCAGTATGTGCCTATTACATGTATGGGGAGAAAAACAAAACCTGTCTTCTGGTCTCTTTGCCTCAAGTCAGAATTCAGATCCTTGGTCCAGTTCCAAAAGCTGTTTCATATTTTCAGAGTTTCTAGGGATCCATTAAACCAGGTTCTATTAGTAGCCCTATTGGAATGGGGAAACAAGGAGAACCTGAGAGGAAAACAGTCTTATTAGACATAATTTGTTTCCTTGAAACACCTAGTAAAATGATGGGCTGTGTCCAGGACTTAACATGGTAGATTAAAACAGGATTAAAAAAAAAATTCTTCCTTTCTTTCTTCTTTCTTTCCTCCCTCCCTCTTTCTCTTTTTCTTTCTTCCTTTCCTTTTTCTTTCTTTTTCTTTCTTTCTTTCTCTCTTTCTCCCTCTTTTCTCTCTCTCCCTTCCTCTTTCTCTTCCTTTCCTTTTCTTCCTTCCTTCCTTCCTTCCTTCCTTCCTTCCTTCCTTCCTTCCTTTACTCTCTTTCTTTCCTTCCCTTTTAAGTAATCAAGTGTTAAGTAAGTCAAAATGTGGTTATTTATTTTCAGGAAATAGCTATATGAATGAGATGACCAAATTAAATTCAAATTCATTGCTTACATTCTAGACCTCTCATCCTCACGTGACCCCAAACGCAGCCAATGTGCAAACTGACGCTGCAAAATCAAGCTTCCATCGCTTATGTTAATCCATTAGTCCTGGGGAAATGGGAGGCACATTAGTCACAGAGAGAAAACTCAACATGCCACATGTGCAGGGAGGAGTCACCTACTCAGATGCTAAGCATACCAGCATACCAGGACCTGTCCAAGTAGTTAGGAGGGAGGGCTGTGGGTTCTAATCACAGGATGACAGATTTAGAGTTAAAAGGAACCTTAGAAACCATTGAATCCAACTCTTTTTTTGTCAAAAAAATTTTTTTCAATTAACAAAAATCCACCCCTAACCTCAGTAGGAAAAAAAAAAAAGAAAGGAAAATAAAGTCCTTGTAAGAGATATGCACAGTCAAGCAAAACAAATTCCTATGTTGGCCTTGTCCAAAAATGTGTATCTCATTCTGTATATTTAGTCCGTGACCTCTCTGTGAGGAGGTAGTTAACATTCTTCATCATTGGCCCTCTGGGATTGTGGTTGAGCAGAGTTTTTAAGCCTTTCAGAATTATTTATTTTTAAAATGTTGCTGTTATAATATAAATTGTTCTGCTCCCAATTCATATAAGCCTTTCCAGGTCTCTCTGAAATGGTCTCTTTCATCATTTCTTAGGGCATAATAATATTCCATTACATTCAATACCATAATTTGTTCATCCATTCCCTCAACTGATTTCAACCTCTCATTTTATGAATAAGGAAACCCAGACCACTAACACATGTTTGAAAGCAGGATTTGAACTCCTATCTTACTGGATTCCAAGATCAGCATTCTATCCACTGTGTCACCTAGCTCCATTTGATACACTGAAATGTAGAAATCCTAGACTGATAGGATTTAATATTCAACCAGGGAACAATAGAAAGGTACCTAATCAGCTTACAATATATTACATATGAAGGATTTCCCAGAAGTGTCCTAGGGACGCTGTCAGAGAGCTGTGAGAATGGAGTAAAAAGGAGGGACTGGTCACATTGTGAGGTCCAGGGTGAATCACACTCTATTGGCGCAATGTCAAGACATGTAGGAAAAGGTCCCTGGCTTGTTGGGTATACCCTCTGGGAAGGATTTAGGGGAGCACATGGCCAAGAGTCACACAGGATGAGTAGATTAAAATCTGAATCATTGGAGGGAGTAATCACAATGACGAGACAACAGACCCATCTGAATTTGGATGTAGCTGGGAACAACCAGTCCCTAGGTCAGCATGGGGAAAGAAAATGTGTCCTTATGGTCTGTGTGGCACTCAGCTGATTTTAGAATCACAGTATTCAAAGCTGGAATGGTTAACAGATCGAACCTCCTTGTTTTAAAGATGAGGAAAGTAAAGCCCAGAGAGTTTTATGACTTGCCCAAATTAATAAGTGGCTGAGTTGAGGTTCAAACTCAGGTATTCAAACTAAAAACCCACTATTCTTTATAATATACTACATTTCCATAGAATATTACTCTCTCCTCTTGCCTCAGTTTCTTATACTAAAAAATGAAAAGAGGAAGAGCATTCCTTCTTTTCCCCCCACAAAAAAACCCAAACAAACCAACCAGATGGTTTTGGGTATGTTAGGTGCCTTGGAATGTCGGATTGGCACAAATCCTCAAACCATCCCTCTAGCCCAGCTGTTCAGTCTTGGGAAAAATACCATTACTCAGGGCAGGAGGAGACAGACTTGCTAGTCAATGTTTTGTGATCATCTGCTGTGTAGAAGGCACATATTAGGTGCGGCAGTACTAGATGGTAGGGAGCGGTACTGTCATAAGAAACAGAAGTCATCATTCCTGCCCTCATTTCTACCCTCCAAAAGTCTAGGCAGTGTACATCCACAGAACAACTGAACAAGCAGTTTTAAAGAGGATCCATAAGCACTCATGTAGAAGTTCCAAAAAATGTAGATTAATATTGAAGTTAAAACAGGACGTGCTGAGTGGGTAAATGCTCTGGAGTTTGTCCTGCTTCAGCATAAATACTGTGGGCTTTTGCTCCAGCTTTCTAGTGCTTAGGGCTATCAGCTGCAACATTACCCTTAGCCTGGAAAGAATGAAAAAGGCTGGGAAATGTTGGGAAAGCAAGGGGGGGTGAAAATGTTTTCAAGTGTTTTGTCTTCTCACTCTACAATAAAGTGAGTTTTTCACTGTTTCACTGTTGGGTTAAAGTACAGCCATAATTAAAGGAGTCTGAGCACCTGGGGCAAATTCAGTTGAGGAAGGGGCAACGGGAACTATTCTCCAGAGAGTCCAACCTGTGTCCCTATAGGAATTGAAGACAGGCAGACTTCCAGATACTGTCCAAACACAGGAATGGTTGTGGGGAAAGAGAGAAGATTGACCCCTTCCCATTCTTCTCTGACCTCTTCCCTGATGGTCTCCCAGGGCTGCCTTCTCCTAAACTTTTTGGGAATCCCTGGACTATAGAGGAGAGTGAAGTGTGAAGACAACAATTTTGAGACTATAGGAAGGAACTAAGTATCTGGGAAGGAAAAATGTCACCCCCTCTAGATGTCAGTCCCTGGAGCTAAGCCCTACCTGCCCTGCCCTAGTTAGGGTTCTGGGAAAAAAAGGGAAATTGAAGATGGAACCAGCTAAGTGTAAATTCTGCCAGGTTTTAGTATGTTGAAAAGTTTCAAGGACAGGCCAGCCTAGATAAATTCAGAAGGCTTCATTACTAGAAGGTTGGCAAATAGCAACCTATGAAAGGGGGAGTGGTTATTGCCTCACTAGAAGTAATTTCCACATGAAAGAATCAGAGATCCTTTAAGTATCACTTCACTATACTATTACAAAAGCTTCTTTCTTAGTATCTTCACTCCTAGGCTCTCCCTTCTACAAAATGCCTAACACAGCACAGTCAGAATAATCTTTCTGAGCCAGGGCTCTGGTCTGGCCTTTACACTGCAGCTGTGTAACCTTGGGCAAGTCTGACACCTCCGACTGCCTCAGTTTCTTCAAATGTAAAATAGAGATAGTAAGAGCACCTACCTCACAGGGTTGTCATGAGGATCAAATGAGACAATATGAAGTGCTTAGCACAGTGCCTGGCATATAGTAGACATTATATAAATATTAACTATTACTACTACTACTACTATTGCTACTACTTCTACTACTAGCATAATTACCATTACGATGACTATTACTACTGTTACTATAATGACTACTACTACTGTTTGTATTATTATTACTACTACTGCTACTACTATTACTATGACTACTACTACTGTTTCTATTATCACTACTACTCTGCTACTACTGTTATTACTACTACTACTGCTACTACTTACTACTACTACTATTACTATGACTATTACTGCTGTTTCTACTATTACTACTACTCTGTTACTACTACTACTGCTACTACTACTATTCTGCTACTGCTACTACTTACTACTACTATGACTACTAATACTGCTACTAACTACTATTGCTATGACTACGACTACCTCTACTGCTATGTGATTGCATTTGGGTTTTCTTGGCAAAGATACTGGAGTGGTTTGCCATTTCCTTCTCCAGCTCATTTTGCAGAGAAGGAACAAGGGCAAAAAGGATTAAGTGACTTGCCTGGGCCACACAGCTAAGTAAGGGTCTGAGGCCAGATTTGAACTATTACTATCATCACCATTAGTACTCCTCCTCTTCACAAAATGCTTAGTAGTTTTGCCCACAGAATATAGTCCAAGTTTCTTAGCTTGCCATACAACACCCTCCAAGATTTGGTCCCACACACATACTCAGAGTTCCCCAGATATGCCCATTATCTTTCATCTTGGCCTATTTTAATGTAGACAATATGGAAAAAAATCATTGGATATGGAATCATAGGACTTGGGTTTAATTTCTGGAGAATTTCGGTCAAGATGGTAGAGTAAATAGAGAACAACCTAATTTCCAAATATACATTCCAGAAAAGATTAAAATAAAAGAGCCCAAGACTCTAAAATGATTAAGAAATAAAGAGAAAAGGAGGTGGCTAGGTGGCACAGTGAATAGAGCACCGGCCCTGGAGTCAGGAGGACCTGAGTTCAAATCTCAACTCAGACACTTGACACACTTACTAGCCAAGTGACTTTGGGCAAGTCACTTAACCCCAGTTGCCCTCCAAAAAGCAAAAAAAAAGAAAAGACATAAAGAGAAAAAACTATAATAAGTGCCTTCCTCTGGCATAGGTTGGCAAAGAGCCAAATCAGAAGCCTGCAGGAGTGAAGGAGAGTGACTGTTAGGGGATCTTGCCAAGGCAAGCACAAGATTTGGAGTCCTCCAGTTAGGAAGCTCAAGGGTCGTCAAGCACACCCTGGATTTCAGTAAGGAAGTCCCAGCTGGTTATTAAGCCCCATGGAAGTCTGGACCTGTCTGGGAAATGGAGCCAGCAAAGCTCCCATTGCGAGGACTGTGATCAGTCCACATGTCCTAGGGAACTATGGAAATATACACAAACTAACATGAATTTCCCTTGACGGCCTTGAAGAGCTCAGAGCTCTGTACTTAGAAGACTCAGGTGAGGCTGGGATGTGTCAGCCCTCCGTGCATAGCAAACAGGCCCCAGAGGAAGGGAGGATCTCCTAATAGCTGAAACCCAGACAATACAGATCAGGGGGACTATCATCCCATTCAAGAGTACATGAGTAGTCAGAACCTGACCCTGACAAAAAGGTCTCAATCCATGAAGAAAAAAACGAACACACAGAAGAATGATAAAGAAATTTGATAGATCCAAGTACCACCAGGACCCAAGCCTAGAAGAAAAAACAAACTCCACAGCTACTATGACTTGGCAACAAGATTTATTAGAATACTTAGGAGAGGAAACAAGAGTGAAAAAAGATATAATTGAAATAAGAGCTATTAGTGAAAGAACTAGGAGGAGAATAAAGAGTTTCACATAAAAGGTACAAAATCTTACTCAAATAACAGACTCCTGAAAATTAGAATGTGCCAAAGAAAATGAATAACTCGGAAACAAGAATTATTAAAAGAAAATCAAGAGACTGAATAAAGAGAAGGAAATACCAGGTATCTCTTATCAAAAATAACTGACCTAGTAAACAGGTCAAGGATCATCAGACTACCTGAAAACCATGACAATAACAACAAAAGACCTGGATGCCATGTTTCAAGAAATTATAAATGAAAACATCTTAGAACCAGTAGAACCAGAGGGTAAAGGGAAAACAGAAAGAAAACAAATAGAAAAATTCAATGATTGCCTTGTGAGAGATACCCTAAAATAAAAAATCCCAGGGACAGCATTGCCCAGATCCGAAGGTTCTAGATTAAAGAAAAAATAGTTCAAGCAGTATTAAAAAAAAGCTCAAGTCCAAAGGAATCACAGTCATAATTACATAAGACTTGGCTGATACCACTATATGCCTGAATCCAAACTTCACAAAAATCCCCTTAATAAAAGGATTTGTTCTGTAAAACTTGGACTTAGTCAAAAGGCTGCACCTAAGGATCTGCAAGGCCACATGTGGTCTGGAGGCCACAGGTTCCCCACCCCTGTACTAGATAAGGTAGTCAACCTTAGTTGAAAGTTACATGGGTGGAGAGTATCAGAGAAAGAATTTATTAACAAAATTTATTAAATTCAATGCCTCATGATAGCATGAAGGCGACCCTGATTTCCAAAATGCTATGCAAGTGGACCACAAACTCCAAACTGGTAGGAAGGTCCTCCTACCAAGCCAGAAAAACTTCATGTACAGGCCCCAAGATACAATGTGGTCTGAGAACCAGTCTAGCTAAGCTGAGAGATGCTCCTGTCCTAGGCCACGGGGTCACCAATTTTTGGCTCACACAAACTTTCAATTGCCATCTGCAAAGTCATAGAAGGTCTGCTATCTGCACCAGTGGGAGGAATATTCCCTTGGAATATCCAAGTTTAAGAACAACTAATGAACAAGGGTGGTGTACTTGCAGAATGACGCGACAAACAGCCCCATTGGGTATAGAATTAATGTAGTGAGAAAAAAGGTTAGGTAAGCAGGGTGGGGTCTGTCTGCGGGAGAACTCTGAAAACCAGGCAGAGGTGTTTGGACTTGAGGCAGTACTCATCCTTCACCACCCCTGAATTACTCCCCACTGACTGCAATTTGTGTCCTTCTTCTTAGAGCTGACCCCCTCCATCTCTGTTCTGAAACCCATTCTTCTTATTCCAAAAAAAACCCTCCTTGTCTCTCATTCCACTTTCCTTTTGTATTTCTGGACTCTGATTCCTTTTGCTTTTCCTTCGAAATATGTTTCAGTTTGTTGAGACATAACATTGGTGCAAGAGACACAATGGCGTAGTGGAAAGGGTACTGTATAGAGTCGGGACATCCAAGTTCAGATACCAGGTCTGATGCTTAATAGTTATTTAGCCAAGATTTAAGCCCTTCGAAATGGGTATAATGGGTATAATGCTACTTGTGCTATCTCCCTCATATCATTGCTTTAAGTTGCCAAGTGACTGGAAATCTTAAAGCTACATAGTAAGAATTTAAGTTATAAAAGTCACTCAGCCTTGCTACCTCTTCTGGGTAATCATGGTACTGTTTTCTTTTCAATCACCTGACAATTAGTCCAAAGTCAACATTTGCTTCTTTGAGAGCCATCATCACTTATTTCTACTCACTCCTTCCTTACTTGGTCCCTTGATTAAAATACATAGGTCCAGCCTAGAGCATCCTTTGGCTGAGGAGGGCACAATGATTTGAGGCAGTTTGGTGTAATGTAAGCACCACTGACCTTGGAGGCAGATGAACTGGGTTGTAGTCTCAGCAACACCACCAATTAGCTGTGTAAGGAGGGTCAGCTCCTCTCACTGGTCTTTAGTTACCTCATCTACAAAATGGGAATAAGACTTATAACATGTACCTCTCTGGGTCATTGTGGGAAAGTCTTTTGTCAACTGTGAAACTTGCAAAAATGGGAGCTGTTAATTGAGCAGTTTCTACCTGGCCATGTATAGGTGAAAATAAAATGTAAGATAGAACTCTATTCTAAGAACCCATCTCCTTATTCCTTCCCAGCTGCTTAGAAACTTGTCTAAATCTCTTCCATCTTTAAAAACCCTCACTAGATCCTACCACCTCCATTATCTATTATCCTTTATCTTCCCAGCTAAACTCTTTTTAAAAAGTTATTTACACTAAGTGCCTCTGCTTCCTCTCCTCTCTGACTTCATCATTCAACTAAAATTGCTTTCTCCAAAGTTATCAATGATCTCTTAATTGCCAGATCTAATGGCTTCTTCTCATTTCTACTTCTTCTTGACACTTCCATAACATTTGACACTATTGACCACTTTTTCCTGGGTGCTCTCTTCTTTCTGGGTTGTTTTGTTTTATGGGTTTTTTTTTTTTGCCAGTATTTTCCTCTTATCTGTCTGACCACTCCTTTTTCAGTCTCCTTCACTGGATATTTAACCTTGTCATGCCCAGTAACTATGGCTGTCCCCTAAAGCTCTGTTGGACCATCTTCCCTTTTTTCTGTATAATCTTTCATTTGGTAATCTCCTCAGCTCCCAAGGGTTCAATTTTTATCTCTATGTAGATGATTCTCAGATCTATAAGTAACCTCTGTCCCAAAGTCCATTGGTATATGAGATTCTCTTGTTATTGGTGAGGGTGAGTGCCTTGACCTGTGCAAGGGGTGGGGGGAGCTGGTGAGAGCAGGAGAGCTCCAGCCTTCTGGAGGACCCATCAAGCTTCAAGTCACTTTGGACACTTCTGGCTTCTAACTTCAAGAAGGAAGATGGAAGAGGCCAACCCCATTTCAGATTGCTGAAGGAAAGGACTTTGGGAAGATATGAGAGGAGCTAGAAGTCTCCATCATGTCCCTGTTTCCAGTTTGCTACTCTAGACACTTCAGGCAACTTCCCATTGGGTGAGATCTGGGACTTTCTCTTGGTTGAACTACATTTCCTTGTTCCCAAAGAGGAGCTAGAGAGATCCTTCATTCTATATTATCTGATCTATATTCTCCTATGTATACCTTCTCTAATTTCTGTTTTGCTATGATTTAGATAAGTAGGTTTCTTTGCTATTCACTATATGTGTTCATTATGGAACTGGTATTAGATAGAAAAGGGGCCACATGTTGATTAGAGAGCTTGGGTTCCCCCTTGTCCCCAACAATGACACAGATATCAGAAGTTAGATTGAACCTGACTACATCCCCTAGACTAACACTATTTAAAGAAGCAGACAGATGTAATCCTAGCTAGTACCTCCTCTCTCTGAGGAGAGGAGAGTAGCCTCTGGTCCCAACTTCCTGCTCATGCCCATGCTCCTGATAGGAAAAAAAAAGTCTCTTGGAGAAGAGTGGAGGGAGAAGAGGCTAGAGATGAGATGTCCATTTTACCTCTATTTGAGTCACACAAAGACGCCCCTCACCCACCATGGGCCTTGCAAAACATGGGCCATTACTACATATAAGGCTTCTCTTTCCATATATAGCAAGCCATAGTCTCTCTTCTGGGCCCCAGTCCCCCATTGCCAACCACCCTCTGGACATTTTGAATGAGATGCCCCATAGGCATCTCTAACTTGACATGTTCAAAACTAAGTTCATCCTTTCCTCCAAACTCACCATTCTTCCTTATTTCCCTATCACTGTCAAGGATACCATCATCTTTCCAATCATCCAGGTTCACAGCCTTATTGTTATCTTTGCTCTCCACTCCATACATCCAATCACTTGCAAAAATTTTGTCATTTCTTTCTTTAGAATAGCTCTCATATTCATGCCCTTCTCACTCACACAACAGCCACCTGAATTCAGACCCTTATCATCTACTGGAGGAGTAAGTAGAATGATGGACATGGAGTCAGAAAAATCTGAATTTAGATCCTGTCTCTGCTGCTTACAAACTCTATGATCCCAGACAAGTCACTCAACCTTCCGCCAGCCTCAGTGTTCTCATCTGCAAAATGAGGAGGTTGGACTCAGGGTCCTCCAATGTCCTCTCTAACTCTAATCTTTATCTAGTCTCTCATTTAAATGACTTCAATAGCCTCCTATTCAATCTCCCTGCCTAGAATCTCTGTCCTTTCCTACCTATCTTCCACATAGCTGCCAAAGTGATTTTTCTAAAGCACAGGTCTGACCATGTCACCTCACTACTTAACAAACCTCACTGGCTCCTTATTGCCTCTGGGATCAAATACCAACCCTTCTGTTTGGCTTTTAAAGCTCTTCACACTTTGACTCCTTCCTATCTTTCCAGTCTTCCTACACATCACTCCCCTCTATACACTTCTGGGCAGGCTGACCTCCTTGCTGTTCCTCCTACACAATCCCATGTTTCTTTTTCTGTATCTTTGCATTGATTCTCTCCCCTCCCTGGAGTGTTCTCCCTCTTGACATCTGTCTTCAAATCTTTGATTTCCTTTAAGATTCAGGTCAAATTAAAAAAAAAAAGATTCAGGTCCAATGACACCTTCCACAAAAGCTCTCTTCTCATCCTTTGACATCCTAGTGCCTTCCCCCTTCAGTCAATCAATAAAAATTTGTTAAGCACCAACTATGTGTGAATCACTGTGCTAAGGGATGGGAATTTAAAAAAAAAGAAAAAGAAAGACAGTCTCTGCCCTCAAGGAACTTACAGTCTAATGGGGGAAGATGACACACAAAAAGAAGCTATAAAAGGGATAGGGTAGGGGGAGAATGATACTGAAGTCCTCAGAGGAGTGTTGCCCTGTGGGAAATGAATAGATGGCTGTCCTAGGAGCCCTTCCTATGTGGAGGTTCTGAGAGGAGCTCTCTATCTCTGCTCTTTCCAATCAGAGGGAGGGGATCCAGGGGCAGGGGCACCAATAAGGTGTGAATTCCAGAGCTGAAGTGATCTTATAGGATAATGAAGTTGCTGGTGCATGATGGCAGTCTAGAGGAGGGCATCTGGGTGGAAAATGAAGGCTTAAGGTCAACTTCTATTACTCTATGGTTTAGTCATTTCAGTTAGAGTTTTCTTGGTAGAGATATTGCAGTGGTTTTCTGTTTCCTTCTCCAGTTCATTTTACAGATGAGGAAACTGAGGCAAACAGGGTTAAGTGACTTGCCCAGGGTCACTCAGCTAGTACATGTCTGAGGCCAGATTTGAAGTCAGAAAGATGAATCTTCCTGACTCTAGATCCAGTGCTCTGTCCAGTGTGCCACCTCTAGCTGCCCCTATTACCTCATAGATGCCCATCAATGTACATGTTGGCTATCCACACTATAATGTGAATTGCTTGAAAGGAGGTAGTTATTATTATTTTTTTGCATCCTAGGTCTTAGCACAGCACCTGACACATAGTAAGCAATTGGTAGATGCTTGTTGATAGTTTGGTTAACTAGTAATCAATTGTTTTATGCCATAGTGTGACATTTCATGAAGCTAAACTCCCTCTAGTCCTTTATTATTATTATTTCCCTCGAGATTTTTACCTTTTGTTTCTCCAGATGAATTTTTGTTATTATTTTGTCTAATTCCTTGGTAGTTTGATTGTTATGACACTAAACTTGTAAATTAGTTGAAGTACTATATATTTTTTAATCATATTGTCATAGGCCAAACATTAACATTGAATATTTCTCCAATTACTTGTCTCTATGGATATGTGTGTGTGTGTTCATGTTTGTGGTTATATTCATGTAAGTATGGAGTGTATTAGCAAGATACAGTGGAAAGCAAATGAGAATTAGATGATTTGGGTTCAAATTCTGTCTTAGTCACTGAGCAGCTATAGGACCTTGATCAAATCATTTCACTTTTTAGGGCCTCAGTTCCTTCATTTGTAAAATGAAGGAGGCTGGACTAGATGACCTCTATGGTTCTTTCCAGCTCTAAATCTATGATCCTCTGACTGATTCTGCAGTTTTATGGGTTTTTTAGTTAACGTTTAATGAAATTTTTCTTTCTAGCTCCTTCTGCTGGGTTTTGTTAATAATATACAGAAAGAATAATGAATTTTGTAATTTATTTTATATAATGGTACTTTACTGGTTATTAACTACTATGATTATTTTTCCATTGAATCCTTAGGATTGGCTAAGTAAACATTCATTTAACCTGCCAAAAGAGATATAATAGCCTCTTTTTTGCCTATGCTTTCGCCTCAGATTTATTTATTTTTCTCATCCTATTGCTATAGCTAACATTTCAAGGACCATATCAAATAATAGTGGAGGCAATGACCTGCTTTACTTTAATTTTGATCTTACTGGGCAGGGGGCGGAGCCAAGATGGAGGCATAGAAGCAGCAAGGTTTCGCAGCTCCCACATAGCCACCTTAAATATCCATGAAATGGGACTCTAAACAAATTTTGGGGCTCCAAAACTTACACAAAAATACAGAAAAACACATCTCCCGCTGAAGGCAGCTTGGCACAAAGGGTTCATCGCACCATGCTGGGAGCCCAAACCAGCCCAGCTTAAAACCATGGTTGGCCCTGGGGTGGCCAGGACAAGCCGCAGCTGGAGCCTTCAGGACAGTGGATCAGTGGCAGCTGTGGCAGTTTGCAGAATTATCAAGCCATAAGAAACAAGGACAAAGTGAAAGGTCAGTGGATCTCAGCTAAATTTGGGGGAGAAATGTGGTCTGGCTGAACTGCCTCCAGGGCAAGGAAACAGCAGAAGCGGTGGCCCTGCAGCCACCTCCACGTGGCTGCTTCAGAGCTCCCGGCCTGCAGACTGTAGGGGGGCCAAGCGATCGTTCAGAGGCTAAGTGCTCTTGTGTTGAGTGGCCTTGATCTGGATCATGGTCTTGAGTGGTGGTCTTGGTGTGTGTTTTCAGTGAGCCAAAGCTGGTGGGGGCTGCAGCAGCCTCCTAATAGCTCTGGCAGCTGTGAAACCCCCAGCGATTTGGGACAGAGCTTTCCCCCTGGAAGCAGAGTTCCATAGAGCTAAAAAATCAAGTAATTCACTGGCAACATGAGCAGGCAAAGGAAGCAAAGTAAGAACAGCAACTGAACTCTAGAATCCCTTTTTGGGGAACAAAAAGGTTCAAAGTATGGAATGGAAGGAAGACAACACAGTCAGAACTCCCACACCAAAAGCTTCCAAGAAACATGAAGCCTGCCTAAAAGCCATAGATCAGCTTAAGAAGGATTTTGAAAACCAAATAAGAGAAGTGGAGGAAAAATTGGGAA
>CM053590.1:75772058-75790929 GCA_028646515.1 Pseudochirops corinnae | reverse complement strand
ACTTATGAAACTTTTCTCAGTATGAGGATAGGTGAAGGGAATACAAATGTATATATACGTATACATACACATATGTCTATATAGGAGGGTTTACATATGCGTATGAACACATATCTGAGTATGTGTAGATATGTGTACATAGAGGGCACAGGATCAATTGAATAGGAAGGAACGATACTTTAAAAGGTGAAATTCTGAGGTGGGAGAAGATTAGAATGAGAGGAGATAGGGAGAGACAGAATGGGGTTAATCATCTCAATATAGAAGCAGCTAGGGATAATTGTTACAATGGAGAAGAACAGGAAGGCAAGAGGGAAAGGGTCAACCTTACTTTCATTGAATTTGGCTTAGGGAAGGAATGACATAAACTCTAAACTGGGTATCTTGACAAACAAGAGAGTATGGGGGATGGAGATGAGAGGTAGGATGATGGAGAGGGGGGCAGGGTAGGGGGGAAGGTTGCTGGAAGTACACACTTCTGTAAAGGGACAGGGATAGAGTAGAGAATAGGACAAGGCGGGAGTGGGATAGGAAGGAGGGACATATAATCAGTCTCTCACAATATGTCCACTGTGGAGATGTTCTGCGTAATTACACATGTACAGCCTGTATTGAATTGCTTGTCCTTCCAGTAGGGATGGGTGATGAGGGAGGAAGGGAAAGAATCTAGAATTTAAAGTTCTGTAATCAAATGTTAAAAAAAAAAAAAATATATATATATATATATATATATATATATATATATAATTATTATTATTAACTACATGCAACTGGGAATTAAGGTATACAGGAACTGGGGTAGGGAGACCCATCCTGCCCTACTGGAAAGTCAGAAGGGCCATGGGGGAGGACATAGAAAACAGCAGATTGGGGGAGGGGCTATACAGTGGGCTGGCTGTTTTGAGGTGGTAGGCAGGGGAAAGATAGGGAGAAAATCTGTACATTCCTGACATAAATTTGACCTGGTCAGATTGTATAATCATTTGAATATAATAGAGTTTGGCATTCCCTACTTGGCAAGGACTTAAGGGGCTCCATTGTGGAAGACAGACAAAAAAAATGCTAGGAATTCAGGGTACAGATAGACCATGAAATACCTTTTTGATTTCCTCTCTTTCATTCTCCATATAAGGTTGGATTTATGTGAATCTAGGGGTGAATACAGGTTTCAACATTCTTCTGTTCTTTATCTCTCCAGTTTGTAACCTTGGCTGGTTTAAAATATGTAGGTGTGGGAGCTGGAGGGAAGCCTCATTGTTATCACATCCAACACATTGGCAAAGATGGATTCAGTCAAAGGGCTGCACTTGAGGACCTTGTGGGCCAAATGTGGCCTTGAGGCCACAGGTTCCCTATTCCTGAACTAGGTGGTGCAGTTGATAGAGCACTGGGTTGGCAGTCAGGAAGAACTGAGTTCAAATCCAGCTTCAGACATTTACTGTGTGACCCTGGGCAAGTCACTTAACTTCTGTTTGCCTTAATCCAGGGGAGAAGGAAATGGCAAATCACTCCAGTACTTTTGCCAAGAAAACCTCATGGATGGTATTAGCATGCTTTGGTCCATGTGATCTCAAAAGAGTCAGACACAATTGAACAACCACCCCCACAACGTCAAAAGAACCAGAAAAATACTCTCTGCACAATGACTACAATAATATAAACAAAAAAGAAAACTAAATTGAATCTCAGTGCTGTATACTTGGAATGATCCTAGAGAAAATGTGAAGGAACGTCCATTCCTCTTTTATTGCAAAGGAATGAATTCAGAACGTGAGGGTTGCTTCCAGCTAAAGTCACTGTATGTGTTTTGCTTGTTTGCCTTTGGGACAAGGGGAAAGCTGACAGAGTGAGTGGGTGGGGTATATCCAGAGACTGAATCACTTAAAGACAAAAGGTTCTGCAAGATGGAAAATTAGGTAGGGAAAGAAGGAAGGAGGAAGGAATGTTTTAGCCTTATTAAGGTGACCCTTTGTCTGTTCTGGGCTTGTTCAAGGTGCCTCAAACTATGGTCCTTTCCTGTTGTTGCAAGGGACTAAAAAAGAAGGATAAGTATGGAGAGAGAAAACCAGATGGAGAGGCAAAAATCAGACATATAGACAAAGAACACCGAGAAACAATAGCAATCAGCCTTTGCCGGCACACCTAAGGCTGTACTGGAAAAACATTGCCATCTGGTGGCTTTGATGTGGAACCCAAGGGACAATTGACAATTGCTGGCTGCCTTCTCAAATAGACCTGCATGGACCTGCCTGCCTCTCCATCTCTTCTCAGCCTTCTTTCCCCCTTCCTATACCTCATAGTCTAATGACATTCCCTTGGGCAGCCTGAGCAAAGATGAACAGCTGGGAATGTACCAGGTGTATGACTTGAGGCATGACTGCAAAATTACAGAGCTCTAGTACCATAGGTGTTAGAACTTGAAGAGATCGTTCCCATGTTCATTTCCATGGGCATGAGGAGGTAGAAAATAAAAAGGAATTGCTTCAAGAATTTAATTAGTTTGGGTCTTTATATTATGTAATCCTTTCCACCACTTAGTAGTTGGTTTCATGAATCAATCAATACACTCAAATATTCAAATGGGTCTGTGATTTCATCAATCTGGAGGATGGAAGAAAACAAGCATTTGTGTGCCAGGCACTGTGTTAAGTGCTTTACAAATATTATCTCATTTTATTTTATTTATCATTTGTTCTTCACAGGTAGCTGGCAAGACACAGAATGTTTCTTATCATCATATGGCAACACCAGTAAAATGCTTCTTACAAGCTTGGGGTCAGAAAGCAATCTAGCCCCCACACACTCTTAATCCTGTCCAACCCTGGGTCCACCAACTCAGTGTCTATTTGTACTATTCCCTCTCAGATATGTAATGTTGGACAAACATACAAATGTACGTTGAAATATGGGCAACAGACATTCTTCATCCATTTGGTCTTCTCCATGTAGAAAGACAGGCCAAACTTCTTTGGAAAAAAAAACAAACTGGTAGGGGTTGGACATGGTGAGCACTAAATAATACAAGGAATAAAATAGATTATATTTTGATAGACCTGAGCCAGTTGTCTATGTATAGTCAGACTATTGACTCATCAGAACTAAGATCAGAATTGAATTAAAAAAATAAGAAAGAATAATAAAGATAAAAAGTTTAGTAGAAAATAAAATTTAATATATAATATAAAATAAAATTTAATTCTAAATTATTTAAACCAGTATTTGAAAATAAAAATGGGAAACGGACAACAGAAATAACATCAACACTGACTACTAATTTTATTCAGAAGTTTGACCAATGTAAATTAATTGCCACAACAAAGAGAATAAAAGAGGCCAAGAGGGGCCTTAGCAAGCATCTGAATTTTTTTGCTAAATGAAGAGAAGATTGTTGCCAAAAGTAAAACCAGGTTAGAATATAAAGTCATTTATAAAAGGATGAGTATGAAGGATAATGAACAATTATGAGCAATATATCGTCTCATAAAGCAGAGAGAGGGCAAAACTGGTTTAAAGAAAGCTTAACAAGATGTCCAGCTAAGCAAAATCTTCCTAAGGACATTTGAGGATAAAAATGAAAGGAAGACTACAAACCAAAAAAAAATAGAAAAGACTGGCAAAAAGTATTTTACAAATACTGTTTCCTCCATCTAGGACAGTAGAACCATCACACTTGGACATTAAGATTCCAGAAGTATTTATAGAGGACTTGGAAATTTCTGTAAAGAGAAGAAAGATGGAAAAAGCAGCCAATTTGGATCAAATATATTCAGAGAGTAGATTTGTACTGGAGGTGATAGCAATTATGAATTGCTCTTGCAGTGATTATAATAATTATAATTCCCTAGTGTCCAACCTGCTGATAATGAGCCTCCTCACATTTAGTTAGGGTAGTTTTTGCAGAATAGACGTAAAGTCCATCACTTGGCTTTTACTCATAGGTCAACAGGATTTAAAACTAGAAAAGACCTTGCTGCTGTTTAGTTACTTTTCAGTTGCATCTGACTCATATGGGGTTTTCTTGATAAAGATCCTGAAATAATTTACCATTTCCTTCTCCAGTTCATTTTACAGATGAGGAAACTGAGGGTTAAGTGGCTTGCCCAGGGCTACATAGCTAGGAAGTATCTGAGGCCACATTTGAACTCAGGAAAATGAATCTTCCTGACTCCAGGACCAGAAGTCTATCCATTAGCTGCATCCAGAAAAGACCTAACATCTTCATCTCACTGAGAAGGAAGCAGAGGTTGAGAGAAGCAGGGACTTGGCCGATGGTCACACAGTTAGAAAATGGCACAATTGTAATCTGAACACTCATTTTTTGACTCCACTACTCAGCTACTACTCAGGGGCCCATATGTGAAGGTTTTCCATCATGGCAGAACCTGTCACAGTATATGTTCTACTGACAAAGGTTTGGAGAACTCCGGGTAACTGCCATGCCAAGATGAAGTAGGGTTATACCAGGGTAGGAATTCAGAGGTGGTTTTACAATACCTATAAAAGCCTCTAATTCTCTGTTCTACTTGACCAAAAATTCACAGAAAGTTACCAAGGGCATTAAATGGTCCCATGGCTGGATAGAGCAACACTACTTAACTCTGGAAGAGCTTCAAGGGCACACTCTTCAAACCAGGGAGAAGCCTTGGTCCTCTGTCATAGATGGAAAAAGGTAGCTCAGAGCCTAGTAGACAAACAAGAGTTCCGATCTCTGTGGCCCTTCAAGATTTACAAAGTGCTTTCCCCACAACAACCTTGTGAGGTAAGGAGTACGAGTATTATTATTTCCATTTTACAGATGAGAAAACAGAGACCCAGAGAAGGATGAAGTAACTTACCCAAGCTTACACAACTAGTAAGTGACAGAGGCAGGTCTCCTGATGTTGATTGATTATTAATTGCTATCACAAAGAAAACTCTCATCCTCTGGAGTCTAACTCTCTAGTAATGAGACATCACACTTAGCTAGGCTACTTTTGGAGAACAGACATAAAGTCTATTAGTTGGCCTTTACTCATAAGATCATAGGACTTAGATGCTAATCATGACTCTTCCTACTGTACCCCAGCGGCTTACCATCTATGCCAGGCCCAGAGGAGTCAAGTACAGAATGCTGACGGAGTAGCTGAACTTGGAACATTAAGCTGGAAAGTACTTTGTCAATGATCGAGACCAACACCTTCATTTTATAGCCAAGGAAGGCAGGCCCAGAGAAGATTGGTGCTTTGGTCAAGGTTAAACAGTGAGTTAGTAGAAGAGTACATTAAGAGTATATTAAGTATATTAAGCAACATTGCTCCATTTCAGGAAAACCTGGAAGTCAAGGTCACATGGATATTTCTAGTTGTGGAGCTTTGGCTCAAGGTCATTTGAGACACTCAGCTCTCCAGCTGGGTTATACCCACAAAGAACGTTTCTTTGGAAAAATTTCATTTTTTTCTCTGCTCCTTGTGGTCTCTCTGTTCCTCAATCATGCCCATTCACCTATAATGCCAAGGCCTTTAGCCAGTAGAAGACAGGTTAGAGTTGAGGCTGTACTTTGTGTGAACTTTATTTCTTCCTTCCTTCTACCACCCCTACTCAATTAGAAATAAAGTCACAGCAAGAGAACAGCCTGAGTTGGAATAGGGCCTGCCCTTCTTATAGTCTTATCCTTGAAAGTAGCTCTTTCTCGAACAGAGTACAAAACTATGAAGTCAGAGACTTAGTTGGGTTTCATCTGTTTCATCCATAAAATAACCAGGTTAGATTAGATTAGGGGTTCAACCTTTTTGCTTATCAATGAACCCTTGTCAGTCTGGTGGAGCCAATGGACCCCTTCTTGGAATCATGTTTTTGTTTTGTTTTTTTACTTTTTTAGAGGGGAGGAAGGCAGGGCAATTGGGGTTAAGTGACTTGCCCAAGGTCACATGGCTATTAAGTGTTAAGTGTGAGGCCAGATTTGAATTCAGGTACTCCTGACTCCAGGGCTGGTGTTCTATTCACTGAGCCACCTAGCTGCCCTTGGAATCATGTTTTTAAATACATAAATAAAATACAGAGGATTACAAAGGAAGCCAATTATATTGATACACAGTTATCAGAAGACTAAATGTTCATGGACCCTAGGCTAAGACCCTCTGTACTAGATAAAGTAACGCTCCTTCCAACTCTAAATCCTATAATGCTGAATTACTTTCTTCCATGTTAAACCCACAGGGTTAACCTATGAGGTATCCACAGATACCTGGAAGGCACAGTAAGGATAATGAATCACACTGCTCCTCCCAAAAGCAAGAGACCAACAAAGGACCTCAGTAGGAGTATTGTATCCTTTCTCCCCAACCACTCTCAGTCCCAAGCCCTGAATTCAGTTGCTGGAGAAAGCACTCATTTGAGGATCACAGACTGAGAGTTAGTAGGGACTCTCAAAGGAATCTAGTCCAACCCTCTCATTTAGCAGATGACGGTCCAGAGAGGAAAGATAATGAGTTCTGATTTGGGCATGTTGAGTCTGAGACGTCTACTGGACATCCAGTTTGAGATGTACAATAGGAAGTGATGGGAAATTGGAGGTTTGGAGGGAAGTTAGGGCTGGATAAATAGATCTAAGAATCCTATGCAAAGAAATCATAATTGGATCTTATGGAAATTAAGATTACCAAACAATATAATATAGAGAAAGTATAGAAGAGGGCACAGGGCAGAAACTTAGTAGACATCCATAGTCAGTGAGTATGAGCTAGAGGAACAGCCAACAGAAGACTAAGAAGGAGCAGGGATGAGAAGAACCAAGAAAGAGTGATGACATGATAACCTAGAGAGGATAGATTATCCAGGGGAAGACGTTATCAAAGGTTACAGAGAGGCTAAGAATGAGCATCAAAGAGACCACTAAATCTGGCAACTAAGAGACCATTGCTAACTTCAGAGATGCCAATTTCAGTTGAATAATGAGGTAGGAAGTCACTCTGTAGAGGAAGAAGAAGTGGAGAAACCAACTGTAGATGGCCTCTGTGAGTTTGGCTATGAAAGGGAGCAGAGATGTATGGTTTCTTAATTTTCTCCAGCAGTACACAGATAGGGGTAAAGGCAACAGATGGTAGGAGTAATCAAAGACTGAGACTTGACAAGGCACCATCTGAGACAGGGTAAGGGGAAAAGGCACTTGAGGGTAGAAGCAATCTTCTAGAGCTGAATTTGTTCACCAAGGAGTTGAGAAAGGGAAGGAGAGTGTAGCTAGTGCAGAGGTGATGGCCTGGGAAAGAACTTAGGAGTAGAGGGATCGGAGGTAACGATGAAGATGAATAGGGTTAGGAATCAGATGGCAGGAGAGATGGAATGATAAAAGATTATAATCTGATGAAGTCATTTCAGCATTCATGAACATGGAACACTTATGGGTAATGGCAAGATCGAGGGCATGGCCATCTCTGTGAGGTAGGGTGAAGGACCAGGTCTTGGGGATTAAATAGATTCAAGAACTTGGAAGTAAAGTTGTTTGAGGGAGTTTTAATATGTATTTTGAATTCTCCTAGTAAAAGGGAAAGACTTGAGTCAAGAGGGACTGAACTCATTGAGGAAGGAAGGAGGGTCTTAAGGGCTATCAGTAATAATAAACACCAGTATCTTGACTGAGTGAAAAATTTGGATTCCATGACATCAAAGGAGATGTGGCTGTGTGATGGTAGAGGGTGATTCTGGAAGAGGCATTGGGGAGCAATGAGTATTCTAATTCCACCACTATAACCCGTCAAGTAAGGATGTGAGTATATAATACTGGAAAGTACATAGGTATGCTGCACCATTGAGAGGGAGCCAGCTCTCAATGAGATGAGAGAGTCTAAGAGTAGAAGTTTCAAGAAGCCCCGACAAAACTGTTAGGATGGAGCAGGCATCCCAGAGAATACAGGGTTAGGGGGTGGGTAGATCTGGAGTGGTACATTTGGGGGGTTGGGAATAAGGAAGGGCAGAATGAGGGTTGTACAATAACAGCTGGGGGTTCACAAGCACTGGGACAAGAAGAGTATGACCAGGGTAGAATTATGCTAACCATTGAGAAATTAGTCTAGGCCGAGTATCTATATCTAGGCAGAGTGGCTGTAGAGAGGTTTCTTGAGGAAGGCAGGCTGTTAAACTGTTCCAGACCCTCCCTGGAGATCCAATCTAAATCAGGTGATGATAGTGTCTAGTAAGGCCTGGGAGGCCTGAATTTTGCAGCAAGCAGGAGTAGGTAAGGGTATGGCTCAGGGGAGGCTGGACTGGGGTTGACAATTCCAGGTGGGCATGATTCAGGAAGACTGTGAGGCAAAGACAGATGCTATAATATGGTGGCTTGGATCTAGAGCTGAAGCAAGGACTCCCAGGAAGACTCTGAAAGGAAAAGGCCATAAGCCTTGCTTTTAAGGCCCTCCACAATCTGCCTCTGACATAGTTCTCTAAACTTATTTCAGTAAGAGGAGTGCCTCAGTGAGACTTCAGCAAAAATAAAGGTCTACAAAGACTACGAGACTGAGACATTGAAGTGTAAAGAGGGGAAATCTACAGGAAGCCAGAGACTTGAGTCTGTATTTAAAGAATTGGCACCTCTAGGGCAAATAGTGCATGGTGTTCATCTCTAGTCACTCATCTACATAAGATTCCCAAAGGATTATGGGAGATAAAAATGGCTGAATGGAACCTAATAACCCTAAAGCAAAATGGAGTGGCTCACAGACCAAAGGGGATTTTTTTGAGATGGTAAGACTAATTTTGTTGGGAGAGACAAGCATATTCCTATCACTTGCCTGGAGGTGAAAAATAACCTTTGAGGAAGATCCTAAATTAAGAGTTACCTCCTTAGCTGAAAGAGTTGTCTCCCCACAGTAGGTTGTAATCCAGTTTAGTGAATGTTAGGTTATTGTGTTCAATTCCCTTTTTTTTTTTTTGGAGGGGGGAAGGCAGGGTAATTGGGGTTAAGTGACTTGTCCAAGGTCACAGGGCTAGTGTTAAGTGTCCGAGTCCACATTTGAACTCAGGTCCCCCTGACTCCAGGGCTGGTGCTCCATTCACTGCACCACCTAGCAGACCCCCAGCATCCTTACTTATACATTTACAGTGACTCCCATGTTCCTTTCCAGGACTGAAATGAATATCCCAGAGTCCATTTTGGGTCTGATTTATCTTTCATATAAAATCTTGTATACCTGAGTAAAATCTTCTATAATTTACTGCTGGGTCATTGCTAGTCATCTTATGTTTTGTCACTGGACTCCAATGACACTGGAGGAGAAGTGAGGCTGATGACTTTACACAGCTCTGCCTCACTTAAATCCAATTCACTTGAAAGTCAAGACATCACTCTCCTGATGTCATTGGTCCTCTTTGAGAATGGACAAACAATGATCTATAGTTTGATCTCACCTTGGCTCATTACAACCTGAAAGTGAAGAACCTCAAGCTCAGAGAGAAGGCACTTCCCAAGGTTACACAACTCCTAAGTACTGGAGACAGGATTAAAATTCTACTCTTCTCAATCCCAAGTCTAGCACTCTTCCAACTTTACCATTTCATAATTCATTAAGAATCTGTTTATGATCCATATTATTTCTTCCTTTAACTCTAGACCAGTTATTCATCCAAGACAAGTCTCCAAGTGAAATTCCAAGTGAAAAGAAAAATGGTACCTGGATCAATAGAATGATTTCTCAAAAAACCCTAGGAGATCAGTCCTTGCCTATGCCATCCTTGGCATTGAGCTATATATCCCTAAGGAGGGCAGAATATCTAGAGGACAAAGTTTGACTGCCAAACTCCTTTAAAGTTTTCTTCTGGAATAAATAAAATTTGTCATATTCAATGTTAGTAGCCTGAGTGCATAAAGAGACCTACTCATAAGTCAGAATCCCCTCTACAAACTCTAAATGGAGATAGCAGTCTTATTTAAAAGTCCCAAGACTGAAATTCCATTGGAGTCCATAATTTAGGGAATGGGCCATATTGTAGCTGCATTGTGCTCCAGCACAGTGGTCACTAGTAATGTTATGCATTTTTCCTAACAGTTTTCCATTTTTAGCCTTTAATTCTTTCAGAAGTTGGGATATATTTAATCTCAATATTATATTGTCTTGTGTACTGAGCACTATTTAATACCTCCAATTTCTTCCTTTTTGAAAGGAATTAAATTTACTCAATTGCTTCCTTGGTTCCTTCTTAAATCACTATTGTTTGATTTGTAAAACAATCTCTTGTCCCTAGTGATACTGGAAAGACAAAGGAATAGGACCACAAACTAAACGGAATCATTCAGAGAATATTTCAGTGTTCCTATTAGGTTAAGTGTTAAGTGCCTGAGGTCACCTTTGAACTCAGGTCCTCCTGATTCCAGGGCTGGTGCTCTATTCACTGCTCCACCTAGCCGTGCCCCACAAAGTGATCTTTTTAGATTCAGTTCAGACTCCCCAAAATTCATTAGCAAGAATATCTGCCTGACTATTATGACTTTTCCTCTATCCCCAAGAATTTTTGCATGTTCTAATTTTAGGACCTAACATGCAAAAAACCAATCTGACAACTATACCATAAATCCCTTCTCTGGACATTCTCAACCTTATCTTAGCTTTAGGCAGCTACTAGTCCTAGAACCCCAAAGAGAGTTAACAAGTCAATTGCATACCAATCCCAACAAAAACGAGGCAGAAAGATTTGGGTTATGGGTTGTTTATTTCCATAGCCTGCAAGAATCTGTCAATGCTAGCTTAGCTGATGTAGCCCCAAGTTTGTTACAATCTCCCCCCTCCTGCAACTTGGGCAATATCAGTTCAGACAAAACCAGGTTGGGGACCAAGTTAAGGCGTGTGTATGGGGGGACTTCTTCATCTTCCCATCATATATTTTTTCCAATAACATTGCTTTACATTTAAATGCAATTCCCAAACCCAAAACATATAGCAGCAACCAGTCACCAACATCACTGATTCTCATGCTTCCCCCTTTTTGGAAATTAAGGAAGGAGAAGGTAATATTTGTGTTTGAGGAAGCTTGGCTGTATCCTAATAGAGCCAGAGATGGTATAAGGACTGCTACCTGTAGTGTAGGGTGGCTAGAAGATCTATTACACACAAGAGCAGATACCAGAATACCAGAGTAGCTTTCTTTCTGGCATGTCAAGATCTAGCCCTAACTCCAATCACATGGGTCCTTTTAAGGCCCCCCTCTCATAGGACTAGATGAGAGGGTGACTGGAGATAAATTTACTACCCCCTTCCCATCAAATTTAAACATGATAAACTCAGAAAGTTTCACCTTCAGGATCCACCAGGCTCCCTCCTGAGAAACATGTTCTGTATGGTCAGTTCCACACCAACTCCCAACCTTTTTTCTTCATGCCTAGAGCCTTTGTTTCCTCTACCCAAAAAATTGCAGGCAGTTCCTCTAACACTGATTTGATACCCCATGGTCTATAAAATGGGACTGTCGAAAAAATTTTTTTTAAAAAAGCACCAACCTGAAGCTCAGAAAACTCTTCAGCTTTGGAGCAGATCAAAAGGAAAAGCTTTTCAATGTTCCCATGAGGGTAATAAGAGAGGAACACCCAAATTAATGTACCCTTGCCTCAGAGCTTATTTTCTCCCACCCTTTACCCTGGAATACAAATGCTACATGCCCTAACACTGATCTGGGATCAACCCAGCTGAGGTTGCCTGAAGTGCTTTCTTGACTATAACCTCTGTCCCAGAAAAGTCCATGAGAGTTAAGGAATGGCAGGGCAGGGGGGCATCTATCAAATAGGCCCCAGCACTCTAAGAATAATCATAAAAATCCAGTTCTATGCAGACAGTAGTGCTGAAGGGACAGTCACTAAAGCCTTGTGGCTTTGGGAGTCTCCAACAATAGTCACAAAGGTTAGCACAAGGCTACAGTCAAGTCTGACACTCACTTACCATCTGGATGACAGAGTTCCATCTCACTCTCCTGACTCCAGGCCTATTTACGACCTCCTGGGGTTTAAAAATCTACTTCATCTTCTCATTCCCTGTCTCATCACTAACCAAATCAGTCTGTGAACGTCTAGTATTTTTTCTTTTCTTAAAAAACAAAAACTTAAAAAATAGACTCTGGGTCCAAGGCAGTCCCTAGAATAATAATACTCCACTTGGAAAGGCAGTATTTTGACCTAATGATCCAGGTGTTAAAAAAATAAAGTGATTGACAAGGTTGAATAAATAAACACATGGGAGTTGTACACAATAGAGATCCTTTCTCCTCAGATTGTCTTTGGTATTTGGTCAACAGCACCTTTGTGTGCAACAATTCCCTTCATTCCCACCCCTCGACCCCCCCCCCCCCAAACCCTTTATTTCCTCGTGACTGCCACAGATTAGCTGCACAGGAGGGAGACAGCCAAAGGCTGAGTGCCAGGAAGAAGCCATTCGAGGTACAAATCTGACTCCTAGGAATCTTAGGCAACCTCAGTGCCATCAATTTTATCTGAGCATCGGTCCCATTTCTGGGTAAGCTCCATGAGGTAACTTAAGGTAGCAGCAAACCATCTTTTCCCCTACCCTCCCACAGCATTCCTGGTCTTTGCCAAAGGAAAGCTTCTCCCATCAAAGTATATTAAAAAGTTCCAAAGGGACAGCAAGAGAGTTGTCAACAGGATAATGGCAGGAAGCACAAGCTCTCATAAGTGAGACCCAGGTGACGATGGCCAGCATGTACGTGGAGTGTGTGTACTTGCAGATATAGCCAGAAGACCTATCCAGTTGGCTCCTTTCCCCAGGCTTCTCTGGAATGGGGCGGAGGGGGGTTCTCTGGCTGCTGTCCGAGGAGCCCCACCCTCAGAGCTTCTTTAGGCGACTGTACATTTCTCTTTTGCTTTTCTCCCCTGCCCATGTCCGGCTCTTGGTGCGAAATTTCTTCAGGTCTTCTTTAAAATCTTCATGGTGCATGGGACGGTAGCCTGGGGGCTCACAGTATGACTGGCAAGAGAGAAAAGGATATACTTAGTATTGGACTCAACTTCATGTGCACAGGGACAAATTATTGCTCTTCACAACACCTAGACACAGTGCTCTGCACAATAGGAGATGGGAGTGAGGTAATATTTGTGGAACTGGGGGTCTGTATGTCTAAAGGGACATCCTACCACATTCCTTCCTCCCCACATCAAAGCTCAAGGCTGGAACATACAGGATGTAAGCAGACATTGCTTCTAATTCTTATGGTACCAGAACCTCCCCATCTGAGGGGTCTTGGGTCTGTACATAGTTAGAGATAAGCTGGGTCTCTTCTTCTCAAAAGGAATATCCTTGAGAGCCTAAGGTAATGAGTTCTTTACACCCCATAGACCGTGAAACACTGCTGCTGACAGGTGCTGCTCTGGGACAATCTTACCTTGCACTTCAAAAAGAAGTCTTTGTATCCTCCCTTTAAAACATATAGTTCAGGATAGTGGAGCTTGGGGTATTCGTTATCCAGCCGGTCCCGTTCTCTCACAAATCTGCACCTAGAGAAAGAGGGAAAAACCAAAGGAGATTTAGCTGGATGGGGATGTGTGTGGTGGTGGTGGTGGTGGTGGTGTGTGGGTGGGGGTGTGTGTGGTGGTGGTGGTGGTGCTGGTGTGTGTGTGTGTAAAAAGAACCATACTTGAAAAGTGCATCTTAGAGCTAGGAAGTAGTAGTGGAAAGTAGTATGACGAACTAATATAATTAACTGAGATCATTCTGTGTCATAGACTGTCCCCCTTCTTCCAAGTTGCTCGGGCCCTAAAATATCAAAAATATATTTACTGTGCCTCCTAATGACTCTCAGACTCTAAATGCCCAGTACAATCTAATACTGAAAAAGAATTCCATCTACCATCTCTCTAGGCAGCCTATTCCAATTCTGGAGAGCCCTAATTATTTATAAATGTCACTTCTTTAAATAACATACTCAAAGTTCAGTCCATGAAAAAAAATATCTTCAGTTTGTGCCTAAAAGTGAGGGCCTAGTTACTTACATTCGGGGGCCCCGCTCTGAAGAAAATTCGCAGTGGAAAACAACAATGACACGTTTGTCATCTGTTGGCCTGATGGGTTTCTTCAGCAAGAAGGCTTCCACCTCTTCTTCCATGTGTAAATTCACTGCACCCTAGAAAGAAGTCAATAAACTCATAAGGTCAAAGAAGGAGCTACTAAGGATCTCTATAATTCAATTTCCTGGTCACACTAGAAGTAAAAGCCTTTTGGAGACACAGCTTGCCAAGTACCTCCTTCTTTCACTCAACAGCTTTCACCAATTCCCAAGCCATAGCTGGCCCCACTTATGCTGTCAACTGACCTAATAAGACTGGGCAAAATGGCTGAAGAGTGAACTAAAGGATATAAAAATCACAAATCAGCAAGAATAGGAAATTTAACTGAACATTTCTTAAGCACATATAATCTGTAGTGTAACTTTTTAGGCACTAGGAGATACATATATAAAAACACAGTTCTCTTATCATCAGAGAACTTGCAATCTATAGAGAAAAGGCAAACAGTAAAGATCAATTGGTGGGCCAAGACATTGGAAAAGGGCAATCAAGAAAACATAACTGAGGAAAGGGTTCCTGTGCTGGTGAAGAAAAGGAAAACTATTAACAGGCAGAGATGCAGGTGAGAAGGGAGTCCATCTTAGCTATGGTGGGGGTATGTGCCAAGGTACAGAGGCAGAAGATTAAGTGGCTAGACTGGGGTACAGCGAGTAGCCTGATCTGGCAGTAATAGAGACTGTGCAAAGGGGAATGCCATGACGGGTCTTAGACACTAGACTAAAGACTTTATTTGGCACATAATAGGTAGTTACTAAATTTTCTGGCAGGAGAGTAATGAGAACCAAACATTAATAAGATTACTATGGAAGCAGCATGGAATGGAGAAGGAGAGAATGAAAGCAGAAGAGATGAAAGGAGAAAAGTTAAGAATGATTGTGGTATCCCTAATGGGCATAGATAAGTGAGTTATAGGGGTGGGCTTTTTTTTTGGGGGGGGAGAAGAGATCAATTTGTTTTTTAAACATGTTGAGTTTGAGTATTTAAAGTGTTGATACATCTACCAAAGGCAAATGGAGATGGAAATGAAGGGAAAGGAGGCTGGTGTTAGAGATAGACATTTATAAATCACTGGGACCCAGGTAATAATTGAAGTGGGAATAGTTGTTTTCCATGGGATAGATTATATAGAAAAAAAGGACTGGATAACCATGAGAGAGAAAGGGATGGGTAGAAGAAAAAGAAAACACTGAAGGAGAATAAGGAACATCCATCAGAAAGGTAAAGAGACACAACAAGAAACAAATATCATGGAAGTTAAGAGAAAAGAGTGTATCTAGGAATCTCTTAAAGGGTGGTCAACAGTATCAAATTCTTCAGGAATGTCAAGGAGAGGAAAGTATAATATTTGGTAATTAAGAGGCACTGTGGTGCAATGGAAAGAGCTGGATTTGGATTCAGATAATCTGGTTTGGAATTCTATCTCTGCTAGTTAGTATTGCTACAATACAAATCTTTTCACTTAAGAGCAGAGTAGTTAATTAAGTGAAGAAAGAAGTTTTCTCTCATCTAAAAAAACCAAGTGTTGGACTAGATCAGGGATGGGGAACCTGTGGCCTTCTAGGTCCTTGGGTCCAGGTTTTTGACTGAGTCCAAGGTTTATAGAACAAATTCTTTTTTAAGGCGATTTGTTCTATGAAGTTTAGATTCAGTCGAAGGGCCACATGTGGCTTTGAGGGTGAAGGTTCCCCACCTCTAGACTAGATCCATCACTGATACCACTTTCAGCTCTAAATCTTGGATCCTATGGTGAGTGACTAGACAGAATATGTCAGTAAAATGGTGAGGACAGAAATCTGATTAGAGGGGGCTAGTGGTTAAGTATAGATTACTCTTGTTTAACAATGAAATAGGTTAGAACATAGGAGAATAGCTTGAGGGAATAGCAGAGCCAAAGAAAGGTTTTGTTTTGTTGGTTAAAAAAAAAAAAAAAAAAGATCAAGGGTGGAAGTGTCTTGTTGACCAGAGCATGTTTTGTATGTGTTTTTTGCTCTTTGGAGGTGGGAAGGCAGGGTAATTGGGGTTAGGTGACTTATCTAAGGTCACACGGCTAGTAAGTGTTAAGTGTCTGAGGCTGGATTTGAACTCAGATCCTCCTCATTCCAGGGCCAGTGCTTTATTCACTGCGCCACCTAGCTGCCCCCAGAGCATGTTTTGTAGACAGAGGAACAGGAACCCAATAGAGAGACTAAAGGTGATCAGGAGTGTCTGACAAATGGAGTC
This sequence comes from Pseudochirops corinnae, assembly GCA_028646515.1. Classification (NCBI taxonomy): domain Eukaryota; kingdom Metazoa; phylum Chordata; class Mammalia; order Diprotodontia; family Pseudocheiridae; genus Pseudochirops; species Pseudochirops corinnae. The sequence continues at coordinate 75,774,677 of CM053590.1, read as the reverse complement.
AATCCCAGCAGACTAGAATAAGGTGGGCACTGCATCCTTTGAGACAAGAAGGTGGTTGCTGTTGTTCAGTCATTTTTCAGTTGTGTCTGATTCTTTGTGACCCTATTTGGGGTTTTCTTGGCAAAGATACTGGAGTGATCCTTCTCCAGCTCATTTTACAGATGAGGAAACTGAGGCAAACAGGGTGAAGTGACTCTCCTGGGTCATGGGGGAAACAAAGGAAGGAATTCTGTTTCCACAGGATTAAAAATCCTCCCAGCTGAGTGACAGCAGAATGTAAGTCAGAGGTGATTCATTCTAATCAGAGCTGTGACCTAGCAGAACCAGGCTTCTGAGCAGGTAAAAGTCAGAAGCTTGTGCACATGCTTAAAAAGTTGTTTGAGGGGACATGAAGTGAGAGGTTCAGGAGTTTGCATCTAGCCAACAGAGAGCTGGGGGGGGGGGGGGGAAGGGAGAGAGAATTCAAACTGAGAACAGGAAAAAAAAAAAATCACTGCATTTGTCTGAGCAAGTTTACTCCCCGTTCAGGAGAGACCCATTCACTATGAACATAGAATAACTGGCTAAAATAAAATGAGAATTTTCCTGGCTTCCTGTTGAGTATTGTTCTTTGTTTAGAGTGAGCATGTTTCTCAGTCACACAACTAGTAAGTGCTTGAGGCTGGATGTGAACTCATGAAGATGAGTCTTTCTGACTCCAGGCTCAATGCTTTATCTACTGTGCCATCTAGCTGCCCTGAGACAGGAAGGGAGAATGGGCAAAAACAGAGAATTTCAAATGTAGAGAAAGGGAATCAGAAACTCCTGAACATGGCTTCAATTCTCTTAATAAGTAGGTAATCTGTTGAAATGGGAAGAGTGGGAGAAGATGAAAGAGATGTGGAACAACAGTTATCTCTCCATGTGACAGTCAAAAGAAATGACTATCCTGTGGAAATAAGAGCTCAGAAAGTATAAATTTCTATGTGGTAGACTCAGTAAGTAGGGTCTTCTTACTTTTCCCTACATTACTATACTGCTCAGAAAAATTGGAAAAAACAAGTGGTCAGGGGTTATCCAGGACTGGGGCATTAGCAGGGTGAAAATAAGAGATTCAAGGGTAGAAATTCATGTCTTACTGAAATCAACTAATAATCACTTAGATTGGTGTCAGCTATCTTCCTCATAATGTATTCCAAGATGCCCCCTGACATACCTTGATATGGCCTCCTTCGTATTCATATGGATACCTGCAGTCAATGATGACAAACTCTTTAATTAAATTAGCAAACTTCCCATTCAACACAGACGCCATCTAAGGAAAAAGATTGGGAAAAGGCACAGAAAGATTTAATTTTAGCTGTTTCTAGTAGCTAAAGACTCAAATACTTTGTGTCCAGTTGAGTGCTTGGGAGTTACTTACTATTTCTGGAGAAATATATTTTAGATCCTCATGCTTCCCAGCAACTGTGTGAAAAAGGTAACCCTAAAACAAAAATGGAATAAAAAACATTAGCACTGCTACTTCTGCAGGCACAATGAGAGTGACTTCTTTCTGGCTCAGCCACTGTTACAAGGCAGAGTAATTATAAGCCTCTTAGAGAGGGGGATGGAGCCAAGATGGCAGCAGGAGCAGTAAGATATGGCAGCTCCCACACAGCCAAATCAAATACCCAAAAAATATGACACTAAACAAATTCTAGGGCTCTAAAACACACACAGATATATCTCCTGCTGAAGGCAGCTCAGCTCAAAGGGACAATCTCAGCTCTGGGAGCCAAAACCAGCCCAGCCTGAAACTATGGCTTTGCCCCCGGGGCGGCTGGATGAGCCCAGCCGCAGCTGGAGCTTCGGGAGAGAGGATCTGCGGCAGCTGTAGCAGTTTCCAGAATTATCAAGCCATAAGAAAAAAGGACTAAGTGAAAGGTCAGTGGAACTCGGCTAAAATTAGGGGAGAAAAGCGGTCCAGCCAAACTGCCTCCAGGACAAGGAAGCAGCAGGAGCGGTGGCCCTGCAGCCACCTCCACGTTGCTGCTTCAGAGCTCCCAGCCTGCAGACTGCAGAAGGGTCAAGCGATCATTCAGAGGCCAAGTGCTCTTGCACTGAGCGGCCTGGATCTGGATTGTGGTCTTGGGTAGTGGTCCTGGGGTGTGTTTTCAGTGAGCCAAAGCTGGTGGGGTCTGCAGCAGCCTCCTAATAGCTCTGGCAGCTGTGAAACCCCCAGCAATTTGGGACAGAGCTTTTTCTTCTGGAAGCAGAGTTCCACAGAGCTAAAAAAATCACTGAATGGCTACCACGAACAGGCAAAAGAAGCAAAGTAAGAATAGCAACCAAACTCTAGAATCCTTCTTTGGGAGCAAGAAGGATCAAAGCAGGGAACGGGAGGAAGACAATAGTCAGAACTCCCACACCAAAAGCTTCCAAGAAACATGAAGACTGCCTAAAAGGTAGAGATCAGCTGAAGAAGGATTTTGAAAACCAAATGAGAGAAGTGGAGGAAAAATTGGGAAGAGAAATAAGAATGATGCAAGAAAATCATGAAAAGAGAGTCAACAACCTGACTGAAGAAATTAACACCTTAAAAAATAGATTAACTCAAATGACAAAAGAGGCCCAAAAAGCCAATGAGGAGAATGCCTT
>CM053590.1:75752581-75771558 GCA_028646515.1 Pseudochirops corinnae | reverse complement strand
AGAGAATAGAACAGGGGGGGGGGGGGTGGGCGGGATAGGACGGAGGGACATATAATCAGTCTCTCACAATATGCCCACTGTGGAGAGGTTCTGCGTAATTACACATGTACAGCCTATATTTAATTGCGTGTCCTTCCAGTGCGGGTGGGTGATGAGGGAGGAAGAGAAAGAATCTAGAATTTAAAGCTCTATAATCAAATGTTAAAAATATATATGTATACAATTATTATTAACTACATCCAAGATACACAGGCATTATGGTAGGGAGATCCATCCCGCCCTACTGGAAAGTCAGAGGGGGGAGGGGGGAGGACATAGGAGAGAATAGATTGGGGGAGGGGTTATACAATGGGATGGCTGTTTTGGGGTGGTGGGTAGGGGAAAGATAGGGAGAAAATTTGTAACTCAAAATCTTGTGGAAATGCACGATGTAAATTAAAATTAATAAAAAAGATATCAATAAAAAAAGAAAAAAAAAAAAGAAAAAAATTATAAGCGTCTTATTTTTCCCTTGCTACAGGCAGCTCTCCTTTCCCCACTGATCTCAGCAAACTAGTCCATGAGCAGGACTTCATGCTAATGTGTGGGCATGAAACCTGCTCTTAACTCTGTGGTCAGTTATTTCAACAAGACACTACTTTTAGTGTAGGTTAGAGGTCAAAGGTTACCTCTAAGCTCAGAAATGACCTATTTCTATTACCCTATATGGCTGTGTAGACACTGTTACAATTGAGTTTACATCAGAGGTACTTAACCTTTAAAGTCTGGTGAAGCCTATGGAATGTTTTTAAATGCATAAAATAAAATACAGAGGGGATCACAAAGCAAACTATTATTGAAACAGTCATCAAATACAAGTTCTGGGCCCCAGTTGAAGAACTCCTCAAGACAGGGCTAGAAGGTGCCTCAGACATCACCAAGACCAATTCTCTAACTTTGAAGAGCCAGAATTTGAACTCAGGTCCTCTGGACCCAAGTTTAATGCTTTTCCTACCATACCACACTTTCCCTTTCACAAGGACATTTTTGCTTTGGGTAGGGGTGGTAAAACCACGACAATTTCTTTTCTTTTTAAAAATTAAATACTATTTTATTTTCAGGTCCAAATTCTCTTCCTCCTACCTCTGCCCCAACCACTGAGAAGGCAAGAAAAACAAAACCTGTCACCTATGTGTGTTCTGTTTCTAATGGGGAGCAGATCTAGCCACTGTTATCACACCCCAAACCACAGCACTGCTTGTGGCATCACTTCCTGTTAGGACTTTAAAATCTTCCAAAATGGCAGTTGCACTGTAAGGGATGACTAGAATGCTAAAATGGGTCAGGCTCACTAACAGAGACCTCAACCCTGATGGGAAAGGAATCAACATTTATCGAGTGTCTAATACGTGCCAGGCACTGTGCCAAATGCTTTACAAGTTATACATCATCTGAGCCTCACAACAACCCTAAAATGTAGAGGTTATTATTAACACCCTTATTTTGCAGATGAGGAAACTGAAGCAAACAGAGGTTAAGTGACTTACCCAGGGTCACACAGCTAGTAAGTGTCTGAGACAGGATTTGAACAGGTCTTCCTGACTCCAGGCCCAGCTCTGCCCTTAATGCTTTTCTTCCACACTCACTTGAATCTCTCCAAGGTATCAACAAAGTATGGTAAACTTCTACCCTGTCCATTCTTTAAGATTCATCAATATTACTCTAAGTCCAAAAGTTCCTCTTTGGCACACACAAACTGAAGTGGGCTCTATTTTCCAGTACCATCCTTAATTCATGAATAAAGGGCTTTGGATTCCAAGGAGATTACCTTTGAGAAATCACCAATGAGGTCCCTCTGGTCACTGTCCAAAATACTCTTGATGGTTTCTTCTGTGGAAGGTGACTGGGATATAGCTGGCTGCAGGCTCTGTATCAACATAAGGATAGAGAATGATTCCTGAGACCTAGGTCTTGACTTAACCCTGGAATATAGAGAAAGCTTTTGTCTTTGGTGTGAATGATTAATGTCAACTTCTGACTTGAAAGACAAACTTTATTTTATTTTATTTATAACAACAAAACCATAAATTTTTAAAAACCCCTATAAGTTTTTTAAAAAACCTTTTTTTCTAAGAATCTGCAACTAAGGATTTGCTCATCAGCATTCAGCAACTATTAGAAGGGATTCCTATTCCAACTATCCTAGAAAGCCAAGACCTCATCTTCTACTTCCTACAAGGTTTTCTTTTTTTGAAAAATTAGGTATGCTATCTGTAGGACTGGCTATACAGTCAAGGCACTATGTGGAAATCAAAAGGCCTCATAAAATAAATTTGTAGAAAGCAGAGACTCAGATGGTATGGTAAATAATGAGGGCATAAAAAAATGGAATAGAAATGCTATGGGAATAAGACAGCAACAGAAAGGCCCAGAGTCTTACACACATATCTAACAATCTTCTAGCAATACAACAATTAAACAAACCTCACTGAGTTTCATTGCTTCTTCAGTAGGTTCCTCTACTGTGCTTTTCCTCTTTTTTGTGTTTCCTGGTTCTCCTGGGGAATCCTCAGGAGAACGTTCCATTCTCTTCAACATAGGACGGGTCACAGTGCTGGATGTAGATGAGGATTCAAACAGCTTACACCGCTTACCCTGAGAATGACATGCCAATTATACATTAAGCCCTGGCAAGGGTCAGAGGAATGAATGAGAAGTAGCTGGTACCTTAATGGGTTAATGGACTAGCTTCCAAGGCTCCACCATGCTGAAATCTCCCTGAAGAGCTATCATGCATGTAGGTTTAAGAGGCCAGAAATGACTCTGCTCTCTCCTAACTGCCCTTAATTCTACTGACCCAGAGCTAGGCCTGGTTCCTTGGTTATTCTCCTCCCAAACTCTGTTTAAGAACCAATTTCTCCAAGTTTTTCACTAGGCACCAAAACTGAAGTACCTTATTCCTACCCTGACAGTGTCCTTCATGCTTCCACAGTATAAGGGTACTTGTGTTTTATGCTTATTTCAAAGACCAGAAGGGAATGTAATAGATTTAATTCAACAGAACAAGCCTATGATATCTGAGGGGCTGTACATGGCTAAGACAGTGAAGATAATCACTCCAATATTTGGAGTGGCATATGGTCTGAACTTGAAGTCCCCAAAAGATTACAATGCTTCATTCCCTCTACAGGGGTAGAATAGGAGCAGATGGTATTTGATTCAGGATTAACACACAAAAGCAGATCTGCAAGGATTAAATGGAATATTAAACTGTTTCAAAAACCACAAAGAACTATAGAAACGTAAAAGATTATTGCCAATCAAGACCTGGAGCATGTTATGGGACCTAGAACACTTTTGTAGATGTTGTGGGAAATATGCGAGAAACCTCTTTGGGAATGAGCTCTTTAGGAAAAGGAGTATAGCAAAGAAGCCAAGGAATGACCAAACTTTGGAAAAAGTCAACATTTCATGAGTGAGAAGAGCAAGAACTAATAAAGAGACAAAAGGAATAGATAAAGATAGGAGAATCAGGGCAATCAATATTAAAGAAGCTGAGGATGGGCAGTGCAGAAATATAAGCCAACTATACAAATTATTCATTTCAGAAAAGGGAAGATGCTTGGGAAATTTCATCCAATAAGAGAAAGGGTTTAGAGAATGGAGATTTATTCAAAGGTAGTAAGTGAAACTGAAGAGAAGACAGAACCATTAAGTTGGGGCTTAGTGGTTAAGCAAGTTTGATCTGGAATTGAGGTGGGGATATATAAGGAAAAATTGCAGGCTGAAAAAAATGTGCTAGCTCGCCTGGGGACAAAACCTAGAATAGTGGCTTTTTACTAGTTGGATTTGTTAAGTTAAATTTTGTTGAATAAGTTTAAAAAATAAGCCTGTAACAGATCTGTAGGTATATAGTAGGTCCCCAAATTTACTTACCTTGTAATTTTACCCTTTAATAGGTGACTATAAAGGTGTTAAACTTTAGAGACACAAAAGAAAGGGAGCACGAGAAAGGACTCAAGGCTACGGTTCAGATCTGTTTGAGTGATGGTAAAATGCCAGGAACCATGTAGCATGGCCACAGAACCTTAGCCCTGAGTTCTTCAAGAATTTCAACCAATGACTTACTTGGTTTGCTGTCCTTCTCATTACTAGGGGAGCTGTCCAAAGGCTTGACATACATGATGATGTTTCATCATCATTCTAAATGAGGAAGAAAAAATATTTTTTAAAAAATGAGATGACTGTAAATGGTTTGAACAGCTTAGGTGTGATTCTAAGATAACGGGGCTAAAGGAAGAAAAGGGCATTGTCTCTCTAAGGTATATCTACTTTTGGGGTAGGGTGCATTGAAGGGGTCAACTGCTACATTTGGGAACAGTTAACTTGGCAGAGGTCAGTAATCTCATTACTACCATTCTGGAGACAAGCAAGGAAACAATTCATTTTTAATTAAGTTCTCACTCCAAGGAGCCTCTAAAAATAACTACACTGTAGTTTTGGTCTCTGACACTGTGATCAATCTTTCTAACTCAGGCCTACTGGACTTAGGTCTTAATGGGGATAGGTGATATTTGATGCATAAATGCCCTGCCTCTATTACCTTAGCTAGGGTCAAAGAAACACCTGAAACGAAAGTAAAGAAATATGAGATGATTAATCCAAAGGGTTCTCTTCAATTTGTGAAGTCAAAGTTAATACGACTCAGTTTTTATCTTCTATCTGGCTTTATCTCAAAGTCCTTTATAATGCCATCCTTCTATCAGATCAAAATATTTCTGCTCCTATCCAAAGTCTTGCTGTCCCCAATCACACCATGTATACTCTTTTATTCTATTTCTATGTAGTATGCTTTCTTTCCATTCTGATGGCTATCTAGATACTACTCAATATTCAAAATAAAGCTGGCTTATACTCCATTTTCACCACAGGACTGCCCTTTTTTGAACTCTTATGCTATGGCAATTATAGTTAACATCATGAAGTTTTAAAAATGATTATTCTCTTATTGTTTCAGGTTAAGTCAGTTTTTGCCCCAAAATCTGAATCATCAAGCACTCTTTAGTAGCTTGTCCAACAATATCCAGCACAAAGGCTCCCAAATACTTGATAATACTTTGCTCATTTCTCATTTCAAGCCTTGGGTTTCATTTTTCTAAGAGGCCGAAATTAGAAGTATGCTCTGGAACTCCTTGGAAACTCAGAAGACATTTAGGGGTGGAGGGAAAGGGAGCTACCTTCAGGTTCTCTCCATCAAGTATTTCCAGGAATCCATCATCCTCATCAGCCAGAGAGATCAAAGGAGACTGTGGCAGGAAGAGAGGGAAGTAGTTTGCAATTTCACTGTTACCTTTTTCATTGGTGGAAAACTATAAAATAATTCATGGGCTTTGTTAAAAAAAAAAAACAAACATGTATCAGGTCAAATGTTATTCCCTTCAACAGATCAAAGGGGTCTTGGTCAAGACCTAGTGTTACTCTTGACGCTTCTTCCTTCTTCCCCCATCCAGTGAGTTGCCAGGTCTTAGCTGTTCTACCTCTCAAACCCAATTCCCTCTCTCTGTCAAGAGCACCACCGTTATTGCTATCACCCAGGCAGCTCAACTTTGAAGACAGCCTCCAGTCTTGACTCTCATTCACTCCCATATCAAATCAGCTGTCAAGTCTTTTTGATGCTACTTCAATTATTTCTCACCTACAGCCTGTTGTCTCCACTCATAGCACAACCATCCTAGTTCAGGCACTCGGGCCTAGACCAATCTCCTGCCTCTACAAGCTATTCTTTACATGGCCACCAAATTCATATTCCTAAAGCATGAGTCTGACCACATCCCCCAATACACTCAAGTGGTTCCTAAATGTTCTAGGAAAAAATACCAACTCCTCTGTTTGGCATCTGAAGCCCTTCACAATCTTGCTTTAGCTCCCTTTTCAAGGCTGATCACATATTTCTCCCCCTCACATAATCTATATTGCAGACAAACCAGCCTACTTACTATTACTATTATATGTAACCCTGCATCTGCCACCTCCATGTCTTTGTAGACATTCAATGCTTAGTAAGTTTTCCCTTCTCCTCGCTACCTCTTAAAACCCTCAGCTTCCTTCAAAACTTAGCTTGAGGGTGGCTAGGTGGCACAGTGAATAGAGCACCAGCCCTGGAGTCATGAGGACCTGAGTTCAAATCCAGCCTCAGATATAACACTAGCCATATGACCTTGGGCAAGTCACTTAATCCCAATTGCCCTCTCCTCTCCCCTCCAAAAAGCAAAAAAACAAAAACAAAACAAAACAAAAAGCTTAGCTGGAACTGCTATCTCCTTTGAAACACCTTTCTGGATCCCCCTACTCTTGAAAATCACTTGCATTTTTATAAACGCCTTACATCTGTTTATCTCTAAACATGCTGCATCCAGTAGAATGTAAGGTCCTTGGGAGCAGGGATTATACATTGCTCCTATTTGTATATTCAGTATTTAACAGTACCTGGCACATAGCAGGAATAACAGATGCTTGTTGATTGCCTAGTGGGTTGTCAATCAACTCCCCTCCCCCCTCTCCCGTGACTATCCTAGTTTAGGCCCATATTATTTCTCCTCCCAAATTATTCATTCAGCAAATATTATTTTAACAGCCTCATCACAACTCCTTGACTCCAGTCTCTGTTCCATCACTCTCTTTCTTTAAAGAACCACTGGTAGTTCCCCATTGCTTAATCGGGTCTTTATTCTACCCCTTCCTGTACTATGCTCTAGCCTAAGTGGATGACTTGCTGTTTCCTGAATTCTCTTAGCTTTCCCCATCTCCATGCATACAACTCTACCCATCTCTCCAGCCTGGAACAAATTCTTAAATACCTACCTATTGAAATCCTTCCCTTCCTTCAGCTCGGATGGTACCATGAAATCTTCCCTGGTTCTCCCAGCTAGAAATGATTCTCCCTCCCTAAATCTTTTGTTCTTTACTATTTGACATTTTCTATGGTACATCACCTTCTAACTCACATTACAGTTCATTGTGAAACAGATCTGTAAGACGGTATAAGTTCCTTGAGGCTGGAGTCAATGTTGGCTTTTAACTTTTTATCTCCAAAACTCAGTAAGAATTGAACAAGACTGCCTCGCCATGCATTACTTGCAATAAACAATCTACCAAAGTGAATGTTCTGGGTCTAGATGACCGGTTCTAGCTCTTTACACTGAAATATTCCTCCAGTGGAAAACAGCAAGTCAAGATTATTAATATGACAGAAACGAGATAAGTAGTCCCAGTTCTTGGGCCAGGTCTATTTTGCATTTGTAATACACATTTTAGTTTATAAGTTGCCTCTGTGTTAACACTAGCTCTCTAAGGGTACTGTACTCACCTCAGAACAAACTTTTAGCACCAGTCTAAGACAGCTAAACCCATTTCTTATCATGATTATTACAGAGGCATTATACTCCTAGGTGCTACCACTAAAGAACCACTACTCATAGGTAGATCAGTCAGAGAAATGTCTAGAGATCATGAACTGTTTTCATAGTCTCTAAGAAATAGGATACACGTACAACATGTGATTCCTGTTAATGCCAAATTCTTTGTCCAAGATTAGTGCTCTGGAAGAATCCAAACCCTGAGACTGCACAGATAACCCAAGGGTCCAGATCCAGAGAGTATAGTGCCTGTGGCTAAAGGAGTCTCACTCTAACCAATGGGAAGAGTACCAAGGGTCAGGACTCCAGGACTTTAGTTTTCAATCTCACACTAAAAATGATTAGTATTTTAGGCTACAAATAAAGATTTGGGTTTCAAATTCAGGGACCTATATCTCCTGGGCAGAATGTGAAGAATGATCACTAAAACTTCTACAATAATTATGAAAAGGAATTAGGGCTTCTTTGCTTAACACAGTTCTGAAGTTCCCTAATGCTCCTGGTTTGACCCAATTTAAACTAACACTTGGGAAGCTACCTAAGAACTAGCAGTACTTCCAAATAGTAGTAGGACAAGATACATAATCATGGTTGCTATTACTGACAGTTTGTATCAGATCCTGTAGGCAGAGAGCTGACTGGTAGGAAAACTCTTATAAAAGCATCTCCAGAGGAGGCTGCATCCTTGTCATCCAAGAATACTATTTTCTGGGGACAATGATGCCTTTATCACAAAACTATCAAAAGAGCTATCGTTCAATAAGAGGCACAATCCTGTAGCACACTAATTCAGGAAGAATAGTCTTGTTCAGAACTGGCAGCAGGTCTGTGGATTCTTCCCCTCACCTCTGGTGTCCTGACCAAACCTCCATGTACGGGTCAGATCTGCTTGGTAGCGTTATGACTTTGAGCCATGAGATAGTCCCAGAGCCTATATAGGGTACACACATTCTCTGGAAAAGGCCCCAGAATCTCCCCCTAACCGACAGAACTTGGGCAATTTGAAACAAAGAGGACATACCATTTGTGCAGGGGCTGAATTCTGCCTTTGGGCAAAGACTTCTTTGACCTCTCCAAGTCCATGAAGGGGGCCACGGGGTACAGGTCTTGTTGGCTTCTTAAACTCAAAGACCTCCTGTAGGACAGCATGACTGATTTTAGGACCTTTCTTGCCGTGCTCCATGTTTGTCCAATAAATTCAGATATAGATCAGGTGAGACGTATCATGACAACTTTACATAACTACCTCAAAATTAAGAGTTCATATTTTATTACAAGAAAGATATAAATTATGGAACCAAATAATGTCACCATCATAACTGATAAACAAAAGAATCTGCATAGGCCCCTAGCATTTACAGTGATGAGATCAGGTCTAGCAAGACTACCTAATGTTGTTTCCAAACTTCTCAAATTATTTTTTACATTTTGTTGCTGAGTCATCTCTCTAACTGCCCATTTGCTAGGTATGAGCATGGCAGACCAATCACAATGCTTCTTAAATAAGTCTCCAAGGTAAGACTGCCTGAGTCAGAGACCAGGTGTCTCTGGCAAAGGCTGCCCAGGGAATAGAGTACCCATTCCATGTAAGAGACAGTGTAATAATGTGGTATAAGACGCTACGTCCTAGAAACAAGCTTATCTGGAGAGACAAAACAAGTAATAATCAGTATAGCACCTCTAACAAAATTAACATCAATTCCAAATGAATCAGGGTAGGAAAGGAAGAGAGATAGCTATGAGGAGATGGAAATTCCTGTTGTATCCTTTCTCTTTGTTTCCATCACAGTAATGCTTCATGGAGGACATGAAGGATTTCAGCTTGGCCATAGGGATTGGTTGGTTAAAAGTTGCACTAGTAAAAGGCACTTCAGGATTACCAGATATGAACATGTGTTCAGAGGATCACGAAGACTACTTATCTAGAAACATGTATGTGTTGGAAGTAGGTTTAGAAGGGTAGGATTGGGTCAGATGGTAGAGGACCTTGCTGTCAAGGGAGTTTGAACTTTGGGAGGTACCTCTGGACTTGGACTATTATAAGATGACCATTGATATCTCAGTTCTAACTGGGCTCATTTCCCTTGTTCTTTCCAAATCTGTGGAAGGGATAATGTCTTGAGGTTTCGGCAGTTACCGTCAAGGCCATTTGTTATCATTTTGCCTGGTCCAAAAATTTAAGTCTCCCACAAGCCACTAACCCTCTTTGCTTTCACCTCTGCCTTAATACCTTAAAGCCATACTCACATTTTCCTTGTTCTCATCACGGTCACTTAGCTGAAAGATATCACAGTCAAATGAATCAAAATGGCTTCTCTTTAGAGCAGGGCTACACCCTAGGAGCTTCTGCTGCCAAGGCAACAAGAATAAATTGGATATCAGTTGGGTAATGGATACACCAGTAAAGTTTCCTTATTTAATTCAGTTATTCAAAGAAAAAACGCTATAACTAACTAGAAGTAATCTAAGAAATTATTCCATAATCTTTAGGCACCTAACAGGAAAAAAACCCCAGAAAATTAATGTCTTCCTCTCCATGTTTTTATCAAAACATACTTGGTAATACTTAGTAATAACCCTCCCAGACTTGTCTACTTGGACAATTCAAGATATTATTATCATTGGAAAAGCGAAATCTCTTTAGGTTTAAGATAGAACACATAAATGGAAGTAAAAAAAGGCTAAGACTTAGGTTTGTCTTTTCCTTTTTCTATAGGAGCTTGAGATAGCTCTTCACCATCTGCAAACACTTATTTGCAGTGAAATCTGTAACACTTACTGTCACTTCTTTCCAAATAAAATCATCCTTGGTGGATACAACAAGATTTAAGCCCAAACTCAGTAATACTGAAGGAAAGAAAAAGAACTTACTGGCAGGGAATTTATTCTCCTCATGGGTTTTTCAAGGCTGCAATAAGAACAGAGTAAACGAAATGTGTTCAGATTAGCTAAGTAATTCAACATTGATTGGCAAACAATTCTTTCCTTTTAGGCAAACCCACTTACCTAAATGTCTAAAGAAAGAGAACACCACTTTCCCAAATTCACCCAATCTAAAATACCTTAAGCTTCTAGGGAAAACAACTGGGCTGAAACAAAATATTCTCTTATACACATTCCCTTAAGGCTGGGTTTTAAACCTTTTGTGTGTTATAGACCACTTCTGCAAACTGGTAAAGATTATGAAGCCCCCTTCAAAATGTTTTGAAATGCATAAAATAAAATACATAGGATTTCAAAGGTAATCAATTACATCGGAACAGTTTAACAAGATATTTTTAAAGTTCATGGAATGGATCCCAGGTTATGAACTCCTGCTTAAGGCAAGAATTATGCTATGGGGCAGGAACATGACAGATTTAAATACTTACACTTAAAACTAAAGTAAGCTAGTGTGTGATATAAAACAAGGGTGAGTGCAGCAACAGCATTCATGTGGGAGATCTTAGTCCAGATCCCTAGTCATTCAGGGTTCTAATAATATTCTCATTTGGTATTTTTTAAAAATTGAAAGAAGCAAATACATACTTTTCTTTTCTATCCAGGGGCCCAGGAGAATCCAGACAAAAGCCTGTTGGGGTAGAGAAAAAAGTCTTTTACTACATGGCCATTGTGATTCTGCCGTTCCGTAAATCATTATTATAATATCTTAATTCCTTCTATTGTTAACTTTGAACATCTCATATGAAACCACTTCAAACTTCTAAAAGGTCAGTGTTGGGATCTCCCAGGAACTTCAGGGTGAACATGGTTTTGTAATTACCCAAGACCCAGTATCTGCTCTTTGAGGCAAACAGTCTACAATGATGGGCAAGATTGGTTCGAGTTTTATATATATAAAACAAAAGATTATAAGTTTATATATATATATATATATATATATAAAACTCGAACCAATCTTATATCTTATACTTGAACCAATATATATATGGAGTGGGGTATATGGCATGTCTTCTGAGTAATAGCTAGCTTTTTATATATTACAAATTTGCAAAGCACTGTCCATGTTATCTCACAACTCTGAGAGGTAATTGCTATTATTATCATCTGCATTTTACAAATAAGGTCACTGAGGCAGACAGAAGTTAAGTGACTTGCTCAGAGTCACAGAGTTAGCGAGTATCTGAGGCAGGACTTGAAGACCCCAAGTCCAGAGCTATATTCACTTCACCGTCTAGCTGCCTCTGAAGTAGATATAATGCTTTCCTCTGCTCTGGAGTTACTATCAGTGAAACCAGACTTCAAGGAAAAGTAGGCTAGGTGAATTGTTAAAGGCATCTACTGAGTATTCAGGTGTGGATTATCTGGTTTATGGTTGGCATCCATGCCATCTCCCTCTCAGATGGCAAGTACTTGGTCAGCACTGCTGTAAGTGGACTACATCAAACAAAATATTATCAAACTGCACCAGCTTCTAATTCAGATCAATTTATCCATGGGTAGCAGGAACAAATACTAATTAGGGCCACCATGAAGACATCAGGTAGGGTCCTGACTTCATGTTTAAAAAAATGGCACCCATCAAGAAATTCCTGCTCCCTAAAGGCAGAAGATCTTAGTGGTTTAGTCTAGTTTACATACCAACCTTGGAGTAGCCTAGACTTACCAGCTCCTAGGCAAATTTTATTTTCTGGATGTTCAGTCACAATGGAATAGGCATAGTCCAAAACCACCACGTACCCTCAAACCATTTCTCACTTCCCACTCCCCTTCCAAGGGACAAGAGATAACCTCGCACAATGAGAATTAAACTTTTCTCCAAGTACTCTTCTACACATTCTCCTACTTCAGCCAAATGGACCATTTACTATTCCCTGGACATATCTTGTTCTTTTCTACCTTCCTTTAACATTCAACAAGGCTTTGATCACACCATTCATTCTCTTTGTCTGGAGGACCACTCTACTCTAGTCTCCATTTCTTTCCACGGAAAATTGACCTGTTGTCAGACACTGCTTTTACAACCCCCAATCCTCTCTTGCAGACGTAAACTCCTTCTGCTTGGTATTTCAGTAACATATTAATATTATACTTCATATAAGTAATAATTCATATTATACTATCTCTATGGCCTTATATATTGCTTCACCTTTCAATTATTTATGTATATATCATATCTCCTCTATTAAATTTGAAACTTCTTGAAGAGGAGAGGAGCTTGTTATGTCTTCTATCCTTCACAAGACCTACCCTAGCACAGTGGGCACATACAACAAATACTTGTTGAATGCAAAATGAAAGAATACCTGAATCTGTAGACTCTGAGGAGCCTGTCCGCTGTAGGCTGCTGCTGTTTTTCATTTCTAGCTGATGCTCACATTCACTGCAAACAAAACCACACAATTCTTTAAATGCAATTTTGGAATCTGGCAATGAGGAGAACTCCTCTTCTCCATGGACTACGGGTTATCAGTGAGACAGAGGGAAAATATCAAACTATTTAAATGCCTTTTTTGGCCCTACCTGATGTCCTACGAGGCCACCTTCCTGCCAATCACAATTCCTTAACAGAATGAGTAGGCTAATAACTACCCAGCACAGCACCTAAGGCCCAGTGAATTCAAAGCTCTTAAGAATACCACCCAACCCCTGCTGGCCCCTCCACCTCCAAGGAGAATACCTCCTTACTCTTGTGAAGTTTTATCTTTATTTGGGGGAACTTAGAAAAAGGTTACAAGGAAAAATAGCATTCCAGAAACTAATAAGAGTCAAAAGACAAGGAGACAAGAGGATATACATAACTAATAAGAAACCGGGTTGCAAGAAAAGCCTTCAATTAAGCCCTCCTCCAAAACATTTCTCAGACTTACTAAAGCACTGTGTGGGGGAAGGGGACCACTCAGGCCCATAGTAAAACAGAGGCAAGGTAACCGACCCTGGGCCACATGCTAGAAAAATGTGGTTAATTCACAAGCCACCTAACCATGTGCCTTAAAAAAAAAAAAAAAAAAAAAAAAAAGGAAACAGAATGCTTACATTGGAAGAGCTATTCCACTGGAGATCCTGTTAAAGGGTTGTGGAGTGAGTGGGTAGGAAGGCAGGAGATTCAAAGATTTCAGAATATAGGAAAGTTGGGGAGAAGCCTAGACCTGGCAGATGTGAAAGGGAAACAGTGAGAATGGTACAAGGAATGAGTAGATTAAGATCAAGATAGGGTTGGTGATGGGAGAATGAGAAGGAAAGTTTGGATGGAAGTATGCTTGGGGCTGAATGAAGCAAAGGGGAACAGGATGGGGGAGGTTGGGGAAGAATGTACATTGTTGGGGGGGGGGGGGGACTGTATAGCCTGAAGTACAGTGCACAGGAGGGGAGAAGGAATGATAAAGGAAGGTGGGAGTAAAGGGCAGGGGGCTGAAAATAAGAAAGGATGTCAGGGTGTACTTGGTGAGTAGGTAGAGAACATATGGTGGGGGGTTATGAAGAACAGGATTTACTTGGCAGTGGAAAGGAGGGAATACTGTATGTGGGGGGGAGGGGAGCCTGATAGGTCACCATCACAGATTTGGAGCTAAAAAGGAATCTTGGGAGGTCATCCAGTCCAATGCTCTCATTTCACAGATGAGGAAAATGAGGCTCAGAAAGGGCAGTGACTTGCCCAAGGTCACTAAGGAGCTGAGTCGGGACTGAAAAATCAGGGCCTCTGACTCTAAAACCCAACTCTTGGCACTGTCCGAGCACCTCACCCCCTAGGCTTCAACAGAGGACACATGGTGATGGGTGAGGGGAGCGTGGAGAAGAAGGGGGACCGGGGTGTCCTGGTGGTGAGTGGGGAGGGGCAGAACGCAGGCAGCGGGGGGGGGGGGGAAGGATGGGGTGCAGGATAGGAAGGAAAGGGGGGGCCAGGTCCGGGGTGCAGTGGCTCGGGGAGCCGAGAGCACATGGGACAGGAGGTCAGGACAAAACCAGAGGGTACTGGCCGGGGGTAACTTGGCCCTGGGAGAGGGGTCCGGGCACATGAAGGGGGCGGACAGAAGGGGAGTTTCCGTAGGCTCCAAGGAAGGTCCCAGGAGGAAAAGCCCAGGCCGTCCCCCTGCCCCTCTCACCTGCCCAGGCCCCGCAGCTGGTCCATGGTGACCGCGAGATTGGTGACCGGGGACAGTCCCCCGGGGCAGGTCGGGAACAGGGCCTTGACGACGGCAGGCGGTGAACTGCAGGCAAACTGGAGGCGGCGGCGGTGCGGGGGCTCCGGGCCCAGCTCCATCCGGAGCAGCGGCGGCGGCGCCGCCTCTCGTTCTCTCCCTCGCCCCCAGGTGGGTGGCCCGCCCGCCTCGTCCCGCGCAGCGCTGCCCCCACCGCCTCCCGGAGCGAGGCGCGAGCGCGCGCGGGCCCGGCCACCCGCGGGTCAAACACAAACACGACCCCGAGGTTCAGGGACGCGGGAGCCGCGAAGAAGCGGGGCGGGCAGGCAGGGAGCGAACGAACGATGCCCACACGCAAGGGGTTCCAGGGCCGCGCGGGCAAGCACCGCCAACCTGAGGATTAAACCCAAACAAAATGGGGCGGGCGCAGGGGTGGAAAGGAAGGACCGGGTCGGGGGGCAGGTTGATATCCTCAAGCCGGGGACGCAGGCCCGAACCGTCTCCTTTCAGCTCAATCAGCCCAGACGCGGTAGCGGCAGAGAGCGGGGAGTAGGACCGCACCAGTACCCCGCGCACCCCCTGCCCCAGCTGCTCGAGTGTTTCGCAGTAGCCGCTCGCAGAGTAACGCTGATGCCCCGCCCACCTTTCCTAGTTGGCGCCAAACCCAAGCCACCAATCAGAAAACGGAACCTCCGTTCCACCCACCCTGAAGGGCAGCAAGGCCTAACCAATAAGAATGTAAAGAGGGGAGACTGTCGGAGAACTGCTCCATCACTAGGCCTCTCTAGGGGAGGCGGGGCCAAGGTTGAGAAGCGGAAGTAGGGATGGGGGAAGGGTAAACTGGGAAAAGGAGAAAGAGATCTAATAGATGGAAGCAGTGGCTCCCAGCATGCCACGCAAGCTATCCAAAGGAACGGCACTGTCCGGCGGAACTGACACTGCATTCTGGGAGTTGTAGTTCCTAGTGGCCGCTAGAAGTTTTGTTTCAAAACTAGCCTAAGGATGTTTTGCTCTTAGATAACAGTCAAGTACCTCCAAAGATGGGGGTTGGGGCATCTTGTCCTTGCAAAAGACTCGCCCTCTTGCAAAAATAAATATCCCTTCTTTTGGTCACTGGTATTCCTGCAAAAATGAATGAAGAATGAAGCATCGTTCACTCAAAATCTTAAAGGGAGCCATTAGGCCTTGGATCACAGAGGAATGAGCACTCTTCAGCTTTGTCCTCCCCCTTTTCCTCAGCAGCCTAGCAGCTGAAGAAGTATTCAGACTATGCTTTGAATACAGATAAAGTTCTCCCCAAGCAGAACCAAATTGGTTTGAGCCCTCAGGGAGGGAAGATTCCCTAAGACCTCCAAAAAAGTGGAATGAGCCCATAGATACACCCAGAAAACAAGCAAATGCTACAGTGTAGCCCAAAGGATGTCTGCACTAGAGGAGAAGGCGTAGGTTATTTAGGGGAGGGGAGCCACTTCTCCAGAGATGGAGAGCTTAATCTCCTGAGGCAGACAGAAAATCCAATTGAAAGACAAAAGTTAAATGCTTGCCTTCTTAATTTCCTTTCCCCACCTGTGGGCCTGAGTTTCCACATTATAGAGTTTGGTTTTTTTAATAGAAGAATCAGGGACCTCATAATTTAGTGGAAAGAACACTAGATTTGGAGTCTCAGCACCCAAGTTCAAATGTACTTCTGCCACTTAACAGTCTGTATTAAATCAATAAACATTTTATCCAGCATCTACCATGCAGTGGATACAGTGCAGGGCTTTGGAGTCAGGAAGAAGACCTGTGTTTGAATGTGGATTCAGAAACTTAATAGTTGTGTGATTCTCCTGGGCAATTACCTTCTGTTTGTCTTAGTCCACTGGAGAAGAAAATGGCAAACCACTCCAGTTTCTTTGCCAAGAAAAGCTCATGGACAACATTGTCATGTTATGGTCCACAGGGTCATTAAGAGTTAGACAGGACTAACAACCACTTGTGTCAGGAACCTTGTTAAGTGCTGGAGATACAAAGAAAGGTAAAAGACAATCTCTTGCTCTCAAACAACTCAGTTTAATGGTAGAGATAGCATACAAACAGCTACACTATATGCAAATAAGAAATGCAGGAGAAATTGGAGATAATACTAGAGGAAAGGTACTAGAACCAAGGGGGCTATCTGCAAAGGCTTCGTGCAAAAGGTGGTGTTTCAGGTGAGACTTGAAGAAAGCCAGAGAAGCCAGGAGGTGGAGACTAGAACAAAGAGAGTTCCAGACGTGGGGCACAATCTAAAAATGGCTGAGTCTTACAGGAACAACGGCTAGGAAACCAGTGTCAATGGATCATAGAATATATGGAGAGGAGTAAGATGAAAGAAAACTGGAAAGATAGGAACAGGCCAGGTTATAGAGGGTTTTAAGAGTCAAACAGAGGATTTTATATTTGGTCTTAGAGGAGATAGGGAGCAACCAAAATTTATTGAATTGGTTGTGTATGTGTGTATAGAAGAAGAGGGGTATGATCAGAACTGTTATTTAGAAAGTTTTCTTTGGAAGTCGAATGAAGGATGAAAATTGAGGCATGGAGACCAACCAGTAGGTTATTGCAATAGTCCAGGCAGGAGGTAATGAGGGCTTGCACCTTGGTGGTAGTGATGAAGCTGGAGAGGTTCAGGGATCCCTCAAGGGCTGAGGTATAGGAGAGGGTAGTCTGGAATGAATTCACAAATTCAAGTCAGGTTGACAAAGGTTTATTGTAATGCCAATATTGTAATGCTCCTTAAGGACCTTTGCAACTTAACAGGAATGATGCTAAAGCTTTTATAGGAAAAGTAATGGATTATCTGACTGATTAGGTGATAACATACAACCTTGGTCAGAGGCATCATTCATTACTGGAAACCGGGGAAGAGGTTTCTAAGGGGTGTATTTTTGATCTGTTATGTCTGTGGCAAGATAGCTTTGAGAGTTGATGTCTATAGCTTGACCTCTGGATTGTATATGATAACTGTGGGAATTAATACATGATAATTCTATGGTTACAAGATAGTCCTGTTTTTACAAGAGGATTTCTTCAGAGGTCAGCTTGTTCTTGTAAAGGGAAGAGATAGTTTGTCTTACTGGGGGCCACTCATGAGTAATTGCTAGGCATAGTATCCTTGGGCTGGGGAGAAAACTGTCAGGGATAGTGTTTTGAAGCTAGGGAGAAATGTGATCTTGAAATTGGGGTGCAAGCACAAGCATCCAAGCACCCCATCAGTGGCAACGTCAGAAGACAGTAGGGGATATGTACAAGAGATCATAAATGTAAAATCAATAGGAGATGCAACAAATTGAATGTGGAATGTAAGAGAGAGAGAGTGAGGAGTGAGGATAACACCTACGTTGTTTATGAGCCTGGGTGATTTGGAGAATGGTAGTAGTAGTAACATTTAAAGTAATAGGGTAGTAATAGTAATAGGAAAGTTAGGAAAAGAAAAAGGTTTTGGAAAAAAAGATAACTAGTTCAGTTTTAGACATGTTGAGTTTAAGGTATCTACAGGACATTTAGATGTTTGATGGCAGTTAGAAATGGGAGATTAGAACTCAGGACAGAGGTTAGGCCTGCATAAATCTGAGAATCATTTGCATAGAGAAAATTGAATCTATGGGAACTGATGAAATCTTTAAGAGAAATAGTGTAGAGAAGAGAAGAGGACTCAGGATATAGCCTTGGGGGATATCTAGTTACTTGGCAAACAAAAAAAAAATTAATAAAAATTCATTTAAAAAATAAAACCTTAGTTTTGAACATGATGAGTTTAAGGTATTTAAGGAATATCTAGTTCAAGATTTGAACAGATAATTACAAAGGTTTTTCTAGCTCTTAATCCTATCATACTATCAATATAGGATCAAGAGAGACAGTAACAATAAACATTTATCTAGCTCCCACTATGGCAATGGTGTTGCCTTAAAGTCATCTAGTCTAGTGTTTCCCATTTCCCATTTAATGGTTTGCGATGATGTTTATAGATGTAAAAAAAATTTTTAATGGCACCTTAAGCAGTTAATAATTGCCCAGTTATGTTACAAATATATTTTTCCTTTGTGATAACAAATATGTGTGTGTTTGAAACACTATGAGTTTGCTTTTGTAGCAATTTGAAACTGTCATGATCAAATCCAAAAAGTTAGTTGAAACAATGGACAATTTTAGTAAAGCAGCACGTTATAAAGTAAATCCACATAAATTATCAGCTTTCCTATATGTCACAAACAAAACTCTGCAAGAAGAGATAATAAAAGATATACCATTTAAAATAATTCTAGAGTCTAGAATCTAGACAGTATAAAATACCTGAGAGTGCACCTGCCAAAACAAACACAGGAACTATATAAACAAAAGTATAAAAAACTTTTTATACAAATACAATCAAATTTTAAAAATTGGAGAAATATTAATTGTTCATGGATAGGCAGGGTCAATATAATAAAAATGACAATTTTACCCAAACTAATTTACATATTCATTGCCATCCCAAAGT
>CM053590.1:75721960-75752081 GCA_028646515.1 Pseudochirops corinnae | reverse complement strand
CCCCTGGGGCACAGCCACGGCTTCAGGCCAGGCTGGTTTTGGTTCACAGTGCTGATATGGTTCCTCGTAGCTGAGCTGACTTTAGTGGGAAGTATCTTTGTGTGCGTTTTGGAGTTCTAGGATTGGTTTAGAGTCCTATTTCATGGGTATTTTGGGGTGGCTATGTGAGAGCTGCGATATGTTGCTCCTGCTACGCCGCCATCTTGGCTCCGCCCCCATCTTGGCTCCGCCCCCATTTAGACTATGTCTTGAAGAAAGGAATCGTATTTCTGTTTTTCTTTATATCCTCAGTGCTTAGCACAGTGGTTGGCACATAGCAAGGGTTAATAAATGTTTCTTGAACTATTAGAAAGCCTTTCTTTTCCCCTAAAATGCCTAGCTTTAGCAGTCTACAATTTCAACCCTTCCTTCCTAGCTGTATCCTCAAAGGAAGCAAAATAAATTTGATGCTTCAAGAAGCCTGAATTCTTGAAAGGTACTCCAGTGAAGCACAAGTTTCTTAAAAGTGCTACCATACTAGAAAGATTGCATAATCTTAACAACAAACCAAGTCTGTTTCCTAAAGACCAACGTAGGCAAACATGCAGAAGTAGATTAGCCAGTAGGTTAACCACCTGGGAGGGGAGGGCTTCAGGGGGTACAGGAGGTACAGAATGGAAAAATATAAAATGAAGTAAAAGAAGTCCCTCAATTTTGTGGGACTTCTGTCTAACTCAGCAATGGATAATGGCAAAGTCCTAGCAAAAGGAAAATAGAATGATAGGATGATTTTTAGGTTATCATTAAAAAACCTTTATTATTGGTATACCACATGTAAGATTTGTGTCTAGTGAAAAAGGCCTGAACATACTGCTAGTACAGCTGAATCACAGAAATCTTGTTTTTCCTGCTATTAAGAAAACCAGAAGAGAAGAGGAGCTGATCATGTGGGCAAGGATGTGAAGAGAATAGTGTTCCAGGGAAAAACTCAAAATAAAGAGCTGAGAAATTGAGTAAGGACTTAAGACTGGTGAATTCCTGCGGCAAATTTATAGAATCATACTGGCCTGGGTTTAAACTAGCTCATTAGATTGGTAACAAAACTTTTACTCTTAACTGAATGGCCAAAGTTGGAGTCTCCTGAAGTTACCCCAAAGTTTCCTTAAGCTTCAATACTGCCTAATCAGACCAAAGAAAAGTTAAGGATGGAGTTAGAGACAGGTGTGCCCGTTTTGGGTTGGAGTGGTAAAGGTGAGGAGAAAAAGATTATTGGAGAAAAAGAAGATTACTGGAGAAAAAGAAAAATTTTTAGGATCCTACAAAAAGGAAGAAAAGTAAGCAGTGCTAGATTTTATAAACTTGGGCTCAAAGATCACTGCAGACAACAAATGCAGGCATGAAATTAACAGACTACTTGGAAGGAAAGGTATGACAAAAAGGGCAAAGACAACACCTTGCCAACGAAGGTTCTTGTCAAAGCTGTTGTTTTTCCAGTAGCAATGAATGGTTATGAGAGTTGAACCGTAAGGAAAGCAGAGCACTGCGGAAGCAATACTTCTTTTTTTAAAAAAAATTTTTGTGGAGCTCAAAAAGACTTTTTCTGTCCAAAGGATATGAATTCAGTCAATACTTAAAGAAATTAATTTGAACTACTCATTGTATATTGTACTTATATGTATAGTACGCTAAAAAGGAAATATATAAAAAGAAATTTAAAGAGCAAACATGCTTTAAAAAGCCTGAGGAAATCAGGAAAAGCTTCACAGACAAAGCGGTATCTGAATTGTACTTTGAAGGAAACTAAAGGATTCTACAAGACAGAGATGAGAAGCAAAAAAGTGAGAGAAAATGTTGTAGGCCTGTTTAATGGGGACAGACTCTGTGAAGGGCGGTAAAATGCAAAAAGCCTCAAAAGGTAAGTGGAAGCCAGAATAAGCAAAATTTATATATCAAGCAGGAGTGTATATATATATCTTTGACAGGCAATTTCTGAATAGGAAGGTAATTTAGTCATATCTCATTTAGGAATTCTAGATAACAAATTCTATAATGGAGGGGTCATTCCTGTCTACCCACAGATTCACCAGAACTTCCAACCCAGCAGCCAATTCCTTCTTGTTGAAGATAGGAAATAAAATTTATTCTTGTTGGGCTTCTCCACTTTTCAGAGCATGAAAAGTATCATTAAAGCAAAGCAAAGGGATTTTAACTGCTCTATTTTGGGCACAAAAAAACCTCAAGCAGATGTCTGGTAACTGAAATTCCCCATTACAAAGTCATGCTGTTTCTCTGCTTAGGCTCTTGATCTGTTTCTCAAATCCCCTGTCTTCCTTTTGTCCAGGAGGTCTGTCATGTCCAGGAGTCTGCAGACCATCATTTCAGGAATGGTAGGTCATGCCTGTTGGCCCTGCTACTTGTGATGCTGTGACTTGGCTGGTAATCACTTCAGTACAAGAGTCCTGAGAGTAGGAGAGCAAAAGCAGAACAGTTGTCCAAATAAAGACCATCAACAACATAAGGAATGGACCTGTAGGAATGGACCGCCACCAGCTGCCTGAGAAGGGGTGAACTGGACCAGACTAGAAAAACAGAGAAGATAAAAGCTACCATGCCCATCAGAATCAGACTTGCGAGTGGCCACTGCACTTAGGTGACTGGCAAGAGGAGGAGACCAAGTCTCAAACAAAACAAATAAAAAGGGAGATCACTTCTGGTTTTGCCTCCACTAATGTTCCCTTAAATGACCTCTACTAACTATAGTTCCTGATACACCAGCTCTTGGATTTACTCATACTTTGTAAATACTGAAAATGATAACCATCTGCAGAAAAAGTGGTTGAAATGGAAAGAACTATCTGTTCATCCAGTTCCTGATGGTCAAGAACATTGAGGAGCCTGGCCTGATAGCTGAGCTTAATGGAAGGGAATAAGGATAGATAGAAAAGCAAAGCTTTTACAAAAGTTATATGTGGCACTTTGAATGTCTCACCCAAATAAAGAACCTGGCCTTGCTAAATGACCATCTGGGAGAACTTAACTATGGAAATCCTGGTACATACTTATTATATGTATAATATTCACAAAATGGCTCAGTGCATGGCTCTGTTCATGGTTCTCAGATTGTTCCAATGCTGTGAAAGTTTATGGATGAAAGATACAAAAGACTTGCTGGCTGATGGTCACACTCTTCTACAAACCCCTGCCCTTAGTATTCTCTTACCTTCTATGCTTTCTTTGCAGTAACAGAATGTTCCTTTCCTGGGCATAATCTAATTCACAACACAAGCCTTCCACCAAAACAGAACAGATTTGTGCTACAATATTCATGCAAACAACAAAGCCTTTCCAAAAACCCGATCAGAATGTTAAAAACCTGTAAAGTTTACTGCTAATGAAGATTGCCGCTTCATAACACAAAATGACTCTGTGTACTGGAGAAGAAAACACTTAAAAGGGAGCCTTACTCACTGCAATGGGGAAAAACCATCAACCAACGTGGTGCTTTGGAAAGCTCGGTTCAGGAAAACAACCTGATTAGATGAGCTATTCCTAAGGACAAGACAACACTATTTATTCTAAATCATAACAAAATAGACAACTCGATTGATTAGAGTACAGCATTGGTGACCACAAGTTCAAATAGTAAAAGGGCTCTGTCTGCCTCTTTCTCTACCCCACCCCCTACTTAATTGGCTACTAAACTTATTACAATCCCTGACTAGATGATCTATAAATGAACTCTGTAAATTACCTTCTCAAGGGCAGGAATTGTCTTTTGCCTTTCTTTGTACTCCCAGAACTTAACACAGTGCCTGGCATATATTAAATGACTGTTAATGACGCCTAAGACTATGGCTGAAAAATAGGGACCTGGTAAGAGCCTAAAGCCAATTGTTTGTGAGCCTTTTCCTCTCTACCGGAAAAAAATCTATATATGTATCCTACTGACAAAGTATCCGGTTTATTATTATAACAATGAACGGAGAAAAAAGAATATTTTCATTCTAATCCAAAATTAATTTGAGTCTCAATTTGAATAGGTAATATAAATGTACTGATAGAAATTTTCATATACACTGCTGGAAAGGAATGATTTTAACTCCCTATAAATCAACATATCTATTAACAATTTAATTTTTAATTATTAGGTATAATTATGATAAAATATAAAGAAAATATGATTTTTTTTTTAAAAACCTCAAGAGAACTGATTGGTGACACTGTTACATATAAAGTGGTAGGTTTTTAAATCCATCTATACAAAAACTGACATTCAGAATTATATAAAAAGGCAAAAGTATCAAACATCTACCTCTTCACATCTATAATTCATGCCATGTTTGCTAGGGGCATAAAGCATTAAGTGGTTATATATTTTCATGCCAACACACCAACAATACATAAAGTCAGCTGGAATCAGTACAGAATTAACACACAAGCTAGTGTTGATGATGCTTCAAACCACAAGCACACACCATTCCCCAGCTTGGGCTGGTTCATACCATGAGCCTTCAGATGCTTGGGTTTCTCTCGATCCAGAACAGCAGGTCTTGACAAAAGGGGAGTAAGTCCCCTCGATTTGGTAGGCCTCATGTAGCCTTTCAACGGTTCTACCACTTTGCTTCTCATTTCTGTCTTTCCATCACCCAGTGCTCTCTGTCCAGATGTTTCTGTCAACTTCTGAGGTTCTAAGGTTGCATCTTTAGGCGTTGGGGACTGAATATTCTTAATAGCTGGTGACAAATTATCTACAACTTCCAATGGAATAGTTTCTTCCTTAGCATTTGATAGATCTGAGGGCTCCAAGAGGCTACCATCTTGGTCTATATTTTTACAACCAGGACTGAGTTTTTCCATTTGGGTTTTTTCCTGTTCAGCAGGCAGAATATCCACCTTGCCAGCTAAATTTCCTAGGTTCTTGGAATCTAATTCTTGACTAGGCTTGTCCTCAAGTAAATCCAGTTTTTCATGTTTATTGCCTGGCAAAACTGCATCTGTAACTAGGGCTTTCCCTTTCTCCATCTCTTTCTCTATAAGCACTTGAAAAATGCTTCCACCTGTATTCTTTTTGTCCACACTATTGTCCTCCAACCCTAGACGTGCATCTTCTACTTGCAAGTGAAGATGAACCTGTTCCTTTACTGGCTCCATTTTCTCCTGGGGCTGCTCAGTGGTATTATCTTCCAATGATCCCTGGAAATTGTTTTCTTTGACTTTCTCATCACTCTCTACTTTTAACTGTCTTTCACCCATCTGTTCTTGACTTTGTAGTGGGCCACTATGCCCAGGTAACTCTAATTTACCTTTTTTCTCAACACTGGAATTCCCATGGCAGTTGTCTGTTTCTGTGGCTACTCCAACATCTGGAACAATTGCTATGCTCGGAAGATAATCAACTGGGGGACCCTTTCCTAGGCTACCTGCTCTTTCCTCACCCACAACTGTATCTTTTCTGGGGTCATCTAATGATAGTAATTTGGAAACCTGTGTCTTAGAGGTCTCTTTCTGACTTTCGGCTAAGGCCTCTAGAAGAGAGCCACTCATCTCTGCATCTGAGAAAACTAGGGAATGTGGTTTACCACAGACTTCTGATTCAGACAAAAGGGAAGTCTTGAGTGTGTTTGTCTCACTGGCCCAAATATTTAGTGGTTCTGAACAGCAATATGTAATATTTCTGTTTTCATCCACACAGCTCATTGCCTCAACTTTAAACTCTGCTTTGGTCTCCACAGGAATCTGTACTCCAATTTTACCTGATTTAATGTCTACAAGAGGCTGGGTATTTTTATTCTTCTTACTTTTCCCATCAATACCTCTTTTCTTTGGTTTGTCAGTCACTACTGCTTGACTCACAGTCTTCTCTATCTTACCCTCCCCAGGCTTCTCTGAGAAGCGAGGAGTTCCCAGAGGAAGGGTTTGCTCATCACAGGTAACATTTGTTCTGTTAGCATCCAAGACAGTGTTAGTAGAGTCCTTAGCAGTGTGCTTTGTGTTTTCAACAAATGTCCAGGGCTCAGAAGAACTAACTTCAGTGACTCTATCTTTTTTACCAACTGACTGATTTCCAGATTTGTCAGCAACTCCTAAAAGCAGAGAATCAGAAATTTTGGAAGGAAGGAGTATGAACTCCTTGTTTTTATCAGATAAATCAACTTCTTTGTCCTGATTTCCATTCTTGTCTGCAATGGGCAGGACATGTGTATCTATTTTGCTCCCCAACAAAGCAGGCTGTCCAGAATAACCTTTTTTAAACTTTTTGTTTTTCCCATCGCTACCCCTCTTTTTAGGTTTCTCAGTAACTTGGAGAGCTGCATTGGACTCAGGGGGGCTTGCCAAGAGACATTCAGAAATTGGAGACACTCCCTTCTTACCCTGCTCAGTAATACCTTTTTCTGGACTTTTAGCCATATGTTTCTCTTCTACAGCTGCAATAATTTGACCTGTATCTATCTTATCATCCAAAGGACTTACTACTTTTGAGGTACTTTCAATATCCACAACTAAGTCACATTTCTCATTAGGTTCCTCAATAGTCTTAATGAGACCAGCCATTGTCTCTAAAACCTGATTGGAAGACAGAGATTCTATCCCTTTATGCTCACTGTGGACATTCATCTCTTTGGTTTGGAGTGTTTTTGCACTTGCATCAAGATTTACACCATCCTTCTGTGCCTCTAGAATGAATGGCGGTTCTACACACTCTCTCATTTTTCTCCCTTTATTATCATCAATTTTCTCAGGTTGCTCTAGCCCTTTATGAGGGACAGGCCCTGCCACACAGTACCACGGCTGCTCAGAAGTAAGGTTTCCCACTTCCTGGCTTTGCTCAGGAAATGTTTTGTGTTCAGGTGCTTTGGTTACATTTGGTTCCACTTTATTCTTTAAAAGACTTGGTGATTTTGGTACACGGTGGTCAGCTGTTGTGCTTTCACCAGCAATTTCCTTCAGACTATTTGCCAAAACACTGGCCCCTGCCGCTGCCAACGTAATCTGTTCTTGGGTTGTTACAGGTTTTGAAACTACATCCTTGGCTTCCTGATTTATGTTAGTAATAAAGCCACCATCTTTAGGTTTGGTCTCAAAAGAAGCTTCTTCTTGCTTGTCTGGTGAAACCACTGGAGATGGGGTCTTCAAAGCCACCACTCCCACTGCCTGAACCTGATCCAACTGAGGTAGCAGGGGCACCACATGTTCACTTTTACTTGGCTGTGGCTTATGTTCAAGAGGTAGAGCCTGCTTGTTCACTAGACTCTTGCTGTGTGATGACAAGCTGGCATTTTGAACATCTTTGACTTTAGTGGTGCTCCTTTCTTCCTTTGCACCTCCCCCAATCTGAGTAAGGTTTTTACCTCTACAGGTTTCCTGGGTAGGATTCAGGGAGGTACTTGAGCTCTCTAAGATATAGGATTTAGCCACCATTTTGTCCTCTCTTGGGTGATCTATGGTTCCTTTTCTAGAGTTCTCTTTGGACATGGGCCTATATTCTTTACTCATGGCAATAGACTGCCCTGGTGTAACACCTGGCTTTGATGAATCAGTTACTGTAAGAGGACCTATGGATACCTCAGTGTTTTCATCCCAAGGTTCCCCAACTGTAGGTTGAAGATATTTCTTTTGCTTAGATTTTTTCTTCTTTTTCTTCAGTGTTGCTGGTGTGCATTCTACATCCCATGGTTCTCTTCCAAGGTCCCTTCGAGATTCCAGGAAATCAGTATGGGGAGTCTTCCTATGTGGAAACCTGGATCTGGGAGAGGTACCAGTCCATCCTGATTCTGACCAAAATAAGGGCTCCAGCCACTGATCAGGTATCTTCTGATGAGAATAGCTTCCCACCATCTCAGTGGGCACATCAATAAGAGATACAGGCCTAGGTGCACCAAACCTGTGGTCACTGGGTTTGTAACCTCGTTTTGCTTGTATAATGGGGACACCTGAAATACATGAAGTTTGCTAAAATTCAAAAACAACTGTTTGTTCTGTTTTTTGTTAAATCATTTATAAACTTATTAATCCATTTAAAACAACCCATTTATTTACAAAAATATTTTCCCTCAAGCATGTTAAAATTTTGTGCCCCCCATAACAATAATTCAGTATAGTTTTCACCTCTTCAACCTCATCAATGAATAATCTTAAGAACTGAGTAATTCTACCACACTTTAAGAAGACATCATGTCTTCTTCTTCTTTTTTTTTTTCCCCCCATTTTCTTTTACTACAGAGGCCAAAATACCTGTACTTTCATTCTAAACAAAGCTGATGAACGAAACTTTGGAATTATGACTAAGTCTAAATGCTCTCTTGAAGGGACAGAGAAAAAGGGAAAAAAAATTGGAATACAGCGCTACACAAATGTAAGAATAAAATAAAGCATAGAAAAAATAGTGTATTTTAACACTATTTAGTGGGGGGAGGCAGCAGTTAGGGAAGGCAAGTTTTCATATCTTACTTTGAAAGCCTTACATAATGAATTAATCTTCAATCAACTTAGGAGTGACACAGATTTCTCTCAGAACATATGAAACAAGATGTTCAAGGTAACACAATGAAGAAGGAAAAGGCTAGTTTTTTTAATTTGGGAAAAACTTACTTTACTAATCTGGATAAGTGGCATACTATGTGGTACATTTTCTCTAATAAACGAATAGAAATGCCCAGAGTAGAAGAGTAGCTTGAAGGGTGATAAGGAATATACAGGGAGGAGAGCATCAAATTTTTTTAAAGACAAGAAGCTGGTTTCAGAAATTAAAGAGTATATTCTAAAGTCAAATTAAAACTTGTACTAGAAAATGCTGCCCTAAAAATCACATTATTCAAAGCCACTATTCAAAGATGATACTAGAACTGCAAGGAATGGTGTAAAATACTCTGCAAGAAATAGTGTAAGATACTCTGGGGAAGCTGGTCCAAACAGAAATCAGTACTACCTGTAGGCTCCAGAGGAGGCTCTGAAGGTGAAACGTGGCAGCGTTCAGTCTCTCCCTGCAGTTTTTCTAATTCCGTGAAATCACTGGAAGGAACGTTTTCTTCTAGTGGGGAAGCTTTAGTTTGGATTAACGGTGTTGTATTCAGTGTTTCTGCTAGAACAGAGAGGTAGAAAAAAAATGAAAGATTTCAATCTTCATAATAACAAAAGCATCACTAATTGGGAAAAAGAACAGACACCAGACCCTGAGCTCCGTGGTCATTTCTGCTTCTTTGAATTTTGTTTCCTTCAAAATGCAACCTTTTAAAATGCAGACCATAGATTTAAAGTCTTTCTCAATCTTCCTGTTTTTTAATGCTATCTCCACCTAAATAACTTTGTATTTATTTTGTATGTATGATTGCCTCCTCCAATAGCAAGTAAACTCTGTGAGGCAGTGAATTTCACTTATGTCTTTGTACCCCCAGTAATTACCACATCACCCGACTTAATAAATGCTTGTTGCTAGACTGACTGCAAGATTAATCGCTTCAAAAGTAAGGAACTATCATACAAATTTGAAAATTTCCTTAATTGCTTGACAAATTAGAGGTAGTTGTCCCAAAAAAATCATATTAAACTGATCCATTCTAAGTTTCACAACAAGTTTTTAAAAAATGAAAGAGAAGACTGTAACTGGGACTCTGTTTTGCCTTGGTTTGTGAAGGGAGCCAAAATATCTGATACAGGAATCAGGCTGATCCTAGATAAGTTAGCTCTGGGTTTTCCAGTGATGCGACCAGTCCAAACTGTCTAAACCTGGTTTTCCCATGAGAAGCAGCTGTAAATCAAAGCCTGCCCTATTCTCGGATTCTGGCCAGAAGATGTTAGCTGTTTTTCGTGATTTTTATACCTTCTTAGATATATTCATTGGATATTGGAAACAGCAAAGCCACGATTATCGTCAAGGCCTAAATGACATCACCATCTGGCATCTTGAAACTAAACAAAGCAGTATTAGAAAACTTAGTGACCTGTAATTACCTTCTTTGTGTCATTACTCTATAAAAACCTTGCTTATGGTATTAATAAACAGATTGATTGCATTGATTAATCTTGCCTGGACCACAATTACAAATCACATTTTCTGGGTCTTTCGTGTCATATTAGAGCTGGCACAACAAACCACTTAGTGATATCTCTACAGGTTTGGGTGAATCTTAGTTTAAAAGAAAAAGAAAGAAAGAAAGATATAGGTAGGAGATAATCTCATTTGGGAGTTCCCTATACCAATGAAATCACAGGTTCATGTCTTTGCTCATGTCCCACCCCGTGCCCTACATGGAATGGTCTCTTTCCCCTCATAAATGCTCCAGTTAGCATCTTCTAAAATCTCTACCTCCAACCCTTCCACAAATGCCAAAATGATCACCCTGTTATCATATAATGCACAGTACTTTGCCTGGACCTCTCCTGTACTTCCAACCCCCTGTACTTCCAACCCTCTCTCCCTTCACCTTCATAGTCAAATTATTCCCCTCTTCTACTAAATTATGAGCTCCACGAAACCAAGGTGCACACTGGATTTATCTTTTTATCCCTAGCACTCACATCATGCTTTAAACATAGTACGGCTTTACTAAATTTAAATTGAATAAATGGATTCTGTTTCTGCTTACCTCTAATCTCAGGAGAAGCTATCAGGGCTTTAATCTCTTTCAGTTTCTCTAAAGCTTTATCTTCAGCAGGAACGGAGGTTTCTGGCAAGTATACTTTTTGTTCTACAAGGACAACTGGTTCTGATGGTACTGTATAAACCACAAAAAAACCCATAATTTAAATTTTCTATTAGTGAAAAAGAGCTAACACATCTTTTGTTAATCCCTACCCTATAAGACAACTATGCCCAACATATTTCTCTCATAGCAAACTTTTTCACTCTACCCTGATAAAATACTTTCCCCACACTGTTAAGGAAATGTATTTGAAGGATGAGCTAAATTAACATTAATATTTTAATTTACTATTTATTTTTCAAAAGTTCACACACTTAATATGCACACTGAAACATTTCAGAGCTCAGAATTCATTTGTGAAACTTCTTTTTCTCTAGAGATGAAGCTTATATTTGGAGTCTCATCTAGCTCTTATTGAATGATACCAAACACTAGCATCTGAGGACTTGTGTGTTTTGCTTTTGAAAGGTTAAGAGCAAAGACATTTTTTCATGCTTTAATAGAAATTCTCCTGCATAACTTTAAGGATTCTCAATCAGCATATTCATTTTTTTTGCTTTATGCTTCAGCAGGGTTATGACCTTAGAAAAAACTTGTTTAATATATGGACTCAACCACCGTTTTTGTTGAATTCCTAAACAGGCTAACTGCATATTTGGAAAACTTTTATTCAGCAGGGTAAAATTAAGTTATTCAAATCACTACATCTTACCCTCAAAATCCTCTCCAGGCTAAGACAATCTTACTATAAGCTCCAGAACTACACCCAAATAAAAAATTCTAAGATTCTTTCATCTTTCCAGCAAGAACTACAAACCATTATAATTTTTAAAATGTATCTACTACTGTAATCTATTTCATAGCCTTTTTTAAAAGCCAGATGCCATGAGGAACCTTTTCCCCTTACCTTCAGTAGGTAAAGCTGAGGAATTCTCAAGACAAAGTTTAAAAGGATTCACTTCAGCTACAGGAACAGGAGCTGCAAAAGTCAAATGAAATAATATCATCAAAATCTTCAAAACATGTCTGTGTATGTGCTTATACAGACCCATATTATGAAAAAAAAATAACACTTTAAAAACAACAAACTACTGAGAAGAAATCTTGATTAGAAAATCAGGCAACTTAAATTCTACTCAGTCTACTGTGCTTTATGGCCCAGGATACGTTAGGTTCTCACTGAGATGATATTTGTTGTGTTTCCAATTTTATGAGAATAAACATCTATTGTTACTTGTCTCAAAGCATAAGTGACTATGTAAAGTTTACCAATTCCAGAATGGAAAAACAGATATCTATGTTTTAACTTGGCCACCAGGGATACTATAGCCTGTTATGAGGGACCACTAGTCCACTTATAAAATAAGATAAAGTTTTTCCCCATAGCAACTTCTGAAATGAGCAACACCTTTTGATTCAATTTATCTAATTTAATGTCATCTAGGAGGCATCTAGATAAAAATTGATTATAATTTGTGCTACAATCCATGATCTGAAAATAAAATAGCATATGCAATATAAGTTTTCATTTGGGCATATCTTTTGTTGTTTTTAATAATGTTCAATGAAATTTGATAGACAAGTAGAAGTCACAGAGAAAAGTGGCTTACAGGGAAGAAAATTCACTCTGCCACCTCAAAACAAAACTCTACCAGTGATCACAGAATTTCATCTACCCTGGTTTTCATGCCAGATAAAATCTCTTCTCATACTCATATTTGCTGTTATGAGTCTTGTTCTGCTTTATCCTTTCAAGAGATCAACAGGTCCAAAAACCATATATATACTTGAGGACCTGTTAACATCTTTATTTTAAAATTAAATTTAGCTTACTTTATCTAACTCACATACACTGAGAGTCTGAGAAAATTCCAAGACTACTTAGCTACCAAAGAAGCATGGCTCCTACAGAACTTGACAGTTTAGGTTAAATCACTTAACCGCCCTGGCTTCCAGTTACATCATTTATAAAATAAGTGGGGGTCAGACTGATGGCCTCTGAGGTTCCTTCCAACTCTAAATAAATCTCTGATCTTTTTATCCAGGTCCAAATATAGCAAAGCCGTTTAAGTCTTCTCTTTGTCCCTAATTTTGCAGTACAACACAAGGTCAGGAGAATTGGACTTAGCATCATAGGACTTAGTGCTGAAGAAAATATCACAGATTCTGTTCAATCTTCTTATTTTGAAGGAAAGAAAAATCAAAGGGTCACACAGCTACTATAACAAAGTGAGTAATAAGGAAAGAGTCACGCTGATCATGCCTTAAAGATTCCAAATTTAGTGCCTCCTATGTCTATACCACAAAAACGCTAAAGCTGGTTCCCCTGGAAGCTCTGCGCTTACCTGCTTGTTCAAAATGATCCATATCAGCCACTTTGAAATCTGTTTTTGGTTCTGTATTAAGAGAAACTACCCCCTGAAGTTTCTGTTCTTGAAGTGGTTGCAAATCATCCATGCCAGGTATCTTAGGGGACTCTGAATACAGAGCAAGAAGAAATTCAGTTGATTCACTGTGGAAGCATCATGTGAAAAGAGCCATATGGATATTCAACAAGGGAAACCAGAATGTCATTTAGATACATACCCATTCTCTTCACTACACAAACACTAAGCACATACCAGCTTTCAAAAAATCCTCAGGAGAGAATTTGCTTCTATCATTCTTCTTTGGCAATCATTAAGGTATAATGAATGCAAGTGGTATGTTCAGAACCCACTGTTAATTATATTTCTATGAATTTATCTTGTCTCCATCTAGATTATAATCGCAAGTTTGAAAATGGATTGCATTTTATATTCTTTCCATTCCAGTAAGCCAGCAGTAGGAACTCAAAAAACATTTGTAAACAAAGTATGTTTAATAGTCAATATTTTTTGTGTAAAGCTTTATTAGCCTGTGTTAAATGAAATGGGAATTTTGCTGAATAGTAAATCATTGTCAGGATTAAAGTTCAAAGATTTATGGTTTCAAAAGTATTACCAACTCCATCAAGCAACAGGTCTTTAAGATTCCTCAATTATAATGTGAGAATCAATATACCTGCTACAAAGTTATTTTAGCATTGCTTCCAAATGAAATACTACTTGTGTATCTGCCTCTTCCAGGTGGAAGACTGAATTGTACTAATATATTTGTTCTCTAAGTAATTACACCAAATCCCGAAGTATGGATTTTTTAAAATGTCAAAACAACACTTTTCCCTGAAAGGTAAACAAAGCTAAGGAATCTGATACCTAGAAAGCTTTTTGAAAGATTAAGACAGTGCTTGAAATGAAAAATCCCTTTCTCTTCTCCCTCTAAAATAAAAGTTCAGCTTCAAAAAATAAAACAGAAGGAAAAGTTTAAATCCAAAAAAATGTTTCCAGCTTTTAGGTAAAAAACATCAGACAAGCAAATAGTATACAAAAGTGAGAAAACCTAGCAAACCAGGAAATGAGGAAAAAGCAAAAAATGACACACAGATCTATCTCTACACGACAACACTGAGAACCAATCAAGTCCGTCACAAGGACAGCTACATTGCAGGAAGAGTTCTACATAGCCACCTATTAGAATCAAATTTCTTCACATTACTGATGGCATCCAATATGTGGCAAAACAAGACAGACATTGTCAGAGATTTTAAAGGAAGCTCTCTAGACCTATAATAACCTTTTGAAACCTAGGTGATTTCCAAATTCTCACATATAAATAAACCAATCAGATTTTTGCTAAGGAAAGAAGATTGAATTTGATCATAATTTCATCCCAGGACAGTATACCAGAATATATGTAAGAATAGTCAATACTTAAGAGTGAATTTTCATTTCCTCTACAGCTACCACAAGACTCTCCAACAATAATCAGAAGGCCTAACAACAGCTTTACATTCTCATAGCATTTAGGAGTCATGAAGCTACAGTTCATGAATTAGCTGACTATTTCTCCAAAAGGAAAAAAGAAAAAGCTAAAAGTTTGAATGTTGTTCAGGGCTTCACTGTTTCAAAAACAGGACATCTGAACTGCTCATTCTAAAGCTTCAGTACTTTATAAAGCCTATTTAAACTGAAGATGAGTCTTATCAAACAACAACAACATCTAGGACTCTGATGCGTAAAAAGCATTGCACAAAGGCTTCTTCTTATTTCGAACAGCTTAATGAGGTCATGTCCTTTCACACTGGTGTTCTTATGAATCATGGAAAAGGATTCTACCTTTTAAGGAAATAACTATGGAATTTCTCATTTAATTTTGCAATATTTATTTTTTAAAAACTACTGAATCCCAACAGAATATTAATACTATATATATATATATATATATATATATATATATATATATATATATATTTTTTTTTTTTTTTTTTTTTTTTTTTTTTAATATGGAAAGCAAGCAAAAAAATCAAGGTCTTAGTCTCTACCGCCTAATCTCCAGACTTAGGAGGGATCAAGAACTGTGAAGTGTGCCTCAATCTCATACTACACTTGTCTCTACTCATCTCCAGCCTCTTATGAAGAGTGCATCTTCCATTAAAATAAGAACTATTCTCACACATTCTCAAACTGTGCAAATCCCAGTGATTCTGAACCCTTGTAGGTAGTCATACAAAACCAACTTCCTACACCCCAACAAACTGATCTCTTATCTCCATCCCCCTCAACCCTCTCATCCCAAAGTTCCAATCAAACACCACCCACCCTTCCACTGTACCCTGTTCTTTTGGCAACAAACTTCCTTTCATCTAAATCTTTTCTTCTCCCACTACCAGCATATACTAGCTATTACTGAAATTTGGCTTCCTT
Organism: Pseudochirops corinnae; assembly: GCA_028646515.1. NCBI lineage: Eukaryota > Metazoa > Chordata > Mammalia > Diprotodontia > Pseudocheiridae > Pseudochirops > Pseudochirops corinnae. Next base: position 75,736,678 of record CM053590.1, on the reverse strand, counting down.
TGATGACCTTCCTGGCTACTCTTTCCAGTATGGCAACACATTCACTCATTTCAGTCTGCTCAATGACCAAGGCAAGGGAGATGGACTATTCCTTGCTCCTCGCTTTGACTTCTAGGTTCTCTCTCTAAGACCATCACTCAGTAACTTCCCCCCTTTAGAGGTTCATGCTATTTATATCTACTACCCACTCAAAATCCTAGTATCACTTGTCTACAAACTCCCAGGTCATTCACTCTCCTTCCTGAATGAGTGTGGTACATGAATCACAATTTTTCTCTTGTCCCCAACTTTTGCCCTCATACTACTGGACTTCAATATTTATACTTACTCTTACTCAATCACCCTCACCACTCAGTTCTTCTATCTACTCAGTTCTCATGACCTATTCCTTCTCCCCACCTCAGTCACATACAAATATAGGCATAGCCTTCATCTTGCCATCATCCACAAATGTACTATCTCCATGTTCAAGAATTCCAAAATCCCCCTATCTGACCATAATCTGTTGGCTTTCCACCTCTCTTCCTGACAACCCTTAACAAACACCGTGATGTCCACGTCATGGAGTCCAATTGTATGATAACCCCCAATGCAGTGGTTCTCAACCTTCCTAATGCTACAACCCTTTAATGTAATTCCTCATGTTGTGGGGACCCCCCAACTATAAAATTATTTTTGTTGCCACTTTATAACTGTAATTTTGCTACTGTTATGAATTGCAATGTAAATATCTGATATGCAGGATGTATTTTCATTGTTACAAATTGAACATAATCCACAGGTTCAGAACCACTGACCTAAAGTTTTTCCAAGGCCATCTACCCCACACTAGCCTCGCTCTCCTCTTTTCTGTATCTTGACCTAATGGTCAATTCATCAAGACAGCTTTCCTTGTCTTAGTCTGCAGCTCCCTATCATTAACCACTATCCCATTCTCCATAGCTCTGCTCTGTCTACCTGTCTGTGTATCTCTCTCTCTCTCTCTCTCTCTCTCTCTCTCTCTCTCTCACACACACACACACACACACACACACACACACACACACACACGCTTTTCCATACCATTCAACGCTCCTCAAGGCTCCTATGACTCTCCCTCTCCGACTCTCTCAGTTATCAAACCTGTCTCATTTTTCACAGACAAAACTGAGAATATCTGAGATCAGTTCCCTCTTCTCTTCTTCATCTCACATCACTCAAATGCCTTCTGCCATTCCCTCTTCCGTCACTCCTGTCTTATTTGACAGAATAGCCTTACTATTACCATGTCAAATCCTTCAACCCACTCAAATGATTCAATTCTTGTCTCCTCCAATAGACTGCCTCTAATGCTATTCTATCATTTATTTTCAGCCTCTGTTTACTAGCTGCTTCTCTACTGACTCCCAACATGTTAATACCTCCCCCATCCTCAAAATTCCCTCATTTGATCCTTCTATCATGCCTAAATTAATGTCTTTTATCTCTTCTGCTCTTTGTGCCCAAATTCCTCGAAACAGCTTTTAAAATAGGTGCCTCCACTTTCTCTCCTCTCATTTTCTTCTTAATCTCTTATAATCTACTTTCCAACTTCATCATTCCGCTGAAACTCATCCAAAGTTACCAATGATCTCTAAATTGCCAAACACATTGGCTTTTTCTCAATCTTCTTTCTACCTTAATTCGACAGTCTTTGACATGGGTGATGATCACTGTGATTCTTTTTCTCTAGGTTTTTTGGACACCACTCTCTCCTCCTTTCTTACCATTCTTTCTCAGTCTCCTTTTTCTAGACTCCTCATGAAGACCATGTCCTCTAAGTAGGTTTAACACAGGTCCCTTGTCTTGGGCCCTATTCTCTTCTCCCTCAAATGAACCACTTCCCTTAGGGATCTCAGCAGCTCCTATGGATTTAATTTCCATCTCTATACTGATGAATCTCAAATCAACCTTTCCTTCCCCAACCTCTCTGCTAATTTACAATTTCGCATCTCCAACTGCCTTTCAGATACCTCAAATTGGATGTCTAGTAAACATATTAAACTCAACTTAGCCAAAATAACTCATTATCTTTACCCTAAACCCTTCCCCACCCCCTAGCTTCCTTACGGATTCACCACTATCCTTGCACACCTCAGGTTTGCAATCTAGGAGTCATCCTGGATTTCTCACTAACTCATACTTCTATGTCCAAGGTCTTTGCAACATCTCTCAAATATACTTCCCCCCTTCTCTCCTCTAACACTGCCAAAACACTGGTACAGATCTCTCATCATCCCATGCCTGGATTACTGCAATAGCTGAGTATTGGGTCTGCCTGGTTCAAGTTTCTACTTATTCCAATCCATCCTCCATTCCATAAAAGCGATTTTCCTAAAGCACCATGTCTGATCATGTCATTCCCCCCTACTCAATAAACTTCAGCAGCTCCTAATTTCCTCCAGAATGAAACACAAAATGTTCTTTTTAGCATTCAAACCTTTTAGAATCTAACCCCCTACATTTCCAGTCTTCTTAAATGTGAGTCCTCAATACATATTATTTTGTACAATGACACTGACCTCTGTTCTCTTCCATGAACAAGACACTCCATCTTTCAGATCAACGCAATCTTTCCAGCTATGCCCAATGCCTGGAATTCTCCCTGCTCTCCTCCAACTAATGACCTCCCTGGCTTCCTTTAAGTCCCAACTAGAATCACACCTTCTATGAGAAGTCTTCCCTGACTCCTTCCAGTGCCTTCTCTCTGCTGTATATTTCCTACTGATCCTGTACGTGTTTGCAAGCCATCTCCCCCAAGAGACTGTGAGCTCCGTAGTGGAAAGGACTGTCTCTGACTTCTTTCTGAATCCTCAACACTGAGCGCAGGCCCTGGTACACAGAAGGTATCTAATCAGTATTTACTGAATGATTTTCCATCTATTTTTCTTCTGACTCACACCTAGCTCTAGAGAGTCATGTTTGTCCCTGGAGAGAAATGACTGAAGAAGAAAATATCTAATTCCATATCTAATCTCTGCATTTCTGAGAAAAATCAAAGATTAAAATTTATTCCAATCTCCACTAAGAGTCACTTCACTGCCTAAAAGAGGAAAATAAATAACCACAGCCATTTCACATACAAGGAAAGAACAAGATCATTCTTAATTCTACCTCAGGTGCTTTTTCTCTCTTCTCCCCATGAGGGAATTCTAATTTTATGTATTCCCTGAATAAACTTTGCATTCTAGGGGTAAAAGCTCTGGCTAATTCTTCCAACTTTTTCTCAATAGGCAAAAACACCACCAATCAAAAAAAAAAAACACATTGCAAGAGCTAGAGCAATCACATCCACCCTACCTGGTGATGGCACGAAAATCAGACTCCCTTCAGCCTGGGGAGATGCCAGTCTCTCAGCATCATTTGTTTCCTCTACTTTCATCTCCTTGGCTGGTGTCATTACTATATCTATCTCCTTAGTCAGTGTCAATTCCATGGCTGGTGCCTTCTGTTCTTCCTTGGTTGGTTCCACCTCCACAGCTGGCATCTTCACCACCTCAACAGCTGGTACCACCTGGGCTTCCTTGGTTGATATCGCCTTAATCTCCTTGGCTAGGTCTATGTCCACAAATGGTACCTCTTGGGTCTGCTGAGTTGGTGCCATTTCTGTGGCTTCTTCTGCCTGAGCCCCTCTCTCTGGTGCGATCTCTGGTGCTACCTCTAAAGTTGGTTTGTCCTCCACCTTCTTGACTGATGCCACCTCCATGGCTGGTTCATCCTCTAACTTCTCGACTGATGCCACCTCCACAGCTCGTTCATCCTCTACCTCCTCGACTAATGCCACCTCTACAGCTGTTTCATGCTTCACCTCCTTGACTAGTGCCATCTCCATTGCTGGTGCTTTCTCCACATCCATGGATGGTGCCAGGGTCATTTCCACCTCCTTCATTGATGGTGTCTCTTTATTTAATTCCTGCTCCATCTCAACCTCCTTGATTGGCTCTAAGGTTAAAAAAAAATTCAGATGCACAATTAGCTACCGTGGAAATTCTGAGCTACTTTTTCTCATAGGTAGGTAATCTTGCCATAGTAATATTAAGCTTGTCAGTTAAAGAAATCTTGTCTATTCTCTCACAGCTTCAAAAAAATGGTTATCAAGAGAAAATAGGAAAGAGATAATTATGTCATTGAAATCAATAAGTAACTAGAGGAATCAGAGTCTCTGTGAGTCATCCTTTCCTTTGTCAGAGGAAATAAAACTACCCAAAATTTGAAACCTGTACACAATTGAAGATTATTTGTCATTCTACTCCAAGGAAACACGTTTAATATAATTCCTTCTGACAGGATATCAGGAAAATAAGTTCAAAACATAAGATGTAGAGTTTTGAGGCTTTTGTTTTTCAATTCAAAGGTGGTACTTCATCAAGGGGTAGTTACAAGTAATTACTTTTGGTAACATTAATAATGAACATTAACAGCCATTTAGCTAATGTAGGAAATACCAGCCAACACACCTGCTGTGGGTTGTAGAGGTTGAGGATCAGACTCTTCCAGGAAGACAAAGGGTGATGGGTCAGAAGGAACCTGGGCTTCCACAAGCCACTCTCCTGATCCTGTCTCAGTTCTTGAAACATATGGATCATAGGAAGGCACATCTGCTGCTCAAACAGAGAAATACAGACCTTTTAAATTTCACTCACACTGCAATGAAAGCCACTTTTACTTTTAATCTAATCATGCAAAGTGATATGATGACACATGTCAAAGGCCTAAAGATATTCACAACAGACACAAGTATATATTAAAGTAAAAGCTGTCAAGATGCTCTCTAAAATTGTACTACTTAGGCTACTGCCGACTGTTGGAATAGAATCATTATAGTATCATTATAGAATTATAAAGTGTGGAAAAGGAATGAGGGAATCAGTGTAGGAAAGGGTTTATGAGCCCACTGACTTTTTGAAAACTAACTGCAAAGCTGACAATTAGCCATTTCTATCAAGTAAACACGTATTTATTGTGAGGCTATTATGCACCAAACACCGTGCCAGATGCAGGGAAGAACAGAGAAGATACAGTCCCTGTTCTGAAGGAGCACATAGTACCCTGTGGGGAGGGAAGGAGTGGAGACAACAAAAAAAACCCAACTGTTTTTAGCACCTTTGAGTTAAGTACTTTGAGATAAGTACTAGGGAGCTCTTTTTCCTTTCAATGAGCTTATATTTTCATAGGAGGAGACAGCAAATATATAAAAAACTATACAGCATTAATATACATTTAATAAATTCAAATGTATACAAAGTAGTGAAACAGAAGAACTATGGGACAGCACCAGCAGCTGGCAGGAAGAGAGGCCCTTTACATGGCAGAAAATGTGAAGCTGAATGACAGAGAAAGTAAGTGCTGTACCTGAGTACAAGGCAGAACACTGAAAGCCGGCAGAGTCAAATAAAGCCTCACAGAAGACATGGAACTTACATTCATCCCTGAAGGGGAGGGAAGCACTAGGCAAGGGGGCATATGATGGGGGAAGAGGATATTATAAGTGAGGGCATAAAAAAAGAAGTGAGTATGACATGTTCATAGAAGAGTGAGGAAATTGTCCTGAAAGATGATGGCAAACCCTGAAAGCCAAACAGAGGACATTACTCTGGTTGTAACCAATGGAGTGAACAATAGGAAAAAGGAAACAAAACCAAACATAGAAAAGAGTGATAGCATGTAGATTGCTTCAGTTTCCATTTAAACTCTGTTCTTTCTAGATCTTTCTCTGAATGTAGGTGTCTCCTTCCATCCTGAGACTTGCAGAGTTGTCTTATAACTGTGCGTTGCTGAGAAGAGTCCAGTTTATCAAGGCTGGTCATCACACATACGATGTGTCTGTGATTATGTACAAGTTTTTCCTGGTTCTGCTCTTCTCACTTAGCATCAATCTGTATAAGTAAATATGAAGTCCATCTCCTCCCCATTTCTTATAGCGCAATAGTATTCCATTACATTCATAGACCACAACTTGTTTAGCCATTCCCCAGTTGATTCCCCTTAATTTCCAGTTTTTTGCCAGCACAAAGAGAGCTACAATAAATATTTTTGTACATATGGGTCCTGTTTTCTTTTTTAAAAAAAACTATTTGTTATATAAGATGTTACTGGGAGGGGAGAGGAAAAGGTCTGATGGGAAAATATAGTGATTTAAGGTATCGATTAAAAATTTATTTAAAAAATAAAAAGAATTGGAGGAGAGCAATGAAAGAATTAGATAAAAATGACTACAATGATAAAATTTAAGGTTAAAAAAACTAGGGGCAGCTAGGTAGCACAGTGAATAGAGTACGGGCCCTTGAGTCAGGAGGACCCGAGTTCAAATCCAACCTCAGACACTTAACACTTACTAGCCATGTGACCTTGGGCAAATCACTTAACCTCAAATGCCCTGCCTTCCCCCTCCAGAAAGAAAGAAAGAAAGAAAGAAAGAAAGAAAGAAAGAGATGTAGAATGTGAATGCAGATTGAAACAAACTACTTGCTGTGTTTCTTTTTCTTGTTTTGTTTCCTCTTTCCCACTGATCACTCCATCAGTTACAATTCTTCTTTACAACCTGACTAATGATTAATGTGAGGATATATGTAGATCCTATATTCGAGTGCATGCCACCATGATGGGGTAGGGGGGGAGAGGAGAATCTGAAACTCAAGGGACTGTGGAACTGAATGTTGTAAACTGAAAGTAAATAAACCAATTTAATTTTAAAAAAAGAAAAGAAAACTCTCTTGTAAACAAGAGAGAAAGAGAAAATCTGAGATTTCCCTAGTGTAGGGAACCACCATTATGAAGAGTAACTGGGGACAAAAGCAAGTAAGTTGTTAGTGTTACTTTTTTAAAGTTAAATATCAAAATATAAACCAGAGTTTATAATTTTATCTAAATTTGACTCCTAATTTTATCTGTAAGATTGTTAATAAGCTTAAAATATAATTTTTGTATTATATATTTTGCTCCTCAAATTTTTCATTCAATCTTGATCCCACCATGCCTATATTATGTCAGGTTTTCTCCTCAATTAGATTATTAGCTCTCTGAGAACAGAGACTGTGTCATTTTGGCATCCTTGTATCCTAGAATACAGCACAATACTTTACATGTAGTAGCTTCTTAATAAACGTTTGTTGCATATTTAAAAAATTAATAGGAATGGAGCAACTATACCAATATTATCTTTTGAAGAATCCACGTGCTCAGCAAATGGCGAGGTGTTCACCATTCCAGGAGAGACAAACAGCAAATCAGACAAGATCTGACCTTGGTACATCTGATAAGGATCTGAAATAGATATGCAACAAAGCTAAGACTTATAAGTAGATAACACTTTTAAGATCAAGACTGACATTCCATTTTCCTAGAAGATGGTACTTATCACATTTTTTTATAGTCACCCACACAGTATATAACACAAATCAAATTCAACCAAAAATTCCTGCTCTCCAGGAGCTTAAAATCTAAATCAACTAATGATAGTTAATGATAATGATATAAATTACCTATCATTTCAAATCTATGAATAACTTTATACTGTATAAATTATGAACACTATATTTTCCAGAAAGAAAATGGGACCATGTAGAAATGATTATTTGAATGGGTAGGGTGTAAACAAGAGAGAAAGAGAAAATCTGAGATTTCCCTAGTGTAGGGAACCACCATTATGAAGCTGCTACAAACACAGATCAGCAATTCTCAAGATCCAGTCAAGATGCCTAGGTCATTAAGAGGTTATGGTACTCATTCTTATTCACAAAGTCATATGCATCAGAGGCAGGACTTCAATCCAGGCTCCAAGGCCAATTCTATATCCACTAATTCAATTGTTTCTTAATGTATACATGAAAAGTAAATAATGGTTATGAAAAATGATAATCCATCTCAGTAATCATGTACCCCATATATATTTAGATCAATAGCCTGACACCCAGGTTTAAAATTCACTAAGAGGTAATATAACAAATATAATACATGCACTAATACATAAAATTATTTCAAGTATTATCGTGACTTCTTGTATTAAAAAAACTTGTATACTAAAGAGAGAGACGATTAAGGATGAAATTATCTAATCATTACCATGTTATAATGAAAGTAGAATCTCAATAACTATGTAGAATGAAAGCAGACCAAGCAGCTGATATTCTTAAGAGTAAGAAAGCATTCTAAGCTTAGGGAAGTGGAGCAAGTAAGGGGATGGAATGAATAAAAGTATGGTGTTCTTGCTTCCAGCATTACCAGATAGCCTTCTGCCAGATTACATCAAAACATAACGGCAGTCAAGCAGATAATCTCTTTAAAAAACATCCACATCCAGGGAAAGCTTTGTGAAGCAACAGCCTAGACTGGTTACCAAACTTCTTATTGCCACAGAATGGCAACAATTACCTATAGCAAAGAAATAGCAGCTACACTATCCTCTCTTCAAGATTTTTCAGAGGCAGTACAGGCCATTCCATTGAGTTGGGAGTAAGAACAGATGGACAATCTGGCAAATAGGAAGAGATAAAACTACTAACTTCATAGGCATTTAAGAGTACACAGTATTGTATGGGTCCTACGGAAGAATGTGGGATTCTGTGGGAGAGGATGCAAATATGCCCTTCTCCTCACTCAGGGATTCTGCATAATTTTACATTTTAAACAGCTGACCTAACAGTGTATCATCCATTTGGCACCTTTTTACCAGTCATGCTATGACAAAAATACTAGGCAAAAACTATGAAAAACAACCAAACGCCTATATTTTAAAAGGCTTCAAAAAGACAAAATATTTTACCAAAAAATAGTAACTTTTGGTACAATATGCATATTTATAATAAACCTGCAGAGTCACAAAAAGCTGCAAATATTTTCAATTGGATTCCCTATTTAATCCTTACATCACTCTAGGAAGGTGAACTATCTAAAAGTTGATACAATTCAAAAACTACAACAAGCTCTGTTAAATATTAGAGAATAAGTATAGGGATACAGTTGATTATTCAACCTGAATAAAACTTATTTTGGTAGCATCATCTATAATCAATCTCAAAACTGGTAGGTCATTTCCAACATTTAAACAGTTCTCTTAGACTCTAAGAGAAGAGTGCTTAGCCTGAGGACTATGCAACGGTTTTATCTATGAAATACTCTATTGGGGAGGCGGTGATAGTGTTTTATATAGTTTAATAACTGTATTTCAACACTACTGGTTTCTTTTTGATCCTAGATATTTTATTTTATGCAGTTAACAACATTACTCTAAGTTCCACAGTCTTCACAAGACTGCTAAAGCAGTCTGTGACACTGAGAGCATAAGAACACTTGTCTTAATGGAAGATTCAAAACGCAACAATTTCCCCCACGTTCTGACCCAGCCTATCTAGGAGCTACTTTGAATAATTCAGTGCTGTGAAGACTCAAAGAAATTTCCAGCATATTAAGCCCTACAAATATAAAACAAACATGGGTGAAAACTGAGGATGCTATAGCTAGAAAGGAAGCCATGAGCAACATTTTTAGAAACAAAAAATGAATCTTTTTGTCTGTTCCAAATAATTTTGTCAAACATTTTAAGGGCGAAATGTAGTAACCCCAAGGCTGTGTCCTGAACTCAGCAGTCTTTGGTCTTTATATCTTCTCTTCAGTGATCTCATCGACTCCCATGAATTCAACTATTTTCTCTGCAGATGGCTCCCAAATCTGCATATGCAGCTTTCATTTCTCTTTTGAGCTATAGTTCTGCAACTCCATCTGTTTGCTTAAAATCTCTATATGGCCCACAGACATCTCAAACTCAAGATATCCATAGCAGAATTCATTCTCTCCGCAATTAAATACAACCTTCCTACTTCCCTAATCTGTAACTCCTCACTTCCCTCTACCACATCCAGAATCAGTTGCTGAATCTTGTCAATTCTGCCTCCTCAACAGTACTTACAATGGTCCACTTCTTTCTATTCATATCCCAACCCCCATAGTCCAGTCTCTCATCAATTCAGCCTCTTAATCAATATCTCATCATGAGTATCTCTCCCTTCCACAATCCATTCTCAACAAGGCTGCCAAAATGATATTCGTAAATCCAAGAACTGATCACAACACTCCTCAAGAAATTTCTGTGGTGGGGCAGCTAGATGGCACAGTGAATAGAGCACCAGGCATGGAGTCAGGAGTACCTGAGTTCAAATCCAGCCTCAGACACTTAACATTTACTAGCTGTGGGACCTTGGACAAGTCACTCAAGCCCAATCAATTGCCCTGGAAGAAGAAAGGGGGGAGGGGGAGAGGGAGGGAGAAAGGGAGGGAAGGAGGGAGGGAGGGGGGAAGGGAATGAGGAAGAGGAGGTTCTGTGGTTTCCCACTGCCCTTTCAATAAAAAACAAAATATTTACAATAGACATTTAAAGCCCTTCACAATCTATCTTTCTAAGCTGAGCTGATTACACATTATTCCCCAATAATGATGCACTCCACAATCTAGTCAAATTGACCTAGCAGTTCCATATTTCATCTCTCACCTCCATATCTGGATATCTCTCTCTACAGGCATAAGTAAGGGCAAAAGTAGGCTTCATTGTATTACCAATAATAGCCTGTGAACAATAATTGGTATAAAAGAAATGCTGGAACTATAAGATCAGAAAAGCAGGTAATCCTAGTAATGAGGAATACTAGAAAGCTCATATACAATATTAGTACTTACATAATGTTAAAAGACCTAGACGGAAGCAAGACTGGATTATTGAGGGAGGAAAAGGATAGCTACTGGAGAAGGCATGGATAGCATGCAATCTGCTCTGCTGAGGGAACAGCTGTACCAAAGAGATGGTGGATTCATGCAATGACATGCATATAACATATGACATATATGTAACATATATGTTATTCCTCATTTGCCAGAAAATAGAATAAAAATAAACATATACTATTGTAAAATAGCTAAGCAGTTAATTCAGAGTTAAAATGGTTCACATTTTGACTAAATGCCAAATACATGGAAAACCCATGCGACAGGGTACAAATCACATTAGGTGATTTCAAATTTCCTTTCAAATCCTTAGTTTAGGCCTAAGCCTGCTTTTAGAATTTCCTCTCTTCTCACTGGAGCTGTGCTGACAAGGAAGCATGACAATGCTACTGTTCCAAGGCCTTTTCTACTATGATAAATACAGACTGACAGTCTTTTCTGTTGGGATATTTTTTTATTTAAGCATTATTTTATAGCTTGGTTTATAGGTGGATTTGCAATTAAAGAACCTGCACTTGGATTCTCCCTCTCCTACTTAATTGGCTGTGCTCAAACCCATGACATATACCACAATTGCCCCACTACATTTACTTGGCCAAACAATTTATCCATTTAACTTTTTTTAATTAAAATTTTTTTCAATATTCTTTTTTTAATCCATTTCCAAGCTCTCTTACTTCCCTAATTTATTGAAAAGGCAAGCAATATTTATCACTTTAACTTTAAAAATACATGCTGTATGTATTCCATTACTAAGTTACATAGAATCCTAATGTAATTAGCACAGCGTTTCATTATCAAATGACTTAGTAATTTCAAAGACTGTGTGATAACTCTTGTACTTTTTGTATTTTTCTGGTTTTCTGGATACATACGCAAATTTTTTTCCTCAGTACAATGGATATAATAAAGGAAGACCTCTTATACAGTGTGCAATGTAGTTCAATAGAATAAGCTAGAAGTACCCTTGGGAACAGTGCTCAAAATAACCAGCTTCCTTCCCGAATCATTTTAGAGTCTGTTTTGACATACTGAGATTAGAGACTTTGCCTCATTCTGTTCTCTCTCTTTCTCTCTCTCTCCTCCCCTCCCTTGCTTTTTCTCCCTCCCGTTAACCTGGATTCAGCCCTTAAAACTCCACAACAAAAGACAAACTCCCACAGAAGAATAGCAATCACTGAAAGAAATATTTCTATTATATACAAAAGACATTCAAAATGTCAGATTAAAAATAGTAATAATAAATCCATTTTAAAAAACTACAAAGGAATCAGTGTATATGATGCAACAGGAAATAATAACCACCATAATATTTATTTATTTAGTAATCTAATTAGACTTATACAATCTCCTAATGGGAGATTCAGATAGGTTTCTATTAAGGTCACTCACATGAAGTATCATATATATTCAACAACAGAGAAAATTCATTAGCCAAGCAGTACATGCCATGACAGCTGATTAGAAGAAAAAGCCTTTTCAAGGTAAAATGTACCATTTCTATGGATAATTGTTGTTGTTCACTTTGAGAGTCACGCCACATTAGTTGTCTACTGTAACATAGAGGGAAATAGAAAAATCATAGCAATCAGGCAATATTTATTAAACCCCTACATGCCAGGGATAAAAAAAAAAAAATGAAATAATCCTTGCTCTTGAGAAGTTTTATATTCTACTGGGGAAACAACATATGAAGTATAAGTAGGCTCAAAGGGAAATAAAACATCTCCTCCTTAAAAAACAACCTTCACCACAACCTATAATCTCCTATATCTCCCCTCCCCTTTCTTAGCCAAACCAGAAAAATCCATGTACATTCACTGTTTCTACTTCCTCACCTCTTACTCACACCAAAGAGTATACGAAGGGGTGTAATGTCTAATGAATGTGGAAAGAAGGCTGTAAAAGATAGCATGAATTTTAAATGCCAAACAGATGAGTTTGAATTTGATCCTAGAGATGATAGGGAACTATTGGAGCTTACTGAGCAGAGCAGTGACATGGTCAGACTCATACCTTAGGAGTATCCCTTCAGCCACTGGGGTCCAGATGGACTGGATCAAAGAGAACTAAGGAGCAAGCTGACAATGTAGGAAACTTTTTGTCTCAGTGAGAGATAATGAAAGCCTAAGTGAGATGTTATTTGAGGAGAAACAAGAGAGCGTTGAGAGAGGTTGTGGAAGTAGTATAAAATAAATGTGGCAAGCAAAAGGATAACTGAAATGAGATAGTGAGGAACTATGAGTAACAGCAGTGGGGAACATAGGTGTTTGGACAGAGATTATGATCTAGTATTGATGCTCAAGAACTTACAAGTTCATTTATTATCTCTTATTCAACACCCTCTATTTCAATATCCTCTCATTCTATCTGGAATGCCAGCATCATAGTTCAAGGCCTTATCACACAGACAATTATTAAAGTCTTCTTTATCTTATTACCAAGGCTCAGCAGGGGATTACTCCCACTGTCCACTCCCTTTGCTCATACACCTGCTACTAAAAGAAACAGGGAAAAAAATAAGGAAACAAAGCAAACAGGAGTCATTACAAATGCATGTTAAATAAACTCTACGAGGCCCTAATGCTGGAAAGAAAATTACCTGATTAACTCACATGGCAGCTAGGTGGCCCAGTAGATAAAGGCCAGGTGCTGGAGTCAGGAAGATGAATCTTCCCGAGTTCAAATCTGGCCTCATTAGCTATGTGAGCCTGGGTAAGTCATTTACTCCTTGCCTCAGGTCCACTAAAAGGAAGAGGTAGCTTAAATGCCAACCGCACTAGACAGTACACTTGATCACACTGATTCTATTCTTCTCTGGAATTCTTCTCTACTGTCCCCCAAATTTTCTTTTCTTTTTAAATTCAATCAATTACACTTTACTATCAGCTACTAATTCTGTTCCTCCCAACTCCTAACCTTAAAAAAAAAATCATATGCAAGAAACACAAAATCCATTACAAATACATAGAGTTGAGTTTTGAGAGGCAAGATGGCGGCGTAGCAGCAGCAACATATCGCAGCTCTCACATAGCCACCCCAAAATACCCATAAAATATGACTCTAAACTAACCCTAGAACTCCAAAACGCACACAAATATACCTTCCACTAAAGTCAGCTCGGCTACGAGGAACTATATCAGCACTCAAAACCAGCCTGGCCTGAAGCCCTGGCTGAGCCCCGGGGACAGCTGGATGGGAAGAGAGGAGGAGCCTCAGATTAACGGCAGCTGCTAGCAGCGTTCAGAACTAGGTCAGTGGAAATTTGCAAAATCGGGGGAGAAAAGCATCTGGCAAAATGCCTCCAGGGCAGGAAAGCGAAAGGCAGAGGTTCTGCACCCACCTCTGCATTGCAGCTTCCGGCCCACGGACTGCAGACAGCAGGGGGACTAAGCAATTGTTCTGAGGCCAGTGCTCTCGCGTTGAGCAGCCTGGATCCGGATCGCGGTCTTGGGCTTTCAGTCCTGGAGTCTTCATTATACAGTGAGCCGGAAGTAAGTAGGAAAGGGACCCAGCACCTTCCTGAGAGCTACGTCAGCCGGGAAGACCCCAGCAATTTGGGACAGAGCTTTCCCTTCTGGAAGCAGAGCCCCACAGAGATTTAAAAAAAAAATCATGGACTGACCAACCATGAGTAAGAAAAAGCATGAGAAGCAAAGTAAGAACAGTAACCAAACCCTAGATTCCATCTTTGGGGAAAAGAAGGATCATGGCAAAGAGAGGGAGGAGGAGAGTGCAGCCAGAGCGCTCTCCACCAGGGGCCTCCAATAAACATGAAGAATGCCTTAAAGCTAGAGATGAGCTGAAGAAGGATTTTCAAAACCAAATAAGAGAAGTGGAAGAAAAATTGGGAAGAGAAATAAGAATGTTGCAAAAAATTATGAAAAGAGAGTCAGCAATGTGACTGAAGAAATCAACACACTAAAAAATAGATTAACTCAAATGACAAAAGAGGCCCAAAAAGCCAATGAGGAGAAGAATGCCTTA
>CM053590.1:75682807-75721460 GCA_028646515.1 Pseudochirops corinnae | reverse complement strand
CTGGCGCCACAGGCTCCACGTGACCACATTCAACCTATTAGGGAACAGAGTATACTTTCAAATATCCAAGGGTCCTCAGAGTCACGTAGCCACTTTAACAAAGGGCCTAGGGGCAGGGAAGATCTTTAGATTCCCACAACACCTGGGTCAGGTTCCTGAAGCGTTAGTTTCTACATCTCTAAATTTACTCTCCAGGGTTTTTGTGAGGAAAAAATGAGATATTTGTTAAAGCACCTTGAAACCTTAAATCACCCTTAAAATACTAGCTACTATTAGTATTATCATTTTCATCATGAGACTACCACTAGTAACATTACAGATAGTAAGTAATTATTGTTATTTATGATTATTCTGTTTGGGCTCCCCACTGTGTTTATTTCCTTTTGAGCACACACAAAAAAGAAGCGGTGTGCTCTGAGTTTGGTATTTCCCTTATGGAAGTATTATCCTTTGGTTATACCAACATCATTTATACCGCTTGTTCTCTTTCCCTTATTTACTCTTCATTCAGTCCATGTATTTTTTCATTTTAGGGGAAATCACAGTTAGTATACATGCCTTATATCTAAATTTAAAGATTTCTTCCTTCCATTTATCCTCTGAAATGGAAGTTCACAACTGTTATTTCAGTTGTGTTCATTCTCTCTGTAGGAGGTGTTGATCAAACCCCATCTGCTTACCCATTTTTCCATAATTTCTGATACTATCAAGACATTTCCCCATGGTCTTTTATTTCAAAGTGATTTCCCATTCCTTCTTAATCTGTCTTCTTGTATGACTGAATGGATCTAATGTAGCCATGCAGATGAACATCTGCCCAGAAACCTAATAATGTGACCCTAATGAAATAAATCTTTAATATTCTTTTATTTCCTTCAGTGCTCATCTTTCTTTCCCTCATTTCATGACCCCATTATTCTATTTTTTTTGCTAGCTTCTAAAATTTTAATTTATTTTGCTCAAATGCTACCTAAGACAAAGGAAACAGAATTTACAGAAAATATCATAAATAAGAGACAGTATTCCCAGCAACTCATATCACAGTAAATTCAAAGTGTGTAAATGACCTGAAAATTGGTAACATAAACAATTAGAAGATATATAAGACTTACACTTTTCACAGTCATATTTGGGGGTGAGTTCTTAAATTCAGGTTACACATGATTGCAAAAGACAAAGTAGACAACTTTTAAAACATGAAATTGAAAAGCTGTTGCATGAACAAAATTAATGAATTGGATTAAAAGGATGTGTCTGGGAGAAAAATCATTGTATCAAAAATCTTTGGCAAGGGTCTTCTATACATAATATATAGGGAGCTAACTTAAATATCTAAGACCAAAGGCCTTTACCCAGTAGACCAGCAGTTCTCAACCTGTGGGTTACAACCCCTTTAGGGGTTGAATGGCCCTTTCACAGGGGTCACTGGGGTCACCTAAGACCATTGGAAAACGCATATTTCTGATGGTCTTAGGAACTGAGACACCACTCCTCTACCCATCTCCAAGAGGTTCTGCCCACATGCAGATATGCCCACATACGAGTGAAGGTTGAGTACCACTGCAATAGATGAATATAGTCAAAGGATACAAACAATTCTCAAAATAATTGCAGAGTGCTAACAATTGTATGGAAAAAACACTCCATTTTAGTCATCATAATAGAAATGCCATCAAAACCACCCACAAATTTTAGTAAGTTGGAAAAGATGATAAAAAGATAGCATTAGTCAAATGTTGGAGGGATTGCGGAAAGGCCTACAGATTAATTCATTTTTGATGGAGCTTTGAATTCATCTAACCATTTTGGAGAGACTAAAATGTCTGCTCCTAGGCACATACTCCAGAGAGGTTATTGAAAAAATGTAGGACTCTTTCTATATGCAAATATTTGTGGCAGTATTTTTGCAATAGCAAAAAAAAAAAAAAAAAAAAAAAAAAAAAAAAAGAAATGAAGTAGATGCTCACTTATTTGAGAATGATTAATATGCAGTAATATGTTGCAAGAAAAATGTGATGAATACAAAGAAGCATAGGAATTCTGTGAAATGATACATAATAAAGCAGATGTAGTAAATACACACAACCACATACATATTCATAGGTATGTATAATGATTGCAACAATATAAATGGAAAGAACATTTGAAATGGAATTTATGTCTTTTCCTTTCCCTTGGAGAAAGCTGTGTATGGGATTGCTTAGAAAGAGTGAAGTAGGATCAGAACCTTGGTTTTGTGTTTGTTGTCCATTGGCTCAAACTAGGTTTTGGAGTTGATTCACCTCCACGTCATGGTCAAACTATCTTTTACAGCGCTCCAGTTTTTTATCATTTGATTTGACGTAAACTATTTTGAACCTATGGAACTTTTTTTTAAAAACAGTACTTTGCAATTTTCTTGTTAAAATTGCTGCCTTTTGTTTTTGCATCATTTATTCCTTTAAATCTATCCCCCCTCCTGTCCTGTAAAGCAGTTATCTGTTGTAACAGTGATTTAAAAAGAAAAACAGTTCAGGAAAACTGAACTGCATCTGCCTATATACACATAATTCCACACCCATAACCCCGACTCCAAAAATGAAGGGTGGCAGGTACATATTTTTCATCGGTTTTCCAGGTTCTAGCTTGACTATTATAATGATAATAAAGTGTTGTTTTAGTTTTTTCTGTTTACATTGTCTTGCTTATTTCATCATTCTTTAGTTCATTTGAGTTTTCTCATGTTTCTCTGAATATTTAGTATTTATTATTTTTTATGGACCAATAATATTTAATCACATTTGTTTAAGACTGTTAGTTTAGTAATTTTCCACTTGCTGGGTATCTGCTGTGTCTCTAGGGTTTGGATATTTTAGTTGCTATTAACATAATTTCATATTACTCTTTAGAATAGTTGAAGGAATGCATATTTTCACCGAGAGTGTATTATTGTAAACTCATGGAGCCGTCCTTTTTTCTACTAATGACTTGTTGCCTCACGCCCTGTAGTCCATGCTTTACCTAGTCTGCTCTTGAGTTTCCTGTTTCTTTGAAAGCTTGTTACGTGAACCTTATCCATGCTTCTTTGTTACCAGGCTGTGGATGCAAAGAGCCCTGAGAAACGAACTTCACTCTCGAAGTCTCCTGCCACCACTACTAAAACTGCCTCCAAGAGTGCCCCAGCAACCCCACGAGTCACAGCAGCTGTTTCTTCTATGACAGCTGGTCCAGCCACTAGGAACACCTCTTCTTCTCCTCCCAAGAAGCCTTCCTGTAAGTATCCTCCAGTGTTTTAGGTCTTTGGTCCCCAGACTTTCCTGGTGTTGTATATGGAACAAGTCATTGGGTAGCCCAACAAGATAGTTAAGATCACAGACAGTTTGGATGTACCTTCAGGAAACTGTGGACTGTGCAAAGCGGCCCAGGAGCAGTGGGTGTTCATTGATCTTAACCACCCACCAGAAAAGGCTGTTCACTCGTGGAACTTGACTCAAAACAAATATTTCTGGATGCCAGCACTTCCTAAGGACAGTTATAGCTCATTTAGCTGTTTTGCAAATTGACTTCGTGACAAGTCATCCCTCAAATTAAGCTGCTAAAATTCCTACTTATTTGTGTAATAGCCTTAACCCATTCAGAATAGGTGGCTGCCCTCTGTGCTCATTTTAGTACGTTCCAGTCTGTGCTAATTGGAACACAACTAGCTGATCTTTGACATCTGTGAATACTGTTCTTCATAGAAAAGGAATGAAACTAGTAGTTTAAGGCTCAAGTAATCTCTCTCGTTTTCTCCCTCCCCACGCTCACTTTACTCCTTCTCTCCTGCTCTGAATATGCCAGCCTCTCTATTTTCTGGGGAAATGGCTTCTTTGAATGCTAGGTAAAATAATGGCAGGAGAGAAGACAAGGCAGGGCTTAGGTGGTCTGAACTGAATGTTGTGTTTTTAGAGGAGATAACGGAAGAAGATGAATATTCCTTTTGTTCAAGGAAAAATTTCTTTCTTGGGGATAAAGAAAAAGAAAACTGATGAAACCGCTTTCAATTAAAGTACTACTGAAGCTGATTTTCCCACTTCATCTTTCAGGGGAGTTAGGTAAACTCAAAGTTCAGTTGTCCGGATGCTTTTTCACATCCTACAGTGACCTTGTGATCCATTCAGAGTATTTTCGTTATTCTGCAAAGGCTGTCAGGGCCCTACTCAGAATCTCCTAGGCACCGGTGGTGGCTTGATGTGTGCAGCTCTCAATGGCATTAGGGTAGGGATTGAGCCCATTTCCTATATTCTCTCCTAAGGAAAAATGCAATTGGTACTTAATAGCACTTACTGAGTCCATTTTGTCTGTAGTAACATACTAGCCTCTACAGAAGGGTTCTAAAAGAAATACCCTGAAAATGTGTTCCTGTTCTTAGGAGTTGAGTGAAACCAGCATTCTGTCTGGGTGTTCATGTGAAATTTATCATTTCAGAAACTGAATCTTTACCAATATGTTTTCATTTTTGTAGCTCTCAGGAACGAGTCAAAGCCAACAGACATCAAGAAGACTACTGTAAAATCCTCTCTCGGTAATGGCATATCTCTCATACCCCTTACTTCTTAATCTTAAAGAATGGTATTGATCAATAATTACACAGGCACAGTGTCTCTTAAACCTGAATTTCTTCTATTTCATCTCATTTGTTGATCTTGTTCTGACCTTTTTCCAGTGGACCTAAGTCGTCCAAAGAGTGCCCCTACCATCGCTCAGAAGACAACCAGCACCACGTCTTCAGGGGGCCCTCCCTTGCCAGGGGCAGCTTCCAGCCGGGTCAAAGCTAAACCTGTCACCCTGAGGCCATCTACAACCCCTTCTGTGGAGAACAAGAAGCCAGGAGTGCCTAAGGCTGCCCCAACTAAACCAAATTCTGTAGCACCACGGCCCAGCCGTCCATTAACTAGCATCTCTGTACCAGACCTTAAAAATGTTCGTTCCAAGATTGGCTCCACAGACAACATCAAACACCAGCCAGGTGGAGGCCGGGTATGTACTTTCCTTGGGGTTTCTTTCTGGGGTGACCTTGGGCAATCTGCATATGCATGCTCATTCCTGCCCTTCCTACCTCTTCCAGCCACTGATCACTAAACTTACCACCTCCTTTGCAAGGACCTTACTTCAGCTCCCAGCTGCACTGAGAGCTATTCTGTATCAGTTCTGCCAGATATAAAAAGGAAATGTTTTAATTATTGGGGATGGTTGGGATTACCATAAAAAGGGAACCAATTTATATCTGAACTGATCAGTCTGGCAGAATTACTTGCCATACAAATTCCCATGCTTGAATAAGATTGAAGATAAGAAATCTTGTCAACTTTTGGTTGCCTAAACAGATACTGGGAATTTCTCTTCCACAAAAGAGATCAGTTTGTTGTCATTCCATCCTCCATTCCATGTCTTGTACCTTATTCTCAGTATCTGTGCTGCTGACAAGACATTTCGAGAGAATGATTCAGCCTCAATGAAGCAAGAGTGGAAGGGCCCTCTAGTGAGCATTCTATAAACTGCCTGCACTCCTGGAACAGAAAGGGGCCTGAAAGGGATGGGGTGGTGGAGAAGAGGATCTCATTTCACCTACTGACATTTGAATTTGATGTCCAAAAAGACTTTATTTTATTTGGGGGACCTAATCCATTGCAGTTACTAAAGTCAGACAGTGACTCAGCAAGTCAAACATTGGGATCAGGAAAGCCTTCCTTAAGCTGTTAAGGTAACAGGAAAAAGCAATCCTGATCCCCTTAGTTGTTCTCTGGATGCAGAGACTGAGGAAGCCTTTAGCCCATCTGGCAAAAGTTTGTAATTTACATCAACAAAATAGGGAAAATTGAGTCCCTTCAGTTTGAAATTGTTATAAATGGAGGGGAAGATTCCCAGATAAAGGTGAGGCAGGCAGGGTGTTGTGAATTGATGGAGATTAGGGACTGGAGCAATATTTAGCTTCAGTGTTGAATTCAGACTGAGGGCTTTGGACACACTTAGGACTTAAGGGTGTTTGGAACCTGCCGGATTCCTCCAGGATAGTCTGCTTCCCTCTTCTTGTTTGATTTTTATTCCTTACAGCAGCAGGAGTCCTTGGTGGGGATCCTGTAGTTATTTTATTTTGCTTTCCGTAACAACTTTCCTTGATCAAAAAAGGATCTTAGTATGACTGACAATCAGGAGAGTTGTTGCCTTCTCTCCCTGTATACCTTGGAGAGTTACTGCGTCTGGGTCCTCTCTCCTACCTGTATTTGCAAAATTCACTTTTAGTGCCAAGGTAAAACATCACTACATATTAAGAGGATGTGACCTTTTTTCACAACTGTTCTAAACTTAATTTATTGGTCCAGGGCAAAGACGAAACAGGAATTGATCCCAGAAAATTTGGCAGAGTGCTAGGTTCAGAACATAGGAATGGAGAGAAGGAAGAAAAAGAGGAGCAGAAGAATGCTGACTAAATTTCCTCTAGTGCTTGTATGTTTTACAGAGCACTTTTCATTAAAACAACCCTGGGCGTGATAATTTACTTTAATGTTGGCACAACATTATATACACTTGTTTTATTTGGACCTTTTAAAAACCCTGTGAGGAGGCTACTATTGCAATTAGGACCACTTTACAGATAAAGAAACTGAGTTTCAGACAGGGTAAATAGCTTGTCCATGGGTACATGTGTACGAAGTACTTAAGTCAGAATTGTACTTCAGATCTATCTTCCTGGCTGCAGTACTTCTACCTGAGGTGTGTGGTGCTGCTGTTGGTTTCAGCTCCTGTGCATTCAGTATTTGCCGTTGAGGAATCAAAACGTAATCCAAAGGATAGTCTTACTTACAGGAGGTCACAAGTAGGGGCAGTGGACTCTCACAAACCTCTTTACCTGGAATTATTACTAAAATAGAGTACCTTGTGAATGCATAGTGATCTCTGAAGTTTGACTTTGCTTCAGTGTTCTGCTTTA
The DNA here is from genome assembly GCA_028646515.1 of Pseudochirops corinnae. NCBI lineage: Eukaryota > Metazoa > Chordata > Mammalia > Diprotodontia > Pseudocheiridae > Pseudochirops > Pseudochirops corinnae. Next base: position 75,714,511 of record CM053590.1, on the reverse strand, counting down.
ATTGTGGTCTGTGGCACAGGAGTATCTCTTCCTTAGGAGTACAGGCATGGGTACCTGTTGTGGCTCTTGTTTTCTTTCCCTGGATTTCTTCCTTCCTTCTTTCCCTGAACTCTCCCTGCCTGCAGAAAGGAGGCATCAGTTGTCAAAGCTCCCTTGGTCTCCTGATCCATCCTTCCAAGTTTGGGCCCTGGTGCTCTCAGTTTGAAATCACCCTCCATTTGTCTCCATCTAGGCCAAAGTAGAGAAAAAAACAGAGGCCATCGGTACAGCACGAAAACCTGAACCCAGTGCAGTCACTAAAACAACCATCACCTTTAAAGCAGCTGAAACAAAAGAGAGTGCACAAAAACAGCCCAATGGGAAAGTGAGTTTTGTTTGAGACTTTCACCTACTGAGGGTCTAGAGACTCAGAAAAACATCTGTTCCACTTTGAGCCACTTTCTCTTGTCTCAAATTATTATATTTCTTTCTTCTGTCTCCCCGGTCTCCTCCCTTTTTCTTTGTATTCCCTTCTCCACATTTGATGATGATTTTGTGTCAGTAAGCCTATTACGTGGAACTGAAAACACTGGTTTGCTCAGACTTCATCTGGGAATTTAGGGGAGCTAATAGAAAATAATTCTAACCTAGAAAGAATAACTTCTCAACCAAAAAAAAAAAAGAGGCAGAAATCCCCTACTTAATAGTTTTCCATAGTCTCTACCCTACACTCAGATAGACATTTGTTCTTTTGACTAGAAATATTTCCCAAGATAACCAAAGAATGAGATGCATGAAAGGAAATATCTGTTAATAAAATCAAGCCGCTTAAGCTGAGGTCTCTGCCCTGTTCTGCTACTAGTTCTTCTCAGTCCTTAGGGTATAGTCAAAAGCTGCGCAAGTGTAGCAGATGTATATCCATGGAGAAAATACAACTATTAGTGGAGCAGTCATGTCTGAGAAGAAAAAAAAATGTATTGCCTTATTTTTATAGTTTGAATGCTATCAGCTGGGCATCCTGAGCATTTCTGAAGTCTGTTGGGAAAAAAAAAACAGTTGCAAAATTGAAGCTTCCCATTACCCTATAGCAGATTAGAGATAAGCATCTTTAACTTATTTTCACCTCCAAAATAATATGTATGATTGTTTCTTTGATATTTACAACCCCCAAGTTCCACATGTCTCATTAAATTCCTTATTGGGATGGGGGAGGTGGAAAGCATGCATTTTAATAATGCCCACTCTGTTCCACTGTGCTCAGTGCTTTACAGTTATCTCATTTAATCCTCATAACAACCCTGGGAGATAGTGTTATTATTATTCCCGTTTGAGGAAATTAAAGCATACAGAGATTAGGTAATTTACTTAGGGTCAGCCAGTAAGTGTTTGAGGCCGGATTTGAACTAAGGTCTTGCCTCTAGATAAGAGCTCTAACTGCTGTGTCACCTTGCACATAGTTACTTCAAGTTACTTCAAGCCATCACAGTTACAGGCATTGGCAGCATGTTTCCCTGTTCCTTAGTGACTCAAAATGAAGTCAGTGGTGTTCTAAATGGCCAGGTGTAAAAGCAGTCATGGATTAAGAAATTGCTTAGGATGCACCTTGTATCCTCACCTTGAAGTTAGGATCCTCTTGCTTGACAAATAGAATGCCTCTTCCATTAATTGTGGCAGCTGGAAATCGTGTCTTCGGTGAAAGGCAGTCACGAGTGTCACCTGGTTTGTGGCAATGATGGGATTTAGAGCAAGATGAAGAACTGGAGAGTTGTTCGAAGGTTATGCTGTAATGAATGGCACACAAATTATTTGAACCCAGCTTTTATGACTCCAAATCCTGTGATGCCTTTAGTCAGTAACCCAGAACAGGTAATCTCTGCCTAGTATGTTCTCCAAGAACATTAGGCTAGTAGATGATGAAGGCTGTAATTATACCTTAAAGCTTCTGGATGTCACTTAGAGAAAATCTTTTTCATTCAGCACTTGTGTGGGAGAGGGTTAGCAGCCATTGGCATGTAGCCCTGAAATACTAAGACTGGAAGACTTGGGACCTAAGAGGAAAGAGAATGATTTTGTGATCTGTAGCTTAGTGGAAGTTTGCTGTAGCCTTCAGGTTAAGACAGAGACATGGCTGTGAACTGGGGAAGGCTGTGAACTGGGGAAAGGTGCCTGCTCTTGTTATCAATATGATGCTGGGAAAGCCTTAAAAAATTGATCTGCTGAAAACTCACAGAGCTGAGACATAGGATTCTCTTTCAATAGAGAATGTAAAGGGTACAAAATGAGGAGCTCAAGGTAGCTAAGGGTGGGATTTTCATTCCAAAAGCCTGATTATGTGGTTGAAGAGGCATAGAGGCCAGAGACATTTTGTTGTTTTGCATGTGGAAACTATTTATGATTTATTAAAGCTGAAGTCTGTTCTTCAACTTGTGTTTAAGGATTCAAGGCAAATTTTAGATGCAGCTATTTGAGTGTCAAGGGCTTTGTGAACCATTTGCATTTATTGCTGACCAATGTCTCTTCCTGTTGGCTTCAGATTGGTGTCCAATTAACTGGTGCTCAATGAATTTCCATGTAGTCTTTGCTTCTCAGAGCAGCCAGGATCTGGAGCTCAGTGTTTGAGCAAAGTGCTCAACCCTTGGGTGAGAAAACTCCCCTTTGGGAACTTCTTGTGTGGGAGCCATGTTTTTGCAAATGAAGCATACCCATATAATGGCCAAGTGTTGGCGCATAGGGCATCTGGGGAGTAGGAAAGAAGGGCAGGATGGGTCTGAGTGTACTCTGGAGGCCGCTAAGTGATTTCTTTTACACAGTGCTGACAGTTGGGCCCTTGCTGAACCCTCCAGTTCCAGTGACTAGAGAACAGTTGGGAAGCATCAGGCTTATTCCTGGGAGCACCGCGTTCGCTTCCTCTTAGTCTTGTTTGTTTACTGTTTACCTTCTTCTCTGCCTCCCCTTCTTCAGACTCTTCTCCTTGTTCCCCTGAGGATGGGCTCATGCTTTAACACAACTCCCTTTGCCTATAAGTCACAGTTGTCCTCTGTGGACTCCCTATGTGTTTGTTGTGTGCCAGTTCTAACCAGTCGTCTCCCCTTGTGTTGTTTTTCCATTCTCTAACGCTCCAGGTCCAGATAGTCTCCAAAAAAGTGAACTACAGCCATGTTCAATCCAAGTGTGGTTCCAAGGACAATATTAAGCATGTCCCTGGAGGTGGGAATGTAAGTATGGGCTCTGGACAGTTTGTCTTTCTACTAACTCTTCTTAAGAATGGCATTCCTTGGTATTTGAGAATAGCAGTCTGTGGTAACTGAGTGCAGCAAAATGTCAGAAAGGACCAGATTGGGTTATTGGTAACAGGGGAATACTAATCACCTACTTCAAGGTGAAAGGGTACATTTACTTCCTTTGCCAAGAGCGTAAGCACTGATAATACTTTAGAAATGCTATTTGGAGAACATTTATGATTTGGCATGATTCTATTTGATGTAAAAAAGATAAGGAAAGTTAAGTCAGGAGCTGAAGGCCTCTGGCTACCCGGAAGAATCCTGGAAGAAAATGAATGTTATATAAACAGCAATTGATAGTAAAAACTGAACAGTCTACCCAGCATATGTATATTGTGGTGCAGGGGCCCAATCCTTTCAGTATTTCTATGTACTGAGCTTACTATACTTGCTTCCAGACACAACTGTGAAGATAGGCCTTAAAATATAAGATGTACATTTGGGTGGTCCTATTGAACTGGAAAGAGGCATGGTGATGGAGCATGGCCCCACCAGAGTAACCACTTATCTTTTGTTTGTACCCCTAAAATGAGCTCAGTTTTTAGCTTTTGACTCTACAGGGAGAAAGGGTAGCATGTTGGAAGGATAAACGACCCTACAAATCTTTTCATTCACAAGACCCTGATTCCCAAATGCTGTCATCTCAATGTGCTTACACCCTCCTTTCTTTTCATCATGGATGCCTCTTCTCTTTGGGACTTTTACCCTGAGTCCCAAACTTGCCTCTACTCTTGTTCTGGACAGTAGCTAAAGTTCCTGATTTGGCTCTGAATAGTTTTGTTTCCCTGCTGAGTGCAGTGATGATTTTTATAACAGTTAGCATAGATTCTCTTCATTGGAGGAATGTGTTCATATCATAGTAAAGAGCGAGCCTCCTCTGACTGTTAAACTTTAGAGCCCACTATGCACTTTTGATAATTCACATTGGGACAATTGGTTCTGACTTAAGGAACTTTAAAAGCCTTTCTAAAGTTCCAGGATCTGAACCAGCCCTGCACAGCCTGAGGCCCATTCATTGCTTTGGTAGGCTGTAGGTTGTATAGGCCTGATCTAAACTAATGGACTTAGAGGCCACACCAGTGAGTAACAGAGATGAGAGACTCCTGAGGCTGAATACAACTTTCATTTTTGGGCACAGGCAATGTGGTCATTTATTTTGCTAGGTTGTGTATAGTTTTATGAGAGTAAATTTTTTTTTCCTTTTATTATTTGGGAAGTATTATACTCACCCATGCTGGTGATGGAAGGTAGACTTTTAGAGGAAAGGGATAGACATGGAAAATGCATTGCTATTCTAAGAGAATACTCATGGACTACAGAATTTGAATTTTCACTAAAGGAAAAATTAGATGGGAATGATGGGCTCTTACACATAGATTTCATTTAATGAAGGTCAAGAAAACTCTTTATGTTTAGAAATGCCAGATATAACCCTGAGAGGTTTCAATTGAAAATGAATATAGGAAGAAAATTGCCTCCAAGGCATATTTAGTAGAGGAAGAAGAGTAGCAGTATACATACACAGTAATTCTCAAGAGACCATATCTAGAAGAGAGGCAGTAACAATACTGGTGGGCAGCTCAGTGGCACAGTGGATAGAGTGCTGGGCCTGGAATCAGGAAGACTCTTCTTCCTGGGTTCAAATCTGGCCTCAGACACTTCATAGGTGTGAGATTCTGGGTTAGTACAATAACTGTGTAAAACCCTCAGTTTCCTCATCTGTAATATGACCTAGAGAAGGAAATGTCAAACCACTCCATTATCTTTGCCAAAAAAATCCCAAATAAGCAAGTGGAGAGTTGAACACAAATGAAAAGTTGGAGTAAGAACAATAAAAATAATGCTAGTTATTTCAGGTGTCACAGGATCATAGACTTAGAGATGAAAGATACATAAGAGATCTTGTAGTCCAGGAATCCTTAACTTGGAGTACATGGTGGTCTATGAGTAGGGCTCAGGGGAGTGTTAAGATAAAAAGTATATCCTTATAATAAAGGTGTAAAAAATGTTATCTTTGTTTTCACCGATTTCTCTTCTCCTTTCTAATTCTGTACATTTTATTTACTTAGAAGCATTATTTTGAGAAGGTGTCAATAAGTTTCATCAAGTTTACACACAAAAAAATTAAGAAGTGCGGTACTAATCCAAACCTCATATTTTACACACCAGGTACACACCTGGGGTGTGTGTGTGTGTGTGTGTGTGTGTGTGTGTGTGTGTGTGTGTGTGTGTGTATTTGTGACTAAAGACATATTAAAATGACAGCATATCCAGTTATATAGGTTTGTATATATTTTAGGTCTCAGTCATACACACACACAGACACACATTCTGGTTTGTCTGGTTTATGCATATTAACTTGGTTCCCTTTTATTTTTTAAACAAGATTATTAGACTCTTCGCTCAAGAGAATGCTATAGACATGGCATTGTACCAGTATATCTAGATTTCAGTCAACCATTTGATGAAGACTTTCATAGTATACTTGTGAACAAGCTGGAAAGAATGGCATGGTTTGGGTGAAATCAAGGACATTCTGAAGTAATTTCATGACCTAAAGAGATGTGATTATTGGGTTGGTAACAACCAGGATGAAACTGAGTTAATATATTCCAACCTGTGCCAAATGCTCTGTCATATTCAGAATTTGTACCATCACTTTCAATGAAGACATAGTTGACATGTTTATCTAAATTTGTAGATGACGTGAAGTTTAAAGGAAATAAATTTGGATATGTAGCAGCACCCGTATCCAGAATATTAACAGAATAGTGGGCAAAATGTAATAAAATGAATTGTAATCTTGATAAATCTAAAATACTCACATAGGTTAGTGATAGATCATATCTGTCACCTGGAGAGCAGCTTTAGTTAAGTTGGAGAAGCCCATCTCTAAACCGATTACCTGCAGGATGATGAAATTTTCAGCCTTAGTGAGTCTCAGAAACCATCTGCTAGGTCAGAAGTAGGCTGTGAACTTTCCCTTTGTGAGGGAGTATTGACACCAACAAAATCACAGATGTTTCAAGTATACACGTAAATAAAAAATCCAGTGCTAAACTTAAAAAAATTGCTACCAAATTAGAAGATTTGGCTGGACAGTAGGTTTTGTGAAAAAGATTTAGATAGTTTGGTTTATATATATATATATAGTTTATATATATATATATAGTTTCTCTTCCCATTCCCAGCCCAGTTCAGTTAGCCCTAGTGTTTCCCTCTTACATCTAGACTCAAATATAAATCCTCTATTTGGCTTTCAAAGCCTTCCACAACCCAGTCCCTTTCCACACTTCTTAACACTTTACCACCCTTCACATACTCTGAAATCCAATACTTTCAAGCTCTAAGCATTTTCATTGGCTGTTCCGCTCCCTGTCCGGAATGTTTTCCCATATAGTTTGTAAGTTCCTCCGTTAGACTGTGAGCTCCTTGAGGGGAGGCACTGCTTTTTGTTTTTGCCTTTTTTTGTATCCCCGATGCATAGCACAGTGCCTGGCATATAGCGTGGGTGCTTAGTAAGTGGGAGTTAATTGGCATATTGAACACTACCTTGTAAGAAAGAAAAACAAGCAGCGCAGTGATCTTATCCGACAATGGATGCACTATCTGTCTAACCCTGTGGTTCTCTGCCTTTCTTCTGAGGAGAACGAATTGTGTTTCATCATCAGAACTAGTCTTTGAAATTTAACTGAATTCAGCTTTATTTAATGTTTTCATTTACTCTGTTATAACCATTTTATAATACTATTCTCTTGACTCTGCTGTCCTCTGAATTTCACTTAAATGTAAACTCATCTTCTTTGCATTCCTTATATTCCTCATTTCTTTTATTGCAATAATTTTCCTTTACATTCATACGCCATAGCCAGCAAGACCCTCCCCACCCTCACCCCCATGATGGGTACTCACTTCTATTTTGCTTCCATGAAAAGTGCTTCTTTGAGGCTGCCAACTTTCCTATTGGGAATACAAGTATGGTGGACCGTGATAACATGAGCAGGGCCCTGCCTAGGAAGTTGACATCTCCCACAATAAAACTCCCACTAGTAGTTTCTCTTTAGTCCTTCACTCTCTAGTGATAAATGTAGTCATTATTCAACCTGTTCTTTCCCTTAAAATCCCTCTATCACAATTCAAAAAGAACTTTGCCCACATATTATTGGCCGCACTTATAACACACATGCCCTGAACTTTGAGGATTATAGTTCGTTATTACTGAAGTCTACCTCGTTGTCTTTTCCCTTTCATAACCATCTTTCCCGGTTTCTTACCTGTTTCTAACAGTATCCCACTTACTGAGGCCTGCTCTCCTCTTTCATCTACCAGTGTTCTCTCTCCTACGTGTTGACTCCACTTTTGCATGCCTTGTGTGTCCCCTTTCTCATCTTCACCCTTCATTATATTTCACAGCTCCTTAGAGGCTAGTGACCAGTTATGGATGGACAGGATGTAGATGAGTATCAAGGAATGAGAAAGGCATTGCAGGTGACAAGAATAATGTCAATAAAGAGACACAGCAATGAATTTGATTAATAAGATCTGGAACCTGGGACTTAGTGAAAAAGTACATTTGAAGAAATGTGGACTTAGAAGCTAACACAATACCATCTAATGAAAACTCAAAAGATATGGAGATTTCCCTTTATTAGCTAATGTCACCAAATACCACCCTCAGAAACACAGAGATTTGGTAAATGTTTGTGGGCTACCTTTGATGAGAGCAAGAAAAAGCACATGGGATAATTCAAGTTCATTCCACACTATTTGTCCTTTAGTTTTAATCTATATATTAATGGTCTGTGTGCGAACAAACTTGAGTTTCCTGAACATTTGATGATGTTAGCAGTGAGCATTTATTAAGCACCTACTGTCTGCTAGTCCCTGGGGATACAGATACACAAATGAAACAATCCCTGCCCTCTAGAGCCTTACATCCTATTATATAACATAATATAGATTTCATATATCGTATCATAATTATACACCCTGTTGCTGAAGCGTTTTTCTCATGTGATGTGTCAGTTGGCTATGAATTCTAGAGATAGAACACAGGGGCAAGGTGCTGACTTGTGGAAATCCCTGAGCACCTGCAGGTCATTCTTGAGTGCCTTTGTCTCGGGGTAGAGCAATAAATTTCAGGTTGTTGGTATGAGTTTCTTTGCCTAGATTACTTATGTGCTTTAGAAATGCTTTTGGCTATTAAAGAAATGCTTTTGGACAATAATGATGACTGAATCTCTGCAGCCCAAATTTTAGGAGGGCTAAGTGGGGGAAAAGAACCCTGCAGATGCAGCAAGGCCCATGGTGAGGCGTATCAGTACTCTCCACATTTTGCCCTAAGGTGCCTTCTTCTTTCGTGTTCTCTTCAGGTGCAGATACAAAATAAGAAAGTTGACATTTCCAAGGTGGCCTCCAAGTGTGGCTCCAAAGCAAATATCAAACACAAGCCTGGTGAGTTAGCCTTCTCCTTGGGGTAGGTGGGAGGTCATGTGGGCTGGGGCTCCCACAGCCCTGCCCAGACCTACAAGGGAGCCCAATGTGGGGGTCCTGGCCCTCTGAATTGGGAAGGAAGAGCTCTACCTCTGGTGGATCTGCCTCCCCCCTCCCCCCATGTAGTCTGTGTGCCCCCAGGGTCAATGTGCCTGCACCCTGAGGGGTAGGTTCTGGGGGAGCCTATAATGATACTAGGTGAGGAGGCATGGTGTTGAGGATAGCTGGGGAAGGGGGGAAAGGAGGTTGTGGGTAAGGAGATTGAGGTGGAACTCAGCCACTCTGCCTCCAAATCCAATGCTTTTCTTGTCCTTCAATGCTGTTTTACAAGGCTCGACTTACTAGATATTAAGACCTGCAGCCTGCTGATCGTACAGCCAGTATTTGTAAGAAGCAAACCTTCACTGGAGATATTCCTGATTCCTCAGGCAACTTCTTCAGTGGCTTCTGACCTCTCCTTCTCTCCCCGCCCCATCCCAGTAGCTCCACTTCGATTAGGATTTCGTTTCAAGCCTTCCTTCCTTTTTTGTGACATAGTGAAAAATATCGCTGATTCTGAAGCCAGAGGACCTAAGTGGGGAAATTGCGTGAGGCACGCTGACTTCTATCTTGTGACTCAATTCTGTATCTAGCTCCATTCTCTTTCTATTTAATTATGGTTCTAGTCCAATTTCTGTCTTGTGAGAAAACTTTATTCAGTTAGGGAATTCTGAAAAAACTTTATTTCAGGTTGTTTTGTTTTTTATTGTAGTCCTTTGTGGCTTGGAAGCTGGACCCTGTCTGCCTGTTGATAAAGACCCTTAACTAAGGATCTACATTATGCTTGCCAGAAACCCAGTTAAAGTCAAAGATTGATGCAAGGAGTTTTCTCACAGTTTTAGATTTCTGGGAACCTACGTTTCTTATATGAAAAGTGGCCATGTGCTGGTCAGTCAGTTATTGTTTCCATATTCTTTTGACTGAATACAGTCCCTTGCGGGGAACAGAACACCTTTTTTTTTTTTTTTCTGATTTGAGGGACTTGGCACCTGCACTCTCCCCCTCCCAACTTGGAAAATCCCTAATCATTCCTCAGTTAGAAAACAGATTTTGTCAACTGATTTGTACTATTAATTGTTTCTTTTAATTTAATGGTCTTATTTGATTGTTTTTAATACATAAAAATCTGTCTCACTTTGTATTCAGGGCCTCTAGCCTTACTGGGGAGTCCGTTGACCCCTGTATTATGCCCATTTTGCCAGTAAATTATATAGCTTTGGTGGTTTTCCTCGGTTATTACTAATTATCCACCAAATGGATCGAAATCCTACTGTCTGTGAAACCTTGGGAATATCCCTGAACCACCTTTTTCATCTATTTCTTCATCTCTAAAATGTGTTAATTGAGTGAAATGGTCTCTGATGTCCCTTTCCGCTCTAAATCTGTGACAGTGTGGTGTTTCTTCATAAGACATGACCTTGAGGGCTTCCACTATCCTCATTGCCCTTCCTGAGAACTGGTTCTTTTTATTGAATGCCATGTATGTTGTGTGACCGTAGCAGCATGCAGACAGTTTCCTAGTCTTGGATGCCCCTCCTCCCAGTGTATATATAAGATCTTGTGAGCTTTTTGACTGCCATATCCCACTGTTGACTCAATGATGTTGTAGTATGCTATAACTCCCCTTTTTTAGTCACCCAAATGGAATTCCCCATCTGCCTTGTCTTTGTAAAGTTGATTTTTTTTGAGCCTCTGTAAAACTTAATGGTCTTTTAAATTTCATTTTATTAATTTCAGCTCAGTTTTTTAACCTACTGAGTCCATTCAGTGCCTTGAGATGAAGGTCATCTAGACCTGTTGACTTAGCTTCATCTTGTGTAGTTTTCTGCATAGTGTGTTTTCTTCCTAGCTTTTAGCTTTAGCTCCCTATAATCCATTTTTGTTTTGTCCTTGTCAATTCAGTGATTACATTTCTTGGCAGGGAAAAGAAAAATATTTCAGCTTTTATCATGGGTTCCTTCTTATTGTGAGGAATCATTTTCCAGGTAGTAGTACCCTTAATTTTTTCTTCTGCCTTTTGAAAAATGGAGTTATCATTAAATTGGCCAAGATGTATTAAGGTTCTTCTCTTGTTTAGAGGGTTCTAGCAGAACTGAAAATAATTGAAATTCCCTTTCACTACTATGTCACTTTACTATGCCAAATTCCTGACCTTATTAATTCTCTCTCTTTAAGTGCTCTGTAGCATGTTCATGTCAGGATTTTGCTTTTCTTCCTCCCTCTGTTCTTCACCCAAATGAGCCTTATGATGTTCACCACACTCTCTCTGGTTCCTTTATTTCCTCACATGAGGACTTTTTTTTTTAGTATTCATTGGTATTCCCCCTCCTTCTCTTTTACTTCTTCTCTTCCATTTAAATAAGGTATATACGTCCAGAACCATATTCTAGTCATGGGTTCCATGTCACTGAGTCTCAGAGGTTCCTTTTTGTCAAATACACTTTCTTGTATTAGAATCTCCAGTTTACTCCATTGCTCACTAGTGTACTTTGAGTATTTGTGTATGACCGGCTGAGTGGGGCTGGTTCTTTTTGTGTATTTTAATCCTCCTTGAGTACCCTTACTGCTGTTCTTCCTTTACAGCAAGAATATAGTATCTAGTTTATATAGTATGTGTAGGACCTAGCTTGAGAGTTGTACATATACAGTTTTCTCCATTCCCCTCCCTAGCCAGTTAAAAGTCTTTTTGTTTAGATCTTCACATTCCCAGACAAATACATATTATCAGCCTTTGTTAAATGTATTGTACCTCTGGTAGAAAGCTCCTAATTTCTGTATTTTACGCCATGGTCTAGAAATGTCCATCTCATTCACCTTCTTAACCACATGTTCAGTTTCCAGCTTTGCTCATACACTACTGATGAACATTTGACTTCAACCTTAGTTAGCTTTTTGACATCAGAAGATTCCCTTTGAGGTGTTCCCAATTATCTGGTTCTTACCTTGTACTTAAATTTAGATACAACACTCACTGTACAGAGAGGCTTTGTACCCAGAAAAGCAGAGTTGGAAGCATAACTAGGCTTTCTGACCTAAATATGAGAAATCAAGTAACATGGCAGGCAGGATTCACTTGCTTTTGGCGCCTTTGATATTTGTGGCTCCCTTGTCTCTACGTATTCATATTCTACCCTTAATAAGTTCTGGGCCCAGCTAGGCTTACATTTGTACAACGGACCTAGCCTGGTCGCTGGCCATGATTTTAATTTCTTCCCAACTCGAAAGGACTTGCCATTGTTTGATGTCCATTGGCCCAGCATTCCAGAGCCCAAGGTTATCTCTACACTCGGATGAAGTATCACCACTAGATTAATTGAAGAAATCATAATAGTTCTTATTTGCATAGCCCTTTAAGATTTTTGAAGTCCTTTGCTCACAATAGTCTTATGAAGAAGGTAGCATATATTCCTCATTTTACAGACATCTAAGCAAAACTAAGACTGGCAGAGGGGAAAGTGACTTGCCTGTGTTTATGCACTTAAGTAGTGCCAGAGCCTTGATTCAGCCTTGCATTACTGCTTGCTTTATATATTATTCTTTTCACCATGGCTTACTCTATGGTTTCAGGAGGAGGTGATATCAAGATTGAAAACCAGAAGCTGAACTTCAAGGAGAAGGCCCAGGCGAAGGTGGGATCCCTGGATAATGTTGGGCACTTGCCTGCAGGTGGCACAGTCAAGGTAGAGTCCTTGAGGGGCTGGCACTGGACTGGGGCACTAAGCCTCAGCACAGGGAACAGGGTGCAGTGAGGGGAGGTAGGGACCTGAGGTGACCGCCAGCCTGCAAGGTGGGGAGGTGGTCAAGGTGATTAGAGGTCAGCCGCTGCCCCTCAATCTTTCCACAAACAGTGTTTTCACTCACTTCATTACCATCACCACCTTTGTTTCCAAACTCAGAGCGAAAGGAAAGAGGACTGTGGGGAAAATCAAAGGGATGCATAGGAGCAGGAAATGTGGCTTTCCTAGTTAGATTGTGCTTTATCTTAGGGTACCAGCCAAAATCTATATATCTTGTTTTCACTGTATGATAGCCTGGAATTGTCCTCGTTGCCTCTTCTTACCAGCCCCCATTCCCAACAGGAGACGATTCCAGGATGTCATGCCTTCTCTGACATAATCCTTAAAAAAAAAAAACGGAACACTTCCCAGCCACTCTAAACTTCTGTTGTGATAAGCCAGTAGCAATACATCGAGGGTTCAGGAATTTTTCTAAACCCTCTTTGTAGTTTGTGACACAGTTCCAACTTATCCCTGCTGCCATCTTGAGTCCTGGAATCTTGGAATTAAAAATGGCATCTGGACATCTCATCCCACCTGTAACTGAACAGGAATCCCCTTTACTACATGCTGGACAAGAACTTGCCCACTCCCATGGATAGGGAGCTCATTTTATTCTTGGGTAGCTCCTAGGAACTGTTTTATGGCAACAAGCCAACATCAGCCTTCTTCCATTTTCCACCCTGGAGCCAAGTGAAAGATTGTACTGCCTTTGCACAGTCTTTCCCTTTCCCACCTATGCCTGGGGGCAGCTTGAGTATCTAAGACCTCAATATTGGTAAATTATTTCTTGGATCTAACTGTTTCCCAGAGAATAGAAATGGAAATCAGACTACAGCTTACAGTTTGATTCCATAACTAGCTCATCAGGTCCCCTCACTCTGCTTTCCTTCTCCTCTTCCCCCTCCCTCTTTTGGCATTTGTCTTTGTCCCTCTGTGGCACATGGAAGTGCCATGTTTTGTTTTGTTTTTTTTAAATTTGGATCTAGTGTAATGGTTGCTCATGAGTCCTGAGCTCAGAGTTGGCTTTTGGCCATTACCTGCTTCCCAGAGAATAACCATTTTTCTTAGACTGAGACTCCCTCCTTCCAAAGCACTTTGGGTTTGCTCTCTGTGCCAAGACATTGTCTGCCATTTATTCCATTGCATGAAAAGGACTGGGGAGCATCTGGACAACATCCTGGCAGGATCAGCGAGATGCTGAGATAAGAGACTGTGGTTGTCATCTCTAGAGAGCTTTTAGAATGTAATGTGATATTCTTTATCTTGAAGTAACTACCAGGACAGAAATGAGAATGAATGAAAAGACAGGTCTCAGTCACCACTTTTCAAGTGCCCACAGTGTGAGAGATGCTCCATGAGGAGAGGTTGGGGATGTTAGGGGAGAACAAAGGCCGGGATTCTGGCCTTATAGAACCACAGACTATTAGAACCAGAATTGCCGCTAGATCAGCCTTCTCACTTTAAAGTAGTGGAAACTCAGGTCCAGTACCACATAGCAATTTAGCATCAGAGGTAAAAATAGATTAAGACTTCCTAACTTTTAGCCCAGTGTCCCTTGCACTTGAAATCCAAAGAGTGTTACTCACTGGGGCCTAAAACTCCTTTGGATGGTGACCCCAGAGTACAGGGGTCTAACTGAAGACCCCAGCAGGAAAAGGTAGACTAATCAGCAAGGACAGAGACACTTACTGGAGCCCCATTGCTCAGCTCCTAAAGGTTTTGATGTCTGAACGACAACAGAATTTGTGAAGAGTACCCTGTCATTTGGAAAGCTAGGATTTCCTTTGGATTTTGGGGGGAGTTTTAAAAGAGGTGGCTCCTCCCCCCCCCATTTTTCTTTTCTTCACATGAAAAATCCATGAGGAAATTCTCTGGAACTTGATACAGAAGAAAGAGTGTTGATTACTTTAGATCATTAGGGCACAACCCCTACCCCAGTTTTTTAAAGAAGCAAACTAAAGCCCTGAATGGAGAAAGGACTTACCCAGTGTTACCTATCTATCAAGCATTGGCCCCAGGGTTTGAATCTGTCTTTTTACTGTCCTCATTGTCTCTCATTACCTCTGATGGCCAGGTTCTTCACACCTCTTGGCCTGTACTGGAATCAGGAACAGGCTGTGTTTAGAACCCTGTGTTGCCACACCATCTCACCTCATTCTCCTATTGATCATCCATTGTCTCCTCCCCACCCCACTGTTTCATTGTAGACTGAGGGGAGCGGCGAGGTGGCCCCACTGTGCCTGACCCCTCCGAGCGGGGAGCCACCTGAGGCCCAAGCAGGCCCCAACACGCAGGCGAATGGCGTAGGGCACCTAACCCCCTCATTGGGTGGTGACCAAAGGGAAACTCAGACCTTCGACACCCAGATCCAGGAGACAAGTAAGTTGGCTGTGCCTCTTCTGTGCTTCCCCACAGCTCCACCTGGCTAGGTGGGCTCCAACAAGAGATCTGGCGAGCTCACTTCTTCAAATTGAATCTTTTTAAAAGAGGTATCTGCCCAGGTTTTAATGAGCTACTTAACTTTTATTTTCCAGGCATCTAATGATGAAATTCTGGTCTCGTCTTCCATCCCCCTTCCAATAACTCCAACCCTACCCCTACCCCATGTCCATCTCTTTCACTTCTACCTTTCCTTTACTCCTTACCTCCTGTATCCCTACTGCCTCCCCCATGTCTTACTACAGATTGAAACCTACAAGCTGACGTTCCGTGAAAATGCCAAGGCCCGCACTGATCATGGAGCTGACATTGTCTCCAAACCCTCCCCCTTCCCTGGCAACATCACCTTCATCAGCCAGAGCTTCAACTCCCTTGCCTCGGCCACCCCTTGGCAGCAGCAGCAACAGCAGCCTCCCATCATAGGAGCTGCCCCAGCGGCTTATTCTCCCAAAGGCTTGTGACTGAGCTCCACCTTCTCATGGCCTCTCTGGGAGCCCTTTTTGAGGATAGGCCAGCTCAGCTCTTTTGTACCCTGTGTTCCCAAGACACACATGCACACTGATTTGGAATGCCAGAGCTCAGTGTGTCTCTGTTCTTCCCCCTTCCTTCTCTACTCATGCTTCAGTCCCTCAGAGCCCAAACTTCCCCTGCTGTCATCTCCCACTTTGGAAAGGTGGACCTTCACTGGGGAGGTGACTTCTTCCATAGCAGGGCTTGGAGGGAGGGGAATGCTAGAGACACAAAGAAAACTGAAGCTTTTCCTAATGCAGCCCTCCTACCCACCTACATCCCATGCATGTCTCAAACCTGGCTTCTTTCCCTACCCTATAAAGCTAAAGCTATATACACACATGTTCCATGCCACTCCCAGGAGCAGTGCTAACTAGGGTTGGCTTGAGCTCCAATGGAAAAAGCTGGCAGCCAATTTCCTTGGTCTTTTTTTTTTTTTAAAAACAAAAAGAGAAAAACAAACAAAAAAAACCCAACATAAATTTTGTTCTTGCTGCTTAATAAGTTTCTGGTGTTCCTATTTAATGAAAAATATATAATGCACACACACTAGGCTGTTCTTACCCAATAATTTTAGCTTTTTCATTTTTTTTTTTTGTGATGAAGTGTTGAAACTTTCATTGTGCTTACCAGCCTCATCTAAGTTTCCTTTATTAATTTTTTCCCCCCTTATTCCCTATTTCCAACCCCAGTCCTAGAAGTAGAGATGTTAATCTCTATATTGACATACATATCCATGCAGGTGTAACTTCTTTCTTTTTAATATCTAAAAATCTGATAATTCTTTTATGGGTTGAAGCCATGTCCGAAAAGAAAGTAATAAGAATGTGTTGAAGGGAAGATGGCCTTGAAGAATACATTGAATTGTCATAATGGATTAGCTGGGTGCCTCTACCCAGAAGTGAACTGTTTTGTGGCCAAAGGCCTGGTCAGAGAGAATTGGATTGCAACCCTGATGCCCCAGTCTAGGCCTGAGGTCTGCAGGATAGGCCTGGCTCCTCAGAGGAGGCTGCCAAGAATGGTGGAAATGGGACAAAAGTTGGGGGAGTTATGATAAATAGGTGGGATTTTTTTTCTGTTGTGAGAAGGATCTAGTTTGGTGTGTGATGATCAAAGGGCGTGTGTGTGTGTGTGTGTGTGTGTGTGTCTGTCTGTCTGTCTGTCTTTTCTAACAAAGACTGGTCATGGGGTTTATGTACTGTATTATACCACAGGATTGAGGCCCTGAAGAACCAGGAATCCTCTCACCAGGGGGCTATAGCAGAGAAGGAAACTGGGTTTTGAGGGACAGTCCCAGCCAGGGCAGGGGTAGTGGCCCCAAATAGCTTTGTGCCCGGAATTTTAAGGAGAGGGTGAATCAGGTTTGACAAAGATACAAGTGAAAAAGAGAATTCGAAAAGGACGAGAGCCTCGTTAAGGAGAGAAGGGTAGGGGTGAGGAGCGGAGGGGGGTGCAGAGGAGTCCCCTCAAGGGCCAGGTGCTCCTCTTGGGGAAAGTCAACGAGAGTGATGTCAAAGCCTGGGATCTGTATGACACATGAAGATTCTTATTGCACTTGTATTTTTTATATTAAAGTTTGCATGGTTTCTAATAAAACGACATTAAAACATAATGTAATTTGCATTGAAAATGTCTGGGAGTCTCTTAAGTACTTTCTCCTCTCGGAAAAACCGGATCCATTAGGGTAGCTCTGCATTTGACATGATTGGCCACCAGTCAGTACTCGGCCCCTTCCTGACCTTTTCCTGTGACTTTTGGCCCCACAGGCAGCACGGGTCATTTTCCCTTTGAGGTGGGAATTTATTTAAATTCAAATGCGGTCCTTCAGCCTTGTGTTTTGGGGGATGAGATTTTCCTTTCCACCATACTCCTCTGGACTTTGAGTTCCACCCACTCACTTTGACCCTCCCGCTGTACTCTACTCCTCCCCTCCCCACACATACTTTTTCTTTCTGTAAACTTCCATGGGATAGGAGATCTAACAGGACAGAAGAAGGGGTGAAGGCAACCTTTAGTGATGGTGGAGGGGCCAGTCTCACCCTCTTCCCTTGACAGTGCCCAACTGCTTTACCTTAATTGAAGAGTGTTTCTAGAGGTTTCTAGCTAAGTAGTTCTCAGGATAAAGCTGTAACTTTTGTCTTGAGGTACACAATAGTGAAGGTCTTTTTCTTTGTAATGTTCGTGAAGTACTGTGCATACATCTCAGTCTTACCCTCCAGATGACCTGACAGTATTTAATTCTTGCCAAGTTAAAGCAGACTGAATCCATAGAGCTTATGACTCAAAAAGACCAGACCTGGAAGGAGCCTCCAAGATGGCCCTGACTAACCTTGTTTTATAGATGGGGAAACTGAGGTTCAGAGAGTTATAACTTGCCTTGAAATCACATACACAGCATGTAGCAGTGCCAGCTTGATTGTCCCTTTTAAGTGGAGGAATTGCAAAATGTGTTGGATGTTAGAACCAGAGTCTCAATGAGTTTGGGGTTTTTGGAGAGAAAGTTGTAGAAGCTCCTTCAAGAGGAAAGCAGGAGCTATGCAGTCTGAGTAAAGGAGGCTTGTTTTAAAAAGGAAGTGGGGATCTTAGTTTAGTAGAGGAGTGTGTGGGCACTTGGCATGTAGAAATAAACATTTTTCTTGTAGCTTCCCTTGCTATCTAGTCACAACTAATGGGAATCTGGACCTGTAGTGGAGAAAGCACTCCGTTTGCCTGGGGCAGCTGGTGGTCTGAGTAGTGCCCCCTGGGGGCATTCTTGTTTTAACCTCAAACATTCAGGTTTCCCTGAGGCACCTGGTGGTCTGAGTAGTGCCCCCTGGGGGCATTCTTGTTTTAACCTCAAACATTCAGGTTTCACTGAGGCACCTGGCCTATTAACCTTTCAGGTTCTTAAAAAGCTGAGGAAAGGATAGTTTCCTTTAGTCATCTCCCCAAGAGTGGGAAGACTAGAGACACAGAAGACAGCAGGCTCCTGCCTCTTTTGGGGCTAGAATTGTAAGTGCTGAACCTAGGTCCGCATTAAGTCAGATTACTTGATCAGTCCCTTCTGTGATTCCCAGCATTAGTAGGCTTTTCCCTCTCACCTGCATGAAACCAAGGGTGTGATGACAGTAGTTTCAGTTATTCCCATAGATCTTTATCACTATGTCCCTTTCTCAGGTGTTGGGTGAGTTCTTTTGCCCCAGGATCAAAGGCAGGTCGTAGGCAAGTTCTGCCTCACAGGATGGGGCAGGGCCATCCTCTTACGAGCCTTGTGATAGGCCTTCATGAGGGCTGGACTTTGCCCTACTTTGGAACTGCCCTTCTTAGGAATAGTAGTGTTAACGCTTGGAACTTTTATCTCCTTCCCCCATTTATGGATATCAGGGAGCAGGACTGGGGACTTGAAAAGGGGGGAAGATACGGTTGGGTAGTCTGTCTCCCATTCCACTTCTGGCCAACTACTGGAGCAAGGAGGGCCCGCCACCCAGGCAAAAACCTGGAATGAACATTTCCCCCCCCATTCTAGGACAGTGACTTGGGCAATGGAGAGTGAGGTTCAAGGTGGGAAGCTGCGTCCTTCCTCGTCTGTCAGGCTGGTGTAGGAACATGGTCCACAGAAAGGGGATGGTGTGATGTGCTTTGGCAGAGTCTCAGACTTGGGTTTTGGTTTTTTTCTTTCTCATTCTCCTAGTTTGCTCGTGGTTATTGTTGCTGTCCTTCCTAGCTGTTATATGGCACTCCTGAGTGACCTTGTGATTTTGACTATTGTAAAGATTTGAAGTAACTACATAAATAAAGCTTCTCAGTGTTCTAACCCGGGGATATGGCTGTTTCATTTCTGTTCCCAAACATCTTTCTTTCTCCCCAGAAGTTGTTTATTATAGAATGAGGGTGCACTGCCCCTCCTTTTTGGTTTATAGGACAAAAGTCACTTGGGAGAACTCGTTTCGCTTCTATGAAACCTTACCTTCCTCATCTACTAAAGGGGATCTTTTTGTTTTCTTTGCTCATTTATTGTTAAGTATGAAGGAGATAAAGCTTCCCAAGAAAACAAAAACTACTAAGTGCATATAGTGGAGATTGACCTTGTAATTCACTCTTTTCTCTCCTTCAGCCCCAAAGCTAGCCCATAGCATAAGGCAAGAACTTCTGCCAAGCTTTTACTGTACTTCCCACCCCTTTATGTAGGAGGTTGTTTTCCAAAGAAGCAAAGTGGGGGAAAACTGGGGGGGCTTTGTGTCAGTGGGATAGCATGGTGCCTCTCCTATTTGGGGTCAGTGGTAAATGTGGGTCGACAGAGTTTTAGAGGCAGTAATGAATGATTGAAGATCTTCCTGGTGTTAAAATCCCTTCTTAGCAACAGGATGTATAAAGAGCATGGGATCTGGGAATGTTTGGTCTCGTTTACAGAGCCTCTCTGAATTTATATCCAATCTCAATTCTCCTAGGAAGTGTGGAACCCTCAATCAGGAACCAAGAGAAAAACCTTCCCCACCTCCTCCTCCTCTCTGCCCTTTAAAAGCTGAGGCACTCAAGGCCACTTATGCTGGGATGAGCAGAGCAGCTCGAAGGGGGTGGATTTAGAATCTCAAGAGAACCTAGATGGTCTGGAAGAAATGGGGAAAACATGAGCGTGACAGTGTGGAAAAACCCTCACTGCATTTGTAGTCAGTCCTGGCTCCTTAACATGCTACAGTAGATGGAATTCTAACTATTAAACAAAATCTATCACACTTGTTAATATTCTATAACTTACTAAGTATGATTTGCCTCCTCATAGAATAAGAACTGGGATATGAAATCAAGTCTGACTCTAAACGCAATGAATTATCATGTTCCTTGTCTCTTGAGATTCAGATCCAAAGGTATCGCTTCCTTGACCAAAAAGTCAGTTGCTATTTATTGTCCACTGGTACAGGTCGGTAAACTATAGCCGCTGACCATTTCTGTACACATGTTAAGTTAAAAATGTTTTATATTTTGATACTTTCGTTCTGTCCAAGAACAGGATCTCGATTGTTTCCCAACCCTGAGTTTGAAGGATAAAATTCTTTAGCCTGACATTTAAGGTGCTTCAAATCCTAACTCAGATGCACCTTTCTAGTTTTGTTTTCCAAGAAATTTCCTCACCTCATCCTCCTGCATTTTTGCTCTGCTGGCAAATATACCTTTGATATTTCTCCACCAAGGATCCCTTGTCTCAAAAGCTGAAATACACTTGGCCTAGTTCTCTTAGCTCTTCACATAGCTAAAAATACTTAGCCAATATCATGAAGCCCTTCACACCCTACATTGTTTTGTTTTTTTGCTTGCCTTTGTGCATATTACCACCCCATTTAGAATAAAAACTTCTTAAATATGTAAGTTCTTCAATGTATATACTAGGTGTTTAACAACAATTGAAATGAGATAAAAAAAATCAAGGAATGTCTATGGAAAATGCAGTAATTGTAGCTAAATGTGAAAATCAAAATATTTCTAGCACTTTAATCAAGAAAAAGCGCTTTCACAACATATCCCTTTGCATCTTTAAAAGTCTGTGATTTCATTTGAACCTCCTAAGGTTCGTAGGTGGAGACAAGTTTTTAAGGTTTACTTGCCCAGGGTCCCATGGCAGAACTTAGGTGTGCCCCATGTCGTGGAAATGAAGAAAGTTTTAGAGACTCCCCATCTATTCCACACACACACACACAGACACACACACACACACACACACACAGTTAGTTTGGGAGGAATACTGCTCCAGAAACAAGAGAAAGGAGCTATGCATCTTGAAGTTAGAAATCTTTACACCCTCAAGAGCCCTGTCACCGTGTTTTAAGTAGCCACCTCAGCTTTTGGAACAGAAGCAAGTACCAAAGAGAAAAAAAAGGAGTATACAGTGCATTCACAAGGGATAAATAGAACTTTATTTAAATAAACATTTGCGCTCTGTACATAGCCCCAAGGACGGGGAATGGGGAGGGGGCTCAGTCATCAGCGGTTTTACGAACATCAAAGCTACCACAAGGCCCACGCAGCAGCTCCACGAGCAAGGCCAGCAACTGGCTGTGCTCCTGCTGCACATCTGGTGGCAGGGCAGGCAACTCACAGCGGAGGCTTCGCTCTACCATTCGGCCTAGGGCCCGGCGAAGCTCCCTTAGCAGCCGAACAGTGTGTGAGTCACCCTCTAGCCGTAGGAGATCACTGTCACTCAGGGAGATGGTGGCACGGCGCCCATCATCTGGGGTTGGGGGAAGGATTAGTTAGTACTTTATGCGAAGCAAGGATGAAGAAAAAGCCACCTAGTGTATACACCAGGGGACTAGAAGAGAATTTGGTAAGACAATAACAAATCACCTGTTCCCCAAAGGAAGGGGAATGGGCCCAAGGGAACTAGGCACCCACCTCTGATATGGACATCTCCATCAGTCAGCAGCAGCACAGCCAGGGGGTGGACCTGGGAGGAATCTCGAACAAAAACACTGCCATTGGACTTAACAGCCATGAAATATGTCAGCCAACGGCTACGTAGACGAGTGGCCTCCCTGTGGTGAGAAAAAGTGTCAAGATTAATCCATTTCCCTGGAAGCCTTTCCTTCTCCTATCCCAATTTAAATTTCTATGGCCTTCACTGCTCTGCACACCTGTTAATGGTTGACTTATGTAGCAGGATATTGCCAGCTTTGGTCCGGTAGGTGACGCTATTGGGCTTGAACTTCCCCTGCCGGGTCACCTTGCCCTGCCTCACCTGTGGAACACAAAGAAGATGGATAGAATAAAAACAGGCGTGTGTGGCTTGGGGGCCAAGTAGCCTGGCAGGGCAGATACCGTCATCCTGCCAAGGGGCCTGACCTGAAAAGGTATTCTTACCCATGTGGAATCGAAGAGTTGCTGTCTTAAGAGTCAAGCCATACCTTGTTCTCCACTCCCCCTTTCCCTCTACAAGGTGAGTCACGAGATAGGACCACCATGCGATACCCAGGTCCTATACCTGAATGAGGTTGGGGTAAAGTCCAGCCATGAGCACCCCTTTCACCAGCTCCTCCTCCTCACTGTATTGGTTGCATTGGGCTGAGGGCAGGGTGCAGTCTGATGGTTTCCCCACCAGGAAGGCCTCATAAATGTTCTCTGAGAACTGCTTGATGAGGCCTGAGAAAAGAAAATTGAATGCAGGGGGAAGAGTCTGAGAAGTCCCAGCCATCACTCCTATGTAGCCTGAGTGTGTATATATGGGTAGGACAAAATAAGATGGCAGAGGCCTCTCTATCCGATACAGGCTCAAGAACAACTAATGGAAATAGGATCAAGAACTATAGGAGTAGGGGAAGGGGCCTACACTGAAACTCATTATGGGAGGGTGGAGGAAAATCAAAGAAAATGGAGCTAGGTGCCCACCATGGATAAAACGCAGGCTGGGAGCATAAAGTAGGTTCTCTTCCAGGTAGTTCTCTCGAGAACTACGATCCTGCCAGCGAAGCACCTCTTCCCAGCCAGCCACAGCCCGGACAAATGCCAGGTGGTCACTCCCACTATCATGGCTCAATAGTGCCTTCACCTAAGAAGAAGAAAAATGCAGAGATGAATCAAGCAAGTACCATTTATTACATGCCTACTAAGTGCGAGGCACTGAATTAATTGATTGTATATGGACTGGTGGAACCACCCCAAAGAACTGAATAAAGGATAAAAAAACCTAGAAAAAGGCCCTGGATAAAGATTTGTCATCATTGGGGTTTGAAAAGGAGTAGATCAACAGGGTCTGACCTTGTCCACCTCAGCACGGTTCTGCAAGCTACTGCTGAAGGGGTCTCGGGTGAGGCAGGAGACAACAACTAGCAGAGGATGCAGGCAGCGGAAGATGGCTGCCAGGACAATGGCCTTGGCAAGCCTCGGGTCCGTGGAGATATGGGCGAGGCGCTGACCCAGTGCAGTCAGGAATTCCCGCTGGTCCAGAACACCTGCAACATTCCTTCTATCAGCACAACCTCCCAAATGGCTCGCAGACCCTTTCATCTGCCCACCAGGTAGCCATAGTTCCATCTCACACTGGGAAGCTGAAGGCTACCCTCCCAGCAGCCCAAGGGGTTATGCTGTCCAGGAGCCACAGCACCACTAACCAATCTCCTGCAGCAGGATCACAGCCTCATCTACAGCCTTGATGTCAGGGCTATCCACAGCCTTGGAGAGGAATTCGACAGCCTACAATGGAAGGCCCATGCACATGATGAGAGTCTTGGCCATGACACCCCGCAATCCAAGGGAGGTACACACATAAAAACCCCTCCTTGGCTCCCTTCACACCCTTACCCTTCAGAGCCCTACCGTCTTCTCAGGCATATGGATCTTCGCTTGCAACACCAGGTTCTCCAGGGGGGTGCGCAGAATTTCAGGAACCTGAAAAGGTGCCATCTTCTCCAGCCTACTCCGAGGAAACAGGTGGTAGGCAAAGCCTGACTGGCACCGCCCAGCCCTTCCTCGGCGCTGGATCACATTTGCCCTTGACACCCACACTGTTTCTAGGCAGGACACCTGTCAGAAGAAAGACAAAGATGAGGTTAGTGAAATATGTCTCCTGTTTTTCAGGTGGCACTTCAAATTTCCCATCAGAAAATATGCTGGATTCTGGGACTAAAGGGAAAATTACTGGCCTAACACCATGCTCTTGATCTTAAGAAGACTATGGAGTCTTGTCTCCTAGCATCACAATCTCCAGTTTATTTTCAGACTAAATATAACGAAAGGAAATACAATAGATACTTTATGGTCGAGGCTAAGCCAAAACAGTTCCCTTGACCTCTGATTCCTAGAGCTGAAGGAAGGTAGAGAATCAGTTATCTGGGCCACCTCCCCAAAGCTACCATCCATCCCTACTTCTTGCTTATATTTGTTGATAGTTCTATGCTTTTCAAATGGCTTAATCGTCCATTATCTCATATAATCCTCAATCACCCCATAAATTACTCAGGCTAGATTTATCTTTATTTGGCAGATAGGGAAATGGAGGCCTAGGGAGGCAGTATGGTATAATGTTAAGAGAACTAGACTCAGTTCAGTAAACCTTGGTTAAAATTCTGCTTCTTGTACTTACAGACAATATAAAGTCATTTAACCCTTTACAGCCTCAAACTTGGAAGCTGTAAAATGGGATAAAAATGTTAACACTATTCTACATAACAGGATCCTCACAAAGAAGGCATTTTATAAAATCTGAAGCATTATAGAAACATGAGATTTCATGTATCATCTATCAAGTAAGTTTAAGGTTGGAGTCAGCCTAAAAGCTAGGTCTTCTGGCTCTATTTCCAGTCCTTTTTGTACTGCACACTACTGGGGCTGTTTCTGAAGCCTAACAGCTAAAGCTACAGGCAATTGGCAGAGCTAGGAAATGGCAAGAAAACTGCGGGCATCTGGAGGAAATACCTTGGTCTTAAGGTCATAGCGCTCCTCCTTGTGCAGGCCACTGTCCACCACATGCACTATGTCGTTGACCGTGATGGAAGTTTCAGCAATGTTGGTGGCCAAGACAATCTTGCGCACCCCTGTTGGGGGCTGCTGGAAAATTGCCTTCTGGTCCATCATGGGGATGTTGGAGTGCACTGTTTGGGGCGTGGGGGGGGTAGGGGGAAATAGCACGCAAGCGCGCACGCACAGTCAAGCCCCACCAATAACATTTTCACAGGGCTATCAGGGAGCAGAGCATTCCCCAGGACACGAGACTCTCCCACAGGGCAGCAACCCTCAGAGCTCAAGTTCACAGTCCTAGCTTTTGTCCTTTTCCCTCCTCCACTTAGCTCTGAGCTTATAACTGACTCTTTGCCAAATGGAGACTTAGTCAAGCCAGTACCACTGTTACCTCCAGATGGAGCTGCTTCCCAGGCCTCCCCCACAACCACAAGGCCCAGCTGGACCAGGGTGTAGGTCCCCCTTCCTCTCCTCTGGTCCCAAGCCCAGCTCACCTGGCAAGATCAGGTACTTGCTTTCATAGGAGCCCAAGGCTTCCTGCAGGCGTTGTTGTACTCCTTTGATTTCCTGCCAGCCAGGCAGGAAACACAGAATCCCACCTGAAAACCAGCCCCAGCAACCTGATCACTTGGGGGCAGCCCTGAATGGGATGGAGGGGGGGGGGGGGGAGGGAGTTTTCCTGAAGAATTTCCACATATTTGTTCCTGGTCAAGATCACAGGAAATCTGGGGCTTAGGGGAGGATTAAGCTGAATGGGACAGTCCTCAGTCACTCTACCCCTATTCTTCCCAACTCTAGTCATACAAAGGTGCTTCCTCTTGAATGCCCAAGGCCCCTTGCCCTAGAAGCCTGAATCTGGTGGATGCAAACCCGATCTAGGAAGCCTAGGCCAAGAAGGCACTTACCTGGGTCTCCCCGGGCATCAATATGCAAAACCAGATCAGTCATGAGGTCCAAATCCAGAGCGCACTCATCCTCAGACTATGGCCAGGGGTAAAGGGGAACAAGAAGAGTTGGAGACAGTGGCCTAGGTCCACGCATCTGATGTGAACAGTACCCCAAGACCCTCTCCAAGGTCATATGGTACTCCAGCCCAATTCAACTGGGCTGACCTGCTGATGGGGGAACCCATCAGGGTCACATCAAGGGTTCATGGGTACCCCAAGAATGGGTAAAGATCAGGGAATGACAGGAAGAGAACAAGCACAACCATTATAGGCCGAGGGTAAAACCAGGGTCGACTCTGTAAGGCAGCTGGGAAGCAAGAGATGCAACAAGGGTGGAAGAGGAGCCCTGGCCGTTGCCATCTATTCTCCTTACCTCATGGTGCCGATGCCGGTATTGGTGCTTGCCCAACTTGGCCAAGATGTCCTCCAGGTAGTGCTCCTTCACTGGGTACATGAAGCCAGGCACCTTGATGACTGGGCAGCCACCAAAGTATCGAGCAAAGCGCTCATTGTCACCTGTGGCACTCATTAACACAAGCCGCAGAGCTGGGTTCAACCGCTGCAGCCCCTTCAGCAGGATGAGCAGAAAGTCTGTATTGACATCTCGTTCATGTACTTCATCTACAATGACATGGCTCACACCCTCAAGACTGGGGTTGCTCTGCAACTTCCGAAGGAGGATGCCCACAGTGCAGAAGAGGAGGGCTCCACCACGGGCTGGTGGCTTACTCTCAAGCCGCACCTGGAATCCTACATTCCGCCGTAGAGAGGGTCCCAGTTCATGACTAACACGCTGGGCCACAGACACAGCTGAGATGCGGCGGGGTTGGGTGATGATCACATTGCACCGAGCCCCACGGCCCTCTGTCACGTAACGTTCCAGCAGCAGCTGTGGTATCCGTGTTGTCTTGCCACAGCCTGTGTCCCCTGAGATCACAACCACAGGGTGCTGTTCAATCGCTGACAAGATGGTGTCCCGGTGTGGATCCACAGGCAGTTGGTGAGTCTCCTGCCAGGAAGGCCCACGCCGCCGCCACAACTCCAACAGCCCCTGGCTTAGCCGTAGCTCCTCTCCCTCCGACAGAGGAATGTAAGGCTTCCCTGTGATAGGGTCACTCAGGGGCCCTGTGTCCTTGCTTAAGTGCAAGGGATCCTCATTCTGCAGCCTAGGCTCCGGGGAGATCCAAGGATTTTCCACGGGGTACTGGAGAGGGCCAGCAACACAGTGAGGGGTGTTCATTTATTTCAGCTCTACAGCCTCAAGAAGGCTAAGGCCCAGAGTGCCCCAGTGCCCTGGAATCCCCAGTTATGCAAAGCTGACTGCAGGCCTCAACCCAGCCCTCCCACCCCTGTAGGAACCTTAAGGAAGACCAATTCAATTCCATCCAGGCAGCTGGAATTCAAAGGGTCAAACTTGGGGGGGAGGGAGTGGAAGTGTTGAATTCTGGTATGAGGAAGGGAAATCAGAGGGCGATAATACCGCAATGACATAGGATATTTATACCAGGTATTTGAAGGTTTTGAAGAATGACGTGGGAAAAGGAGATGTAACAAAACATCACAGATGCCTAGGACAGCACCAAGTGGAGCCACGCAGCTGACCTAGGGATGAAATCATTCCCAAGCCAAACCTGCTGACCTGTGCAGGAAATATTGTTGGGACTTTGGCTCCTTAGTCCCTGTCTGTGCCCACCCCCACTCCTGCCCTACTCACATGGTTCAGGTAGTTCTCCATTTTTCGCAGGATGGGCTCTGGCACCTGGATAGTGCAGGGCCGACGCTGTGTCTCACCTAGCTCTCGCAAAGAGGCCAGGTTGTACATGGCATGAGTCAGTGGTTCATTGTTCCTATCCACTAGGCCCAGGCTCTGCAGAGGGGATATAAGTCGGGTCCCTTAAGAAGGATGGCCCAGGTACATTCCAAGGAAAGAGACTGCTATGATGCAGTGGAAAGGAGGTGGGGAATAGGCATCCTCCTGTCACAAGTCACATGATATAGAGCTGAAAGGGGCCTTAAAAGTCATCTCAGTCACTCCCCTCATTTTATAGATGAATACTGAAGTCCAGAGGTTAAGTGACTTGCCCTTGCCCAAGAGATAGCCAGGAGCAGAGCCAGGATTCAAACTCAGGTCCTCTAACTTCAAATCAGGGCTCTTTCCATTTTTCCACACTGCCTCAAGCTGGCTCAGGTCTCTGGAATAGAGATACAGAGTACTGTCTTCTCTAATAAGGCACAGATGAGGACAAAATCCCTGGACCTCAGTTTATTCATCAGTAAAATGGGGTAGGAGGGTGGGGGGTATGGAGTACAAAGCCTCCTTGATCCCCTCTACCTTAAAATCAATGACCAGATGGTCTTGGGGATTTTGAACAATACCCCTCTCGAAGCAGATCTTGGGACTCCTCTGGAACAGGTTCTTTAAAGGGAGGCTGTTCCTTTGACTATGTTAGTTGGACATTCAAGTCCTTCCACATAGCATCTTCCTCCCTTTACTTATCCAAGCTCATCTTCTACTGCTTGTCTGTAACAAGTACAAGGCAGACCAAGGGTCCCTAAGCAGCATCTCCCCATCTCCTTCCAAATCTATTCCTTTTTCTTTCTCGTTCAGTTCAAACCTGATGATAGCTTTATGAAGGTACTCACACCCTTGCAGCTCAGTGAATCTCAATCTCATTTGTCTGGGCTCACCTTCAACTTCTTGCAAGCTAAGGCAGCTGCTTTATTTTCCGCCTCTGCTTTGCGGCGCCCCTTGGCGACAAAGGTCATGGGACAAGGCCAGAGCAGGGTAAGAGTGGAGAGCTTTGTCTTGGTACCCACAGTGTGGAATTGCATGAGGTTCTGAAAGGATGTAAAGAAAATGGCTTATTAAGAAACAGTTTGACAGGAGATCCAAGTCAATAAATATTAAGTGGTACTACAGAGACTATACAGCTATGGCTAGGGTTGGCGTAACCCCTTCTTCCAAAAGATGCCCATATATCAATAATGGCAATAAAAAATAAAATCGCGGGGGGGCAGAGCCAAGATGGCAGAGTAGAAGCAGGAAATTCCATGACCTCCCTCCACAACCACCTCAAATACCTATAAAATATGACTCTAAACAAATTTTAAAGCTACAGAATACACAAAGTGACAGAGGGAAACAACTGGAAGGGTTCACTGCAGCGCATTGGGAGCCGGCACAGTCCCACACAACCCACACGGTTTTGGCCCCAGAGAGGCAGCTGCGGCCAGAACAGACTTCAGGAGAGCGAATCACCAGCAGCTGTGGCTGTTTCGAGACTTTTCAACCCATAAACACCAAAAAGAAAGTCAAAGGTCAGTCAGGAACTCTGTAGGAAAGGAAAGGTGCAGTCTGGCCCCTGCCCCAGGGCAAGAGGTGGCCGGTGGCGGCTACAGCATGTGCCCCATCCTGCCCCATGGCTGCAGCGTCTGCTGTGTGGCTGCCTCCTGTCAAACTGTGTGGCTGGCCTACAGATCTTAAACGACCGTTCAGAGGGTAATGGCTCTTGCTCTGACTTGTTTCGATCTGGGTCGTTGTCTTAAGTGTTGGCCCTGGGGTGAGAAACACCAGTGTGCCAGTGTCATGTCTGTAGAGAGGGTACCCTCCTCAGACCTCTGACAACATTTGCAAAAACCCCAGTGATTTGGCACAAAGCTCTCCTCTCTGGAAGCAAAGTTCTACCATGGCAAAGAGCTCAAAAGTCAAGTAATTGCTGGCAATATGAGCAAGCACAAACAGACCACAGAATCCTGTTTTGGGGACAAAAACGATCAAAGCATGGATCGGGAGGAAGACAATACAGACAGAACTCCTGCATCAAAAGCTTCCAAGAAAAATGTGAACTGGTTACAGGACATGGAGGAGCTCAAGAAGGATTCTGAACATCAAGTAAGAGAAGTGGAGGAAAAACTGGGAAGAGAAATGAGAATGATGCAAGAAAATCATGAAAAGAGAGTCAACAATCTGACTGAAGAAAGTAACACCTTAAAAAATAGACTAACTCAAATGGCAAAAGAGGCCGAAAAAGACAATGAAGAGAAGAATGCCTTAAAAATCTGAATTTTCCAGATGGAAAAGATATTTCACAAATTCACCGAAGAGAATAACTCCTTCGAAATTAGATTGGAGCAACTGGAAGTTAATGACTTTATGAGAAATCAAGATACTATAAAACAGATCCAAAAAAACCCGAAAAAATAGAAGGCAATGTGAAATATCTCACTGGGAAAGGAAGGAGGCAAGGTGGTGGCATAGAAGCAGCAAAACTCCGTGGCTCCCCCCATAACCACTTCAAATACCTATAAAACATGACTCTAAACAAATTGTAGAGCTCCAGAACCCACAAAGAGACAGAGAAACAAATCTCCTGCTGAAGGGCAGCCCAGTAGGCAGACAGGAAAGGTTCATCAAAGCACACTGGGAGCCATGCCCAGCTCTGCATGAAACCACGGTCTTAGCCCCAGGGAAGCCCAACCAGCCCAGCTGGAGGATTCCGGAGAGTGGATCACCAGCAGCTGTGGCCATTTCCAGAATTATCAACCCACAAATGCCAAAGACAAAGTGAAAAATCAGTAGAACTCTGCTGAATTTGGGGGAGACAGAGGAAAGGGTCTGGTTGTCTGCCCCCAGAGCAAGAAGCAGTGGCCGTGCAGCCGTCTCCACATGGCTGCTTCAGAGCTCCTGGCCTGCAGACTGCAAGGGAGCCAAGCAACCATTCAGAGGCTAAGTGCTCTTGCCTTAATCTGCCTGAATCGGGATTGTAGTCTTGGGTGGTGGTCCTGAGGTGTTTGACCCGTGAGCCAAAGCTGGTGGGGGCTGTACAGATAGCAGCCTCCTAATAGCTCTGGCAGCTGAGAAAACCCTAGCCATTCGGGACAAAGCTCTCCCCTCTGGAAGCAGAGTTCTACTGTGGCAATGAGGTAAAAAGTCAAGTTAACTGACTGGCAACATGATCTGGCAAAGGAAGCAAAGCAAGCACAGCAACCCAACTTTAGATTCCTTTTCTGGGGACAAAAAGGATCAAAGCATGGAATGGGAGGAAGACAACCCAGTGAGAACTCCTGCAACAAAGGCTTCCAAGAAAAATATGAACTGATTACAAGACATAGAGGAACTTAAAAAGGATTTTGAAAACCATATGAGAAGTGGAGGAAAAATGAGGAAGAGAAATGAGAATGATGCAAGAAAATCATGAAATGAGAGTCAACAATGTGACTGAAGAAATTAATGCCTTAAAAGATAAGACTAACTCAAATGGCAAAAGAGGCCCAAAAAGACAATGAGGAGAAGAATGCCTTAAAAAGTCGAATTTGCCAGATAGAAAAAGAATCTCAAAAGGTTACTGAAGAGAATAATTCCTTCAAAATTAGAGTGGAGCAAATGGAAGTTAATGACTTTATGGAAAATCAAGATACTATTAAACAGATCCAAACAAATGAAAAAATAGAAGGCAATGTGAAATACCTCACTGGAAAAACCACTCACCTGAAAAATAGATCCAGGAGAGATGATTTAAAAATTATTTGGCTACCTGAAAGCCATGATCAAAAAAAGAGCCTAGAAATCATCCTTCAAGAAATTCTCAAGGAGGTACCACATCTCACCAGTCAGATTGGCTAAGATGACAAAACAGGAAAATGACAAATGCTGGAGAGGATGTGGAAAAATTGGAACACTAATACATTGTTGGTGGAGTTGTGAATTGATACAACCATTCTGGAGAGCAATCTGGAACTATGCCCAAAGGGCTATAAATAATTGCATACCCTTTGACCCAGCAATACCACTGCTGGGATTTTTTCCCAAAGAGA
>CM053590.1:75651951-75682307 GCA_028646515.1 Pseudochirops corinnae | reverse complement strand
TATAGCCAGGTTCCAGAGTTCCCAGATCAAGGAGAAAATCAGAAGAAACAACTGAATACTGTGGAAACACAATCAGGATAACACAAGATCTAGCAGCTTCTACATTAAGGGATCGAAGGGCCTGGAACATGATATTCTGGAGATCAAAGGAGCTAGGATTAAAACCAAGAATCACCTACCCAGCAAAACCGAGTATAATGTTTCAGGGAAAAATATGGTCATTCAATGAAGTGGAGGACTTTCAAGCATTCTTGATGATAAAAACAGAGCTGAATAAAAAGTTTGCGTTCAAATACAAGAAGCATGAGAAGGTAAACATGGAAAAGAAATCATAAGGAACTTATCAAAGTTGAACTATTTACATGCCTACATAGAAAAGCGACAATTATAACGTATGACATTTTTCTCAGTATGAGGATAGTTGAAGGGAATATAAATGTATATATGTATACATACACATATATCTATATAGGAGGGTATATGCGTGTATGAATACATATGTGAGTGTGTCTATATATGTGTACAGATATACATAGACAGAGGGCACAGGATCAACTGAATAGGAAGGGATGATATTTTAAAAGGTGAAATTGAGAAGTGGGAGAGGAATAGAATGAGAGGAGATAGGGATAAACAGAATGGGGTTAATTATCTCATATAGAAGAGGCAAGGGATAGCTGCTGCAATGGAGGGGAAGAACAGGAAGGCAAAAGGGAATGGGTCAACCTTACCCTCACTGAATTTGGCTTCAGGAGGGAATAACACACACTAAATTGGGGATTTAACCCTGTAGGAAAGTAGGGGGGAAGGGGATAAGAGGGGGGATGATAAAAGGGAGGGCAGATTGGAAAGGGAGGTAATTAGAAGCACACAATTTTGAAAAGGGACAGGGGTCAAAGGAGAAAACAGAGTATGTGAGGGGCGGGATAGGATGGAGGGAAATATAGTCATTCTTTCACAATATATCTACTATGGAAATGTTTTGCAAGACACATGTATAACCTGTATTGAATCGGTTTTCCTCCCAGTAGGGGTGGGTGATGAGGCAAGGGAAAGAATCTGGATATCAAAGTTTTAAAATCTGGGCAACTAGGTGGCACAGTGAATAGAGCACCGGCCCTGGAGTCAGGAAGACCTGAGTTCAAATCCAGCCTCAGACACTTAACACAAAACTAGCCACATGACCTTGGGCAAGTCACTTAACCCCAACAAAGCAAAAAAAAAAAAAGTTTAAAAATAAAATGTTAAAAAAATATGTATGTATATGTTTTTTTTTAACATAAAACTGGGAAATAAGATATAAGGCACTGGGATATAGAAATCTATCTTGCACTACTAGAAAGTCAGAGGGGGTATGGGGGAGGATATAAGAGAGAGCAGAATGGCTGTTTTGGGGTGGGGGGGGTAGGGGAAAGATGGGAAGAAAATTTGTTAACTCAAAATCTTGTGGAAATGAATACTGAAAATTAAAAATAAACCAATTAAACAAAAAAAATAAAGTTAGGGGAGAATATAAAGATAAAAAATAAAATAAAATAAAGTTGCTTCTCAGATGGAACCCTGGGACCAACATAACATCTGCAAGGCAAGCTGGTGATTCTGAAATATCAGCTCAGATCTTCTGGCTAAAGAGGAGCAGAAATCGCAACCAAAGGAAAACATACTCTGAATCTGTGAAGACCTTACTTTCCACGCAGGGCAAAGATATAAGAAACAACACCAAAAATTTTAATTGACCTTTCTTAAGTGTCCCCCAGGCATGGTGTGGGGAATGGGAAGGGAGGTGCCAGACAATGGAACTGCATGATCTATCCTTCATGACAAAAGATACTGAAGCTTTTTCCTTGGGTGTAAGGTCAGGCACTACTGCCCTTCCTGGGCCACCATCATGTTTGACTGAGAGGACCCACAGAAGTACTGAGAAAGGGAGAACTCCCTGGGTACACAGTTTTCTGTATGCCACCCTCTCCATTCCCAGACCTTACTCACACTTAGCTTAAGGCCTATTCATCCCCCCAATCTTTTAACAAGAAAGGATCTTGGAGATTTTCAAATATACCCTTCCAACTTCATGTAGGAATCTTCTCTATCTCATCTCCTCTCTCCTTCCCATCCCATTTTCTCCTGAGAGAAGTTCTTCACCTATGTGGCAAACTCCCATATTTCTGCTTTTCTATAAAATCTATCTCAAAACTCTGTATTAAGGTTGACTTCCCAGAATCACCTGAACATACTAGCAGCCTAAAAGATAGATAGCAAGACCTGCCCTTTCTGCTTCTGCCTCCCTTGCTAGGATCTTGCAGACCTGAAGATAAGATAGGAAGCAAACCTAATACTGGGCATAGACTTTGGAATCGATACTGGCAACCTTCCCAGCATAGACATAGCTCCACAGTGCTGGTCATATCACTTTCTTGCTTTTACGAGTCTTCAGTGGCTTCCTAATGCACCATGAAAAACATATGACTTGTCTTAGTTTGGCATCCAATCCAATCCATAATCTCATTCTAGCCAAATTTCCCAGCCTTATCTCATACTATTTCCCCTTCCAGCCAGACTGGGCTATTCACTGTCCAAAAACATGCTCTATGCTTTTCCACCATCATGCCTCTTTTCATGACACCCAACACCCCTTGTCAGATTATCACCTGCCCCCTTTCCCTATCTTCTGAAATCCAATCCTTCAAGATCTAGTTTAACTGCTTCCTTCAAGAAGCTTCCTCAATCCCACTAAGCTGAAAATAATCTCTCTCCTCAAAACTCACACAGAACTTGTACTTCTTGTGATTGTGTTAGTCATATTTTACTACTATACTATAAATTTCATGAGACAGCAAGGCCTGTTTTTATATTTCTATCTCTCTCAAGTGCTAACCACAATACTCTGTACATTATAGGAGTATACCAAGTATTGAATGAAATTTCTCATTACATCCACATAGCAGAAATCAGACAATCTTTCATGATTCCTGTTTTCTATCCCTTCTACTACATACTAATATCAAAGTTTCATTCACATTTCCAGATTTCTTCTTCAAATCACTTTATGAATTCCTCCTCCTGGAATACAAGTAATCACTACTTACCTTGGCGGTGGAGGATGAGGTTGCAATTTGGATCACCTTGGCCAGAAGGTTCTTGGGAAGTGGGAACTGGGTAAGCGCTCGGACGGCACTGTCGTCATCTGTCATCTCAAAGGAGCCCCCCCTGGGATACCCAAGAGTCTAGGTGAAGAACAGTGCTACAATATAGGGCACCAAGACAATGCAGTGATTTGGGGGTGGGCAGGGTGAGGACCAGAAATGGGATTGGAGCTAGAAATACCTCAATTCTGAACTTCACTTATATGCTTCCTTATGAATACTGCCCATGACTGTGCACAAAATATCACAAGTGCTACCTCACCTTCCCCCAAGAAGAAGGAGGGTACTTTCCAGAAGGGCAAGGACTCTAAAATACTGTTTGAAAGCATTTCAGTGAAGAAACACTCTGCAACCCCATGGATTTTCTTGTTTCATGCCTTATATAACGGCCACCAAAGTCTAGAAACAGCAGAGTTCTGCAGCAAGGGCACCACTGGATCCAAGTAGGTTGGATCACTATCATCTCTGGTTTTTCAAGAGGGAGTCTCTGTTGCTATTATTTAGGCAAAACCCAGTCACATATTCAAGAGCTAGCCAGCTGTTTCCCCTAAGACAAAAAGTAACACTAACAAGTAATTAAGGTACAATCCAGGTAATGAAAAGACATCTGGGCTTCAATCAAAGACACAACTAGCAGGGATCCTATCAATTTCATAGGAAGTCCCCTGGAAGCAGGGAATGAGTAGAAATCAAACACACCTGTGGAGAACCCTGCTTAAAACACCCCCCCACCCTGTCCCCAAGTACTGATGATTGGTTTTCCATGTACTTCCCCATTAGGACTATACCTTGTGTCCCTGAGTGGAGTGTGAGACTCCTGTTGGGCCATAGACAGGAAGTCAGTAACATCAATTGTTCCTTCCTCTAGCTCTTCTTCTTCCTCATCCTCTTCCTCTCGGCCCACAGAGCGGGACAGAGTGCTGGGCCCCATCGGCCGTATGCTCTCAGGGTTCAGCTGCCTCCAGGAGTTGGGTGGCATAGTAGGCTCTGGTCGCCACCAGCTGTCAGCTGGAGAGCCAAATCTGTCAGCCAGCACTCGGTATTTAGCTGCATCAAAGAGTTCATTTCGGGGTCCCAGAAGGCCCCAGCCCTGTAAGGAAGAAAGCACTTAGGTAGAGGTATCTTCTGTAAGTTCCAGGTTCCTCTAGGAAAGGGACATGGACTTTCCCCCATGGCAGTGTACCCCACCTTGAGCTCAGCTATAGGCCACAACGTCTCCAAGACACAGTAGAAAAAAGTGCTGACTCCGAATCCAAAAAAACCTTAGATTTGAATCCCTTCTCTGGTGTGCTTACTCTTTGTGTGATATTGGGCATGTCACTTAAACCTTGGGTCTCATTTTCCACATCATTCTAAATGAGAGGCTTGAAATCACACCCTATTCTCCATCTGCACCTCTCCTTGGTTTCAACTCATGAAGAGATTTCCCTCCCAGAACAAAGTGATCACCAGAAATCACCATGCTGTTTATGCCAACAACCTCTCAAGTCTCAGCTTCCTCTCCCCTCTGATTGGAGGGCTAGAGGGTGGAGTGCTCAAATTCACCCAAAAGTCTTGCTTTACAGTGGGAAGACCCTGGACTTTGCAGCTCATTCTACTCTCTATTTGCAGCTCAGCTTGGTTTCAACTTCACAGAACAAGATGACTCCATGCTGGCATCTCTTAGTAGGGCCACCTCATCGTTTTCCAGCTTCCTTTTGGTATGGCCCTCCCTGTTAGCTGTAATCTCCTTCAGGGCAAGCCGGGATTGTCTTTCTTTTTCTTATCTGTATCACAACCAGCAGAGTGCTTGGCCTTTGGTTGGTACTTAATGTTTACTGAACTGGACTAAATGGCCTCTTGAGATCCCTTCTATCTTTAAAACCATCACCCACAATAACCAACAAAAGCCTGCAAACATAGCAGGGACTGGACTTCTTGAGCAAAAAAAAGGCATTAACCTCTGAGGTGAATAGGGTTTGAGAATACTAGATGATTAAAGCTCAACTTCTCATTATAATCAGTGACATTTACTGAATCCCATAAGGATGCCTCACAGAGCATGAGTTCCCAGAAAAGAGTTAGACCTGCAACAGGAAAAGTACCAAAATCTCAGAGGAGATGCTGAGCCCAACAGGAAAAGCAAGTAAGTGAGGAACATGACTGAAAGAGATTCCTGGCAATATGAGAGGAAGAAAACATCACCTTAAAGAGCTGGCATGCAGCAGCTGCAGCCTGCCTCTCAGCATCAATCTTCTTACTCCCATAACCTTCCACCTCAACACTCTTCGGCCACTTTATGTGTAGTGTGACTTTCTGTGGAGAGAGCAAAAAGGCTTGGGACTCTGGCCTCTTTCTGTTCTTTTCTCCATCTCTTCGTCAACTTTTAAGGTCTGTGAGAATTATCACAGAGTCAACCCACAGATGTAGACTGGAATTTCAGTCACTTCCAAAAAAAGTAGAAAGGGACCACTTCAGGGGACTGAACCTATCATCTTGAGTAATGTGAGAATGATACATGATAATGAATTAGAAGTCAGGGAAGCCTAAGGTGGATTTGTAAGCAACAATTATTCTAGCTTCCCCTTTAAAAATTAAGATATGGTTCCCTTTCTAAATGGGACTAGGACTTCTACGAATTGGCACTGATATGGCCTGATTCTAATTCTAGGCCCATAAAGGAACATTTTTCTTGTTAGTTTCCTTATCTACAAAATGAGAAAAAAATGACCTAAGCATCTTCACAATTGCCACAAGGATCAAACAACGTACACCAAAATGCTTAGACAAAGATAAAACATGGCACAAATGTAAGACTTGTTACTACAGTAGTTTAGGACCTAAATCAAAATTAGCCTAGTAGAAGAGCCAGATTTTTTGTTACTGTTGGAGGGAGAGTATTGAGAAAAACAGAAGGAATATATATGTGCATATATGTGAAATACTCCTTCCATATAACATTAATAATTTTTCTGCATCTAGAGAAGACATTTAAAATGGTAGGAAAGCTTAACAAGAATTAGCCATCTTGAGTAACGACTTGATCCTAGTTCTAACACAAAGTTCTAATCTTCCCAGTATTTCTCTTCTCCCTCCTACTCACGCCAATATAGCTTGCTTTACTCAGGACACTTTGGTCCAAACGTCGCAGGATGAATTAGAATGGGTCTTTGAAAATTCAAAAGTTACCAGGTTTCCACATTTTCTGGTCTAACTTCTTCACTCATTTTTTTCATTCTACAACCAATTACTTCCCTTTGTTCTCTCAATTCTCAACCAACAGAAGAATTCTCTGCTTTTCATTTAAAGTAGTTACCTTTTTCTTTGGCCCATTTGTGTGGACGTAGACCAGTTTGTCTTTTGCATGAGAGATGCCAAGGGCTCTTCCGATCACACTGTTGAGAAGGTTTTTGGGCTGTGGGAATTCTTTCAACAAATCCCTAGAAGCTAAGAAGACACAAACCAGAAAACTTTATGCTTGTTTTTAGCAACCCTCATGGCTTACTGTGTGCAGGGTAGTCCTCTGTTAGACCCCAGAGCCAGGGCAAATACAAGGGATACTGGGGTTAAGATCCTATATTGAAATAAAGAGACATAGATAACTTTGACCTTTAAAAAAAAAAAAGAACCAGTTCTTGGCATCATCGGGGAGATCAACCCTCCACTCTTGTGTCTACACTCCATATGACTAAGTCCCAAACGAAGGGTAACCTTACTCCTGTCTCACATGCAATCAGTACTTCCTAAAGTAGGAAATGTTCTCCTCCTAAACTCTATAGAGAGGGGGTGCAGCAGGGTTCTTTCTTATGAAAGTAAAACTGAGCTTATGAAATTTCCTGTTAATAATCAAAATAAATTGTGAGAGGGGAGGCACTCAGAGAAAAAGAGAAAACAAGGGCAATGCACAGGCCCCTTAGCTGAGGTTCTCTAAGCACAAGTTATAGAACCCCAGATGGTGCTTTTCTGCATTGATGGAAACCAATACAGAGAGAACTAAAGAATAAATTGCTAAGTCCTCTGGATCACAAATTTAGAGCCAGGGGAGATCTCAGAGAGATCTCATCTAGTCTAACCCCCTGAGACTCAAGAGAAGTAAACTGAGTTGCCCAAGGTCACTAAAGGCAAGATTTGAATCCTGTGTCCTTTAATTCTAAAGCCAGTACTCTTTTACTACACCATGCTACCTTTATGAATGCCAGATTTTAGCCTTGAACCTTGATCCCCAAATTGAAAGCCAGAAGGGACCTTATACTTTATCACAGATGAGAAAGTGGAGGCCCAGGAGATTAAATTACTTGCCCAAGGTCACATGATTTATGAAAGACTAGGAAGAACCCTGGGCTTCTGACCTCTTGTCTATTTCTTTTTCTACTATCCTATACTGCATATTCCACCAAAATGAGAAATAACTCTGTGGAAGCAGACACACAGAGGCGAGTTAGATAACTTGACTGTTGACAAGATAGGCAATGGGCCCTATAGAGGAAGGAACTGGCATGATGTCTCAGGTACCAGAAGAGTAACCTTATTCCTTTGATGTTCATCTTTAGATTAGTTTCAGAGCAGAGAAGAGCCATGGGGGAGGTCTTTATGTAGACTCAATAGTACTCAGATGTACAGCCTAATGAAACCAGAAGTTCTTGGCTGACAACTAGCAGGTAATAAAGAGAGGGCAGTCTTATGAAACCCATATGGTGGCGTTCTGGCAAGATACTACTAAGATGAAGGATGGCATCAGGGAGCAAGTGAGTTGACAGGAAAAGTCTCCTTAATTTTTAAGACCAATGTCTCTGAGACATACATTTAACTGTAAAACAGCTCTCAAGACAACCTTTTGTGTGAGGGCATTACTTTATTCAAAAGTACTTACTGAGCACCTATTGTGTTGGGCACTGCACTAAAGGGAAATACAAAATTCAAGATTCCTACCCTGCAGGTGTAATAGCACAGAAGCCCAAGAAGGTAAACTCAGTACAGCTGGCAACAAAGTGAGACGCCTGGTTCTCTCTGCTCTGATCCTGAGAACAGACACTACAGAGCTGTTCTAACAGACAGCATCAGTCCTGGGAAATCGCTGCCCTCAGTTGGACAAAGTGTGTGGATGACCTGGAGTCTACCCTCTGCCCTCTCACCTTCGCTGGCCCTGCACCTTTCAGTGGGTCCCCTTCCTTACTTTTAAAGCCTCCTTATCCCCAGCTGGCCCAACAACAGCCCCGAGGAGCTCATGGACCTCCCGGGGGCCCAACTTTCCACACCTACAAATCTATCATCAGTTTGGCCTAATCAACCCTAAAGTTCCAGGTAGCCCGGAGGCAGGCTCCCCCTTAAGACTTTCGGAAGTGGTTTCTTAGTGAAGTCCCCAGCCAAGGGGGCCCGGGTGCCATTCTCTTACGTCAGTGACCACTTGCCCACCACCTCGGCCTGAGTCCTTGGGGCTCTTCTTCAGCCCCTATTCCACATTCCTATTACAACCCACTCCCCTCTCAGCCTCCTCAAGAGACCTGGCCTGTCATTAGGTCGCCCCTTCCTCACTGCTCGACCCCCCTCACTTCTTTAAACATGTAACCAAATCTATTCCAACAAACAGAAAGCGCTTAATATGTGCTGGACTGGTTCAGGGACCCTTTTCTCCCCGGCCCGGGCCTCCTCGGGGCGCCCTGCTTCAGCTCCGCCAGGGGAGGCTCTTTCGCCGTTAGGCTGCTAGCCTCCTCCGGCTTCTCCTCACCGGTCGCTGCCCACCCAGGCCCCACTCCCCCTCCAGCCTGGGGCCTCGCAGCTCCCTGCGTTCCGGGCCCAGGCCATGGGCCCCGCTTCTCCCCCCTCACCGTTCACCATGCTCCCGTTCCCGGCCCCGGGCGGGGGCCCGCTGGGGGCCGGGGGCGGCTGCTGTTCGGCCGCCGCCGCCTCGATCTCGTCGAGTTCCTTGGCGCTGTCGGGGCAGGCGCGGGGGCCGCCTGACGAGAGGCCTCGCGACTGTCCCTGGCGCCGGAGTGGGGGGGGCGGCAGCGGCTGCAGCCGCTGAGACACCCCGGTCACTAGAACCATGAGCCGCCTGGCGACCGCCATTTCCGTCCCACCTACCCCTGCGCGAAGGCCCGCGCCCGGCTCTCCGTCCCCGCCCCACCGCCGGAGCGCACGCGCGCACGGCCGGGAAGCGAGCGCGAGGCCCAGCAAGCGGAGAGGACCCGCGGCGACCGCGGAAGCAGCCGAAACAGCTCAGAGAGAGCTCAGCGCTCCGCTTTTTCTGGGCAGAGCCAGATTTGGGAGGAGAGAGAGTCCCAGTCGCTAGAGGGCAGCCAAGGACAGCGCCATTACAGCTTTGGGTCCAGATCTTGGGCGGCGTCGGGGGAGGGCTCGGAGCAGAACTGCCCGGAAGGGGAGGCGCCAGTAAACACCCTCCACGTGCCCCCTCCGGCCGGCCCCCTTCCCCCGCGGAGGTAGGGTAGTGGCAGGGTCCCCATTCCATCCTTCTTAGGGGCCGGGGGAAGGCTGGAGCCGACCAACAGAACTGCGTGAGCTCTGACAGAGATGTAGAGGGACCGGCCAATGCCAGTGTCAGGTCAGCCTCCCCATTACACAGCGAGGATCGGGGAACCATAAACTCTCCTCGCCCCTCAAAACACACATCGGAGTAGTATGAGGGCGGGGATGCTCTTTACCTCAGGCTAGAAAACCCAGCCGATCCCTGCCTCCTACAGTGTAGACACTGAAGGGCCACTAAACCATGACTTTCCCTCCGGACTCAGGGTAAGTAGAGAAAGAAGTAAAGTTTTATGACACAGTGCTAAAACTCAGGATGAAGGCCCCCCCAGTCCCTTCTGCCCCCCAAATGGGCAAATTCAGGGCAGCCTACCTTTGCCACCCACACGTTTCTAAAAAGTCAAACTACTCAAGGGTAATATAAACAACTCGGGGGCTAAAGTTGTCGGGTCCAGCCTCCTCCGAAGGCTTAAAAAAGTAGGCTAAGTATGGAATCAAGATGAGAGGGGGAAGGTTTTTTTAGGCATTAGAGAACTGGTCTGAAAAGATAGGTGGTAGCTCCTCTGAAGATAGACCCTGTGACCTGCTTCACTCAGTTGTCACCAGAATGGCAGGATATGGAAAGAGGCCTCTCGGGCAAGGAACGACCCTCCATCACTCGTTTTCTCTAAGAGATGACACCCCAACCTGTGTTCATGAGAAGCCCCAGTCATTATCACTGGAGAGGCAAGGCTCTCAAGTGAAAAAAGTTCCCCACCTCACTATCCTTTTAGGAACCTCCCTACAGGGCTTTCAACTTGTAAAGCTGGTACAGAGTTTCTCCCTAGGGTTTCCAGCCAGTTTTTTGTCATTTGACCCGTTTTCTTGGGAAGCAGAGTGAAAAACCTTATGCACTAGTTAAAGATTCTAGTTTAAGATGTCCTCCAAAGATGAACGATTTGGGTTTTCCGGTGGTGATGGTGGTAGCAATATCAATTGATGTGCCCTTTGGGAACTGAAAAGTTTGCAAATCCAAAGTTGGTAGAATGTTCCTTACAACATATCTCCACTGATGGCAGTTACTGGAGCTTTTGGATTTGGTTTACACAGCATGACACCATGTACCCATCCATAGACAATAATATTAGGCAATGATGATTTGTCAGTTCCTAGGGAGCTCAGGGAGAGAAAAATGCTTTACTGAACTTTTTATTGTACTTATTTCACTTGGGTTATAGGCCTAGCTTTGCCACCAACTAGCTTTATAACTTGGGGCAGGCTCTCTCAATCTATTTTACTCATTGATAAAATGAAGTTATTTTAAAACAAGAGTTCTTAACATTTTTTTTTTTTTACCTCATTGACCCCCTTCTGCAGTCGGCTGAAAACTATGGAGTCCTCATAAGGTCAGATTTTTTTTTTTTAATTCAGAATTGAAGGAAATATTACATTTCCATCAGAAGTTAGTGATAATAAAGACACATTTTTTTTCCCTATCCAAGTTCACAGAATCCCTGAAATCTATGTGGTAAAACCTATGGACCCCTTATCAGAATAATATTTTTAAAACTTTTTAAAAATGCTAAATTTCAGTTCACAATTACTGAAAATTAAGATATAATTTTTCCCCCATCCAAGATCACAAATCTCATGAAAGCTTTCAAGACTCCATAGTGGTCCATGGACCACTGGAAGTTTATGACTGCCACTGGTATGGCAAGACAGTAAAGAAATTGAGCTCAGAGAGATGGGACGCTCCATTATCCAAGGCTCCAGGGGTCCCAAACCAAAGCCTCTCCTAGCAGGAAGCTATTACCGGAGGTCTTATTCACCTCAAGCCTAGGGTTGCTCCCCCAATGTTCTGAGAAATGCTGGCCCTTCTGCCTACAAGAAACGAAAATTCTGGAAGAACAGCAGATGCATGGGCGAGAGTTCTTGATAACCATTTCTAGATTGAAAATCACATCAGTGACTGAATCTGAATAATAGGTAAACCCAGTGTTGCTTAAAAACAGTCTTGAGGTCCTTTTCTTGAAGCTGAAATAAGTAATTTGAAAGAACCCAACTTTGGAGGGACAAGTTGAAAGGCCTCATAGAGTTTGTATGGCTTGGGAGGAAGCCTGTATAGGTCCAGGATCTTTAGCTTTGGGTCATATCAAGAAGGTCACAAAGTTTCCATGGAAAATGGAAAGTCCAAATGACAAGGTGCTTCAGTCAAGAATCAGAAAAAAAGACATGTAATTCTAAGGGTCAAATGAAAGGATTCCTTTGTTGATGACCAGG
This sequence comes from Pseudochirops corinnae, assembly GCA_028646515.1. NCBI lineage: Eukaryota > Metazoa > Chordata > Mammalia > Diprotodontia > Pseudocheiridae > Pseudochirops > Pseudochirops corinnae. The sequence goes on along the minus strand of CM053590.1, from coordinate 75,670,443 downwards.
CAGGGAGGGAGGGAATGAGCATTTATATAGCACAGACTATGTGCTAGGCACATACTATCTCATTTGATACAGAATGAATCAGAATACAATTGGATAGCAGGGGACTCAGGTTAGGTTTGTTCATGTGGCAAAAGAAATTAAAAGTCTTTATTGCCCAGCAAAAAGTCATTATTCATTATTTCTTTACACTTAGTACACATCCTAACCTATTAGTGACATTATGTTGTCCATATTACTAATTTTTGCTATTCAGTTATTTTTCAGTCTTGTCCAACTATGTGACTCTGTTTGGGGTTTTCCTGGCAAAGACACCAGAGAAGTTTGCCATTTCCTTCTCTAGCTCATTTTACAGATGGGGAAATTATGGCAAACAGGATTAAGTGATTTACCCAGGGGTGGCCCTGCTAGTAAGTGTCTGAGGCTAGATTTGAACTCGGGGAAGAGGAGTCTTTCTGACTCCAGGTTGGTACTCTATCTACTGTGACACCTAGCTACCATATTGCCATATTACTAATGAGAAAAGGTAAATTTGACCATCCTCCCCCCACCAAAAAAGTTGATCAGATCATTCTGTGACCATATGATCTTTTTTCTTCCTTCTTTGTTTTGGGTTGATTTTTTTTTGGTAAGGCAAGAATTAAGTGACTTGCCTTGGGTCACGTACCTAGAACATGTCAAGTGTCTGACGCCAGTACTTTATCTACTGCGCCACCTAGCTTGAATTTGTATCCCACTGGTACTTAGCACTGTGTCCAGCACATACTAAGTACCACTTAATAGATGCTTATTGACTGAAAGAGAATAAATGTTGAGGCTACTGAATATCTAAAGTTGATTTATTATTGGTTTTAAATAAGACTTCCCATTTCCTGGCTGGTGTGGACATTTGGGTTATGTGAGATAATAGCTCTACCCCTTCAAAATACCAAATTTTGAAAGGAAATATCTGGATACTTTTACAATTGGCTTTAGTCAGCACATTTAAAGAACTGTGTTCAGTTTTGGACACAACATTCTCTGAACAAATAGGCATGTCTTAAAGAAGGTGACAAAACCATGTTGTATAAGGAAAGGTTAAATAAACTAGGGATAGTTAGCCAAGAGAAGAGAAAACTGAGGGGAGATGAATTTACAATTTACAAATATATTAAGGATTGTCCCACAGAAATATGATTAGATCTACTCTGTGAAGCTCCAAAAGAAAGCACTAAGACCAATGGGTGAAAATTGGGCATATTTTAGCTCAATTTAAAATAGAACTTATTAACAATAAGCGTTCCAAAAATGGGAGAAGTTGGTCACAAAGTAGTGAGTTTCCCAGTATTATAAGTGTTTAAGTGAAGGCTGCCTAATCACCTGCTACAAATGTGGAAGGGACTCTTAAATAAGATAGGATGTTGAAATTAATCACCTCTAACATCTACTCTTAGAGTCCCCTAGAGGTCCATTTTAACTACCATTTTTTATGTTCTTAGAATAAGAGGACGGGTGTTGGTGACTAAAACAGTATGTCCAGATATGAATTATTTCACTTATGTTTCTTCCTCAAGTAATTTTCTAAGACTTGGTGGTTGAAATTAAGTGAGTTCCCACACCAACAAAACCACAGATGCTTGTTGTGTTGACTTATGTTTCTTCCTCAGAAGAAACTATGGGGAGGTTGTCTAAACTTCCAGCAACAAAATTGAAAATTACGTATTTTAATATCTTAACTACTAGTAAACTAAGGTGTGACCATGGCCAGTGACTTCCCTTCTCTAGGCATGGGTTTCCTTATTTGAATACCAGAGATTGCTACTAACCTGCTTCCTTTTGTGGATACAGAGAGCAGCAAAATCTGTGGGAAACACATTCTTGCAAAAATAAAGTTCTAAGGAAATTCTAAACAATCATATTGCTGTTAAGGATTTGAATCTGCTGCTTCTGTAACATAGAAGCATATATATGAGTGTTTGCTTTTCTAGCTAAGAAAAAGAAAAAAAAGGGATGGCAAAGAAGCACACATCTGTGGATGCTTTCTGGAGGCATGGCTGTGAGGTCAGCAAGTATGGCCCAGGTAACTGTCAATCCATAGAATACAAAGCAGCTCCAGGCTTCTCTAAAGGCCACTGGCCAGCACTGAGCAAAATCAACAACTTTAGGGCACATGTAGTGGCCTTCCTACCACACATGCTCAAGGAGGCATTTCCTGACCATGGGTTGCCATTAATACCCACAGTAACTATTTTCAAGCTAAGCCAAAGAGCATCTGTTGCTCTGACAGCCACTCACCTGCCATGTTGGAAATGTTAACATTCAGCCTTTTTGACTTACAGGGCATTTTAAGAAAGAAAAAAAAAGGGCAATCAACTCTTTTTTTTGGGGGGGGTAAGGGGAAGGGAGGGGATGGCATTTCTTTAAAACACTCAACTCAACTCAACTCAAACAGTCAGATGGACCGCATCTCCCTCTTGGTGCCAAGCTTATGTTTGGAAGGAGCTTTGTAGAATGGAGACTATAGGATAAATTTAATAACATTTATTATTGAAAATGGAGTGTTCTCTTACTCCCAAGCATGTTTCTTGGTATTCATAGCCTACAAAGCACTTTACAAACATTTACTAAAGCTGATACCACCCACTAGACAAATGCATAGTAAATATGAACAGATAATCTCAAAGTTGGATGGAAACCATCTCTAAGGCATTCAGGAAGAAGCTTGATTGGAAATGGTAATTTAAAAGGCTGAAAGGGACAATAGGCATCACTGATTTTTTATCAGTTTTAAAAAATATGAAGGAGGAAGGGGGGAGGGCATGTCTTAGGTTTTAGTTCCAGGTCTGCTTAAGGCAAGCTATTCTACTTATCTGGGGCTTCTTGAAATAGCCTCCACAAACAAAAGGGGAACTAAATTCATTGTCAATAAAGTGCTTTGAGGTTACTGAATAAGTAATGAGCAAGACTCCATTACTAATGGTGTCACAATGCATCTTTTAAGCCTTCCAAGAATAAGATGCAGGAGACTTGGCTAAGTTAAAACCCTTTGTACCCATTCCTGCAGCATGCTTAGTGCTCTCTTCTCAGTGCTATATGTACCATGCATAAAGGGAGCGAGGTCCTAGGATATATCCCAAATGCCAAGACTCATACTGGCTTTTCCTCCATCCCTGGCCACACAAGGGGGGCCAGAAGAGACAAGTGAGGTCTAAATCACATGGACAGATGTGAACTGGATCCTTTGAGACTTAGGCTGTTTTCCTTATATTCCTTCCTAAAAACTCCTACCACCTTGGCAAAAAAATTTCACTCTGCTTGCCCCCACTATGGACCCTAGACCGAACAGGTGCTGGAGACCAGGCTCCTCTCTTACCCCGAGAGATGGTCCCTCCAGGGGCTGGGTTGACACACATCGGTGGAAGGCGGGGTGGGGGGAGCTTGCACTGACGCTGCCTGTGCTGGGTCCGATCTGGGGAAAAAGAGAGGTTTTCAGGGTGACAATGGTCTTATCAGTTCCAGTCACTTGGGAAATTTCATATGCTCCAGAAGAACTACCCACTATAGGGCTAAATCTGAAGCATCTACCCAGGGATGTACGCCTTTTTAATGTGACTTCTATACATAAGGGGTATGTGGAGGGCTGAGGATGGGGAACAAATCACTGCAGAAATAAGGAAATTGTTTTATCTAGAGGCTAAACTCTGTGGTATCTGAAAGGCAGCATGAGGGAATGGGAAGAACACTGTACTAGGAGTCCAGGAAGTTGTAGTTCCACCCCTAAGGAATGATGTGACACTGGACAACTTAAAGAGACCTAGTTCTCTCATTTGTAAAATGGAGATATTTTACTCTCCCTATTTGTCTCACAGTGTTGTTGTGAGGATCAAATGAGATAATGGGTATCAAAGTACTTTGAAAAAAGTATAAAGGACTTCCAAAGGTAAGGAATTATTTTTCTTAATAAAGCCACGATGACATTCCTATGTGTGTTTTGAGTTCCCAATTGCTCTTACCCTTCAAACTTCCTTCTTTCCCTCATGAGCCACGCTGAAGAAGCCTTAACAGGAAAAGGTGCTGGCCACTGACAATTTTTAGCAATATTTTCATTCTTTCTTCCAAAACAGGTGCTAAGTAATGAATGGTCAGAATGGTATACACCTGAGAAAGATCATCTAGATGAAGAAACTTACAGAAATAAAGGACCAGGGGAAGTAAAGCCAGTCCTACCACTGATGAATTGTGGTCACAAACAATGCAACCTCTCTATTATCACCTGTCTACATGTCAAAGGAGGACCATTCCCACCAACCATCAATGGGATGCTGAATAAACACAATCCATTTATCTATGTACAAACATGTGTAGATAGATAAGAGTAAGCCCTATCATTATTTGATAGTTATGCACATCAGCTTGGATAAGCACTTTTAACATTTATGGGATAAGGTATAAAAGTTAAAAATAGTACTTGTCCCTAGGACTGAGAATTCACCTGATCCATGTAATTCAGGAGCTATATGCCTTCCTATTACACGTTTATCATTTTTCATTGTCTCATACAAATGCTTCTACTAAAAGTCATCATCAGGGGTTGGTGTTGAGCCTGGGTTTTTGAAGGCTACGTCAGCAGAGTTCAAGTTCTGATATGTTCTATCCAACTGGAAAGTTTTGAGTATGGGCCTGATGTCCAAGGATCAGTTTATTTAAGTCGAGATAATTCAGCAACAGAGGTTTGGCCACTGTAAGTTGAAGTTTTTCAGTCACAGAAAATGACAGAGGCCGTCAACTCAGTTTTAGAATGAGGTTCTTAACCTTTTTTTGGTCAGGGACCTCTTTGGCAATCTGGTGAAGCCTATGGATCTCTTCTTAGAATGTTTTAAAATGCATAAAATACATATGATTAGAAAGGAAACCAATTATCTTAAAATAGAATTGTCAAAATATTAAAGCAAAAAAACAAGTTCATGGACCCCAGAGTGAGAACTGCTGGTGTAAAGGGAGCAAACAAAGCAACAAAATCACATATCTTTTAAGTATTAAGCCAATGAGAAAAGACCCTTCTAGTTTTTTGCTCACTGACCCTGATGTGATTCCCAGGACATTAAAGTACCAGAAAACCAGATATTTGTATCTATGCTGATAAGTGGCAGGAACTGGCTACTTGTCAAGAATTCAATGGTCATACTTCAAAGCTGACTACAGCTGTATGGGTACTAACTCACCGACACAAGAGGTCCCAGCACAAAACCAGAAGTGATCTCTTCCTTCTCTGAACTCTGATAGCCCTCATTATCTGTACCACTCAAACTGTAGTTCTCATATACTACACTGTAATGATTTGTATACATTCATCATCCAACTACATCACAAATGTCTGCAGGGGGAACTGTTTTGATTTTCCATAGCAACTAGTACAGGGCCTTACATGCACGGTAATCAATAAATACTTGTTGAATGAATTAATGAACTAATGCTTCTCTCAGAACAAGAAAGCAGACTGCAGGCTGGGACCAAGCAAACCAATACTGGTTTGTATGTTTTTCAATAAAGTTTTTTTGAATTTTAAAATGTAAAAACTATTTTTAGCCAAGGGTCCCTTGGTTTGCCACTTAGACTAATCAATAAATCAACAAACATTTATTTAGTGCCTGCTTTAAATTCTCAAAATCTTCCTCCTAAACCTCATCCTGACACGGAGGTAGCCCTGGGTTTTCAAAGGTTATACCAATGGAGCACAAATTCTGATAATTCTTACCAAACTGGAAAGGTTTCACGTACAGGAACGGTGACAGACATTGCATCTGCTGTCTGCTGCCTAGTCTAGATAAGTATGGAAAGATTCATCACCACAAGTCTGAGTACCAGGTGATGAGCTTTTTGGTCACAGCAAGTTTTTAAGGGGCTGTAACCTGGAGGGGATAGCCACAACGATGAAATTATAAATTTCTCAAAGTACGGAGGTAACAGGTTATATGACAAGGAATACAAAGAACAACATAGTCCTTAAAAGGCTGACCATCTAGTTCATGAAAGACATTAGGGAAAACACTAAACAATTTACAAAAAAAATTAAAAATCAACACACTAATAGAATAAAACAAGTCATTACATGATTTGTTGCCAAATAAATGGCACAAACAAGTTCTATAGGATTTCTGAGGAAGGAGAGATCACAGTGGTTAAGAAAACTCCACAAAGAAATTGCTTTATTCTGAGCCTTGAATAACAGCATTAGGGAAGGCTTTGCAGGAGAAAATGGGTAAGCCAGGGTGGCTAAAGAGTTTTAGAAAAGTCTCTTTACCTACCATCTATCAGCAATGCAGCTAGAAATTAAAGAATTACATATTTTGCTAATGATTTTTCAGCCTAAAGTTAGATAAACAAATTTAGATGTGGTTAAATTAAGGTATAACATCAAACAGTATTCTATAAATGTGAATAGAACCCAACTGCTAAGCTGAATTTAAATAATGCTACTTCTTTAGAAGGCTTGAAAATTTAGCAGATTGCTGATAAATGTAGGGAAATAGTAAATCCTAGGACAGTCTCTCTCAGAGCACCTTTTGAGATATGTAATGAGTCATGTGATCATGACTCAACTGTATTGTCCACTATAATCATGAAAAAAATGTGTTTCTCTGGGAAGATGAAAAAAAAATCACTCAATTTTTGCAAGTAACTGAAAAGAGTCAATGATTCATCTGTGGACAAAAACAATCTATTGATGAAACTTGAATTTAAAGTCAGATTACTGTTGGCCATAATAACTTTAGATTTGATTATCTCCAACCTAGGTACAGAACTAACTAATAAAAGCAGGGAAGTGAATAATTTCCGGAGGAGATGACAGCAAGAGGTAAAAGCAGCAGAAGCAAAGAACACAAGGAAAAGATGTTTTGAATTTTTACACAAGTGATAACTAACTGAACCAATCATTTTTCTTGCTCCCATATAACTACCAGCATAGCTTTCTAGTTATACTAAGGGTAATAACCTGATGTGGGATTTAGGAAGGTCCATACACCTTTCCTTTGTGAGGGATATCTTGGAGGCTGGGTAGTGTGTTTTCTATAGGTTTCTCAGATATATGCACATCAATAACTGGCATCTCAAAGCTATTAGAATGAGGATCAGCACTTTGAACTCAGTATAGGTTTCAGTGATTAAAGGCCTTAAAAAAAGGCAACTGGTTAATGTTGCTGAAACACTGAAAAGCAATATTTCACAATAATTCACTAGGGAGGCAGCACTGACTCAGGTAAAAAAAAACAACGGACCAAGGACCAAGGACCAAGAAGTTAAAACTTAGCTTCTGGTCCCGCCTAAGTATGACTTAATGTGTGACCTTCCCAACTTCTAATTCTCAATCTCCTTACATTTGAAATGGGGATTAAAAAGGGGGTGGCTAGTTGGCACAGTAAGTAGAGCACTATCCCTAGAGTCAGGAGGACCTGAGTTCAAATCTGGCCTCAGACATTTAACACAAAACTAGCCATGTGACCTTGGGCAAGTCACTTAACCCCAGTTGCTCTACCTTCCCCCCTCCAAAAAGCAAAAAAAAAAAGGGGGGGGGATAAAAATCTGTCTTACCTATCTCATTAAGGTTGCCATAAGAATCAAATGAGATAAAGGTTGAAAGTACTTTGTAAAATACAAAATACTATACAAATGTAAGGCAGTGAAAGTTATTTTGATTTTCCTCTTACCCTGACACACACATGGTTCTTACCTTTTCTAAATGAGTCCAGGCTAAACATCTCTGTCAAAGTGAAAAAACTGGTATCCTGAGAAGGAAGATTGAAAGATAGGTCAATATGCTTGGCCTAATGACACCACATAAAATAGAAAGCTTTGTTCAAAGAGAAGACAAAGGAAGGTCTCCACTAATAAGCTCAAATCATTTTCACTCACGCTAAAGATGGACCCTCCAGTACAAAACTGGACTTCTCCAATTTTGATAAGTTTTCTTCTGTTCAAAAGCCACAGAATGACTATTAAATACTATACTCCAGAAATCAATATATTTCAGTAAAGAAGACTATCATTTAAGAGTTATAATAATAACTCATTTTTATAATATTTCATGACTTACAAAGCATTTTCCTTACAAAAATCTTACAACATAGGTAGTAGAAGCACTACTCCTTTTCCAGATAATGAAACTGAGTCTGAAAAAATGTATTGTTTTCAGATTGCTTTCAGATTATTCCGAGAAGACCTCTCCAAATTGTTGTTAGGAACAGGACTAAGAAATATAAACTAACTGGCTTAGTGAACTTTGTCTACATGTAGTTAAGTTTCCAGGAACTGATTTGCCCTGTAAGACCTTTCTTAAATGGGGGCAAATAGTACTATAATTACTGGTAAAACTTATTTTTTTAAAATGAACCCTTTAGTCGCAATAGATTAAATCAAAACAAAAATTCAAATCCAACAAACATTTATTGAGCATCTATTGAACTAGGTTTTAGGGATACAAAGAAATGCAAACACCACTGCATCAAAGGAGCAAACATTCCATTGGGGTCCACTGTGATTCCAAAAAAAGTACAGAGCAACTAAATAGAAAAATAAGTTTGTTTCTTACATTTTTAAAGCAATTAAGAAATTGTGATAGATCACTGACTTATCTGGCTCTAGACAATTTCTTGTCACTGGAAACCAATTCATCCCTCCCACTAAACCTCTGGGTGTTTCCATTTAGCTCAGCCATTGGTCATTAGAGCCAGTGAGAGTAGGCCTGGTGTTGTTGGAAACTGCCATACCAGGATGCTTTGTATTTCTGCTTGTTTCGGATGCTTTCTACAAAGAGGTGGGGGGTAGAGGGAAAATGGCTAATAGGTCATGTCAAATTAAAACTCAACTGCTGATCTCCTGCTGGTTTTTCCTTTGCGTCATAAATCCACAAATTCTCATGTTTGCCCCTGAGCATTCCAAACCTAGGAACAATTTTAGAAACTAGAAAAATAAACATCCCAGTGATAAAGCATTTTTATACTTAAAACAACCAAAATAAAAAAACATGCCACAAAATCCTCATTTTCCAGATGTTTTATTCCAGTGTAATTTAGCCTGAATGAGACTTTAGTAGGGATTTATACCTGAACATTACCTACTGTTCTTATCTGTTCTTAGGTCACATTTTCTTATGTGTTGCATGGATAAGAATTTTAAGTTTGTAACAGGTCTGTCCCAATTATGTCTTCCTTTCTTGGGATAGTGTTAATGTGAGTATTAGCATGTGGTAAGAGAAAAAAACTTACTTCCCTGAGCACTTTGTTTGTACTTGTCCTTTAAAAATTTAGCACAGTTCTGCCCAACTATCCTCCAATCAGAGGACACTCCTTGAGGATAGAGAGTATTAGTTCATCTTTGAGTTCTACTAACATGCACATAGTATGCACTTAATAAACATTTGCTGAATTCTTGTCAAATGGAAATACAGATACAGTGATTTGTTTTAGAAAATATAATTCTATGCCTATACAGAGCAGCTACCTATTAACCCACAAACCTCTATTATCTTGGGTTCTATCTCTTCTATGTTAAATATATATGTTAATGTAGCACTTTTCCTTTAAATTTAACTATAAATCACATCATACATTTAAGAAGTCAAAGCATGATCATAAAATCTAAAGCACCTAAAAGGATCAATCAACCAGTAAGTATCTATTAATTAACTACTATGTACCAAGTTTTTATTTGAGTTCATTACTATAGAACAGTTACTTTAAAATCCATTCCATCCAAATCCATTTTTACTCTATATGATCTGGGAATAAATTCACCATATCACAAATGATACTGTACTCAATTAACAAACTTTCTTATATAGCTTTTCATAGCAAAAAAAAATTTTTTTTTGGCAACAGGCCAGTAGGGTTACAGGCTTCAGTAGTGTTTCTAAATGTACACTTGAATTTTTGTTTTTAATTAAAAAGTATCAATCACCTCATTCCATACTAACTAGGTCTCATTTTCCAATCTCTTCTCAGAGCTGATATCCTGGGAGGTTCCACACAGTTAAAATTAAGTCATTCCACAGGGTGCACAACAAAGAAAAAATTCAAGACAAAGCTGTTTTCCTCATTATATAATGGATAGATAGCTGTATACTGATATACAAATAGCTTGGTTCAGAATCTACTGTGTCTCTTTAACCATTTATAGACAAGTGAAGTTTTATTATGCCAATATTCCCTGCAAATGAACCATCACTCAACTCTAGCCAGATTCATTTTCAGATGTCTCTATTTTGTGATCATTTAAAAAAGCATACATTCCCTTTAAATTAGTCATAAATGGATTTTATATCTGTCTAGTACTTTGCAGTATGAGTAGGCTATAAATTCATCTTGTTTCATTAAATCAACTTACCTTACAAGATCAGTGAAAGTCTCAGATTTCTACAGCTTTTGAATGGGAAGTAAATTCTCTCTGTCCTATTCTTCATCACCAAGCTGGGCCTCCTCCTGGGAAGTACAATGCTGGGTCACTAAAACAGCAGCCCACGCAGAGAGTGAAAGTTGTTCCTGTCACTGAAACTCATTTACCAACTCTAACAACAAGGACAAGTTCAGTTAGTGGCATTAACTACTCGAGACTATAAAGGTAAACATGCTAGCTCAGGCTAACTTAAGGGCCTAGCACACCCTACTCTCCTCCCAAACTTTGGATCACCTTATTCCAATCATTATAGCAGCCATAAGGAAAGAGCACGTCAATCAGATAAGGCTTTTATACCCTAAAATAATTTCCCCCAGAGGCATTCTGCTACAGCAGCACCTTATCCTTAGGCAAAGTGTTTTGAACCATGATTTCATAAAAATTACAATGTGGACTCCACTGACCTAGTTAGAGATTATATAAAGCCACCATCCCAGTCCAGACAGGCATTTTCTAGGGAGTGGGGGGAGGGAGAGGAAAGATAGTGTTGCAGCCTAAATATTTTTTTTCTTTTAGATAGAGGTCTTAAAAAAAATGAAATGAACATTTTCAGAAGGGTTGCCTAAACTTTTCCTGCATAGAGTAATTCACTCAAAAGCCTGGGAACAGGACAAAGCTGAAATAACACAATGAGACTAGTATGAGTTTTAGAAGGTAGAGAGAACCAGTAGAGATAACAGATCCCCGCAGAGTATATAGCAACTGATTAGAATAGCTACAGTGGGGACAAACAGTTCTGGCAAGTCATCCATCTAACAAAGAAAAAGAACCTACCAGTAAAGCTTTAAGTACCAAACAATTCACCCTGACAACAGCCTTCTCTTCCTGCCATTTCAGATCCTCTAGGAACTAATGCTAAGTAATCCTCTAAGATTATTTTAAGACTGCAAGAGATCTTCTAAGAAACTAGTGATAAAACCTCGATGTAGTGTACCATTTCATACTATTTTTTGCTAGCTATCAAGACATTTTGGACAATTTGCTATCTGCATCTCAGCTGCCACCAAGGTCTTAAAAAATAACAAGGCCCAGAGGAATGAAAGGGAGTGTGGTGTCAAAGGATGATGGATCCTGCAGGCCTTTCCTAATAAATTAGATCAGGGGAAAAAATGCAATGTCCCAATGAGAAATACATTGACACCATGAGCAACCTGGGAATTTAGACTACGGATTCCAAGGGAATAAAGTAGACCTACCAAGACGAAGGGGCTCATTGCAAACAAAGGACTTTGCAAGCTCTGGGCCACCCCCAGCCAAATGGTTAAAATAGCCTAGGGCCAACAAAGGCTACTTTATGCACCAGGCCTCCACCCCGCCCCCCCCCCCCATACCCCTTAGGGGAGAATATCCGCAGCCAAACAAAGAACCCTGCATGCACCCGGGTCCCCTAGGGAAGTAGCCGATGTAGCTGGTGGCAGATACAGGGGCTGGCCCCTACACGCTGGGCCTCCCCCTAAAGAAGTGGTCCAGGCACATCATGGCAAACAAAGGTTCCAGGATGCACCGGGCCTTCTCCACTCGTGCAGCCGAGGTGCTCGAAGAGGGCAGACCAGGCTTCCCAGGCCACGGACCTGGCTAGGACTTTCTCACACGGGTCGGCGCCCCACCCCCGCACCCCCTCCGGGAACGGGCCGCAGGTGCTGTTTCCCCCAGCTCCAGGGGTGCACCGGGGCCTTCCTGAGGTTGCTCCTTCTTCCCCTCAGGAGATCGGCGGGAGCCTGGGCCAGGAAGGATGGGGCTGCAGGCCTCCCCGAGCTGCCCTCTGAGCATCAGGGGCTCCCCCCACCCCCGGAGGTCCCAGGATGTGGGACCCTGCCCAGCCCGACCTCGGCTTCCCTCCGGATGCCTCCCCAGGGCTCCATGGCAACGGGCGGGTCGGACTCCCGCCTCTTAACTGTCCCCATCCCAGGTTGGATCCCCCTGGTGGGGCCCAGGATGCCCGGCCTGGTCCCTGGGGCCTCCCCGCCTCCCGCTCTCTTCAAGAACAGGGGAAGAGCCCCGGGGGGCTTCTCCTACCCCAATCCCCTCCCCCGACCCCTCGCCGCGGAGGCACGCCACGGGGGGAGAATAAAAAGCACAATTCACCTGTTGTTACAGATGTGAAACAAACCTCGGTGTAACGCGCATGAGCCACTTCCACCCAAGTAGGACTACAATTCCCACAAGCGGCAGCGCGGCTTCTTCCGGGTCACGTGGCGGAAGCAGCCCTCTGACCCTCCCCTTTCTTTTTTCTTTCCCCTTCTCCTTCCTTTCCTCCCCTCCCCCTTCCACGCTTCTTCTTCCCCACCCCCCCACCCCCCACCCGGAGCCAGTCTTGCTAGTTAGTTCCCGGGGGGTCACGAGCACTGAGCTCCCAGCCGGCACCTCCAAACGGCCACTGAGGCTCGCGTGCGCCACCAGACCAACCCGTGAGGAGGAGGCCGGCCCCGAGACCCAATGAGAAATGGGCCCAAGACGGGCTGGGGGCGGGACATCCTGTGTGACACTTCGGTCCTTTAGCGGTGAGGGGGGGCTGGCGCCGGCGCGCGGAGCCCGGGCCGCCGAGGGGAGTGGGCCAGGCGACGGGCAACAGGTAACGGGGTCCTGAGGCGATGACTGGATCTGCCCCCTCCCTTACAGCTTCTCCGCTCCCCGTTTTCCCTCCCAAGCACCCCAAGCAGTTGGGGCCGGGGACCCTTTCTCCACGGGTTGCCCCTCCCCACTTCCTTTAGCGGCCCCTCCCCCCCACCCTGCGCGAGACTTGGCCCCACCCTCTCAGGGGTAACCTCCAATCCCCCAGTCCCCCACCCCCAGTCCCCCACCCCCAATCCCACACATCACCAGCCGCCGCCTCCGCAGCACCCTTGTCTAGCCTCCAGTTCTCACCTAAAGCCCCTTCCCTCTCCCTGGGGTCCTCATCTCACGATTGCCAAAAGACATAGTACCTGCCCCAGCCCGAGGACCCTTCTTATCCAGGGTCCTCTCCAGGCTCTGCTTCCGACTCCTCCCCACCCGCTGGCATTTTCCAGCCCACTCCCATCCCTTTCCATCCCTACCCCGCCCTTTCTAGCCACTGTCTAGGATGGAAACCCAGAAGATCCTGAGCCCTTTCTCCGTTCACTTGTTTCCCTCATCCCCAATCCTACAGCGAATTCATCCTTAATATTCTCCTCCTAGGGTTTTGGTTGTTTGGTTTCTTCACCCCTTTCCCCCCGCCTTTTCCCTGGATTTCCGGGAGCTCAGAGGTGTTGCTTTTGACAATTCTGGTGACTCCCATATTCCTGCCTTGAGCATGTGAGTGGGGACGTGGGTCAGCTTCACATAGTCTTAGGCCATGATGCCCTTGGGAAATGTCAGTATCCAGAATTTCATGGCTCAAGTTTCAGGTTTCACTGGAATTTTATCGAAAAATTGATGGTAGTAGTTCAATCCAAGTTAAGGGTTCAGAGAAGGGAAGATACTGACGTATCCTTTAAGATATGTGTCTGATTGGATATGGGGAACATGAAGTTATCGCTACACCATTCTGTCTTAATAGATGAGCAATATAAATGCATTTCATTCTTGAGTGTGTTTTGGCTTGTGGGTCTCTTGATACATGAAACAAATATTCTTGAAGCAATGGCTTTATCTAATGAGGCACATTGAAAGAACCAATTATACTAGGGCGAAATTGTCCTGTTTCCTGTTACTGGTTTATTTTCCTTATTTTGTCCTTTAAAAAAACCCAACTTTACAAAAGTCTTGTCTCCCTTTGTTCTCTCTCTTAAGAAAAGCATCAATTGCACCCAGTCTTCTTCTGTGCCCTTCTAAAACAGATCTTTGTTCCTGTAGTACAAGTTATCATGCAGCCTAGTTTTCTTGGGGACTTGTACTTTTTTGGTGATAAGACTTAGTTGAAAATTTTTTAATTATCTATTGAAGAGCTCCAGTCTGAAGGAGCTGAAACCAAAGAAAGGCTACTGATTGAGAAACCTAATTTCATGCTGTTACTTGATCTATATAGCTTCTTCCCCAGGAGTCAGCACTGAGAATGACAGTCAACAATTTAATAACCTAGGCTGACCTCAGGAACTGTACATCTCACAACTTTTAGGCCTCTGACCTGAATTTTAGTAATTGATTTGTGGCAGAATTATTAGATCAACACACTGAGTGATTTTTGTTAATCAAGAAGTACTTATGAAATATTTACTATGTACCTGTGCTGTGCTAAACATAGAGGATACAAAGAAAAAGCCTAAACAATCCAGAGATCAGTTATGATACTCTCCAGGAGTCATCTTTTTCCTAATAAGATCTATAAAATTGAGCAGGTTTTTTGACTTAGGCATAATAGATATTTTCTGCAGGACTGCAATGAGCTGTGCATTTCTGTTTCTCTTTTAGTCAAATAAAGCTCTACTTTTAAGCTGATTTTTTGGACTTGTTCTTTTCTTAGAAGTGTGCTGTACATAATAGGCACTTAATAAATGTTTCTTTAATTTGGATTATTCTCGGATCTTAGATTTAGAACTAGAAGGGGAAATTAAAGTCCACCTAGTCCAACCTCACTTTAAAAATGAGGAAATTGAATAAGTGACCTAACCAAGGTTACACAGGTTAGTAAGGAGAAGAGCAGGAATCTGAATCCAGGTCCTCTGATTTAAAATCCAGAGCCTTTTCACTCACTATACCTAGAAAAAGTGACCCTAACCTTTGCAACTCTTCATTTTTTGGAAACCATTGAGGCAAATAACTGATAACTCTGAGATAGGTAGTATATTAGTAACCCTATTTTGCAGATAAGAAAACTGAAACATAGAGAACTTAGGTAAATTTGTTGCAGTCACATTTAGATAGTACAAGACAGAGTCAGTGAACCCAGAACTTATGAACTTAGGTCTGGTACTCTGGAATATTTCTGAGGAGCAAGGAGATTGCAGTCATGGGGCTAACATGGTTTTGTTGGTCTTGTTTTCATTTCTTAGAGCCAGTAAACAAAGGTGGTAGGTACTAGATCAGGATTGTGATGGAGGGTAAAACCAGATTCACGAGTGTTATCGACAAAGGACTGCAATGAATGGTTTAGAAAGGATGCTGCTGTGAGAAAGGAGAGACCTCTATGTGAATTCCAACTCTGACCCAGCTGTGTAGCCTTGGACCAGTCATTTTACCTCTGCTCTGGAATTTCCTTGCTTTTTAAAGTAAGGATAATATTTACATTACTCCCTTCTGAGGGATATTGTGAAGAAAGTACTTTATAAACCTTAAAACAGTGTAGAAATGTGAGATAACTTTTTATCATTTGGAATAAGCTGTTTGTTTCTACGTGACATTTTTGTTTTAATTGTCTTATCTTTCAAATAGTACACTCATGGCCTCAATACATTTGTAATGGCAATTTTAAAAATTCATGAAATATATAATCCCCTTCTCAGGTTCAAATTACTTTGCTAGTTGCTGTGAGAGATACAACATTTATATAGGTTTCAGTCTCTGTCTTCATAGAACTTACACTCTAAAATGTTGATAAAGCATAAAGATAGCTCATCAAAATAATTTATGATAAATGCTCTGAAGTACAGTATAAAATGCTTTGTGAACTCTAGTATAAAAGGGAGATACCACTAGAGATCTCTTTGTTGACTTGGATTCATTAATGTCCTTTCAGTATGGATATTCAATCCACCTAAATATATAAGCATTCCTCCAATATTTCTCCATCTTTCCACAAACTTAGCACAAAAGACTGGTTCAACTCAAGATTCTGTTTTTATATATATACCCCCATCTATTAATACCTTCCCTCCCACTAAATGACTTTGTATCTATATTTTATTTACCTATCTATGTGTAAGATATATATAGATATAGATATAGATACAGATATAGAATCTTCCCTAACTAGACTAAAAGCACCTTAAGGTCAGGGACTTTTGCAGTAGTCACCCTAGCACTTAGCATGAATGCCTGATACATAAATTCTTAAGAAATGCTTGTTCATTAGTTGATTGATTAACTAATACCATGCTAATATGTATTTGTACTACAGGGTAGCTTTCTTATTATGATAACATAGCTACCAAAAAAGGAAATAAGATGAGTTTGTCATAACTTTTGGTGAAGATTTTTGGTAAAGTAATCCTAGCTCGAAATGATCCTTTTTTTCCTTAAATATTCCCAAACATATTTTAAATGGTTTGCTGTAGAATTTTTCTAGAGATTAACATCAAGTTATTGTACTTCTATCTTTTCCCAGATTTTCCTTTTTCACATTTTTCAGAATTGAGACATTTGCCTTTCTCAGTTCTTATGAGACTGAGTTTATGATGTTAGTGGTTCAGCAGTTAAAAGATTATACAACTTCTCTATGTGTACTGGGATGAAATTTCTCAGGACTAAGAGATTTTCTTATTGTCACTTTATTTATTTTCATTTCCTTTGTAGCCATATTTATCCCACTCTTTCCAGTTTCACAATTCTTCTTTTTGGAGGTAATTGGGGTTGTGACAGGGCCATACAGCTAGTATGTGTCTGAGACTGAATTTGATCTCAGGCCCTCCTGACTCCAGGGCTGTTGCTCTATCCACTGTACCACCTAGCTATCCTGTTTATTCTTTTCTAATAAAGAAGATATATAAGCACAATTGAAGTTTGATAATAGTCTCTGTCATCTGAATTCAAAAAACTCTTGAGTATAGCCAAATTTGTTTTTTTTAAATGCTTTACCCTTTTTTTCTCATTAGAATCATTTGCAATGGAATGATATTTGTCAGAATTTAATTTTCGAGAGCCTTTTCCCTTTTAGGTGATACCTTTAGTCATGGTATTTTTTTTCAGATCGGCTTTCCTAAAGTCTAGTTGACCAGATCAACCATCCTTATGTACTTCTGAAAGAACTGAACCACATCCATATTGTCATTCTTGATGCAAGTGAAATTAGAAGACATGAAAGATATTTAGGTACTTGGAATTTCTCAGAGGGTAAAATAAAAGAATGACTGAATTATTTTCATTATGTGACTCAAGGAAGCATTTAATGGGACAGCAGGTCATATGGTCTGACAGTGTTCACAGTGAGCATGACCAAACAGACTTCAGTGAAGATAATTGCATCATGTGCAAAATCCATTGCAGAGTGTTATAAAATGTAAGAATTCACTGAAAAATAACTGAAAACAAATTTGTTAAAGTGAATTGAACTTAACAAGATCCTCCAAATTAAGTTAACAGTTATTTTGATATTTGTTGACTTTTAATATGAAAATGGCCACACGGGGGTACAGCAAAAACAGTTTTTAAAAATATAATTCAGATTCAAGAAGTAATAGCAGCTAACAATAAAATCCATTGACTGTGAAGTCTCATGGTGTACATGATAACTTTTTTTCAACAATAGGTAAGAATGTATTGGATGGGGGTGAATTAAATGCCATTTTAGAAAATGAGTTTATTGTGTCTTGACAAGAAAAACCTAGTTTCATAAATCATTTCAGCATCAGTAATCAATGTGTTCAGTCAGATTGTTATCTAGTTAGATGTTAGAACAATTGGAAATATGAATAACATTAAAAGAAAGGATAAATATGAGAAGAGAACACTTTATATGATTATAGCAGTTACAGCCAACATGTTTAGAGAAGCCATTAACTCCAAAAATGGGAAACAGATAAAAGTAAAAACTAATTTTGACTAGCACCAATTTTTAAAAGAACTTAACCAGCACAAAATTATTTTTGCACAAAGAAGACCTAAAGAACCCCTAATGGTCTTGGCCAGGAAAAACAACATCTGTGCTAAGAAGAGAACCTACTTAGATAGTGGTGCAGGTCGTTTATAAAAATATTGTGGGGGACAATGACAGAAAACCATGAATAATAGTATCACCATAAAATCATGAGAAATTTTAAGAGAAAACGAGCTTAGAGAGAGTTTGGTGTAAAAGTTATCTAAAACAAATTAGGTTGATATCATTTAAAGGTGTAATCAGATGTACTAAGTAACTTTAAAATGGAACAGACTTTTTTGCATTTTATAATTCTCTGTTTGTTATCTGGAACAGTCTCCCTCCTCTGCTCTATTGACCTTTGACTTCCTTTAAGTCTC
>CM053590.1:75629767-75651451 GCA_028646515.1 Pseudochirops corinnae | reverse complement strand
CTGATATGGTTCCTCGTAGCCGAGCTGACTTTAGTGGGAAGTATCTTTGTGTGCGTTGTTTGAAGTTCTAGAATTGGTCCAGAGTTCTATTCCATGGGTATTTTGGGGTGGCTATATGAGAGCTGCGATATGTTGCTGCTGCTACGCCGCCATCTTGGCTCCGCCCCCCCCGCCCCTATTTATAAATCAGTAATTTAAGGATCTATAAGTTCACTGGTATGGTTATTCCTTCCCATTAACAAATAGCACAACTCTTATATAACTTAGGCCTTGAAATTTCTGCAGCCAAAAAAATTCATGACTGTAGCCAACGTGTTGCTGAACCTCTCTGAATTTAGTTAAGCTGGTTCTAAGCCAACATTAGTATCAGACCCCTTCTCAAAGCTTTTCCAGCTTAGAAGAACATTGCTAAGGCTTACAACTACAGTGACAAAGCTTTCAAGAATCCAGGCTCACCTCTCCAACACAATGAGGCATTAGGATATGACTGGAGTATCATGTGTAACATTATAATGTCCAGTAGGACCATAGTGGAACATCTTATATACTAGTATGATGCCCCTTAATCATAGTTTAGAGATTGACATGAGAAGTAGTCTTTATCCACCCATATAGTTTTCAAGCATTTACCTTCTTTCATAGTTACTCACTGGTATGTAGTTCTTTTTTTTTTCCTTTTTTTTTTTCACTGGTATGTATTTCAAAATATGATTGTTCAGCCCCTGTGGACTTATAGGACCCCTGTAGTATCTGCTTTTCTTGAACTGTCACTGACATGTCAGCAGACATTTTAATACATACTGTGGTTGGTAGCACTGTGCTCACTAATGTATATTAGCTTTCTTGGTGTAAGATCATATTTCTGCTTTATGATCCAGAGAATTTTGATTTTGTATGTATCCTCATTATGACTGCATCTGATTGTTTTTTCTTTTTCTTAGTTAGAAGATACATCTGATGATGCTTATCGGAACCGTCACACCAAGTATGAAGAGCTTGAGAGAGCACGCTGGGATTCTTGGACAGCAGCTGCTATTTCCCATAAACGAGGGAACAGGTGAGTTTTAGTGGGAAAAAATGAGACTATAGGAATCAATAGACCTGGTTTCTAATTCTGGTTCTGTCACTTAGTTGTGACAGAATTAGTTATAATAGTCACTTAACTTCTCTGGTCCTCAGTTTCTACATCATTGAAAATTAAGGTATTAGAATATTTCAAACTTTTGCAATATGCCTAGGGAAGAAAACCTAGCCTAAAGGGGCCTAAAGTGACTAGATATGCCTATAAAAATAAAAGTTAACTAAAATTACACACAAAAAAATAAGATCAAGGTGTTTGACTAAATGATACATAAGTTGTAAGCTCTCTTCTAATTTTAATAATCCATGATTCTAGAGATATAATTGGATTTTCAGTTTGTATGGGAAAGTTTGTTTTGGGTTTTTTTTATGTTGATAATAAAGTTGAGTTGTCTGAGTAACTAATTACAGGGCTTTGTTATGAATAACCTAATGGTGATTCCGAAATTAAAATTTTTAGCAGATCTTCCAATAAAGGTGATGGCCGAGCAACTCAGTCTGTCCCTGCTACAAGTCTGGCAATGTCCCAGCCAGTGTCTCCAGATACAGCATATCATAATTTTAATGATCTGGCCCATTTATCTGCTGGAACCTCTAGCCCTGAACCTTGCAGCTTGTTGCAGTCTCTTTCCATCAAGGACAGGACTCCTGTACCATCCTCTTGCAGTGAAGACACCTGTTCCACTACCACTGATACTGGTGATGATGCAGCACAGGTAAGAATTTTCCCTGCTTCTCTGAAGTTGCAATATTTCAAATGGAAAAGTACAGAAAAATAACTTGGGTGGCACTATAATCACCTTTAGTATCTTCTCCTTGTGGTCATTCCCTCATGAAGAAACTATCTGTTGTTGCTTTTATAAGTGCAGTGCTCTATAATTGCAAATACTGCAGCAAAAATGTGTTTAGTTTCTTCCAATCTAAGCAGTTTGCCTTGGCTTGACCCCTATTTTTCCTTGCTGAAAACCAAATCAAAAAGGTTTTAAGGATGGGCTCTAGAGAGTGCAAAAGATGGCAAAGCCATAGCCATTTTAAAGTATATGTTGCCTCTAGTTGCCTAGAAGTTTCATTCCCATAATGTAGAATATGGATTGCCCTCTTTGTGGGCAAGGGCTTGGTCATTTTCATCTTGGTACAATACTTAGTATAGCACTTTGCACATTTAATAGATGCTCAATTAATAAGTATTGCTGTAATTAGTTTTCTATTGTAGTCTTCCTCATTACATAGAATGGGCTAAAATTTCTGACCCACCTAAATTTTATGTATCCCTCAAGATAAATTATCAAAATATATTTATTTTTTCCATATATTTCTAAAGATAGAATATAGTGGTTTTAAAAGTCTTTTAGCAGTAAAAAGACTTCAAGATAAAGACACTGAAAGTCTTTCTCTTTTTCCATTTGTTTTCAGTTTGGTTTTTTTTTTCCACCTCTGGCTCTGTTGTGTGCTGCACACTGTACTGATTTTTTTGTATTTTTTGTATCCTTCTGAATTCCTCTCATTAATTGTTTTTCATATGTGTCCCTCTTCCCTGACTTCCCACATTTTACTGTAGGATATTTTCTATTTGTTATATTTGTCAAATAGTTTTTGGTTGCCTGTTCTTTTAAAAGTAATTGGTGCAGGGCGGCTAGGTGGCACAGGGAACAGAGCAGTGGCCCTAGAGTCAGGAGGACCTGAGTTCAAATCCATCCTCAGACACTTAACACATACTAGCCAGATGACCTTGGGCAAGTCACTTAACCTCAATTGCCCTGCCCTCCCCCCTCCAAAAAGAAAAAAAAAAAGTGGTGCCATGACAGCTAGGTGACATAGTAAATACATAGAGCACCAACCCTGAATCAGGAGGAAGAGTCTAAATTCAGCCTCAGAGTCTAGCTAGCTATGTGACCCTGAGCAAGTTACTTAACCCCAAGTGCCTCACCCCCCCAAAAAAAAGATTAAAAGTAGTTGATGTAGTTTCTTTTATAAAATATATCACTTTTTACTGTGAGTTCTTTAAGGAGGTTTTGATTTTTTTTTTTGTCTTAAGATAGTTTAATCTTGTGCCCTTAATGCTCTTTACCTCCCTGTCTCATAGATAGTCCAGCCCTGGGAGCGCCGTACATTTCCTCTTTCAGACACATCTTGTCAAGCTCTCTTGGATCAGCCTAATAAGCTACTGCCTCCTGTCCCAAAGCCTTGGTGTTCAAGCAGAAGGCCCAACTCCAGGACTCAGAACAGCCCCCCAGAATCTCGCCCCATTCACAGCAGTTTGCCTGAAGGACACTTCCAAGCCAACAGCAGCAGCTGCATAGAGGAATTCACAAGCCACGAATGCTTCTCAGCTAGGCTTCTGAAGAACAGATGATACCTTGAGTTCCCATGACAGGTGCTGTGTCACATGCAGGCTCATCTACTTCTGTTCAATATCCAGAGCTTGGCAGGTGAGCTAGCCCAGCAGAAGGGACCCCAGGAGTGGTCACTGCAGCCCAGGAGACCAGTCATAGGTGGACTTGGGCTTCCCACTACCACAGGTAGATGGATTCCAAGATAGGTGAAGTATGGGAGGCACTTTTATGAGCCTTTGAAGTGCAGGGAAAGGATCTGTGTAGCTTGGGGAAAACTCATCCACTTAAAGAGTTGGAGAGAAGGTCTGTCTGGCTTTGAAGACCAGCAAGTTTAGAGCTGTGAGGGCTGTGGCCCAGTTTAAAGATGGGAGGAAATTAGAAGAACCAGATTGGAAAAAATGGATATATGCCTTTTGTAGATTTCTGGTTCTTGGGCATCTCAAGGTTGATGAGTATGCCCAAGAACACTCAGGCAACTCTCAGGGCATTTAGTCTGTGCTCTTGCATATAAGTAAGAAATAGAGCCACTTAGCAGGGACAGACAAAGGCCATTGCAGCCTCCCAATTTTCTGGGTCTTATATGCATTCCCAGGAAACTGATTACAATGCAGATACAGGTATATGTGGAGGAGATGCAGAACTTCAATGGCTATTCCATTCCCATAGGCTCTGGGGCTTGTTTCTTTGTTGTCTAACATAAACATGGCTTCATGGCTCTTTATAATACATGAAGGTCAGGGTCTTTGATGCACATGGATTGGGTTTTATTAAGTTATCCAGACACCTGATTCCAAATGTCTAATAAGTTCCATTGTTTGCAATTTCTTATGTTGGTAATAATTTCTCCCAGTCACATAAAGACTTGGATGACTGGAGTTTCATATTCACAGTCTCTTTGGAGCCATCCTTTTTGGAAAGGACGGCTTCCTCAGTATTGAAGATAAAAGTTAAGTTAGGAAGACCAGGGAAGTTAAACAAGTGGCAGATTTCTTGCTAAATGCTAAAATTAACATGTTTTCTTCAGGTCCCAGTAGGGAAATAGAAAGGTTATTTAGCCTTCTGAGGAGCGTCTTTGTAGCACATGGTTCTCCCATCTATCCAGAATAGAGCTCTCACTTACACATGCATGTGATAGAGCTGTGTTAAGGAGGGCTGGAATGTCTCTGTCTGAGAAAATTACCCTGCCCCCTATTTCTTCTGTTTACTGTTGATGATGATGATGATAACGATGATGATAACAGTTATTCCACTGCATGAGGAGAACTTTTAACATGCCAAAGACATCAGACAGGCTTCTCCTTTCTCAGCCACGTGATTGATCTGTGACTCCTTAATAACGTGGCTTAGGTGTCAGCCTGCCCAAAGGCAGTGGCATCCATTAGACCTTTCAAATTCCTTTAGAGCCCTCTATTTCCATGGCATATCTGAAAGGGACCAGTGTTATTACTACATCCCTTTCTGATTTCACATTACTGCCAGTTCCTATGGGGTTTTTTGGAAATTAATAAAATTAAAACCACTAATTAGGTAACAGAACTCCAGCCCATGTCTAGACCGCTGGGTGATTTACATGTACTGGGTTCCAGATAGCTCTGTGTTATTTGAAAAGATCTGCCATGTCAATTATTTTTTTACTATATGAGGCCCACCTAAGAGATTTATTGTATAAAAGATATGGATTCTTCAGTAAGAGAGCTGGAATATTTACTGACAGATATACATGTTTCTTTTGCCTTGTAACTTAAAGATCTGTCTCTTCTTGTAATAGGAATAGTTTCCCATTGCCTGCTTTTCAACACTACTAAACTATCCATTTTCTTTCCATATTTCCAAGCACTTGAAGCTACAAGTTCCCTAGGTTAACCCATTTATTAGATATTAAGTGGGAAAATGTCTTGAATTCCCATGGGACAAAGTCCCATTTTATTAGTCTTACCATGGGACAACAGCTCTGGTTCTGCAAATCTCTGACCATTTTTAGGCTGTTTTTAATCATGACATTCATGAAATCTGTCTAGCTATCCTGATTGTTTGAACCAGTTGAAAGATAATTAATGTTACGTTTCAGTCCCTTTCACCCTCACCTACTGTATGTATACATTTGTCACTTTTGGTGTAACTGATTTGTACATACTTTATACCCTTGTCATTTTTTATTTTGTGTTCTTTTGGATGGGTGAGAACTGATGATCTGCAGATGAAACACAGGGACTGTTAGCTGCTGTAATGTCTGAAGGAAACAAAGTGCATTTCAATGGCAATGTTACAAAACATGTTTCATAATAACAACTTCAAAGCGCTTTGTGCTCAACACTAAAGCTAAGGAGAAAAAAAATAAACATGTAATTTACCAAAGTGTTCCAAAGGAATCTTTTTTCTGTGAAATCTTTGTGTCTTAATTTTAATTAGGTGTCTTTGTTTAAGGTGGATAAAATTATCTTAAGCAGAGCTATACTTTAAAAACTTAATTGCATGAATAATCATTTCTCTGCTTTGTTAATTTGGAGGTAAAGGGATATTAAAGCCAGGCTTTATTTATTACCAGTGTTCTTCTTTATTCAATAGGAGTATGGAATGAGTACATAACAGGACCACTGATTGAATCTGATGGAAAGGTAGTGAAGTATATGACAGAAGGAGTAAAGAGCTATGAGCTTTTGAAAGAACACTCAGGACTGAGTAAGGAAAGTCCTTTTTTTTTTTTAATCTGGTTCAAGGGCAGGGAGAAAAGCTTTGTTTTCTTCCTTAAGCAAGGCAAGTGGGGGGGTCTTGGTAGACAGGAATTAGAAGGAATCCAGTCCCTGCCCACCAACCTTTTAATAATATGTTATATTTAGTCTTCACTTCCCAGTATTACTTCACCATCCCACCACATATATTTCTAGACGAAGGGTGTGACGAAGCTAGACTTATTGAGAAGACTTGGATTCAGATCCTCCCTCAGACACTTACTAGTTTTGTGACCAGGGGCAAGTCACTTAATCTCTCTGGGCCTCAGTTTTCTCATCTGTAAAATGAGAGGGTCTTGATTTAATGACCTCCAAGGTCTCTTCTGTCACCAGATCTGTGAATCTATTACTACTATAAAATCAGAGGGATTTCCAGGCCTGTGTATCTTAGAGCTGATAATATTTTGCCCTCTCTGATACACATTATTTGGCCACAAAGAAGTGGCATCTCCTAAAAGTATTTCCAGGCCAGTACATTTCATAGCCTTTTCCATCCTGAAACATTCCTCTCCATTTCTAAACTTATCACAAGATAGTCAGAGGATAGTAAGAAGTGTTTTTGCAGAACAACTGATGCAAAGCCAAGAAAGATTGTGTTAGTGAGAATGAGGAGATGATAGGGAGAAAAATATAGCCTCTGAAAAGGGAATGCTTCATTATGATGGGAGAAAAATGAGCACAAAGATATGTAGCCTAGAGAAAATGGCCTTTTGAATATCATGATCAGGAGTCCAAAAAAAGAGCCACAAAAGATCTGTGTCCATGATAACTACTGAGCTGATTTCCAAAAAGGAGTAGACTTGATGAAAAGAAAATGATTGACAAGAGATTTGAACAGGCCACCAGCCCTAGTGTATTGCAAATAAAGATAACCTACACGAGCCCCTGTGCTTTTACAAACCTCTCAAATACCAAGCAGCTGAATTTGGGCAACTGACTCAAAAGGGAAAGAGTTAGCAAAATCAACTGATAACAAAGTGACAAGGAAGGAAAAGAAAACTTAAGACATTCATACACAATCAGAATGAAAACAAGGACACCATTCCTTTCTGAACCCACCAGATTAAAGACCTTTCTGGAGCCACCATCAGTACCCTTCTTTTTGCCCTTCAAGATTTATATTGTCCTCTGGAGCTTTGTCTGCTTTACTTATAGATTTCCCTGTGACATTTCTACCTTTTGATTCTTTTACTGATTATTTACATTTGGTTTCATTGACTGAGGCTGCTTTTGATTATCACAATCAGATTTTACCTACATAACATTAAAGAAATTTTAGATAGGACTCTCCTTGTCCATACGGTGTAGTTTGCCCCAGGCCCGTCACACAAATGAAAACTAGCTTGGCAGTGGCACACACAGAAAAAGCACTATTTGGACCTTCATGGCAGTGTTAGTTGAGTTCAATAAACTGAGGGAAATATTTTCTGCGTCATTTCTTCACAGAAGAACCATGATACTTCATTCACAAAGACCCTTTTTCAAGCAGAGATATGAAAGGAAGGAACTATTTTAATTTAAAGGCATTTTGTGAAATGTCAGTGTCTTTTTTTTTTCCATTTGTTCGTGTAACTGAATAATTTCACATAAGATATTCTCTGACTCATTAGCCTGCCAGGCAGACTACTTATTTTTTCAAAGGGTTTTCATGTCATTATTTGGTAAGATGCGGGGGTTTCATCAGGTAGCCATGAACTGTAGTTTATTCAGGTTTGTTTTTTGTTCAGAAACTCATTGTAAAATGACAAATTCTTTGTTTCCATCTTCAATAATGTTTTGAAACTTGCTGCTGATTATTAGCTCAGTCTCTGCTCCATTGTTATGCTTATAGCACTATCGAGCAATAAAAAGATAACCAGTACTGCTTTACCTTTGTAAGTGGAAAGGTTGGGTAATTTCTTCTATATCTGCCAAGATACCCTAGTCTCTTTTTTGTAGTGGCTATGTGTATACTATATAACATGTAACTATAAAGTTAAGAAAACAATTTTTATGAAGAGTTTTGTGGGATCAGTTGTTCAATCATCCTTAGAGGATGTGCTTAGACACATTGAGTTCTTGCTAGATATGCTAAGAATGTATGAAACGTAGACTTGCAATTGGATGGCCTGCATCTCCCAATTCTTCTGTAGCATTCCAAGAATCCTCATAGCAAAGAGTAATACTGTACTATGATCAAAAACAAGTTTGAGAACTTCTAGTTATTTTATGCATGCCTTGCCTTTTCTAAATACAATGAAGTATTTTCCTTCTAAGAACCATTTTACTATAATACCCACTCTGAGATATTCCCCAAAGGTGGGATCTTTTGTGGTTAGTTCCCTAGAAGGGTAACTACTCTTAAGGTTCCAGAGGTAACTCTGTGGGTACTCATAAATACTTAACCATGGTGCTTCTTGTTAACAACCAGTAGACTTAATTAGCTCCTAACAAAGGTATTAATTCAAATAGCTTAGCAAGAACAGTATATATATATATCCTCGTCTGACCTGCAGTATATTCCCTGACAAATGCACATTGTCTCTAGGGAGAGGGTGGACACAAACTTAGAAGTACAGCTAAGACACACATGAGAGGAGCATTCTCACAGGGTCTCCATATCCTTTATCTCTTCAGAAAGTCCTTATGAAGTTCACTGCTGGGTAGGATTGTTCCAGTGGTAGACTAGATTTTGCTTCTTGAAGGGCATCTATAATCTCTACTATCTTCAGGTTCAGGCTGGCCTGAAATCCTTGGCTCAAGTACTGCTCTGCTATTTCAGAAAAAGCAAAAAAATTTTAGCCTAACTGGGTAGGAGTTTCCCCAGTTCACTCACTCCCTCAGGCCCTGAACCTGCCATCTGAGGCATGCCATGTCCCAGACAGAATATACAAGCAGATATTTTTTAGCCTTCCTGATCCTGGACTAGATATCCTTATTGATGGACCTCATCCAAATTTAAAATGACCATCTAATACATTTCTCAAGTCTTCGTCTCAACAGGATGGGCTATGATCAGACTATAGTCATCTTACTGAGTTTTGTTTTGCTTTTTTTAATTCCAAGGTTCTCTTCTCTGTCTACTCAGATGAATGGTTTTGGAAAAGGTACTGAGATAATCTATGCTTTGGAGACAAGTTCATTGCCTCTGATGCCTATCCATCTGTCTCCCTATCTTTTTATTTGCAAATAAGCTGCTGAAAGCCTCACATTCTCTTTTTTTATTTAATTTGGTTTACAGTATTCAGTTCCACAAGTTTTTGAGTTCCAAATTTTCTCTCCCCCCTTCCATCCCCCACGGCAGCATGCAATCCAATATAGGTTATACACATACATTAAACAACAGTCAGGTTGCAAAGAATTATAACCAATGGAATGAACAACGAGGAAGAAGAAACAAAACAAAAATGAAATGAAATGAAAAAAAGAGAGAGAGCAAGTAGTTTGCTTTGATCTGCATTTAGACTCCATAATTCTTTCTCTGGATGTGTATAGCCTTTTCCATCGTGAGTCCTTTGGAGTTATCTTATAACCTTGCATTGCTGAAAGCCTCACATTTTTTTTTTTTTTGCTTTTTGTAGGGGAGGGCAGGGAAATTGGGGTTAAGTGACTTGCCCAAGGTCACACAACTAGTAAGTGTTAAGTGTCTGAAGCCAGATTTGAACTCAGGTTCTCCTGACTCCAGGGCTGGTGCTCTATTCACTGCACCACCCAGCTGCCCCAAGCCTCACATTCTTAACTAGGGCTCCTTTATAAGGTAGAGATTTATCTATTCTTTCTGAACAGGAATCATACTTTGCATTTCTTTATCTCTACAGTCTGCCCCTGTTCTCCTGTAAATTTGCCAAAACCTGTGTCTTAAAACAAATCTCAGTTTTAAGTGAACACTTCAGAATATTTCTCCATGTAGTCCTATCTTGCAACAAACTTAGATTAGTTATTGCTACTGTGACATACTGAAAAGAGCTCCTAGTTGGTAAGACTTTGGGGATCAGGCAGAATTAAACTAGATAGTCTCTGGGATACCTCCAAACCTGATATTCTTTGAGTGTTAGACATTAAGTGAGAGGACTCATATCTCAATCCTCCCTGAGACACTTTTTAATAACTGTCACCTTGGACAAGTCATTTAACTCCTCAGAGCTTCATTTTCCTAATTTGTAAAAAGATGTTGTAATTACTTGCTCTCACAAAATTATTTAGGAAAGACCTATTTGATAAGAAATGAATGATACACTAGGGCAGCAAGGTAATAGAGTGAATGGAGCACTGGGATTGGAATCAGGAAGACTCATCTTCCTGAGTTCAAATATGGCCTTAGACATTGCACTAGCTGTGTGACCCTGGACAAGTCACTTCACCCTGTTTGCCTCAGTTCCTCATCTGTTATATGATCTGGATAAGGAAATGGCAAACCACTCCAGTATTTTTTGGGGAAAAAAAAATGAATTCACAGAATCAGAAACAACTTAAGAGCAACAAAGGAAAAACTAGAAAGCAACCTGGCATGAATCCAAACTATAATAATAGTTTTATCAACATCTTATACCATATATCACAGTAATTTCAAAGTGGATACATGACCTGAGTATTATAAATCATACCATAAAAAACAAATAAAAGAGAACCAGATCGGGTACCTTTCACATCTAGGTCTAGAGGCAGATTCTTAACCAAACAAGGGATAAGAGGCAATTACAAAAGATAAGTACCCCAAATGAACAAAATTAATGCATCTAAAATAAGAGAAGCAGTTAACTGGGAAAAATATTGAAAATGCTGATAAAAGGTCTCATACTGAAGATAGGTAATAAGTAATGTAAAAGTAAAAATCATCCCCCAAGATAAGATAGAAGCATTTCCAATAAGATCAAGGGTGAAACAAGGTTGCCCACTGTCACCCTTCTTATTCAATTTGGTACTAGAAATGTTAGCAGTAGCAATAAGAGAAGAAAAAGAAATTGAAGGAATCAAATTAGGCAAAGAAGAGACTAAGCTATCACTCTTTGCAGACAATATGATGACATACTTAGAAAATCGTAGAGAATCAAGTAAAAAAACTACTTGAGATAATAAATTTGGCAAAGTTACATGATATAAAATAAACTCACATAAATCCTTGGCATTTCTATATATCTCTAACGAAATCCAATAGCAAGAGATAAAAAGAGAAATTCCATTTAAAATTACTGTAGACGTTATAAAATATTTGGGAATCTCCCTGCCAAAACAAACCAAGGACTTACATGAACACAATTACAAAACACTTTTCACACAAATAAAGTCAGATCTAACTAATTGGAAAAACATCAGTTGCTCATGGCTAGGTCTAGCTAATATAATAAAAATGACAATCTTACCCTAAATTAAATTACATATTTAGTGCCATATCACTCAATCTACCAAAAAATTACTTTGTAGAGCTAGAAAAAATAGTGACAAAATTCATCTGAAAGAACAAAAGGTCCAGAATATCAAGGCAATTAATGAAAAGAAATGCTAGGAAAGGTGGCCTGGCCATACCAGATTTTAATCTGTATTATAAAGCAGCTGTCATCAAAACTACTTTGTACTGGCTGAGGAATAGAGTAGTGGATCAATGGAATAGATTGGGTACACGAGATTCAGCAGCCAATGACTATAGTAACCACTGTTTGATAAACCCAAAGACCCCAGTTTTGGGGATAAGAATACACTATTTGACAAAAACTACTGGGAAAACTGGAACATAGTATGGCAGAAATTGGGCATAGACCAATATCTAACAACGTACACCAAAATGAAGTTGAAATGGGTGCATGATCTAGGGGTATAAAGGCTGATACTATAAGGAGTCTGGGAGAGCAAGGGATAGTTTACCTGTCAGATCTATGGAGAGGGGAAGAATTCATGACAAAACAAGAGTTAGAGAGCATTATAAAATGCAAAATGGATAATTTTTATTATATTAAATTGAAAATCTTCTGTACAAACAAAGCCAATGTTACCAAGATTAGAAGGGAAGTAGAAAATTGGGAAAGAATTTTTACAACCAGTGTCTCTGATAAAGGCCTCATTTCTAAAATATACAAAGAATTAAGTCAAATCTATAAGAATACAAGCCACTCCCCAATTGATAAATGGTCAAAGGATATGAACAAGCAGTTTTCAGAAGATGAAATTAAAGGTATCTATAAGCATATGAAAAAATGTTCCAAATCACGAGTGATTAGAGAGATGCAAATCAAAACAACTCTGAGGTACCACATCTCACTGGCCAGACTTACTAAAGTGACAAAACAGCAAAATGATAAATGCTGGAGAGGATGTGGAAAAATTGGAACACTAATGCATCGTTGGTAGAGCTGTAAACTGATCCAGCCATTCTGGAGAGCAATCTGGAACTATGCCCAAAGGGCTATAAATAAGTGCATACCCTTTGACCCAGCAATACAAGTTCTAGGGTTATATCCCAAAGAGATTGGAGAAGTTTGAAGAGGACCCATATGTGCAAAAATATTTATAGCAGCTCTTTTTGTGGTGGCAAAAAATTAGAAAACAAGGGGATGCCCATCAATTGAGGAATGGCTAAACAAGATGTGGTACATGAATGTAATGGAATACTACTGCGCTATAAGAAATGAGGAGCAGACGGACTTCATAATAACCTGGAGAGACATATATAGACTGATGTTGAGTGAGAAGAGCAGAAGCAGGAGAAATTTGTACACGCTCACAGACACAACGTATATATGATGACCAACTTCAATAGACTGGGCTCTTCACAGCAATATAAGGTTATAAGACAATTCCAAAAGATTCATGATTGAAAGAGATATCCACATCCAGAGAAAGAGCTGCAGTGTCTGAGTGCAGATTGAAACAAACTACTTGCTCTGTTTCTTTTTCTCGTTTTGTTTTGTTTTCTCTTTCCCACTGATCTTTCCATCAGTTACAATCCTTCGTGACCTGACTAATGATTAATGCGAAGATATATATAGATCCTGTATCCAAGTGCATGCCGCCATGATGTGGGGGGGAGAGGGGAGAGAGGGAAAGGGAGAAAATCTGAAATTCAAGGGACTGTGGAACTGAATGTTGTAAACTAAAAGTAAATCAATTCAATTAAAAAAAAGGAAACAACCTAGGACTTATATACTAAGCCATATAATGTGTAAACCATAGGCCAATGATCCTGACTCCAGAACAGATCACTAAAGACAATAGTGAACATCTAGAAATAGAAAATGATTACAAAGAGCTGACTTCATCAAGAACCAGGCATGCCATGATAATTCTATGTTACTTTTTTACAAAGTTACTAAGCTATTAGAGAGGAATGCTGCAGAAATAGTTTATCTTTATTGTAGCAAAGTGTTTGATAAAGTTATGTCATGGAAAAGGTAGAGAGCTGTGGATTAAACCTTAGTACAATTAGAGGCATATAGAACTGATTGAGAAGTTCCGATTTGGCAGGAGGTCTCCCCTGGAATGCTCCAGGGATGTGTGCATGACCCTGGGATACTAAAGATTTTTATCACTGACATGGACAAAAGCATCAGTGTGAGCTCTTGGTACACAAGCAGCCTTTTGCTGACATACATACCCTAAGAGGCAGTATGGGATGGTATGGGATGGTGTGATGTGGGATGGCATGGCAAGGCAGAAAGAACACTAGATTTTGAGTCACAGACCCTGTGTTTGATTCCTGTTCTCACCACCTCTGTGACCATGAATGTAACACTTAATTTCTCTAACTGTCATAATACTCATCAATGAGGGGCTCCTTCTAGACCAGAAAGGTTAAACATGAAGTGTATCGGACTAAACCAGATTAAAATATAACCAAGAAACATTTAACAAAATAAATAAAAATATAATAAAACAGATGTTAAAAAAAATCATTCCTCAATAGATAAATATTCAAAGGATAGAAAGTTTTCAAAACAATTGTAAATTATTAACAGCCACATGAAAAAGTGCTACAAACTACTAGTAGTAAGAAAAATATAAATCAAAGTAACTCTGAGGTTTCACTTTATCCCACCAGAATTGGCAAAGATGAGTACTAATCCTATCCTTACCATTCAGTAAAATCTCATTGTACTTCTGTATCAAAATTGGCCTAGCCATACCTCATTTGTGGGCATCTTTCTGTCTCCAATTCTTGGCTACTACGGAAAAGGGGCAGAGGGAATTTACAAAAAATTTCATAAAATATTCAGAGCTAGAATGCTCATTTTAAATGAGGTTATTAAAGAAAATGGGAATGTTTACTGTGAAGAAGAAAAGCTTAACAAGTGGTTGAATGCAAGTTAACTGAGAAGTTATAATGCCTCCAACACTGACTATTCCTGTTTTCATCTTTGCCAATTTTGGACAGTTTGGAAATTAAGGTGATGTTAAAAATAAAAGATCAATTAAAAATATTTTTAAGTGCTACTTTCCTTAGCCTAGACTGGTCGATCATGTTCCCTGGTCCTTGTGTGGCTACAAATCTTTTATTATTCACATTTTCTCCTTTTCCCAGATGTATCTCTAGGCAGTCCTGGAAAACCATCCTTGATTCCACTGAATGACTCATTCTTGGTTTAATGTACTGAACACCTGCTACGTATCTATTTCTGTATTATTGGGGGGAGTGGAGTGGGGTCATTGTGGAACAGAGCTGGTCCTGCGATTTTATCATCATGAGGAATTTCTGATATGGAAACTCTTCCACTAGTGCAGATGGTCATTTCATATGTAACTGAGTTTGAGTTGCCTGGGATATCAAGAGATTAAGTGACTTATTTATGGTCAGTTATGTGTCAGAAGTAAGATTCCAAGCTCAGCCCTCCCTCTGCTACACCATATTGCCTGCCGGTATAATAGTAAATTGCTTATATCAAGGTGCCCAAGAATCATAGGAGATCTCGGTATACTGAGTAGTCAGAAAAGGGAGTCTTCTACTTAAATCATCAGAAAACTCAAATACAAACATCTCTCCGCTTGCTTTATACACTTCCTAACCCCATTCTCTGTCCTTAATAGGACCTCCAAAACTAGCCAACCTATCTATACAAGTTGACACAAATATATGAAATTAGGACTACCTCCAGGGTTCCCCCTCATGTGGATTGAGACTAGTTTTATTTTTCTCTGAAAGTCAACAAAGTTCTCCCTGGAACTTGATTGGCCCTGGGGAGCTAGTGTTAAAGAAATAGCTCCCTGGGGTGGCTAGGTGGTGCAGTGAATAGAGCACAGCCCTGGAATCAGGAGGACCTCAATTCAAATCCGACCTCAGACACTTAACACTTACTAGCCATTTGACCTTGGGCAAATCACTTAACCCCAATTGTCCTGCCTTCCCCCCTCCAAAAAGAAAAAATAATAAAGAAATAGCTCCCTTAAAGCAGTTTCCTGGTGGCTTATGGCCATGTTAATGTATTGACATATTATCATGGTTTCCTGGTCACTTAACGGCATTCCATCTAGATGGAATCCAATCCAGATGGAACTCTTCATACCCAGGCTGCTTAAGTCACTGCACCCTGCCCTACTAACCAGATTATTTTTTCACATGGAATCAAAACAGACCTAAAAGCAGTAGTATCTTTATTGAATGTCCTTTATAAACTACTGTTAAACTATTGAATGATCCATTTGGCATATTTAGTGATGGGACAAGATGGCATTGGGGCTCACAATGAAGTGAAGGAAGTACAATGTAAACAGACATGGTGATCAGATGGCAAAATAGCTTAGGCACCACAGTGGCATCTTACATGTAGAGCCATCAGCAGCTCAGCTCTGCTTTCAGTATTAATCAGAAATCTGACATGATATGCAGTATTCACAGTTTACACCTGAGACCAGGGACTGATGTCCTGGGACCTTGCTCAGGGGCGATTGATGACTGTACTTTGGTGAACACTTTGAGGAAAGCCCCAACCACTCTTCACTCCCTGTTCTCCTGGTATCTCCTCTATGACCTGGCTACACACACACACACACACACACACACACACACACACACACCACTGCACACACACACACACACACGCATATAAGTATATGGAAAAAATGGAACAAATCTAATGACAATTATTAGAATAAATGGGAGATTAAAAAATATATCGTTTTCTTCCTCATGGAATTTATAGGCTAACAGAGGACAAGAGAGAAACACAGGTTCTATGCAACATCACATATTTAAAGAGGGTACAAAGCAGAGGATCTTTTCATTCATGTCTCATTTCTGTCCACAGATGCTTTGCCCTGAAGCCCTTCATTTAGAAAGTATTGACTCAGATTTTGGGAGATGGAAGGTAGCTCAGAGACCTAGTCCAGACCTCTGATTTTGTGCAGGAAGAAGTACACACAAAGAGGATGGGACTCTACCTCAGTCACACAGCTAGTTCGTGAGGTCAGACTTGAATTTGCAGTTCCTGACCCATTTAACATATCTGGTAAAGGAACAAGATGGCACTGTGGCTTACAATGTAGTTGGAGTGAGGGAAGCACACTGCAAACAGAGATGAGGTTATCAGATGACTAAATACTGAGACATCACTTTGGCATCCTATGTCCAGAGCAGCTTAGCTCTACCTCTGATCTTAAATTCCTCCCAAAGCCTACCAACCTAACAGGTAACACCATTTTCCAACAGCAGGGCTCTGTCAACCCACATTTCAGCTTCCCTTTGTGACTGTCTCCCTCTTTAGATGCAAGTTCCTCAGGAATAGGCCAGGGACTGTCTTTCTTACTCCTGTCCCCTGTGCTTAGTACAGTGCTTGGCATACAGTAGGTATTGAATTGTGATATACAGAGTCCTCTCAATGGAACAGAGGGCAGACTCCCACTGACAGAACAGTTCACTGGCTGTTGGAAGAGCCCTCCAGGGAGGACAGAGAAATTACCAGGCCCAGATTGCCTGGTTGTTGTTGACCAGCCTACAGAAGCTGGACTGCCAGTATCAGGTAACTGAGAGTCAATTGGCCCAGCATATTCAACAAACAGAGATAGGTTCTCAGTTTTTAAGAACTATGTAATGAAATCAGTGATAGCACAACTAAATGTTAATGGGACACACACACACACACAGGCCACAGGCAGAAAGGCCAGAAGTTTTACTGCATTGCTCAGAACCATAAGGTATGAAATTGAGAGCAAGAATAAAAGGGAGCCTGGGAAACCAGTAGTTAGAAATGCCAGTTTTTATCATCTGCTCCATAGAAGGTAATTTCAGTGAAACATAGTGGGGAAGTTCTAAGAGAAAGTTCAAACTACAACATGAGGAGTCTGGGGGTGTCATTGAGGGGAGGCAGTAGTAGCTTGGTAGCAAAGCTGCTTAGGCTTGAGGAGCTAGTTTTGTGAGGGCTTCCTTTTGCAGAGCCAGTTGATTCAGTCTGCATAGAGACCTCCTTGTGTCCCTTTTCAGGTGGCTAAGGTGGGAAAGTTACACATACCAGGCTCCCCTTGGAGAACCACAAAGGAAGGATTGACATTGCTAAATGAAATGGGTTTGATATATTGCATCTGTGTGGACCCCTCCCAACGGTCTGCCTCAGGGACATTTATGTCCTTCTTTCTGGGCAGAACCAGTCAAATGGCTTCAGTCTTTAGCTATAGGTCTTCTTTGCCACACACCCAAACAGATGCTGGTTGGTCAACTAGTGAAATTTAATCAGGAGATCAGTACAACAGGACTTGGGCAGTACAAACAGGCACTCTGGGGATGGAGGGAAGAGGCACAGTGCCCATCAAATCACCCTGCTAACTAGGTGAGCAGAGGAAGCTTTGAGTGTGGCTTCTATATGACAATGTTGCTAAAATAATAAATGGCCAGTTTACAGAGATTTCAGGGATGCTAAATCTGGTACCCAGGAAGTAGGACTATTCAACCCTACCCCAACCTATGGCATCACCTACAATTCCTGTCCCACTTGGATCATCCCCAGGGGCTACAGAGGGCAGACTATAGACAAAAGGGGTGTCACAAGCTTTTGGGACTCAGCATCTGTTTGGGTCCTTTTGGCAAACTATGCAAGTATTGTGAGTAGGGCCAATGGAAAACCTTGAAGTTCCCTGAAACATCCTGTGTAGTTAAGACCCCAAATGCTAGAAAAAAAAAACTTATCTAGTAATGAAAGTGAAATAGTACTTCATCATGCCAACTCCTTACAACAACAATCCCACGTAGCTCATCAGAAAGGCACTTGGCACCTAGCAGCTTACTACAAGGAGCTGAACAAAATCATCATGCCTACCACTGTCATTCCTGACTTCCTTATTATTAGAGACCAAGTAACCCAGGCCTAGGGTGAGTGGTATGAGGATTGACTTCACAAATAACTTTTTCTTTAGTCTTCTTGCTAAGACTAGTCAAAAGCAATTTGCTTTCACCTGGCAGGGAGTTCAAGATACTTTTACTGTCCTTCTCCCGGGCTGCTTGAATACCCCCTTAACTGTCACATTCTGATGGACAGAGACCTGAAAGGAGCTTTTCTTTCTAAAGTTACTGAGTTGTTACATCACTCTTGACTGGGCTGAATGAGACCATGGCCATAGAAGTCCTAGATTTGATAGACAAGGGACAAGGGATAGATCATCAACTCTGAGAAAATCCAAGATCCAGCGCACTCAGTCAGGTTTCAGTGGACAAGGAAATAAGTGACCTTAATGGATCTCACAGGTTCTCCAAAGTGAGCCGCTTGCTATGCCCGTTTTGGAAAGCACTCTGACCAACACAATGACCACTGCGGTTTCAGAGGACCACGTGATAAAGAATGCTATTCAGCAACAGATGGCAGAGCTAAGGGGCTCAGTATAAAGAGTA
Organism: Pseudochirops corinnae; assembly: GCA_028646515.1. Taxonomy (NCBI): domain Eukaryota; kingdom Metazoa; phylum Chordata; class Mammalia; order Diprotodontia; family Pseudocheiridae; genus Pseudochirops; species Pseudochirops corinnae. The sequence continues at coordinate 75,632,531 of CM053590.1, read as the reverse complement.
AGACATACATATTCAGACTGCCAATGTTTTGTTGGACTGTGCATATTGTAAAGGTTTTGTTTTTCTTTCTCAGTCAAGTGGGATTTAAGATAGAAGGAAAAGAAAATAAAAGTTATTTTTTAATTTAATTTTTAAAAAATGGAAAAGATTTGCTCAACTGTTTCTGTGATTTAATTTCTATTAGAGAGATAAGCGAGGGTCATACAATCACTTCATCTAGTATTACCTATTATAATTTTGATGATGCAAGATGGCCTCTAATAAATAGAGCATAGGTGACCTCTCATTAAATGGAAATGGTACATTCAAAATAAAGCCTTTTAGATCTCTCAGGTGTTAAAGCCCTTCATAAAGAGATTGTCACTACAACAGACCCTAGGCCTCCAGTCCAAGTCCTGGAACCTAGGCTCCTTTGCTGACCCAATTGGCACCTCCCAGTAAGAACCTAACTCCCAAGGAATTCTTCCTTGACTAGTTTGCTGATAGCTCCATCTGCTACAAGAAAGGTATTTGCAACTGGACAGTATAAGCCTGGTAAAACAGGACATGCCCTAGGGAATGGGGACAGGGGAGAGGAGGCCCTGACAAGTATTTTTAGTGGGCAAAATTAGACTGCAATAGCTAGCACATGAGAGAGTCCTGAAAAATAGGACAAAGAAGATCTTCTTCTACACTAATTCCTAGGTGGTGGAAATTCCTAGGCCAGGCCAAGTGGGCTGGGGCCAGGAAAGAACAGGCCTAGAGGTCCCCAGGTTCTGACCTTTGGAATCAGAACCAATGGAGAAATTTTGCCAGTGCTTCCCGCTACATACAGTTGTTTGTGGGGCATGTCAGCTCTCATCAGAGACACCATATGCTCTCTTCTGAACTAAACAGCCAAGTTAGAGCCACAACTACAACAGTAGAGGGATTGGAGAATGGGTCCATTGCCAATCTAGCCATGGGGACTATGACACCATGTTGCACTGGGCAAGGGACCATAGGATTCCCCCTAAATAAGGACAAGGCAGTTCTTCCTGCCTGACTGAGATCCTTGTTGCCAACTGGATTAAAACCAACTCTGAGGGTCCATTTCATAACCATCACATGGGTAAAGATGACAGAAATTTTGGAGAGATTTCCGGAAAAGAGGTACATGAATACACTTGATAGAGTTGTGAATTGCTCTAGTCATTTCTCACAAGCAATTTGCACTCCATTCCTCCCAAAAAAGTGACTAAACTGCAGACTCTTAGATCCAGTTATACCACTGCTAGAAACATATCCCACAGAGATTAAAAAGAAAGAATCCATATGCAAAAAAATGTAATTGCCTTTTTTGTGTTGTGACGAAGAAGTGGAAACTAAGGGGGTACCCATCAACTGAAGAATGACTGAGAAAATTATGGCATATGAATGCAACAGAATACTTTTTTTTTTGGAGGGAGGAAGGCAACAGAGGTTAAGTGACTTGCACAAGGTCACACAGCTAGTTAAGTGTCACGTGTCTGAGGGTGAGTTTGAACTTGTGTCCAGGACTCTATTCACTGCACCACCTAGCTGTCCATATAGAATTCTATTTTGCTGTAAGAAATGACAAGGGGAATGATTTCAGAGAAACCTGGGAAGATTGGTATGAATTAATGCAGAACCAAAAACAATTTATGAAGTAACAACAATACAAAGACAACACAGCAAGACTTAAGAACTCTGATCCGCACAATGACCAACCATGATCCTGGGTAACCTGTGATGAAGCAGGCTTTTTACCTCCTTGCAGAGAGGTAATAGACTCAGGGAATAGACACTTTTTTTTAATATGGCTAAGGCAAAAATTTGTTTTGTTCACATATATATTACAAGTACTTAGTGTTCTCTTTTTCAGTGGGGTAGATAGAAAGAAAAAAGTTTTTTTTAATAAATTAATCAAAATTTTACTTATTATTTTTCCTCCTAAACACTCCCCCTTTCCCACCACATATATACATATACATATACCTTGCTTGTATATATTTATTTATATATTGTGTAAACAACATTAGCTTGTGAAGTCCTTGAAGACAGGCACTGTCTTGCCTCTTTTTGTATTCCTGGTACTTGGCATATAATAGGCACTTCATAAGTGCTTATTGGCTGATTTTTGTTCATTTAAAAATATTAAATGTTTAAAATGTAATGACCAGTTTATAGGTCCACCAAGCAGCCCTCAACACATCCCCAATTCGTCAACTGGCTCCTTTACCCCATTTTAGCGCAGATTTGCCCCTGCTAAACTGTACTTGCATCCTCATGCATCTGCCTGAATAGATCAGGTTCCAGAAGTCATGTCTATGCTGTGATGAATCAATGCCAGTCCAGAAAGAGAAAGAGTTTTATGGGCCAGTCAGGTAGGAAAGAGTTCTTGGATCCAATCTCCAAAAAGACTTACCCAATAAGTGTGCATAGTTATTGCTGACCCTTTCTGGCCATTCCTTATTCGTTCTGTGGTACAGAGTTTCTTTTTTTTTTTTTATTTTATTTTAGTTTGCATCATTCATTTCCACAAGATTTTGAGTTACATATTTTCTCCCCTTCTTTCCCCTACCCACCACCCCAAAACAGCCATCCCAGTGTATTCCCCCTCCCCCAGTCTATTCTCTCTTATGTCCTCCCCCCTCACCCCTCTGACTTTTTGGTAGGGCAGGATGGATCTCCCAACAACAGTGCCAGTGTATTTCAAGTTCCAGTTAGATGAAGTTAATAATAATAATAATAATAATAATAATTGCATATATATATATATATA
>CM053590.1:75600079-75629267 GCA_028646515.1 Pseudochirops corinnae | reverse complement strand
ATGAGAGGTGGGGTGATGGAGGGGAGGGCAGGGTGGGGGGGAGGGCTGATGGAAGTTCATACTTCTGTAGAGGGACAGGAACAGGGTAGAGAGTGGATGGGGGGGGCAGGATAGGAGAAGGGACATGTAATCAGACTCTCACAATATGCTCACTGTGGAGAGGTTCTGCATAATTACACATGTTCAGCCTGTATTTGATTGCTTGTCCTTCCAGTGGGGGTAGGTGACGAGGGAGGAAGTGAAAGAATCTAGAATCTAAAGTTCTATAATAAAATGTTAAAAAAATATATGTATATACATATATACAATTATTATTATTATTATTATTATTATTAACTACATCCAACTGGAACTTGAGATACATAGGCACTGTGGTTGGGAGATCCATCCTGCCCTACCAAAAAGTCAGAGGGGTGAGGGGGGAAGACATAGGAGAGAATAGATTGGGGGGGGGGATACACTGGGATGGCTGTTTGGGGGCAGTGGGTAGGGGAAAGATGGGGAGAAAATTTGTAACTCAGAATTTCTTGGAAATGAATGATGTAAACTAAAAAAAAATAAAAATTAAAAAAAAACCCTCCACCCTTTGATTCTAGTCCTTCAGTTTTGAATATACCTAATGGTTATCTATTCTACATCTCTCCATTTTATTCCACAAGAATAGCTGAGAACTTTTCTTTAAACATACATTGCTGAAAACAAGATGAACTACGTCTAAGGAATTCTTCTAAAAGAAATTCTCTAGAACCAGGAGCAGATCATCAGTTGGGGAATGGCCAAACAAGTAGTGCATGATTGTAATGGAATAATGGAATATTATTGTGCTATAAAAATGACTAGGGGAGTCGGTTCAGAAAAATCTGAGAAGATTTATATGAACTGATGCAAAGTCAAGTGAGCAGAACATTGTACACAATAATAGCAATATTGTATGATGACCAGATGTGAAAGACTTAGCTACTTTGATCAGTACAGTCTTCCATGACAATTCTAAATCCTAATGATGATCCAGAGAGAGGACTGTGAATGTAGATTCAAGCATATTTTTTCCAGTTTCTATATATTTCCTCTATGGTTTGTTTGGTTTTGTTTTTTGTTTGGTAACATGGTTAATATGGAAATATGTTTTTCATGACGTCACATGTATAATGGTTATCATATTGCTTGCCTTAATGGGTGAGGGAGAGGCTGGAGGGAAGAAGAGATTTTGGAACTCAAAATTCAAAAATGAATGTTAAAAATAAATGAAAGAATAAATAAAAATGCACCAGGAAAAAAATGATAAAACCAAGGTCAGAGAATGAAGCATGGAATAATTATTGAGTGTGTGTTGGTTGTATATTGAATAATAGAGAGCAAATATGAAGAAGGAAAGATGGATCTTACTATCTGCTATGAATCTTAGAACACAGTTCTGGGTTTAATGTGTATGACTGAAGCAGGGGACTCAGGTATAGACCCTGGGAGCAAAGTTATGTTTACTGCATAAAGAGTGGGTTCTAGGACCAGATAAGAGTATTCAAAGCAGAATGGAGAGATGGTAGGCTATGAGTCCTGTGATAATCCTTATATACCATTATCAGTATTTTGGCATCTGTAATAATTGAATTCTGGCAGATTAAAACATCCAGTTGGCGCAGTTCTGAGTCTCCAGTAGTTTAAAATATGCTGCACTTGTGATTTAAAAAAAAAAAACCACTAAAGAAACTTTTCACTTCTGTATTACAAAAAACAAATTTAATTTTATAAAATTATTTACATACCTCTTAAATGACAAGGGAAAACACTATAAAATGGAAAAATTTAAAAACTCGACACATTTTACCCATGTTTTCTCATGATTAAAAGAACACAAATAGCTAATATTTTTTAAAACAATGAAATTCTGTTCAGTAGTTGTGGTTTTAGGAAAAATGTGCTAAATTACCAAATCCTAGCAATTTAAGCTTCATAGTAGCATAAGATTTAGAATCAGAAGATACTTCAGAGATCATCTACTTGACAACCTCATTTTACAAATGTAGCAACTGAAGCCTAGAGAGGAAGGTAACTTACCTAGAAAGTGATAGGTGCTAGCAAGTGATAGGACCAGGATTCAGTCTGAGATCTTCTCTGAGTCCAAGAGTCCCGGCCTTCTCTGGTCTTGTTCTAGAACCTAACATAGCTTTAAAAAATAGCAATCTTTTTTTGTTTTCATTGGTGTTCATCATAAAATGTATAGTTAGATGTTTTATTGTTCCCAAAGTTGTTATAGGCCTCTGACAACATTGCAGTGATCCTTATGTACTTTGCTTTCATCTTCTCTATGTCTTTAAAATTTAAATTGGTTAGTTACTTTTTATGTAATCAGATTTATTGCTTTATCCAGTTCTTTGGTATTTTCCTCACTGATGTTTGTTAAAATGTCATCAGTAAGAACATCCCTTCTCTCTTGAGTCAACCTTCCTAAACACTTATTTTTCTGTTCATTTTCTCCCTACCAAATCATAAGTCCCTAGTGTGTCTTGTTTCATCTTCAGTGCCTATTATGGTGTGTTATACCTCCCAGGCATTTAGTAAAAGTTTGTTGAATTTGATTAAATGAGCTAGCACAGTTGGATCTAGGCTAGATATTAGATCAAGCTCTAGGCAATAAGGATATAAAGCAAACTTTACCAAAAGAGCAATGAGGTGCATGTTTGTTTTGTAAGACAACTTAGGTTTTTCAGTTCTCTTAGACATTGCTTCCTAGTCTTTGTATATGATTTGGGATACACAGGTTGCAGGTGTATAGAAGTCAATTTTTTTCCAGGTTAAAAAAAATAGGATGTCTATTTATAATGGTGGAATAAACATTTCCAGTATTTATTATGGTCATCACTCCAGAGCATCTCCATCTTGTATCAGTTGGCCTAGACAAAGAGAAGGCCATTTGCTAAACTGCAGTAAGAGCAAAGGAAATATAAGGATACATAGCCCAGTCAAAGAAGCAGCCTGGGAAACTCCACCTTCTTTATTATAGAACAGAAGTTCTCAACCTTTTTTATGAGCTGAACCCTTTGGCAATCTGGTGAATATGGACCCCTTCCTAGAACCATTTTTTAAAATAATTAAAAGAAATTTATTTCTAAAATATATGTAGGTCATTTAACTTTTTAATAGTTAAAGAATAACTAAAAATTTTAAAATAAGTACTTTTGATCTTTTTTTTCTTTTTTAACATTAAAAAAATTTATTTACTTTTACTTGACAGCATTCAGTTCCACAAGTTTTTGAGTTCTAAATTTTCTCCCCCTCTCTCTCCTTCCCCTTTTCCCCCCGTGGTGGCATGCAATCTGATATAGGTAGAACCATTTTTTTAAGTGAACAAAATACAGAGGGGAACAGAGAACCCTTGATGGAAGGGGGAAAATTACTTTTTAATTTTAAGCATTTATTGTGTGTTCATCATAACTGTTGATGGAATGTATATGTATCTTGCCAGCTGAGGACCAAACTGTCTAAATCAGGAGAACTCTATTACTTCTGGTCTGGGGAGAAATGAATTTTTCAGGAACGTTAACTCTCTAGTATTAGCTACTTAATAAGCCATAAAGAGACTGTGAGCTGGGCTGGGGGAGAAGGTACCCACACCAGAGGATTCCTAGAACCTCAAAATATTGATGTATAAATGCCTGGGATAGCCAGGCAGACAGAGAGGAAAGAATCAGACGGCCTCTAGGATTTCTAGCCTGGAAGACTAAAATAGGAGTTAGTGCCATTAGTAGATTCGGCAAATAGAGAAAGGAAGGAGAGAAGATCAGGGGATATTTGGACATGCCAAGTTTCAGGGGACAGTCAGTTGTTCCTTTATAAGCTAAATCTCATGGTTCTGTAATTTAAGTGGACATACTCTTTTTGCATTTGAAGATGGAGAAATGGAGCTCAGGTAGGATGGGTCTAGAAATATTGTAGAAGAATATCACTTTTAACCAAAAAGAGCATCTGAAGCATTCTTTCCTCTTGAACTAGTGGGTCAAGTTTCTTCCAGAAGTACAGCAAGGGTCTTAAGAGTAGATCAGCCTGCTCTCATTGACCAAGCATTGGTAGAGCTAGAGGACTGTGACTTTTTCCTGTTTTTGGTTCTACCAGGGTTGAAACATATTGAAGATTCACATGATGATTGTGAGGTCGTTTCCTCCAGCCTTTAGAATGAGTGTTCCTAAAGGTTCATGTCCAGTTTGCCCAGTTTCTATCATTCATGTCCCACTTGCTGGCCTAGGTTCATCAACTTCTTCTGGCTCACCACTGATTCACCTAATCCTATGAGTGAGTCTTTTCTGGTAGGGGAGTTGATGTTGCCCTCCTCTCCCAAGTACTGTCTTCAGACTTCAGCTCTCAGAGTCTTTCCAGGAGGTTCAGAGCAAGAACGTGGTATAGAGTCTAGATGACCACACCTCGGGCCATGGGACCATAAGATTTCACCAACTGGTAGACAACATCTTCTGTGGAAGCAGTTGGAGTGAGTAGATTAATGAAACTTTGCGTCTTCCAGATCCCAAAGCACCTCACCTCATTGAGCCAGGATGCTCACCTGATACTCATGCCTTGATTTTTTTAAGAGTTGTAAACTTAGACATGAGGACTTCAGTTCAAATCTGGCCTCAGACACTTGACACTTACTAGCTTATGTGACCTTGGGCAAGTCACTTAACCCCAATTGCCTTGCCTTCACCTCTCAAAAAAAAAAGTTATAAACCTGATATGTCATTTTTTATCTAGGCCTTTTGTTCCTGTCTCTTCCTCTATCATCCACTGATATAGTCACTACCTTTACCCTGTTTTGGTGACTGTGGGTTCCTATAAAAGAAAGACTGTTCATTATCTGGCCTTTTAGACAGTCTTTCTTCCAGAAAAACTTACTGGTTCTGGCTCTTACAAGTACTCTCTCTGTCTTAGTTCCTTCTTTTTAAAATGTGGTTGTATTTCCAGAGACTGATTTATTCCCTGGATATAACAGTTGTTTTTGCTCTTTGCTGAAGTTTTCCTTTTTCACCTATTACCTCAATCTAGATTTGGGCCCTTGATCTGTACATTCATATTCTTAAATATATGAATTTATAATTAGAGTTTAGTCATTTTCAGTAAGTTCTGATTTTAAATAAGTATGCATTTCTCTACTTTTTGCCTAGGCTAAGATTCATTCCTCAGCTAGTCAAAATTTGGGGGAGTTTTAGTTCATTGAAATACTTGAGAGAGGACTGTAGTTCAGTGAGTAGGTTTGTACTAGGGCTTTTCAATGAACAAATAACCATTCTACATTTTTAAAACTTTTTTTGGTACTCAAATGTACTAAATACCTATGATAAACATCTGCATATGTTTCAGTATTATCAGCATGATACAGTACTGGTAAATAAATCACTTTTTTCTGTACTTTTGCAGGTGGATTTCTGAGATGTCTGATACTTGGTGTATTTTTTTAATTGAAGTTTCCGTGCGGATTATAGTTTTCAAATGTGCCCCTTTCTTCAACTTGTGGGAGAAAGTTGATATGACAGGCTGTCATTTGACAGGAAAGGGGATCACCTGAAGGCAAGTATCATTTTCTCCTTGTCATTTACCAATACATAATCTTTCCTTTATCAGAATGACAGAGAATATCTGATGTTTGACAATCAGTATTAAGATATCTACAAATGAAATAACTGATGTGTTGGGGGCAGGGGGAGTCTTTCAGAAGAGGCTTAGTATAACTGTTCTTCACTTAGAAACTCTAGTGATTCTTATTGCTGTTAGAGTAATGTCTTTTATTGTTGAGGTGACAGATATACTGAAATGGATTTAGATTTTAAGACTAAAGAAGGAAATACTGAACTAGATGAAAGTACAATTGCTTGGGATAGTTAAAAGGCTATTAATAGGAATGAGGAGAGAAGAGACCAAAGTGATTGTTGAACCGTGATTATACATTGATCTTTGAAAGATGAGAGAGGCACTAGGATTTGGGAAAGGGAGTAGAAAGGGACAAATATTGTCCAGATTTTCAGAAAGGGAAGAGAGTAAAATCTGAAAACCATAGCCTAGTGACATTAACTTCAAGTGCTGGCAAAATTTTATTAAAAGGAGAGTTGGAGGGGGGAGTGGCTAGGTGGCGCAATGAACAGAGCACTGGCCCTGGAGTCAGGAGGATCTGAGTTCAAACGTGGCCTCAGACATTTAACATTTACTAGCTGTGTGACCTTGGGCAAGTCACTTAACCCCAATTGTCCTGCCTTCCCCCCCTCCAAAAAGCAAAAAAACCCAACCAAACAAAAAAAAAGTAATAAAAGGACAGTTAGAGAATATCTGGAAAACATGTTTATTCCTAAACATCTTCATAGCTTCATCAAGAACAATTTATGTAAGAAGAACTCATATTAATTAAATCACAGAACCTGAAAAGAATAAAGAACTAAGTCATAGGGGAAAAAAATAACAAATTCTGCCCAGCTAACCTCTTTTCCTTTTTCTCTTTTTTTTAAAGTAGGGACTAGACCAGTAAATAAAGGAATAGTGTAGATATAGTTTACATTGTAAAACATTTGCTAAAGTATTTGATGTTATTCTTGTTTGTGCTAGTTACAAACTCTCTTACCCCTCCCCCCCAAGAACCTTTTCTTATAAAAAAGAAAAACAGATACGTAAAACCAACCTAGGAAGCAACCCTATCTGACAGCCAGAGCAACATTCCATACCCATAGGCCTCCACCCTTTCAAGGAAAGGAGACAGCTACATTTCTTTATTTTGGGGGGGGCCAAGACTAGTCACTGTGAATAGTTTTCCTGGTTGAGCTTATTTTACTTTGCTTCATCTTTTTTTGTTTCTTTTTAATAGTATTTTATTTTTTCCAATTACATATAAAGACAATTGTCAACATTCACTTTTTAAAAAATTTTGAGTTCCAAAATTTTTCGCCCTTTCTCCCTCCCCTTCCCACCTCCAGACAGCAAACAATCTGATATAGTAATATCAATAATGTAATGCAATAACGTAAAATATATTTCCACATTAGTCATGTTGTAAAAGAAAAAACAGAATATAAGGGAAAAAAACACCAAAAAACAAAAATTTGAAAATAGTACGCTTCAATCTGCATTCAAGGTTGTATCAGTTCTTCCTCTGGATGTGGATAGCATTTTCCTTCATGAGTCTTTCTGGAATTGTCTTGGATCATTGTATGGCTCAGAAGAACTAAGTCTACCATAGCTGATCATCACAGAGTTTACTGTTACCGTGTACAGTGTTCTCCTGGTTCTGCTTACTTTACTCAGCATCAGTTCAAGTCAGTCCAGATTTTTCTGAAATCTACCTGCTCATCATTTTTTATAGCACAATAGTATTTCATTACCTTCATATACTACTGTTTGTTCAGCTATTCTGCAATTTATGAGCATCCCCTTAATTTCTAATTCTTTGCCATTACAAAAAGAGTTGGTATAAGTACTTTTGTACATGTAAGTCCTTTCCCCTTTTTTATGATTCCTTTGGGATACAGACCTAGTAGTGGTATTGCTGGATGAAAGACTATGCACAGTTTGATTTGCCCCTTGGGCAGAGTTCCAAATTGCTCTTCAGAATGGTTGGATCAGTTCATAATTCCACCAACAGTTTTACTTCATTTCTTTTATTTATTTTTTTTTTGGAGGGGGGATGGCAGGGCAGTTGGAGTTAAGTGATTTGCCCAAGGTCACATAGCTAATCAGTGTGTCAAGTGTCCAAGGTCAAATTTGAACTCAGGTCCTCCTAACTCCATTCACTGCGCCACCTAGCTGCCCTTTTACTTCATTTCTTACTAGTTCTCTCATATATCTCTGGATTCCTCGCAATAGATAAAATAATAAGCACCAAGCAAAATGGTGGAGAAGAATTAGAACCATCCAGCTCCCCTTCACAGCTGCTCCAAAAAGATTTAGAAAAAAACAAACTGAGTCCTGATTGGGAATCCCAAGGAAAAACCAACATGAGTCATTTTTCCAGACCAGACCAACATAGCGAGACAGAAAGGTCTGGGGTCACTAGGGAAACTGAGGACAAGTTTTAGCTAGCAATGGACTGTGCTGAGCTTTCCAGCCAAGTACTGAAGGAGAATCTAAAGCTGTGCACAAGGGCAAAAAGAAATACTGGATCTAGTACACGTGCCAAAAGGCAGCTCTCTTATTCATACCCTAGATGTGGACCATAGATCCAGTGAGGGCTGAGAAGGTGACCTAAACCTAAGGACTGAGAAGGAGACCTACACCTAAGGATCAAGGACTAAAGAAAGGAATGTTACCTGGGCAAGAAGCAAGAACAGAAGGCAGCAGCAGTTCTGTAGCTCTGACCTCAGGAGTTGAGAAGGGGTAACAGATCCAGCCCTCACTCCTGTTTGAATTCTGCAGAAGATTAACCAGGGAAGGAGCTAGTTCTGTTTCTCAGAATCTTTAGAGTTTTCCAGTGGCTGATGTTCCTGAGTCCAACAGAAGTCTCCTGAAGCTCTAACTAGCCAAAGTTGTGTTATACAGAGTCAAGCCCGGGTCAGGAAATTCCTCACACATGATTCCTGCAGCACAATAGTATCCAGTTACATAGATAACAATTTATTCATCTATCCCACTGCTGTGACGGTCTCCTGGGGCCTTTAACTGATGCTAAAGAGTTGGCACAACCAGGAGTCAAAATGAAGCCCTGAAACCTCCTCACTCCACAAATATTTGACCCCTGTGCCAAATGGTGATATATGGTAGTCAAAGACAACAGCAGTTTACAGCATGAATTTATTTGCAAAGCATTATTTAAGAAGATGGCAGAAAATTACCTGCAGTTGCTTCACAAAACAAGGCAGTTAAGGGGAAAGTTCTAATGGAGGGCTTTGTGTGAGACACAGGTAAACCAGATATTTCTTAGAGCATGTGTAGATTAAACTAGAAGGACAGCAGATAGATGTAAAATTGAAGAAATATACTCATATTTCTAGTGATGTGTTCTTATTGATGATGATAGTAGAACCATTGCATTTGAACTTTATCTCTGTTGTACCTGTTTTACTATGTGAGGAAGAAACAATCACTCCAAGAAAACAAAATTGGGTAGAGTGGCAGGACCAACTAGATAGGTGCAGAAGATGTTCATGATGGAAACAACATAACTTTAAAGGCACTTTAGAAGTGGTTTATGAAATACTTAGGAGTTGGAAAGATAAAAAAAAAAATCATAGATATTAATGACCAAAAAGATATGAGTAAATACCAACCCATATGCTACTTTCTTAATATTGTAAATTTTTATGAGAACCGTCTAAACACATAGTGAGTTATGTTTCCTTTGCAAAAAAAAAAAAGAGAATTTCCTTTGTGAAAGTGATAAGGGAATAAATTAGCTCTTCAAGACAATTTTCTATGACAGAACACATTTTCATAGTCATAACTAACTGAGAAGTATAGAGAAGTTACAATTCTAATGTGGCTGATTATAAGAAAGCATTCGGTCTAAATGCTAACAAAATTTAGCTCTCCTGAAGGAAAAAAAAGTCTTCCAGAACACATCTTAAAATTCCAAAGTATAAATTTAAATGATCAATACTATTAAAAAAAGATTCTATGACAGAAATCTGGAAGACTTTGTTCAATAATCTTCTGAATTGACATCATGTTAGGTGCAAAATAGGGAAACCTATGCATAAATAAAATGCTTGCTAATGTTGTAGGGATGTCCTGCATATCAGTCCAAATTGACAGTCTTTATCAGTGCCAAGATCCCACAGTATTTCTGTTCTCTGAAGATGTTTTAATTGCCTTGAACCCTAGAACATTCCCAAGTTTCTCCCTAAACTATGTGGTCATTTGAAAGTTATTACCCTATATTACACACACTAGAAAATAAAAGTGGATGAATTTTGTACATTCCCTAGATAATGAGATTTGCTTGGACAGTTAGCCTATTGTTTTAGTGTATGGGTTGGCAAACTAGCAATGGAGCAGGCTGACTTCTTGACTAACTGAATGCAAAAGACAATATATTGTCCATAGTTTTGGGTCATGGTTCCAATCACTTCTAGTGGATGGAAAGGCTATAATCTTAACTAGATAAGAGTTTAGTTTATCACCCTTAATCCACTTCTGTAAAAAGATCTTTTGTCCTTAACATACCTTCAAACAGTAAAATTTGGAAAGAGTTTTTAGTCTAGAGAAATATAATTTCTTCATCTTTCTAGAGAAACTTAAAAGGAAGTTTTTCACATGCTTTTCATATGCATATGCTTTCATATGCTAAAGGCAACTATTTTCCCTGATATATATATTTATGTAAAGTATTATATTTGTTTTATTCAATCAAACACTTTTTCTTGATAAACAATATCATTTATTATATAAAGTTTTATTATTTAAACTTTTTAAACTGTGTATGAACAAAACCAGTGCAGCTAGAATAAGGAAAATCAAATGGGACAAAAAAAATCTTTGCATCCTACATCTCTGATAAAAGTCCAGTACCCTAAGGTGGCAAGTGAGAGAAAGCCAGGGTCTATGTATACCAACATCTTCATAGTAATACTTTGTAGTACCGAAAAACTGACAGAGAAGGGAGAGGTGGGCATTCTTGGCATTAGATAGAGCACGAACAACACTGAGAAGATTAATAGTAAATCCAACACTGTGCTTGGAAAATACCAAACACTCCGGTCTGTCTGGAACATAGAGCACAGAGTCAGGTGGTGTGAGTAAAGGAAGAGAATTTGGTTGGAAACAGATTTTCAAGTTCTTTGAATTCTGGGCTAAGGAATTTGAAATTTGTGTGTCAGTAGAGAGGAACTGAAGGTCTTCTTCCAGTAGAATGACATGATAAAAACCATGCATTAGAATGATTAAACTGGCTGCATATTGTTATTGAATGATTTGGAGAATAGAAAGCTTGGAGCTGTGTTCAAGAAGGCTATTGCAATAATACAAGTGAGAAGAAATGAGGGTCTGAGTTTGAGTAGTAGTATTGGTAATAGTAAAGGTTGAGTGGATATGAAGCTATAAAGAGAGGATATATGACTTGGCAACTGATTGGATTTGAGAAATTAGTGATAAATAAAAGATGACTCCAGTGTTTTGATCATGTATGATTTGAAGATTGTTGCCATTAATTGAGATAAAGAAGTTAAGAAGAAGAATGTGTTTTGCAGAAAGACTATGTCACTTCTAGACATATTGAACCTATGACACTATTGAGATATCTAGATAGGGTAGGCAGTTGGAAGTGCCAGTCTATACCTTGGAAGAGAGATCACTTGTGTTTTCATGATATGATACATGCATGCCAGAGATAATAGGGAAGGACTCAAGATATGGTCAAGAAGACCTTTGTCAGTGACTTTATGAGACAGACCTTGTGATGTTAAAAAAAACATCATCTAGATAAAAATAATTACTAAGTATTGTCAGGAATTATTATATGAAGTGTGCAAAAAACTATTATTTTAAACATGTGTTTTTTTAAAAATATAGTTCCTATTAAGAAAAAGAGGAAAGTCTAATTTGGAAATAGTTGTGAGGTTTAAAGGTATACTGTCATGGGAGTCAGTAATATACTGTGGCCTTTGAGGACATGCTGCTAAAGGCAACTCTTTTCCCTGATGCACACTCAAATCTACATACATAAATGGTATAACTCAATGACTGACTCCTCCATTTCCTGAGCATTACAGTTGACTGCAGTCTTACTATATTCATATTGTAACTAACAACAGGATTATTTGTTGTCCTCATCACAAAACAGCAGTTAAATTAATTATTCAAGTTTATGGAAAATATTGAATGTTCTTTGGTCACTGATATGTTGCACTTTAACTATAGCCTATGTATGTATTAAGTATTTGTCCTTAGCCAAAATGCTTCTTAATAGTTATTTTTTTTCAGTTGAACCATCTCAGAAGTGTTTGGTTAGAATTCAGAAATCGACTATATACTTAGAGATCTGTATTGTTTGTAACTATCAATACTCCCAGGTATTGTTGCCTAGAAAGATTGTTTTCTTTCCTACTACCAGGGGAAACTGCATTTTAGGGGTGTATTTCTAATTTTCATATGACCAGGGACCATAGGATCATAGATTTTAGTAGGGTAAGTAGACCCATATATGATAGGATTTGAGGACTACTAAAAGTTTTGCCTGGCCCCAAATCTCTCTCTCTCTTTTTTTTTTTTTAATCAGCCTGTTAGAGGACTTGGAATTCCTATTATTCCTTTAAGTAAGACTGTTGTCTCTTTAGGAATCACTTATTATGGTACAAATTCTCCTGAGAAGGTCATCCTGTAATTAGCCATTAACACTACATTGCTCATGAACTTAATTTATCAAGTTAGTCTTTGTATAGAATAGGGATCTGAAGTGAGGAAAGTCAAGAGAAGTTTAGTTGTGAATGAGGTAATCATTGAAAGTCAAGAGCACGATGGGTTCTTGTTCAGGGAACCCAGGTCCAGATGTAAAAGGCTAGTACCGAATGAGGACACTGGGTTGTTCTTTAGCAATAGAGCGAGAAGGAGCATTATCTGTCAGATTACTCCTCAGTTGTCTTGCTCATTTTTCATACAGGTTGTGCCCACTAACCATGCATGACCCTTAAGTCTCTGTTTTCGCTTCTCTACTCTTTTTGCTTTATACTATCTCACTTGATGATTTCATCAGCTTTTGTGAATTCATTTATCATATTTATGCAGATGTGATTGTCAGTTTTATATATCCATACTCAGCCTCTCTCTCCTGACAACAAATATGTGGAACGAATTGCTTTGGGACATCTTGGAAGTCAAATGCCATGTGTCCAAAATAGAACTCATTATCTTTCCCCCCAAACCTTCCCTTTTCCCGATTTTCCTTTTACTCCCCAGGACACCATCATCTTCCCAGTCACCTCCTCCTACAACCTGAGTCATCTTCAACTCTTTGCTATTACCTGCACATCTTAATCTCTTGCCAAATCCTGTTTCTGCTTTCACAGTATCTCTTATATGTCCCCTTTCTCTTCATTCACACAGCCATAACTGTAGTTTAGGCCTTCATTAGCTCTCATCTAGTCTATTGGAAAAGCCTTGATGCTGATCTCTCTCCCTCAAGTATTTCCCTACTCCATTTTATTCTCCACTCAGATTCCAGAGTGATTTTTTTCTAAATCATAGATCTGATCAAATCACCCCCATCTTCTGTGATCTCCTGTAGCTCCCTTACCTCTAGGATGAAATATAAATGCCTTTCCAGTCTTTTTACACTTTACTCTTCCCTCCAAACTCTGCAATCTAGCCACCCTGGCCTACTTGCATTTCCTGTCTACACAATTGGGCTGGCTTCACCGACTCTTCGAATGCTCTTCCCCCTAATGTCTGACAATTAGTTTCCCTGACTTATTTCAGGGCTCAGCTCAAATCCCACCATGTTCAGTAGGCCGTTCCCAGCCTCCCCAGCTGCTAATGTGTTGCCATCTTCAGATTGCCTTTGAGCTACTGGGGAGTTATCTGATGTGTATCATGTATACTTTGTGTCCTCCATTAGAGTGGAAGTTCCTCAGAGGCAGGAGGTGTTTAGACTTTATATCCCTATTGATTAGCACAGCGACTAGGACGTGATAAGTGGTTGTTGAGTGACCAACACTGAAAATAAACATCATCCACTCAGTTTAATTTAAGGCTTGCCATGTATACAGTTGAGTATTTTTATGATAATATGGTAGTAACTGCATCAGCGGACACATAAGTCGCCAAGGACATTACTTTCTCTCAGGAAGAAAGCAGTGGGTACTTGCCTTCTGATATTAAATTTGCTTACTAGCTTTAGGATGACCAGTGAACTCTTTCTTAATTGCTGCATCTATTACCTTTTCCCTGATCTACTTCTTTCTTGACTTTTCAGCAGCATTTGATATTGTTGATCATCCTCTTCTGGATGTGCTCTCCTTTCTGATTTTCCTGATGTTGGTTTCTTTCTTCATTGTTCCAAACACCTAGCAAGATGTTTAATACCTCCAATATACTAGGTGCTTAATAAATGCTTGTTACAGTTGAACTGGCAGTCAAATTGAAAGTTTAAAATAGTCTAATTCTATTGATTTCACCTTCCCTGGATTGCACAATTATGTGGATTTTTTTTCCTATGTGGCTTTTTTAGTGTTTGGGTCCATATCATTTTATCCAGCATTTTTGAGAATAAATGTCTGAAATAATTTGATGTACTTGATTTATTTTTTAAGGGCAACATTTTTTTTTTGGAGATAAAAACTGAAAAGTTCACAAGACATATTTCACATTTATAGAGTACATTTTTTTGGTTGTTTAAAGATTCTTTTTTTATCAGCTAATTTTTATTCCCCATTTTCCTTGCTTTGACTCAGTTTTTATTCCTTAGTTACTTTATCCTATCTGACTCTGAAAACCAATATTAGTGACCATCCTAGACAAAGGATAATAACTTTGATATGTGTTATATAAGTACCATAAAAGATTGGGCAGGAGGAAAAAATGGTGCTTGATAATATAGAGATACAGCTTTTCATTTTTCAGTTGACAGCAGAAAAACAAGAAAGCGTTTTTCATAAAGACAAAGTACAATACTTCTAAATTTATTTTCGTTTTAAAAGTAAAGCAGAATTTTGTGGTAAAAATAACATATACCCTTTAGTATCTATACTAATGGAAGGAAGTAGTTATTTTTAAAATACTTACTAGTACTGGATAACCAGTTGCTTTCCTCTATTAAACTAAGTAAGAAAAGGTGTTTTATTGAACTACCAAGATGTAGATGTAGGAGAGAGTTGACTTCAACAGAATGGAATATTTTTATATAAATTTTACTTGTCTCCCCTACTTAGATGACTGTAGGAAAGATACATGATAATACAAGAAACATAGAAAGTCATATGGTATAAAGTATGTAAAGTGATTTATAAACTTTAAAGTGCTATATAAACATTAGCTCTTAGTATAGATAAATCTAATCTTTCAGAAGTACAGTAGAACTAAAAGAATTTTTTTCTCTAAAGGTAAACAGAGAAAGCTAATAACTCATTTGACTGATGTGCTGTAATTTGGGGAGGCATTTATCAGCCACACCAATCAGACTTATGTTTTAAAGACTGCAAGGGAAGGAAGTACATTTTTTTCCCTTTTTCATACTACTTCCTTTCCCACCCTTCCTGACTGAAGCTTCTCCAAGTAGAGCCTTGGAAGTATTCTTTTACCTAAACAGGTAAAAATAGGATCTTGATCTGAGAAGATAGTCTTTTCAAGTTAAAATAAAATTTCTCAATTTTAAGAGGTAAAGTTTCTTCAGTAAAAAATTAGGTCAGGTGAAATTCTAAAATTGAAGTAGCCAAATCAGTTTAATTTAATCAGCAGCTCTATTCTCTAGAGTTACATGATTATGTAAATTGTTTTAGGTGGCTCTTTAATTATTTAGGTCTCATTGGATTGTAAATGATTATCATATTGTGTCAGAGTCTGAATTTTAGATCAAAAAATCTGAGAGAACTTTTGGAGTACCTTAAGGAGAGTTCATTGGTTTTCAGAAGCTTTTGGTGAAAAATATTTTTCTTCCACCAAGGTCAAAGTTGAATTAGAGATCCCTTTCATACTTAAACTAGGTTTCTTTTTCAAATGGTGAAATTTCATTTATTAGTCATGTTATTAAATGTTGCTATTGACTTACAATAAGTCCTGAAAATTTTATTGGGTGTCATATCCACCCTTGACCAAAAGAAATATAGGAAAGCAAACACAATTTCAATTCTAGCTTCACCTGTGAAAACTGTAAACATAACGAATATAAATTATAACCTTCCAAAATCAGTAATTTCATTAATGTGAATTCACCTCCTGCATATTTATAGTTACTTGTATAACTTTTTCAGAGCTTCAATTCAGATAGGGAAACAGAGGAATCACTTTAAAATTATAACTGTACAGGTTTTGAATATGCCTTGGTAGATTGACTCCCAGATATTTTCTTCATTTTATAGTTATTTTGAATGTGACTTTCCATCTATCTGAATTTTGTTATTACTGTATAAAAATGCTATTGATTTTGTGGGTTTATTTTGTAGCCTGCTACTCTACTGAAACTATTAATTACCTCAGTTTCTAGGATTTTCTAAGTAAAATATCTTGTCATCAGTAAGTATAATTCTATCTCTTTGCCTGTCTTTAAGCATACAGTGGGTGCAGTGGAGAGAGAGGGCCATGGACTCAGAGATGAAATGACATGGTCAATGGGCAGGAGAGCAGTCATGTAGGAGATAAAATTGGACCACGTGATTTGGACACAGAGTAATTTCTACCATGAGGCACTGCTTCCATACACATTACTTGCCTAATAAATTGACATTTAAAAGAGTGAAGACAAACAGGAAAAAAGGGACAATGAGACTGCATCTATGAAGATTATAACATAAAAATTGTTTCAATAAGGAAGTTAAAACTTAGTACTTCAGAAATTTTAACTCCACGTGCAATATAAATTAAAGAAGGAATAAATAAGGATTAGATCACAGATCAGAGAATAAAATTCTAAAATACAAAGGGACCGAAGAGAATGCACAGAACAAAGCAATTTTTGGAAAAAATCAAAGAAAAAATAACTAACAAAAGAAGTGTGGAAAGGGAGATTTTGAACTCATTACATAACTGAGGAAGGAAAAAGAAGAAAATAAAGAAGGGAAGTAGATAGCTAAATTTTTAAAATCAGCAATTTAAAATAAAATCCTAAAACTTGGGAAAGGAAATGGGGGTAGGAGGGAGAAGAAAGTCAGTGGGAAAAGGATAGTGTCAAATAGTTTATGGAAAATTAATTGTAGGGGAAAAGTGCCATGCTCACAGTCAGTCATTCTCTCCTCCCCAACTCCTGCCTTCCTTCTAGGACACTTAAACATAGACTGATATTCAAATATCCTAACTTCCCAGTTCCTCAGTTTATTCATTTTCCATAACTTAGCCCTCCACTCCTTATCACCTATACACAAAAATGATCATGCCCTTGATCTTGCCAGTATCACTTTTGTGATCATGAATTCTGAAATTCCTTTATCTGATCATAATCTCTTTTTTTTCATAACAACCTTTCTTTATGCCTTATGACACAACCCTGTTCTACTGCCATTCTGCTGTTACCTGTAACCCCTCCATCCTTCAGTTCTTTTCCTAGGCCATCATTCAAGCACTGGCTACATTCTCCTCACTTCCCTCTTTCCTCTGCACTCAAGTACTGTTGCTGATTATGCCATGTCAAGCCCCAAATCTTCAGTTAGTAGCATTTCTATCATAAGAAAACTATACTGCTTGCCAATTTGTCATTTCTTTGCTTCCATACATATTAGCTTGATTGATATATGATATGATGTCTGTAGAACTTTTATGCTTTTTAAAATATTAGATCATATGTCTGGTTTTGCTTTTTTTTTTTTCTTTTCCCAGTGATCACTCATAGGTTACAGCCCTTCTATATGACCAAACTATTGTACAATGTGAAAGTATTTGCAGATCCTATACATGATTGCACGCCACCATGGGGGGGGGGGAAGGGAGGGGAGAAAATCTGAAACTCAAGTGATTGTGGAACTGAATCTTGTAAATTAAAAGTAAATGAGTAAATAAAAATAAATAAATAAAATATTAGATCATATTTGTATTGGGAGTGGGGGGACAGCTTGTAGTGGAGAGGTGGCTCGGAATGTGCTTCCTGAGCACATTTAGGTTTACATTGGTAAGAGGGATTTTCTCACTGGGAGCTTCCATTAGCAACAGGTTCGGTCCTCTTTTCTTTCTTCCTTCCAAAACCTATATTTGTCTATTAAATAGCACCTAAATAGAGCACCAGCCCTGAAGTCAAGAGGACCTGAGTTCAAATACAGCCTCAGATAGAACACAAAACTAGCTGTGTGACCTTGGACAAGTCACTTAACCCCAATTGCCCTACCTTCTATCCTCCAAAAAGCAAAAAATAAAAAAAACTTTCTGCTTTTAAAATGAATGTAATTAAAACTGGCTTTCGTGCTGTTGCATTTTTAAAATTCATATACTCTCTATTTTTTATATATGATGGTGGAACTGGTGATTGGAAAGTAACATCATCAAATTCCGCTTGGATTGTAGTTAGTTGTCTAGTTTTTAATTTGCCATGAAAAAAGGAAATCTTAGTGCAATGGAAACTCAGTTATCCAAATCTTTGAGTTATCTGTAACCTACACTTGATTCAGGAGTGACCTACCTCTGACTGGGGCACTATTATGAGAGTTTGGTCCTGGGTAATTTAGACCTGTCTGTTCCATAGGTGTTTGAAATCTTTTTCTTTTTTTTTTTTTTTGATGGGTCAAATCAAGAATATTTTCAGACCTTAATGCATTTCACAATTGATTATGTGAATCTGGGATAGTAAGGTTAACTGCTATCATTTGTGGTGAAAAAACCTAAAAACATTGGAATGGTTTTAGTTACACAGAGTAACAGAATTTTGAAAATGGGTAAAAGAGCATTGTGTTGCTTTTGTAATTTTTAGCACCAGTCCAATATTTTCTTTTTAGAGAAATTGATTTTAAATGTCTGTTATCTGTATTAAGTAACATAAGACTTATGTCAGAATTTTAAAATAATGCTTTAGCACCAGTCTTCAACTTTATTATCCGCAAATTTCAGTGTCCTAGGTTTTCCTGATAAAAGGTCTCCTCTTCCGCCCACCCAGGAATTTTGTCCGCTCAAACTTAATAGGAAATCCAAACTATCTTGACTAGATTTCTGGGTGTGTAATTCTTTTATGGAGAAAGGAATCGTTAAGTTTAGCAGTTCCTTTTAGCTATAATTTAAAAGCAAATTCTTTTGCAGCTTTAAGATGTCTGTTGATTTCATCTTAGATTCCAACTTTACCAGGCAAAATCCTCTCAGAAAGCACAGCCTTTTTACTGTCATTCTATCCGTAGGGTCACTAGTATGTTATCACACAAAACTTGGCTTGACGCAATATCCTGTTGTGTTGGTGGTGCCAGGGAGTCTGACGTGCGAGACTAAAGGGGTGCAGTGCTGAAGTAATCCCAGCACAAACACAGACTCTGGTGGGGTCTGAACGCTCCGAGAGTTATTTATCAGCCTCTTCCTTTTACTAGAAATAGATACTTGGGGTTGGAGCTACTTCCCTTCGGGTTACTAGCTGCGGAGGGTTCCACCTTTGGCCCCACGCCTCTGAAGATCATTAAAGAGCTGGAGGTAGACCGGAGCCGCGTTGGATTGGTTCCCGCGCTCCATCCCCTCTCTAATGAAGGCCTCTCCCCGCCCTTGAATGGCCCTTATTTCCTGACCCCGAGGGAAATAGGCGTCCAATCCAGTTCCAGGGGCGCTCCAGGGCGGGCTGGTATTTGAGCCGAGGTCTGGCGCGGGGACGCGCATGAGTGGCGCTTGCGAACAGAGCCCAAAGGGCTCTGACTGGGAGGATTAGTGACGGGGTGGGTGGGGAGTGAATGGAGTATTGTTGTTGTTCCTCCTCCTCCTCTTCCCCTCCCCCTACCCCGTGGTTCCCCCTCCCCCCCGCACCCGCCCGTAAGGGTGAGGGCGGGGGGAGAGGCGGCTTCTAGCCTTTGCTGCCACCACCCACCGCCCCTGCTGCTGAGGTTGCTTATGTGGCCGAGGGGAAGAAGCGGAGACGGATCCGGCCCGCAGCCTCTGCGCCTTGGCCAGATGGGGCGGCTGGCTCCAGGCCGCCCGCACTAAGGTGCCGGGCCCGAGGGGAAGGAGAAGACGATCCGCTCTCCCTTCCCGAAGACCCGCATGGCGGCCACTTCCTCGGCCATGGCCCCGGCTCTGACCGAAGCCACCGCAGCGTCTGCGGCGGCCAGGCCCCGTGCCCGCGACTTGCTGTGGAGGCCGGAGGCAGGAGGCCGCCGCCGAGATCTTGGGCCCGAGCAGCAGCCGGCTCTGGAGAGGGAGGCGGCGGCGCTGAGAGGCCGGCAGGCAGCGCTGTGGGGCCGGGCGCGGAGACTGTGCCGTCGCCTGCAGGTGGTTCGGGCTCGGCAGGTGGAGCGGCATGTCCGACAGCAGCTGGCCGGCCTCTGGCGGCACCTGGCCCCTGGGGCCGAGCCGCCCTCGCCGCCGGCGCCGGCGCCCCCACCCGCCTCCAGGGCTGCGGAGCTTCAGCGTCTGGTGGGCAGCGCCACCGCCCTGCTTCGGGCTGTGCAGCGGGACTGCGACTCGGACGCGACCGATACGGGCAGCGGCAGCAGCTGCTGCAGCAGCGGCAGCAGCAGCATCGGCAGTGGCAGTAGCAGCAGCAGCAGCAGTAGCAGTAGCAGCAGCTGTTCCTCCGGTGGGGAGGAAGAGGAGGAAGAGACGGGGCTCCAGAGCCAGGCAGGCCCGGGACAGCCTCCGCGTTCGCCGCCGCCCGCACCCGCTGGGTGAGTGCCGAGGCGGGAAGGAGGCGTCCGGAGAAGCAGCTGTTTCCCTTCTCCGGACCGCCGCCTCAGCGTCCGTAGTGCTAGCCGATGCTGAGGCGCCGTGGTCGGCGGCCAGGGCGGGGTCGTGGGGCCGCAGCGTGTGGAGGTGTGCGGACGGCGGCTCGGCTCCTAGAAGGAGGGAGAGGGCCCTTCCCTTCCCCTGCCTGGCCCGGTGCGTGGCCGGTCACCGCCCTTTCTCCTGGGCCCACGGGGCAGGCGGGCGTGTGGCGCAGGGCACTTTCCCAGACATTCGTCATCAAGCTCCATAACTTCATGGTCTTTCTCCCCCGATGTTTTGCCGACCTTTTACTGTCCGTAGGCGGTTGTAATCAGTTGGGAGTGTTTGTCTAGGTTGTACGATAGCAAATTCAGTCAAACCTTCCGCTTAATTTCTTGAACGTGTTAAGCAAAAACGGTTTGGTTTTCCCCATGCTGGCCGGCCATCCTGACGTCTCACTGTAACTCGAGTCTGGAATTTTCTGACTGGCTTAATTGTTCTGCCCTCTAAAGCAAGTATTGGAAAAATAATCTCTAGCCCATGGCTAACAGGAAAGTTCCATCTTCTTCCCATTCCCTCTCCCTTCTGTATTTAGGCATAAAGGAAATAATCTTCCTTTGGTAAGTAACATGTTCCTAAACCTGCTAGACATGAGACAGTTTTAAATTTGGCCATTCTTTTGATCCAATAGATAACCAGAAATTTTAGCAATATGTTGCTTAGGTTAGAAAATTTATGCAGCCCTATGTCTTCAAGCATTAGTAATTCATTTGCTTCATCATTAGTTACTTTTAGCTGGGATTTAGAGATTGCTCTGTTGAAGTTTTACTGCCTGCAGACTTTTCACCTTTTTCTAGGAAGTGTTATCACCTGTTTTTCAAAGCCTTTTGGCAATGAACAGACAGATCCTTTGTAATTTTTGATAGTGTACAGAAAATACTAGAGAGAACTCTGAAATTAATATACTATCCTTTTCGTTGAACTAACACTGATGGAAATATGCTAACGTTCTATTTTTACAGGCGTGGGGAACATGTGGCCTTCTAGGTTCTTGGGTTCAACCTTTTGGCTGAGTCCAAGTTCTACGGAACAAATCCTTTTATTAAGGAGATTTGTTCTTTGAAGTTTGGATTCAGTCAAAGGGCTGCACCCAAGGACCCAGGAGGCCACAGGTTCCCCGTTCCTGTTCTAGTAGGATTAATTTAGAGAGGTAGCTATCCTTTCAAGAGTCGAAATTTTGCCTAGAAATAAATATACATAGATTTTGTGTTTATAGTATAAGTCCACGTCCTTAATAACTTAAATATTGCTTCCAAAAGGAAAGTCTGGGTAAGCCATGAGATTTACTTTGTGTCATTCAAGCATAAAGACGTTCCCAGGAAGTAGAAATTGGTGGTGATGGCTCTGGAATGCAAGGATTTGATGAAAGTTTGAAAAATAATTTTCTTAGAGGAGAGCAGTGAGTGGTAGCTAAAGAGAAGTTATTTGGCCTACGAGAAGGGGAAAATGG
The DNA here is from genome assembly GCA_028646515.1 of Pseudochirops corinnae. Classification (NCBI taxonomy): domain Eukaryota; kingdom Metazoa; phylum Chordata; class Mammalia; order Diprotodontia; family Pseudocheiridae; genus Pseudochirops; species Pseudochirops corinnae. Next base: position 75,607,339 of record CM053590.1, on the reverse strand, counting down.
AGTGAAAGGTTAGATTAACATATAAATTGTCAACCATAAAGTTATGAAAATAACATTGTTTTTAAAAATATACTACAGTTTAGCATGATGCCAAATAAAACAAAAATTGGAAACCACTGGCATACGCATTGTAACAAGAAGCCTCATAGATTTGGAGATACTTGATCTTCAAGAAGCGAATCATCTTAATAACTAATCTCATTGCTTTTCGGTAGGATTATACCTAAATTCTCATTGTCAAAAATATGTCTGAGCTATGGATATACTTACATTCTTTTTGTCTCTTATTAGAAGTTTCAATTTTAGGTTATATACTATATATATGTATATGTATATTTTAAAGAACAAGTTCATCTGTATAGGTACTTAGATTGCAAACCTCTCCACACTTATGTCTTAATGAGTTTGCTATGGCCAAATAAAATTCATGACCTGCTGGGCAGCCTGTTGATAGGCCTCTTTGAATTTACCCAGTTAGACTGATTCTTAGATTTTTCTATCCCCAGGATTTTTTGTAAAGCCTTCCTGCCTCTGAAGAGCTTGCCAGAGTTTGAACTCTTCTGGCAAAGTGTCTGAGAATTCAGGGTCACTTCCAATAACAGGGTAAGGCATCAGAGTAGGACTTTACTCTGAAGGAGGTGATATTCTAGTGGAAGGAAAAATGTAAGGATAATTCACTACTGCATTTCTATTTGATACTGGTCACATTTCAACATTTTCTTAGATCCTGTGAATTTACTTAAAGTGAATTTTATGAACCAGTGAAGTATGGTGGGTTAGCTTGATTATGGTATTAAGCAGAATCTCCATTTTTCATGGATAGAAACAATACCCCTAACCTAACAGTCAGTGGTTTTTAAGCTGTGTGTTAAGTCATCACTACAGGATCTGTGCAATAATGTGTGCCTAAATAATTGCAAACTCATCATTACAACTAGGAAAATAATTTAAGAGTGTACCCTGCTGATATAGGTTATTGTCATACACAAAAGATCACCTTTTGGGAGTTCATTTTGCTTGACTCTAAGCTCTGTTTTTGTTTTTCTTCATTACAGTGGGTACTTGGTCATTCAACAGTTAGCAAGCATTTGTTAAGCACTTAATATAAGATCAAGCTGCTGTGCTAAGTGCTGAGAATAGGTTATATCTGCATCTCCTCTCTTAGGAATATAGGGTGTGTACTATGAGAACTGAGATTGTCATTTAATTTTGTTTCTAAAGCATTATTTTATGAACAAACAGACTCTTAGAAAGGTTGTGATTTGTCCAAGATTACAGAGGTAGTGTTCTTTTCCCATTATCCTATACTCTGCCTTGTGTAAGCAGAACTTGGCTTTTGCTCAAGAAAGACACTTGTATTGGAAACAGTTGGAGAAAAAATTGCAGGCTAGTAAATGAGATTGTGGTACAGATAAGGATCACAGGAATTCATAGAATAGAAAAATCAATGTGGACTGATTAGAATTATCAAGAAAGCTTTGTGGTAGAGGAAATGAAACTTGAAATGGCCCTGGAAGGAATTATATTATTTGAATTCTCCAAAATGAGCTCTGAGGAAAGTGACCTGAGCAGTGGACCTGCTAGAATGGAAGATTTCTTCTAGAAATGGACACAAATGGAATGGAAGATTTCTTCTAGAAATAGTAAGAGATAAGATGGAAGAAGTGAGGAAGAGGCAGTTGATGAAGGGTTTGAAGTGATAGGCTTAGGAGTTTAAACTTCATCTTTTAGGCAGTAGTAAAATATAATTTCTTGAGTAAAAGTTATGTTGTGTATAACCTGTATCAAATTGCTTGCCTTCTCAAGGGGAGAGGGAAGAAAGGGAGGGAATTTGGAACTCAAAATTTTAAAAAATGAATGTTAGAATTTGTTTTTATGTGTAATTGGGGAAAATAAAATATTCAATGCAAAAAAAGTTATGTTGCAAATAAATGTTTTAGATTAATTTCAATTACTTGATCAGAAGATTGGAGGTAAAAGGAGCCTTAGAGGGTCATCTAGTCCTACCCTCTTGTTTTACAGAGGAGGAAATTGCACTCCAAAGAGGCTGATTGAGCCGGGTTGCATGGGTTTTCTAGCTCCAGATTCTGTGCTCTTTATCCTATACCATGCTATCTTGAAGGGATTCTCCTGTCATCTACGAATAAAGTGATGATGCCCTAGATTTAGGGTATTTCTAGTGGGAAAAGCAGAAATAGGGAAAAGATACATAAGGAGACATTAGAAAGGAATAGCTTGTGATTGAATACTTAAAAAAATCTCTGAGTTCATTGGCATAAGTATTGATTGATACCACCAGTGCATATCATGACCTTCATGTGTAAATGATGTTTTCTGAGTTGCTGTGGGTGAAAAGATTCATCACCTCACGAACAGCAGTCTAGAGATGAATGTCTCAAAACTTACATAGGCTGTTACTTCACAGCATAGACTTACAGTTCACAGGGTTATAGGTTTAGAGTTGGAAACTGAGCCCCCCCCAAAAGGCGAAGTAATTTGCCCAAGGTAACCAGTCTTCATCACACTTGAAGTCTTTCTAGCTTGCGATGGATCTCGCACCCCTGGGCAACAGTAGGTATTGGCTGAGCTGTAGGGAATCTGCACTGCCCTTTCTTGATGTGTATTTTGCCTGCTGGACCAGAGAACTCTCAATACCTAGTAAGGCAGCAATAATGGCTGCCCGTTTTGCTGATCTTGAAATAGTAACAAAGACTTCTAACACATGTCTTTTTTTGAACTCACACAAAAACCTATGGTGCAATTGAAAAAGGCGATTGAGTTGGCGTTTCAAAGTGATAGAATGTTTCATTGGTGATAGAATGTTTCATTGGAACTTAATTTCCTCCATGTGGGTACTGCCTCCTACCAGAAAGGTTGAAACCTGTTCAAGACTCATTCTGAGTAATTCCTATAATGTTCTCCCACAAATCATCCACTGTATCAGCCCGAAATGTTTTAAGGTTCAGAATTTTCCTATAGGTGTGATACTGTACTAGTGCAACATGTGGGTACCATCTGGTTATCACTTCTCTTACTGCGTGACTAACCTGTCTCCTTTTTTGGTCATATCTGTCTGATAGTTTATGCCACTTTTTCTATGAAATTTACTGCTGGTATTGTGCTACAATCCAGCCACCTCCTATGGCTCTGCAGTGTTCTTTAGGGGACTTGCACATTTTAATTCTTTAGAGTTTGTGGTATTTAATTCAACAGATTTAGCGTACAAGGCACTGTGTGAAGCTTTGAAGACACAAAGACCATAATTATGATAAACGTGTGCCACACTTCTAGTGGATACAAAATATTAGGAAATAATTTTAGCAGGGAGAGGGCAATAATTAAACATGATAAATAAGATTGAGAGTCCTAAGATTGATTAGTGATGATATAGCACTTTAAGGTTTGGAAAGTGCTTTACAAATATTACCTAATTTTATTCTCATAAGAACTGAGAGAGGTGCTATTCTTATCTCCATTTTTCTCATGAGGAAACTGAAGCTGAGGGAAGTTAAGTATTTAGCTCAGGATCACAGAGCTAGTAAGTGTCTGAGGCTGGTTTTGAACTCAAGGTCTTCCTGACCCCAAAGCCCAACACTCTTTATCTACAATACCACCTAGGTGCTTACATGTATTGTCTGATATCTTCTCTAACATATACTTGGTTACTTTTTTAGTTCATTCATTTGTTCATTAGTATTTAAAGAGCTCAAAAAGTAATTAAAAAGCACTTTCACCTATCCAGGGAAGTGTGTATAGTGCAAGGACTATTCCCCCCAATATAGAGATAAAGAAACTAAGGTTTCTAGAGATTTGGTGATTTAGTCAAAGTCACATAAAACTGATAAATAATTTAACAGTGGGGAGTAGAGGGAGGAACCTTTGAAGTTGAGTCAGGATAATTAAGTTTGAATATTGACTGACAGTTGCAGACTTTGGTATTGAAGGTAAGACTGTTAACCTCTGAGTCTTAGTTTTCTCTTTTAAAAAATAGGGAAATGGACTGGTGTGAGGATCTGATGAAATAATGTATAAGTGCTTTGGGAGCCTTAAAGTGCTGTATAAACGACAATTATTGTTATTACCATGCAAGGTGCTATGCCTAGTTCCTGAAACCTTCAGTGCCTTTCCAGTTATCCCTTCTAAACCCCTTATTGCATGTTCTCTGAATAATCACTTTGTAGTTGTAGGGAATGAGAGATTTTATTGTGAAATATAAGTAGCATATATATTTCTTGAATAAAAATGATTTTATTTACATTTTTTTTAATCCCTAGTACCTAAGAGGCAGCTTGGCTTAGTTTAAAAGAGGCAAGTGTAGGATCAGGAACACTTGAGTTGTCTCACCTCTAGAGTAATGTGAGCCCTGGTTAAGTTACTCAACTTATGTGTTTCTGGCAGTTCTTAAATTTACTAAATTACAGAACTTTTGCCAGCTTCTTTGGAAGAGGGATGTCCTTACTAGGAGCTCCTTACAGTAACTAATGCAATTACAGGCCTGCCATCCTTGGCCCCCAGCTAAATTCCTGTCCATGTAGGGCCTTGTTTAGGAGCTTTTAATAAGTATTTGTTGAAATAATTTATTTTTGATACCATATATCTGTTATTTTAGGATTTAGGGCAGGGGAGACCATCAGGAATCTACTCAGGAATTCCAACATCCTCTTAGGTGAAGAATTTACCCCAGGCCAGCTCACTCTGCTGCCTGTGTGGCCTGGAGGCAAGTCACTTAATCTTTCTAAACATTTGGGTTATACCTGGACTATGTGACTTGTGAAGAAGATCTTTTTAGCTCTTATAGCTATGAAAATGGAGAAGTTTGGTGCCTCTTTAAAAAAAAAGCTCACTGCCTAATGTACCCTTAAAATAACAATAACAGGTATAAAACCTCTATTATATGACAACAGGGTAGTGGCAAAGGTATCACCATTGTGGCTTAATTGAACTATGTCATAATGCCTGTTTAATGAGAACCTGAAAATTCAGCTATCTGACAAAAAAGATTCAGGGTCATTGACACATTTGTGCAAGTTCACTTTATGCTTTGCAACAGTAGCAGAACTAGAGAAATTATTGACACTGTGTAATTCGTTCTAGCTGGAATGAAAATCTTTTTTCTAACTCTGGGCAAAAATAAATGCTGTAATTAAAAGTCCCTTGCTTCTGGGGGGAAAAATGTAGAGCTTTTATCTAATTATCTTTTGTAGCCTCTATAGTGTTGAGAGTATGGATGATGGTTGAATACTTATTGAATATATTAAGTACCACTTTAGTGCATTCCTTTTTAAAAGAATCATGTTTCATGAACAAGACATACCATCTCTTGGCTCCAGGCTTTTCCTCTGTCTGTCCTCATTACTAGAAGGCTCTCCATCTTCTACTCATCCTAAAGGCTTCCTTAAGTCCCAACTAAAATCTCATCTTTTATAGGAAGGCTTTTTCAACCCCTCTTAATTCTTAGTGCTTTTGTTTTCTTATTTCCTATTTAGCCTCTGCTTAAGTTTGTACACATTTATTTGTTGCCTCCCCCATTGGATTCTGAGCTCTTTGAGGGAGGAGGTCTGTCTTTTGCCTCTTTTTTGTAGACCTATTGATTAGCATAGTAAAGTACTTAATAAATGTTTATTGACTGAATCCTTTAGAAGAATCCTTTAGAAAAACAAATGCCTCCAGAATCTTTTGTGCACAAAGACTAATTACATTTAATTCTAGCACCTTCCCTCTTCAAAATTATTTCCAATTTATCTTTTATACAGCTTGTTTGTCCATATTTGTTTTCTTATTGTCTCTCTCATTAGATTATGAGCTCCTTGAGCAAAAAGGACTGTGTTTTGCTTCTTTTTATGTGCTCAGTGCATGTAGGCATTTATTAAATTTTTGTTGAGTGACAAGATTAAAAATAGTTCTTGAATTCAGTAAATTTACGTTATACCAGAAAGGGGGATGAAACATGTAAACAACCTAGAATTAGACTACAAACCGTTAGATGTCATACTTCCATGTTTGTTTCAAAATATATGATAAATTTTCAAGCTGAAAGTCAGTGTTGTGATTTAGAAAGCTTCTATATATTAATAATTAAATCCCTACCTTTGACTCCTTCAGTGACTTTTCACCAAGAAGATTTAAACAGTTTGTCTTCCTTTATATCACCTTCTGAAAACTCTTCTCTTTAATCTTAAAAATTTCATTTAATCAAATATGTTAAATACTTGCTAAGGATTAGGAATTCTTCTAAAAACTGGAAATGCAAAGGCAAAAAAGCGAACGAGCTCCTTCCCAAAAGTGATGAGGTGTAGGCTCTGGGACCCCCTCTTGAGTTCTCCTAGTTCCCTAGCGCTGAGAGAATTGGAAGAATCTGGCTTACACTTCCAGATGAGGCATCTGTCCTTGTCCTCCATTCTTCAGAAGCTGCACACATGTCCATTTTCTTCAACATAACCAAACAGGACCGAGAACCTGAGGTCAGGTTGAGTACCTAGCTGTCTGACCTAATAGGACCTGAGAGGTCAGGCCCACAAAAACAAAACAAAACACAAAAAATCACGCAAAAAACCACACCTCCAAGCTACTTGGAGAACAAGAAGGCAGTAGGGAAAGAGAGAGGCTTACATTCCTTCCAGTCCCGGCTTGAGAAGAGTTTGAGATTAGCAGTGGTTCCCGGTCAGGGAACCATAAAAATGAAGAGGTTTACCCAAAGAGGGTTAGGGTTGTCCGAGACCCCAAAATACCAACATGCTGGGTCCTGCCCGAAAGAATTCGACCCAAGTCTTCTCAGCCAAAGAAAAGTAAAGTTTATTGAAAGTTCATTAAAAGTTCACCATATGGGGTAGACTCTTAAGGAGCCAGTCTATGCTAGGTCTTTCTATGGTGCTCTCACAGAGCAAGTCTGTGCTAGGGCCTTCTGTGGCGCTCTCACACCACATGGAAGGGAGATGGGATTCTTATATATAGAGGAATCTAGGGGTGATCTGGAGGAGGAGTTTGGGGAGGATCTTCAGGAGGAGTCAATGAGGTCAGTGCAAGAGTGGATTGATATTTTGGTAGGCTCAAGGGTGGGAGGCAGATGGACAATGGAGGGCCAGGCTAGTAACAGGTTTGGGCCCAGCCATAAAGAAATACTTATGGCCTCTGCAAATGCCTCATCAAGTGGGAAGATTCGATCAGACTTCAAGGGGTTTCCCAGAGCCTGTACCTCAAAGACTCAAGGAGAACTCAAGGGGAGGGGGGTCCCAGAGCCTACACCTCATCAGAAGGAACTTA
>CM053590.1:75562265-75599979 GCA_028646515.1 Pseudochirops corinnae | reverse complement strand
GACCTAAGCTTAGGGAACAAGTGCAAAGACAGAAACAGGAGGTGAAATACTATAGGAGGAACAGTCAGAAAGCCAGTCTGGCAAGGCCAAAGAGTGTGTAAAGAGAAGAGAGTATGGTTATGAAAAACTTTAAATGCTAAACAGAAGTTTCAATTTTATCCTAGCAGTAGTAGGGAAGCATTAGAATAGGAGATAGTATAGTCAGACTTATGCATCAGGAAGATCACTTGGACAGCTTTATGGAGTAGAAAAATAAATTAAAGAGGAGGCTGTTATAGCAGGCCAGTTGAGTTGTGATGAAGGCCATGTGAATTGGGAGAAAAGGTGGTTTCAGGACAGATAGGAAGAGTCTTATCAACTGATTGGATATGTGGGGTAAGGGAGACTGAGGAAGGAAGGATCGCTTCTGATGAGTTCTGTTTTGAACATACTGAATTAAGATGTCTTTGAGACAACCCAGTTTAAAATGTCTAATAGATAGTTGATCATATGGGGGAGGAACTTTGGAGAGACTAGACTTGGATATATAGATCACCAGAAAGCTGACAAGGTCACCAAGTGAGAAAGTGTGCAGTAAAAGTTAAGGGAGACCAAGACAGAGCCTTGGGGTATGGCTGCAGGTACAAAGTATGATATGAATGAATATGCAGCAGAAGAGACAGAAATGGTCAAACTGGTACGGGGAAAAGAAACAAAAAAAATGCAGTGTCACAGTATCATGTTGCATAGAGACTTAAAAATGTGAAGATTGAGAAGAGGCTATATGATGTAGCAGTTAAGAGATCATTAGTAACTTTGGAAAGAACAGTTTGAGTTGAGTGATAAGGCCTAAAATCAACTTGCAGAAAATTTAGAAGAGGTTAAGAGGAGAGGAAGTGAAGGCATTGAAGGTAGATGCCATTTTAAAGTAATTTGAAAAAGGAAGGAATAATACATATATGATGATGATGTATTCTAATGAGCATCTTTTTTTAGGATGGAGAAGAGAAGTGTGTAGGCAGTAGGAAAGAAACCAATAGATAAGGGAGAGAGAGATTGAAGGTTAGAAATAGTGAGGGTGATAGAGGTGCAGTCTGTTGGAGAAGGCAGGAAGGGATGGAATCAAGATCAGTGTAGCCTTGATAAGGAAAAAGGAGAAACTGGAATAAAGTAGGAAATAGAGGATGCTGTCATCAAGTTGTGAGACAAGAAGGGAAGAAAATGGAACTGACAGCAAATGGCTTCTAGTTTTTGAAGCAAGTTCCTCAATTTAAAGAGTGGAACAGGCTTGAAAAAAAGCAGGGGTTAGATTAGTTCATGTGTAAAGAGGAGAAAGGAATAATTATTTATATAGCTCCTGTTATGTGGCAGGCACTGTGCTAAACACTTTATGAATATTTTCTCATTTTACCCTCATAACAATCCTGGGAGGTAGGTTATTATTCCCATTTTACATCTAAGTAAACTGAGACAGAGCTTAAGTGACTTGACCAAGGTCCAGTGTCTTGCTAGGTGGTGTCCTGAGACTGAATTTTAAGTCAGGTCTTTTGACTCCAGACCCAGTATTTTATGGCTGTGCCATCTAACTTTCTCAGAAGTAGGATAATCAGTCCCAATGATTGCCTTAATGTATAGCATGCAACAGATAAATTTCTAGTGAATTTTGTGAGCCCAATTTCATGAATTACTCCATATCTTTTCCATCTCATAGAGTTAGGAAAAGAGGAAAAAAGTTGGTGGAAATAATCCAGGGTCAGGATTTGGCAAAGACAAGGGAGCAAGAGATTCAAGAGTAGGAGATACTAGAGACAATTCTCACTTTTGGTGACCACTGTCAAATTAGATTCTCCTGCCAGCAGCACCCCACCAGCTTCTTCTGCTCGGGGCATTGAAGCTGCTGGGGGATGGGGAAAGCAGACACTTGTAATGGCAAGCAAAGTAGTACTTTGTTCCTTGTTTCACCTTTCAAGTGCTTTTAGCCTCACCTTTGATTATATCAAGTTTTTTGGAAACGGTACACATTGGGTTGTCCTTAATAGACCTAAGGGAGTTTGGAGAATTTCCCTGCCCATAACAGGCCTTAGGTCATTACATAGAGCCTACAGAGGGAGGAGCTTGCCCAAAGAGTGGAATAGAGGAAGGAGCAAAGCAGATAAAAGCTCAAGCATAAGCTGGGATCAAGAAGAGCTAAGGGAGAGAGTGTTTGTGATGTTGGCACTCTATTGTTCTGTGTTCGTGTTACTTTGTCAGACAGAAGCACTCTATCTGTTCATTTGTGTTGATTTCTCAGACAGAAAGTGAATTGAGATGATAGTGCTAGAATTGTGTGTAAATATTGTTCTAGCGCTGTTGAGCTTTGTTTTCCTAGAAACAGAAATTGTGGAGAGCTTTTGGTGGAGTAGTCCCTGTGAGCTGCAAATTTCCTCCACTTCTCAGGAGCACAGAGCTGCCTATCTATGGATCCAGGCAACAGGTGGATGATTCCAAGCAAGAGCTGGCAGAGTGGAAGAGGAGCCATGGGATTTGGAAGTCAGCCTTGAGTTAAGATGAAAGGAGACTTTACTTGGATACTCAGTGCTGACTAGTGATGTAGCTTACTGTGACCTCAGGGTGGATGGCCTTTGTACTTTCTACTACCCGTTAAGAATGATTGGAAGCCAGCCTGGAGTCAAGATGAAGGCGTGATTTGGGTACTCTATATTGATTAAGGAGATTGTAACTTATTGAATGATATGTTTTGTTTAAGGCTCTGTGGCCATCTTAGTAATAAGTTATGTTATATTCTTGTGAATGTTATGTCTTAGTTTCTTGAATGTTTTGCTTTAACAGTTAGATCTTTTTTTTTCCAATTTATTTATTTATTTTTAGTAATCAACATTCATTTTCACAAGAATTTGAGTTACAAATTTTCTCCCTGTCTTTCCCCTACCCTTCACCCCAAGATAGCAAGCCTACTGAATACCTCTTCTCCCAATTTGTTCTCTTATATCTTCCCCTCCCCCTCCCCCCAATCCCAACTTACTAGTAGGGCAAGATGGATTTCTATACCTCAGTGCCTGTATATCTTATTTCCCAGTTGCATGTAAAAGAAACAAATTTTTTTTAACATTTGTTTTTAAAACTTTGATTTCCAGATTCTTTCCCTTCTTCCCTCCTCACCCACCACCACTGGGAAGACAGGCAATTCAATATAGATTGTATATGTGTAGTTATGCAAAATGTTTCCATAGTAGTTATATTGTGAAAAACTGACTATATTTCCCTCCATCCTATCCTGCCCCCCACTTACTCTGTTTTTTTCTTTGGCGCTGTTCCTTCTCAAAAGTGTTTGCTTCTAACTACCTTCTCCCCCAATCTGCCCTCCCTTCTGTCATCCCCCCTCTTATTTATTATTTATTATTATCCCCCTTACTTTTCTGTAAGGTAAGATACCCAGTTGAGTATATATGTTATTTCCTCCTTAAGCCAAATTCAGTGACAGTAAGGTTGACCCATTCCCTTTCACTTTCCTGCTCTTGCCCTCTATTGTAAGTTTTCTCTTGCCTCTTTTATATGAGAGAATTTCCCCTATTCTGTCTCTCTGTTTCTCTTCCCAATAAATTCCTCTCTCACCTCTTTATTTTTTAGATATCATCCCTTCGTGTTCAGCTGATTCTGTGCCCTCTGTCTATATGTACATGTTCACACTCACATATGTATTTATACACACATATACCCTCTTATACATATATATACACATACACACACATATATATATTCCCTTCAGCTATCCTCATGCTGAGAATATATTATCATTTTTCCATGTAGGAATATAAATAATTCAACCTTAATAAGTTCCTTATGATTTCTTTTTCCTCGTTTACCTTCTCATGCTCCTCTTGCTTCTTGTATTTGAGAGTCAGATTTTCTGTTCAGCTTGTTTTTTCATCAAGAATGCTTGAAAGTCCTCTATTTCATTGAATTTGCCATATTTTCCCAGAAACATTATACTCAGTTTTGCTGGGTGGGTGATTCTTGGTTTTAATCCTAGCTCCTTTGACCTCTGGAATATCATATTCCAAACCCTTTGATCCCTTAGTGTAGAAGCTGCTAGATCGTGTGTTATTCTGATTGTATTTCCACAATACTCAAATTGTTTCATCCTGACAGCTTGTAGTATTTTCTCCTTGACCTGAGAACTCTGGAATTTGGCTGATATTCCTAGGAGTTTTCTTTTCAGGATCTTTTTCAAGAGGTGATCTGTGAATTCTTTCAATTTCTATTTTTCCCTCTGGTTCTAGAATATCAGGGCAATTTTCCCTGAGAATTTTTTGAAGGATGATTTCTAAGCTCTTTTTTAAAAATTTTTTTGGATCATGGCTTTCAGGTAGTTTAATAATTTTAAAATTATCTCCCCTGGATCTATTTTCCAGGTCAGTAGGTTTTCCAATGAGATATTTCACATTGCCTTATATTTTTTTTCATTTGTTTGGATCTGTTTTGTAGTATTTTGATTTCTCATAAAGTCATTAGATTCCATTTGCTCCATTCTAATTTTGAAGGAATTATTCTCTTCAGTGAGTTTTTGAAATTCCTTTTCCATCTGGGCAATTTGGCTTTTTAAGGCATTCTTCTCCTCATTGGCTTTTTGGGCCTCTTTTGCCTTTTGAGTTAGTCTACTTTTTAAGGTATTATTTTCTTCGGTCAGGCTGTTGACTTACTTTTCATGATTTTCTTGCACCATTCTCATTTCTCTTCCCAATTTTTCCTCCACTTCTCTTACTTGATTTCCAAAATCCTTCTTGAGCTCCTCCATGGCCTGTAACCAATTCATATTTTTCTTGGAAGCTTTTGATGCAGGAGTTTTGACTTTATTGTCTTCTTCTGGTTCCATGTTTTGATCCTTTTTGTCCCCCAAAAAAGATTCTATGGTCTGATTATACTTCCTTTGCTTGCTTATCTTGCCAGCCAGTTACTTGACTTTTGAGCTCTTTGCCATGGTAGAACTCTGTTTCCGGAGTGGAGAGAGCTGTGTCCCAAGTTGCTGGGGTTTTCACAGTTGTCAGAGCTGTGTGGAGGGTGCCCTCTCTATAGCCACCACAAGCTCTGGCATGTTGGCATTCCTCATCCCAGGACCACCACCCAAGACTGCAACCCAGATCTGAGCAGGTAAGAGCAAGAGCAATTACCCTCTGAATGGTTGCTTGGTCCCCCTATTACCTACAGGCTAGGAACTCTGGAGGCAGTCAAGTGGAAGCAGCTGCAGCTGCCAGGCCTCCCCCACCTTGGTCATGGGGGGGGGGGGGGCAGGGGGCAGACGGCAGACGGCAGACCACACTCTTTTCTCCCCCAGTTCCAACAGAGTTTCCTACTGACCTTTTACTTTCTCTTTGGCATTTATGGATTGAGAAGTCTGGAAACCACCACAGCTGCTGGTGATTCACTCTCCTGAAGTCTGCTCTGGCCAGTCTGGGCTGCTGGTAGGGGCCACTCTGGGTCTTGCACCACAGAGCTCACACGGGACTGCTTGGTGCCGAGCCAGGTGCTATAGACCCTTCCTGTCAGCCTTCCAGGCTGCCTGCAGCAGGAGATTTGTTTCTGTCTGTCACTTTGTAGGTTCTGTAGCTCTAAAATGTTTAGAGTCCTTTTCTTACAGGTACTGGAGGTGGTTGGAGGGGGAGCTCAGCAAGTTTCTGCTTTTACTCTGCCATCTTGGTTCCATGCCCCCACCCCCAATGCTTAGATCTTTAAAGTTATTCACAGCAGCAGTCCTCAGGAGAGCTGCACGTGATTGGCTTTACAGCATTGAAGCAACTCTAGCTCCTGGTGTAGAGTTGTGGAAGGGGGCAGGGCCACAGTTGAACTCCATGAGGGAAGGGGAAGATCTCCCAAATGATCCACTTGTATGGTAAGCAAGAACTCCTATATAGAGTTGAACTTGCCAGCTGTGGGATTGAAATTGTGTGAGGGTTGGGGAGGGGAGGTTGTGTAGCCAGAGCAGAGATAATGGCCTAGAAAAATACTAAGAACTAAAGGATGGAAGGGTCATTTGTGGTGAGGAACTGAGAGGTTATTGTGTTTGATGAAGTGTCAATATGTATGTTGAAGTCTTCTAGTTTGGGGGCAGGATTTGGAGTGAAGGGAGACCAAGTGTCAGACACAGAACTGATTGAAAAAAGATGGAATGTATTCTGGAGACCAGTTAGTACTAGCCACCAGGATCTGGATTGGGTAAAAATTTGGTTAGAGGGAACCTCAAAGGAGGAGAGATTACATCTCAAGGTTACATGTTACAGAGAAGTCAAGGAGAGTGAGTATCGACTAAAGGTTATTGGATTTGGAAATTTAGAATCCCTACAAGGAGTTATCCTTAGGATCAGGCAAGATGAATGAAGATTTTTTTTCATTGTACAGTGGAAAATTTAATGATGGTAGTTGTTGGTTGTTAATAATGTTTATATCATATTGTGGCATGTACCTATAGTAGACCATAGTGTCTCCTTTTGTAATAGGTGAATGGTGTTGCTATATTATTACCTTTCTAATTTCAAGAGTAAGTTCTTCCTTACAAATTTTCCATACATGAGAATGAAGGAAGGGCTGAAAAGGCATTTATTAAACATTTGTTAAGTTCAAAGTATTATGCTAAAGGCTGGGGATACAGCTAGAAAAGCATGACAGTCCCTGTCTTAAAGAGGTTATGTTGTAATAAGGTCTTGTCATAGCATATAGGAGATTTTAGTTGAAAGTCAGATGGAAAGACCTTTGGTCCTCAAGGTGTAGCAGATAGTGATATATCTTCAATGTTATTTCCTTGAATAAAGTCATACCTTTTCCTGATGTTTGCCAGAGCCAATGATTTTGGTTTCAGAAACTTTATTTTCTGAGCATTCAGTAGCTATGGTTGCTAAGGCTACCAAGAAGGCCGTGGTTGACAAGGAGAGACAGGGTCCACAGAACCAGTAGAAGTCGTTCCCAAATTACTTTTCCACAAGAGCTGCTTCTCTGGATTGTGGCTTGGGATGTCAGGTTGGAAGGAGGACCTGTGTTCTGGGGAGTGATACTATTCCCAGGACTCTTGGGATTAATTATGAGGGGATTTTTTGGGAGGGGAAAGGCAAGGCAGTTGGGATTAAGTGACTTGCCCAAGGTCACACAGCTAGTAAGTATGTCAAGTGTCTGAGGTCAAATTTGAACTCAGGTCCTCCTGACCCTAGGGCTGGTGCTCTATTCACTATGCCACTTAGCTGTCCCTAGGGGATATAATTTCTAACCCTAAGCATAAATTACTTAAATGTTGTTTGTGGATTTTTTCTTCCTGATTATATTTTGGAGAGGTCTCTCATGTAATCAAAAATTACATTTCTTTTCTTTCTACCTGTTTTAATTATGTAGACAGAACTCTTTTATTTATTTTTATACTTTGTTTAGATCACTGCCAGCTGTGATTTAAAAACAAAAGAAACTGCCCTTCACTGTTTGATACAGTATTGAATTTTTTAGGCCTTGCCTTGGCTAGCAAAAATAAAATTGGTCTTCCTTCTCAGTTATTCCCACCTCTGTCATTATTACCTTCATATTCTTATGCAGCCAGCAGCTATATAGGTTGTTACTTTTCCAGAGAAATTCATTTCACATTTAGGGTGAGGGGAAAAAAAACAAAATAAATTCCCTTTACATAAGTAGTATTGCTGTTTATGGTAGTAAATGGGCTTTGTAAGTGGCCCTGTGTCTGTGACTATTCCTTTGTCACCTTTCCCTCATTTCCCACTTAGGTATACGTTAAATGTTTTCAATGAAGATGAACATAGCATCAAGGTCAGCTACTGCATTGATGGTAAATACTTCAATTTGAAAAGACTACAAGCCTAGACCAAAGTTAGGGAGTGTTGGTGCATGATTTTCTGTTTACAGGTAATTATGCACTCAATGCAGCCTCTGAAGTTGAGATGCAACAAAGTACGGATCACTTCTCTGCTGCTTGTTGTTAATTTTGGCCTCACAATGAACACCAAGAGAAACACAGGTGTTCCATCAGCCACCACCACACCATCCATACATCAACCATTGGTTACAGCAAATGGAGAAGTTTTGAATGCTGTGGATAAGTTCACTTACCTTGGTAGTGTACTTTCTAGGGATGTACACATTGATAATAAGATTGGTGTACATATTGCCAGAGCTAGCTCAGTGTTTGGGATACTCTGAGGGCAAGTATGGGAGAGAGGAGGTATTAGACTGACTACCGAACTGAAGGTCTACAGAGCTGTTATGCTGACCTCATTGTTTTATGCCTGTGAAACCTGGACAGTCTACCAGTACCATGCCAGGAAACTCAATCACTTCCATTCGAATTGTCTTAGGATGGTCTGAAGATCACCTGGCAGGATAAAGTACCAGACACTGAGGTCCTTACTCAAATTAAACTGCCAAGCATTCAGACTCTGCTTCAGAGAGCGCAACTCTGATGTGCTAGCTACATTGTTTGAATACAAAATGTACACTTGCCAAAAAGACTGTTTTATGGAGAACTCACACAGGGCAAGTGTTCATGTAGAGGTCAGAAGAATCGATACAAGGACACTCTCAAAGTCTCTCTTAAGAACTTTGGAATTGATTGTGTGCCATGAGAAACACTGGCACAGAACCGCTCAGCATGGCGTGCCCACATCAGAGAAGGTGCTGTGCTCTATGAGCAAAGCAGAATTGAGACAGCTCAGAGGAAACACAGGATGTGCAAATTTGGAGAATTCATCCCAAATGTTTACATGGACTATTTGTACCCAATCTGTGGTAGAGTATACTGAGATTGTATTTGGTCTGATCAGCCACAGTTGGACATATTGAAATTTTACTATAGCATTTTGGTCCTCTTTGAGGATAAAGGACAACAGTCAGCCAACCTATTTGGATACCTCCCTTATGGTATAGAAATGATAAAACATTCTAAGGACACGGTGCTGGGAAAGTCCCGCTTTGTCCTGGTCTATCAGGCTTGAAAAACCTTGTGTCGTGAGTTCAGCACCTAGTTTGCTAAGTGAGAGGCTGGTGAGTTGGTGACTGGAGAGATGGTGTCCAGGGATGACCTTTTTCTAGCCATAGCATTTCATGAACATAGAAGGATTTTCCAGTGGCAGAGAGTGTCCTCCACACAATAAATATTGATGATCAATTGCACTTTATGCTATCTCAGTTAGATCCTCAGCAAGGCATTTATTCATCTCTTAGTGACTCGTAACATTCCGTATGGGGTTATTCTAAACCTTTGTTTGATCTCCAATTTTACTGAGATAATAATTTATCCATCCCTTTAGCTGTAAGAACCCAAGCCTCCTTCTTTATTGAGAAAATTGATGCTATTTAATACAGTTCCCTCTACCATACTTTAAATTCTGTGACTTCTCCCATTTTCTCTGAGGATGAAGTGTTCTTTGTACACTATATAAGTGTTAGCTTATTATTATTATCTAATGCTCTTGTGTGTGCCTTTTATCTAGTTTCCTCTGGGTCTTTGCTCCATTAATCATTTTTATTTTTTCTTGTCTTCCTCTGTCCTCTGTCCCTTTCTTCTCTCCCTCTCTCTTTTCTACCTTAATCAATCTGTACCATTCATTTCTCTGCCCCAATCCCCCCATACACACACACACACACACACACACACACACACACACACACGCTTCTTGCTCTACAACAGCTTAGTATCTTTAGAAAGTCATGAAATGGAATTGATTCCATTCATTACAAGTAAATGGACCCTCACTGTTGCTCAGCCGTTTTCTGCCCTTGTAAATAGCATGTTCCGCAGGTGCTGTTCCAGATCTTTTCTCCTTTCACCCATAACTGTACTCCTTTCCCCCATGCAATCTTCCTTTTTTGTCTTCCATCTCTATATTGTCTTTGATACAGCTGCTAGATGTCTTCCATGTGCACAAAGATGGTAAAGTTATTCCTCTCAAATATGCCCCCTCTCCTTTTTTTTCTCCTAATTGTTGGTACTGTAGTAAATAGCTTTTATGACCACCTACTTGGGAAGTTACCATACAGAGTCTTCTAACAGGTCTTACCAAAACCATTGCCCCTGGCTCCAGATTGCCTTTCATGTTACTGTCAGACATCTCCTTTATGCATATGTTTAGTTACACAAAACCTTTAAGTGACTTCATATTGACTGCTCACTGGGAAAATGCAGGTGCCTTTTGTCAAGGTCCTCTTATGCAACAGTGACTTGGCTCTATACTCCCTTGTCAATACTTTCCCTCCATATTCATACTTATTTCCGTTTTTTGCAAGATGTCTCATTCATCAGAATGTGAATTCTCTACGGCCAGGCAAGGTTTTCACCTGTGTTTGTATCCTAAGCAGTTAGTAAGGTGGCTTATGGTACTATTTAATGTTTGTTGACTGACCAAAAAAGTTGTGATGCCTTCAATAGAAACAGGGAAGTTTGGAGGTGAGGAATGGGGGAAAAATAGTGTAAAAAGTTCTGTTTTGGATGTGTTGAGTTGGTTATATGTTTTTAGGTCATCCACTTTGAAATTTCCAGTAGTTAATTGGGGATGTAGGCCTGATACTCAGCCTAGCACCAGGGACCTCTAGTTATTATGCAACATTACTTATAGGTGCAGGTCTTCTCCTTAATTCAGTTAGGCAGAACTGGGTATTAAGCAACAGAGCAATCAGTTGGCACCTGTTCCTGTACCCCCATGAACATTTAGGCACCTCTGTGCTGGATTTACAATGCCTTCTTGCACTGGTTCACAGTGTTTCCTTGGGCTGAGATATTCAGTGACCCCTTCCTGGCCAGATGCCATTGTCACTTAGACTTCTGTGTCTTCCTATGCTAACCTACGCTGGAAAAATTACTTTCTCTTAATTTTTTTTTTATTTGGTTACATGCATTTTCTAGATCTCTTTGGAGGAGTTTGGGGGTGGAGGGAACTTCATCCTTTTACTCTATCATCTTTATGCTTCCATCCTTTTACTCTATCATCTTTATGCTTCCCTTCCTAAATTCTTCATATTTCTCATTTATATATCAATAATATTTTGCTATGTTCATAATCAGTCATAATGCCTACTGGTTGTCTCCTCTGAAAAATGGGAAATTTTAATTGTACCTACCTCTCAGGATTGTTGGGATTGTGTGCACCCCAAAACTGTGTGCAGCAGAAATCCTCACCCAAATAATACTCAGAGGCTTCTCAAGGTAGGAAGCAAAAAACAATAGTTTATTACGATCTCAAGGAAGGGCCGCCCTCCTGACAAATGGTCAGGGAGGAGAAGCAGTTTACAAAATGAAATGGCAGAGTTATAAAGCCCTAACGCAGAATTCTTCTGCCCCTTTTCTTCCATTGGCGGGAAGTCAGGTGCACAGTCTAAGCCCAGCAATCTACTTCAAATACCAGAACAAGGAAACAGTAGACCACCCAATGTACATTTGAGAAAGCACTTCTGTCCTTATTCGGCATATCTTAAGCTGAGGTGTCACTGAGGAGAGGAGGGTCCCTCCCAGTCTGAGTTTTGAGTCTTTGTAAATCATGTGACTTCTGGTGAAGGGGAGCTTGGGCCCATTTCCCACGAAAAGCCTTACTAGATTTTAGGGTGTAGTCTGAGAAGTTTTTGCTTCTTTCATTCAGAATCAAATGAGATAACATTTATAAAATGCTTAGCACAGTGCCTCGCACATGGTAGGCAATTAATAAATGCTTGTTTCTTACCTTCCTTGTCATAGTAAGAAAAGCTCCGTTTATTTCTATGCTTTTAATTTTTAATGTGAGTGTTGTATTTTGTCATAGATAGACCTCTGTATCTGTTTAAAACTTCAGATTTTTATTATCTTTGTTATTAATTTTATGCTGTGTTGGTAGTTTTCTTAATATTGAGCCATCCCCAAATGCCTGGTACTGATCCAATCTGGTAAATAATCTTTTGGGTATATTGATTTAACCTTTTTTCTAATATTTCTAATATTTTATTCAACTGCACTTACATTAATATTCATAGTGATGTTTGTCTATAGTTTTTGTTCACTGATCTATTCCACTGCAATACTTAGTAAATATTTTTTTAAGGATATTAATTGGGACAGTAGCTTTTTGTGAAATGTACATCGGGATGACAGTGGAACAAAGTGAAATTCTCAAGAATGAAAATTATAGCTATACAAATAAACTATCCCCATGGGGAAGAAAAGTTGATGTGTAAAGGGATATTCACAGGGATCTTAGAGATCATCTTAAATATTTTTAAAGGTCACATGTAAAAGATTTAAGTTAGAGGGAACTAATAGAGGATGAAAACAAAAGTGACAAATGTCTGTAAGAATAATAAATAGCATTATAAAAGGTCAGAATCATGTGAGGCTGAAGAGGAATACCAAGGACAATACACAGGCCTTTAATTAGGTTAGGGTCAAAATGAAAATAAAAGAGAGAACATAACCCCTGTTTTAGATGGATTTGCCAGTTGTGGTAAATAAAGGAAAGAAGGTAGAAATACTCACTTCTTGTTTTGCTTCTGTTTTCTTTCTTGAGCAGTGTGCTTTTCCACCACGGTAGGCTAAAAGGAAAATGTCTCGAAGGAAGTTAAAAGCCAGATAAGAGAAGAGATTTTAAGAGTTCAGATAGTTGCTCTTAATCAGATTAGGTGGGATGCATATTAGGGTACTAACAGAACTGCCACATACATGGTTACCTTGCAGTAATGAGGCTTTAGCTGTCTAAAAAATCCAAGATCTGACTTCTCACCTTCCCACCCCATAAACCCCCCACCCCCAATTAAGAAAGAACACAAGAAAAAAACCATTACAAACGTGTATACTCAGTCAAAACAAATGTCCACATTTGCCATATCCCCCCAAAATTTGTCCACTTTTGCATTCTGAGTCGTCTCTCTGTTAGGAGGTGGGTAGCATGTTTTCATCATTCCTCTGGAAACCTAGTTGCTTAATGAACTGATAAGAGTTCAGCGCAGTGGTATTCCATCACATGTGGATAGATAGATGGATAGATGGATAGATGGATGGATGGATAGATAGATAGATGGATAGATAGATTAGATAGATATCATAGCTTGTTCAGCCATTCCCTGGTTTATGGTCATCCCCCAAGATGCCCATCCTTTGCCACCTCAAATAGAACTATAAAGATGTACATACATCCACTGAATTTGTTTTGCTTAGAATTCACCCCTACACACACCCTATTAGATGCCCTTTTCCTTCTTATTTTACCATTGAGTTAAGTGAATTTTCTTACCCAACCATGTGTGTCTTTATACTTCTTTTGACTGGTTCAGATGAGAATGACGTTCGTGTCAGCCACTCACCACCACCCCCTCCTCCTTGTTTGTATAGACATCTACTTGTACAGTCTGATTATGTGAAATAGTGTTCACTAATTTTCCATTTCCTTCCCCTCTAGTGTATTCCTTTTATATCTTCTTTCCATTCTTTTCTTAAGATCATCAAGGGTTAATAATAGAAGCACTTGCAGGCTCTAATTGAGCTCCTAGAACACTGATGATTTTAAAAGTCCAAAGGGACATGTGTATCATCTGGCCATATTTGAATATAAGCAGGTTATCCTTGTTTAATCCTTTAGTACATTCAATTTAATTCATTCATGTTTACCTTTTTATACTTCTCTTGACTTCTGTGTTTGAACTTCAGAGTTTTTACACAGCTCTGGTTTTTTCTTCAGGAATGCTTGAAAGCCCTCTATTTTATTAAAGGTCTAGGTTCATTCTTTCCCCAGTAGTATTGTGTCCATTTTTACTAGGTTAATTATTCTTAGCTGAAAGCGCAGAACATTTGTCTTCTGGAATATCATATTCCAATTTCTCTGCTGCCTTATAGTGAAATACCTGCTGAATCATGTATTCTGACTTGGCCTCACAGTATTTAAATTCTTTCCTTCTGGCTATTTGCCATATTTTTTCTTCCACCTGGAAGCTGTGGATTCTGATGTTCCTGAGAGTTTTCATTTTGAGATTTCAGGAGGTTACTGAAGAATTCTTTCTCTTTTCACTTTTGCTCTCTGGTTCTAAGAGATCTGGATAGTTTTCTTTTAAAATTTCTTGAAACAGGTTGTCTTTTTTTTTGGTTGTGGTGTTCAGAGTCTAGTGATTCTTAAATTTTTCTCCTTGATCTGTTTTCCAGGTCAGTTGTTTTTGTTATGAGAGATTATACATTTTTTTTCCCCATTTTTCAGCTTTTTGACTTTGTTTTGATAAGATGTTGGCTTCCATTTGGTCCATATCAGGCATTACTGGGGCAAGGTTTATGCCAAGCTTTTAATTCTCTTTCTAGTACTTTCTTCCATACCTCCCATTTCATTCCTAATTTTTCCTTCAAGCATTCTCATTCCATTTATAGAAAGGGTTTGTTTTGTTTTTAATTTCATATCTTCTAGGAATTCTAGTTGAATTTGTACCTAAACTGTGTTCTTCTCTGAGGCATTGCTTATAGATGGTTTGGAGTCATTCTTTTATGCATTTGTATCTTGAGCATCCCTGCCACCACACTAGCTAATTATGGTGTTATTGTTTTACCATTCTTCCATACTGACTTCAGATTTTATGTTACAGATGAGTCCTGCCATACTTAATGGAGGAAAGGTCTAGGCAGGTCCTGTTCCTGCTTTCTTGGATTACTTGTTATTCTCCCATTTTTTCAGGCCTATCTAGTTCTTTGTGACCCCATTTGGGATTTTCTTGGCAGAAATAGTGGATTCATTTGCCATTTCCTACTCTAGCTCATTTTACAGGTGAGGAAACTGAGGCAAACAGATTTAAGTGACAAAATGATCTATTTGC
This sequence comes from Pseudochirops corinnae, assembly GCA_028646515.1. Taxonomy (NCBI): domain Eukaryota; kingdom Metazoa; phylum Chordata; class Mammalia; order Diprotodontia; family Pseudocheiridae; genus Pseudochirops; species Pseudochirops corinnae. The sequence goes on along the minus strand of CM053590.1, from coordinate 75,585,207 downwards.
ATTCAAAGCCCTTCATAGCTTAGTACACACCTTCCTTTCTACTCTTCTTATGCCTTACTCCCCAACACAAACTCTTCAGTACAGTAACACTGACTTCCCTGGCTTCCTTAAAAAGTTTCAACTACAATCCATCTTCTACAGTAAGCCTTCTCTTAAATCCTCTTAATTCTTGTGCTTTCCTTCTGTTAATTATTTCCTTTTTATCATATATATAGCTTTCTTTGTATATATGTGGTTGCATGTTGTCTCCTCTTATTAGATTGTGAGTTCCTTGAAGGCAGAGACTATCTTTTGCCTCTTTTTGTTTCCCTAGTACTTAATGTGGTGCCTGACACATAATAGGCAGTTAATAAATATTGATTGGTTAATTGTTCATTGATTGATAATATTCAGGTAACTAGAAAGTCAGGTAATCTGCAAGCATTTATTGAATACCACTTATTAAGATACCCTAGGGATACAAACAATAAAAAAAAATACTGCCTGCAAGGAAATTAATTGGCTACTATGTGCCCAGGCATTGTGCTCAAGATGTGGAATTTGAATTTAGATCTGTTGACTCCAGAGGTAGTGTTCTTTCCATTGAGCTTTAACATAAAGGAAAATTACAAGATTTTGTTATTCATTTTTTTTGCCTTTTTTTTTTTTTTGCTTTTTTTAGAGGGCGGAGGGCAGGGCAATTGGGGTTAAATGACTTGCCCAAGGTCACATGACTAGTAAGTGTTAAATGTCTGAGGCCCAATTTGAACTTGGGTCCTCCTGACTCCAGGGCTGGTGTTCTATTCACTGTGCCACCTAGCCACCCCATGATTTTATCATTAAACAAAAATATTTTCCAACTGTATCCTAATAATATAGTAAAGAGTGAGTATCACTGAATGCAGAGAAGCATGGAAAGACTTATAGAAGCTGATGCAAAGTAAGCAAGCAGAGCCAGGAAAACAATATACACAGCCATGAAAGCAACGTAAATGGAAAGATCAAGAACAAAACAATAAAAAATCAGTGGCTCTCACAGGGGAAGAAAGGTTTATATAGGAGAGATACAGATTATATATTAACAGGAGTCATTAATAAAAATCAGTTTTTATTTTTAAAAAGAGCCTTGTTTTTTACCTTATGTACTTAAATAATGTTTCCTTGATGATTTTTTTTTGACTGATTGGTAGATACTCACAAAGTTGCGTTTAATTCTTAATGGCTGTTAGGTGAAGTTCATTAATCATAACTTAATGCTCTCTCTCATTTCATTTGAGGGATTTTGATGGAGCTGAAGGTTTACCAAAAGCTTTCCTCACAAATTAGTAGCACATCCTTATTTTACAAAGAAGGAGCTTGAATGACATGACCAAGGTGTGCACAGCTAATAAATGTAACAGCTAGAATTTAAATTCACATCTCCTGATTCAGAAGTCCAATACTTTTTCTTCTTCACCACACTCCCTCCTATCCCACCTAAATAGCCTTTTAAAGTAGTTGTATACCTTGTGTACAGTATAATAGTAAGCTCTTGCTCTGTTCAACTCAGTTAAGTGGATACTACATGCATACAGTGTACTATGTGCCATGGGTGACACAAACATGTGGTATAGCCACCGTCAAGGAGATTTACAATTTGGTATTAATAATAAAGCATTTTGGCATAATTGATAGACTATCAGGTTATTATACTGAGGGACCTGGTTTTGAATTCCAACTCTGCTATTTGACTCTGTTTAGAACTCTAGATCTCATAAGTCCATATTATTGGAACCGCAATGCAGATTCAAAGTGATCAGTCACATTTCAAAGATAATGAAATGAAGAGATATTGCAAATTAAACAATATAGAATGGACATATCATATTCCATATTATCCACAAGTGTCTGGGTTAACTGAAAGAATGAATGAATTATTAAAAGAACAGTTAAGAAAGTTAAGTCCTAATAATTTGTATCAACATTGGAAAGATAATTTGTTTGCTGCTCTACGTAATTTAAGTAATAGACCATTGGGAGGAAGTACACCTCTAGCCAGAATGATGACCCCAAATCTGCAAATTAGAGAACAGCCATGGGCGTCTAGGTGGTGCAGTGAATAGAACAACAGCCCTGGAGTCAGGAGGACCTGAGTTCAAATCCAGCCTCAGACTCTTAACACTTACTAGCCATGTGACCTTGGGCAAGTCACTTAACCCCAATTGCCCTCCAAAAAAAAAAAACAGCTGACACATAAAATCCAAAATATTGAGTATTGGACTGTGAGGCAAAATGTTCTAGCACCAATCCAGGTACACTTTGTTTGGCAGGATATGATTTACATTGTATAGAAGACTTCTGGTTAGATAGAAAAGAAATAAGAAAAATTTCCACTGGAATGTGTATGAGAATCCCCAAAAAATCATTTTGGGCAGATATTACCTAAATCAGGTTTAGCAGCTCGAAGAATACATGTGTTAGCTAGAATAATAGATTCTAATTTGATTATCAAGGAGAAATTATTGTGACATTCCAAAAGTTAGGTAAAGAACCTATACAGTTTTGTAGAAATGATAGAATAGTTCAAGTGATCATTATTCCTTGTGAAACAATACTTGTGAAAACTGACCCTCCTTCTGAAATAACTTTCAGAGAAACTGAAGAGTTTGCTTCTACTAATAGAATAAAATTGGGACCTGAAGTATAGGTAAAGCAGAAGCCAGATGATGTTCCAAAGGTTGTGGGAGATTATACCACATAGGAAAGACGATACTGTGACTGTTGTTTGTTTAGGAGAAGATGATTGCCAAATTGTACCCTTAATTCATATATTCTACCATGAATGAGACTATGATAGTGAGTTCATGAACTCCTGAAGAACAGCTGATCCTATATTGGTCTCTTTTTGGGTTTTTGTCTCTTAAACTTGTTTGCGAGATTTGATTCCTGCAGGCTTAGTACTCTCCACCTGCAGATGCCTGATCACTTAGTCAAATGTCACCCTCTGTCCATGACTGTGATGTGCCACCCCTGAACCTGGTATCAGTCAAACTCCAGATGCCAGCTAAAGAACTGGCCTGTTGAATGGGACCTCTTCAGGCAGGGACAGCTCTACATCAAATTTCAGCTAGAAGTAGCTATGGAGAAGAGATCTTCACCCCTTACCCCATGATTTTGAGCCCCATTTGTTTGAGGGGGGGAAAGATGGGATGCTTGTGCTCAAGCCCCCACCCTAACATATTGTTTTATGTGCTTATTTTCTCTTATCCCTGTTATATTGTTGCAAAGTTCTTTTGACACCAGTTATCCCTAAACTCCTATTAATCTGTGTAATCAAATGTGTTGTTCATGTATTTTTGCTATGTAAGGTACATGAAAGATTTTGGGGCCGATTGTAATGGTAATGAGAATTTGAAGATCTTTCTTCCCTTAATAAGCCTGAGGGAATTTGAAGACCTTCCCTGCTTTGAAAATATTCACTGCCCTCTAATAGGCCAAACATAATCACATGGAAACTTGTGGGAGGAATTTGCCGAAGGGTGGAGTAAAGCCCACAGGAAGGTGGGAGTCAGCAAGCTAGACAATTAGGAGGAAAGGACACCTCTGAGGGAGATGGATAGGCTTCTGAATAAATATTGATCTTATGTTGGTTTGTGGGAAGGCTAAAAGATGCTTTGGCCCTCTGTGCTGTTGTGACTTATTAACGTCTTTGCTACTATGATGGAATTGACTTACTGCTTTTGGATTAGGTTTTCTGATGTCAATAAATGTTTTGTTTCTGTCTTATAAATGGAGAGTCTGTTATATTTTGCAATTGAACTCTATGTGGGTATATTTATCATGACTGTTGGTGCTGTGAATATTGCATTGGTGCTACATTTGCTACATTAACCACTAAACTTCTCTGAGCCTTAGCTTCCTCACCAGTAAAAAGAGATGGTTGGATTAGAGGATCCTTAAGTTCCCTTCTAGCTCTTTTTTTATTTCTGTAATGATTCTAAGAAGCATTTGTATCATTCTTTAAGGTTTGTAAAGTGCTTTACACAGACACTTATTTGATCCTTACAACAGCTCTCCTTATTTTACAGATGTGGAAATTAAAATTCAAAGGAAAAATGAGTTACTCTGGTCATGAAGCTAGTAATAATATGTTGGTTAAAGAATTGGGATCCCAAGATTTTACTCTACAACTCCTTCTCACAGTCAACACTGATTCTACCTGTAAGGAGATTTAATCCATGGAATCACTTCTAATATTCCTTACTGTCTCATAGAATCATCAATTCCTATTTGATCCATTCCTATTTTCAGGAAGTTCTATGCTTGGTTAAAATTTATCACTTTCTTTTCTAAGGTATATATATAGTTCTTCTAATTCTTTCCTCTTAAGCTTTATTTTTTAATCTTTTGCTTCATTTCTTCTAGCTATTCATGCAATACTGCATTTTGTTTTAGTGATACTCTCTTAGGTTGAAGTTTTGAGTGTCTCTTTAGCTACAATAATTCTTTATATTGGTCTATGTTTTCTTCAGTTTACTCATTTCTCCAGCCTTTGTTCCTGAATTTGTGTGGCATTGTGTCTGGTCCATGCTCTACTTCTTACTGTACTTAGTGGTAGAGTGGTCTTCCCTGCTTGATTTCACTTTGTAGTTACCTTTTTCCTATTCTGGCCTTTACATTTTTTGAAGCCAGGTTCCCCCATCCCACCCCCACCCCCCTTTTAGGTGGTTCAGAACACTGAATCTTTAGGGCCCTTTGTAACATCTCAAAGCAATATACTGAGGACCTTCAAGCCGTAGTGTATCCTAGTCTAAACAATACCATACTTAGACTTTGCTGCTTTACAGTTTCCAGGGTCTCTGCTCTAGGTTTCTGACCTCCCTGGCACTTTCTTTTGAGATCCCTCCTCTTCTTGCTCCTGACACAGAGACCTCCTTACTATCTATGTCTCTGATTTACCTTTAGGCTAGAAAATTGTAGGTTTATTTATCTGTGATTGTTGGCCCACTTTCTTATTGCTTATGGGCTCCTAGCTGACTTTTTATGAAGTTTTGGAATAAAAAAAGATACATATTATAATTTTTCCTTTGATTTCTTGATATTTAGCCTGATGCATTTGTTTGTTTTCTATTAGGGCAGCAGTTCTCAACCTGTGGGCTGTGAGACTCCTTTGGGGGTCGAATGACCTTTTCACAGGGGTCACCTAAGACCATCGGGAAACACATATTTCTAATGGTCTTAGGAACTGAGACACCGCTCCTCTATCCATCTCCAGGCGGGTCCGCCCACTTGCAGATATGCCCACATACAAGTATTAAAGGGTCACGTGGCATTAGGAAGGTTGAGAACCACTGTATTAGGGTAAGTGTCGAGAAGAAAAGTAGAGAATTGAGGGGAGGTAAGGTAATGAGTTATGTTTTGGATATGTTGAGATTGAGATGTCCAAAAGGCATTTGGTGAGCTTAGGGGGCTGGATATAGAGATTATTATTGAACCTTTGGGACCTGTTGAGATCACTAAGCAAGATAGTATATAGGGAGGAGAAAAGAAGTCCTAACACAGAGACTTGGGTGATACTTATGGTTTGTGAGCATGACCTGGAGGAAGATCCAGCAAAGGAGATAAAGGATAGGTCCAACAGGAAGGAGAACTAGCAGAGAGCAGTTTCATAAAACCTCTAAAAAAGAGAAAACATCCAAGAAAAGGTTGCCATCAGTTCCAGAGAGGGTAAGAGGAATAAAATTTGAGAAAAAGACATTAGATTTAGCAATTAAAAGATCATTGATAACTTTGGAGAGAACAGTTGGAGTTGAACAATATGTTTTAAGCTAAGTTGCATAGGATTTAGGAAAAAGTAAGAAGAACAGAAGTATAGGCCCCAAATATAGATAGCATTCTTAATGAGTTTAGTCACCTAGAAGAGAAGGGATATGATACAAGCTGTCATTGTTGGGACTTTGATATCAAATGTTAAAGAAGATATCTTTCTCTTTAGATAAGAACTCGTAAAGTAATTTTTCCCACTTTTTTTTGAAAGGGAGATAAGTAGTTTTGTCTTTTTTTCCCCCCTAATTACAGATCTGGAGATTTTGGTGCATTGTAAACTCAATATGACTCAACCTCATGCCTTAGCCAGGAAAGCTAATGTAATCTTATGCCACATTAATGGAAGCTTAATTTGCAGGGCAAGGGTAGTGATATTACTGTTGTATTTGGCCCAGTTACCACCACATTTGTAACATTATGTTCAGTTCGCAATTCTACAGTTTAGGAAGGACATTGATAAGATGGGGGAAATCCACAGAAAAGCAACCGGGATTGAATTTAAGAGCCTTACTCTACATACTCGGTGAGGTGCTAGGGATATAAACAGCCTTAAAGGAACTTATTTCTACAGAGTGAAGGGCCTTCTGTAATATTCTGTATGAGGATTTATTGTAGAAACAAGGAGCAAGAAGTAACATGGTCCAAAGGAAAGAACTAGATAAAGTCCACAGGCTGGGATTTGAATTCCAGCTCTACCACTTACTATTTAAATTTGGAGAAGTTATTTTTAACCTTTGTTTACTCAACTATAAAATGAGGGGGTTATTCTAAAAGACCTCTTAGGTCTTTTCCAACTATCAATTTATAACCTTATGGTTAGCCTGGGGGCAAAAATGTGACTAAGTAGGGATATGAGATGATTCACTTACCCTTGTTAGAGAAAGAGCTGAAAACCACTTCATTGCCCCAGGTTCTGAAATGAGGCATATAATTTCTTTCATTTTCTATAACTTTACCACATTTTGTTTTGAGTTCAGTCACTTCTTAACAAACAGCTATATAGTATCTTTTTGTTTTTAAAAAAAAGATGAAACTGAATGAAAGATGAAGAGTAATCGGGATTAACAGTACATGTTATTTTTCCTTCTCATAGTTCATTTCTTTATGTTGTTGTAGTCATTAAATATGCTTTTGTTTTTTGGTTCTGCTTTCTTCAGTCTGCTTCTGATGATATAACTGCCCATGTTTCTCTCAGTTCTTCATATTTGTTCCTCACCACACAACATGTATTCATATACCACAATTTTCATTCCACAGTTATTGAATATATTGTTAATTTCCAGATTGCTATTTTGAAGGGATATTCAGTGCTCAGGGCTGAAAAGTTCCAATGTAATAAAAATGGTAACGCCATTGAAATTAATTTACAGATTTAATGCTGTACCAAACTACAAAGGGAGTACTTTGTGGAAAAAGATAAAATAATAAAATTATCAGCCATATGGAAGAATGAGTGCTCCAGAATCACTAATAATAAGAAAAATACAAATCAAAACAACTTTGAGCTTTTACCACACCTCTAGAAAATTGGCAGAAATGTGAACGGTCAATGTTGGAGAAGTTTTACAAAGATGGGCACGCTAATTAATTGTTGGCCTAATTGGTCTAGCCATTTTGGAATGCACTTTGAAATTATGCTAAGAAATTAATAAATGAATAAAAAAAAACATTTATTAAGTGCATATTTACATGCAGAGTGCTGAGTTAAGACCTGGGAATATTAATGGAAGAGTGAACAGCTACTTTTCTCAAAGAGCTTATACTCTTAAGGGGGTAAAAATACATTTAAGAGCTACAAACCAGATGGAGAGATCCCATTACCTTTAGAGTACAGTGGTAATACATCTTTGATGTAATTTTCCCTGATAAAATCACATCCATTTCTGATGGTTCTGAGAGCTATCCTTCTCTACCTCCAACCCCAGGTTATCAGTAGCTGTGGTTGCTGAGGAGGCAAGAGGCTGCAGCTCTGGGGATGATGTTTCCAAGAAATATACTAAGAGGACCAACGTCGCAAGGGTAATGCTTCTCCTAGCACTGTTGGACTGACTTAATCATTGGTGGTCAATAGACATCCCAATTAGGAAGGGGATTAAAATAGTCATACACTTTGACCCAAAAATTTTGCTGCTAAACATATAACTCAAGAACGTTAATGACCAAATGTCCCATGTGTACCTCCAGAATTTAAAGCATCACTTTTTGGTAGTAGCCATTAACTGGAATCAAAGTAGATGCCTGTTAGGTTGAGAATGGCTAAATAATTTGCAGGATGTGAATTTAGTGGAATATTATTATGCACTGAGATACAGTGATCATGATGAATAGAGAGACGCACAGAAACACTTACGTGAACTAATGTAAAATAAGCACAGTGAGGAAGATAATATACCCAGTGACCACAATAATCTAAATGTAAATGTAAAAAACAGTTAAAGTTAAGTAAAAGTATGATAACCAAGGTTGATTTCGATAAAGGGACTTGAGAAAACTACCTTCCTGCGCCTCTTTGCAGAGAGGGTGGAATATGCGTATGGAACAATACTTACAATGTCAGAGTTTTTCAGTATGTTGGTTAGTTTTACTGGACTTCCCCAACCCCCTTTTAAAAAATCTTTTGTATATGACACTCTGGGAGGGTAGAAGGATACATTGGGAAATATTAGGTAAGTGATGGAAAAACAAAAGATAAACAATAAACTGTATCTTAGGAAAGTGGTGCTATGACTATCGGGTTATATAACATTAACCTGCTCAGGGCATGAACCTGGGAATGGGATAACTGAATAAAAGGGTACGAAAAATTTAGTAACTTTTCTCACATACTTAAATATTGTTTTTCAGAACAGGTCCACCAGTGTTTTATAATGTAATCTGAGCTCTGATAACATCTAGTTTTTCACCTTCATTCCTACTTTTTTTTCCTTCTTTATTTTGACTTAATATTTTAACCTTTTCCCATATTATTAAGTTTATTTTGTCTTAATTTTAGATTTTCTTTTAACACTTTGGTACAACCTCTAAATTTATTTTAGAGTATTTTCATTTCTTACTATATTAGCATGGCTTATCCATGATCATTGACTTCCTAGTTACTTGAAATTCACATTATAAATAAATAGGAAATAGAGACTTGACTCAATCTCAGGGAAATTGAGCCAACCATAAGTGAGTTTTCCCAAGGCAAAATATCTTCTAGACTAACTGAATTTACAAGTGAATTCTATCAAGCATTTAAAGAACAGTTAATCCCCACATTAAACTGTACTCAAAAACAGAAGAAAACAAAATCATTTTCCCATGCTCCTTTTATAAGACCAAACACAGTAAGACCTAGAGCGGATATTATTTTTAATGAAGTGAGGATACACACAGCATTATTACTTAATACATTACTAAAAATGCTAGAAAGTATGATAAAACAGTAAATTAAGGTGGGGCACCTAGGTGGCGTAGTGAATAGAGCACTGGCCCTGGAGTCAGGAGGACCTGGGTTCAAATGTGGTCTCAGATACTTACCACAAAAAACTAGCCATGTGACCTTGGCCAAGTCATTTAACCCCAGTTGCCCTACCTTCCCCTCTCCAAAAAAAACCAAAAAAAACCAAAACAATAAATTAAGGAACTGTATTTTGACATAGAATACATAATAGTGTCCCTGTTAGCAGATGATATGATGGTTTACTTAAGAAACCTTAAAGAATCACTTTTTAAAAACTAATCACAAGTAGCTTCTACATGTAAGAAGCAAAATAAATCCAAGAAAAAAAATTTAGTACTTATAAAAAGTATCGATAGACTCTTGGAAGAAAGCATAGAACAAGGGTTTTTTTTTTGAATTTATGAAATAACACAAGCATTTCCATAACATAGTAGAATTTTAAGAAAATGATTCTGCGTGAAATTGCAAATCTGTTATGTACAACTTACTCTTCCTTTTAAATACATAATAAAGTTATCATGTAATTTCCCCCCCTCCCCATGGCTATCATTAGACACGTGTGTGTGTGTGTGTGTGTGTGTGTGTGTGTGTGTGTGTGTGTGAGAGAGAGAGAGAGAGAGAGAGAGAGATTATATATACACTTTATTAGTTTTTTCTCTGGATGCAGATAGCATCTTCCTTCATAGATCCTTTGTAATTTAGGTATTTATAATAGGCATGATGGCTTAGTTGCTCCAAGTTGTTTGAAAACAATATTGCTGGTACAGTGTAGAACATTTTCTTGGTTCTGCTCATTTTGCTCATTATTTCATGCAAGTCTATCCATGTTTTTTCTATAATCAGTGACCTAATCAGTCATTTCTTGTAGCACAGTAGTATTTCATCTCAGTCATATAACTACAATTTATTCACAATTGGCAGGCATCCCTGCAATTTCCATTTCATTGCCACCACAGAGAGAGCTGCTATAAATATTTTAGGACAAGGTTTCTTAAAATTTTTGCACTTTTGTTGCATGGCCTGAGGGCATGCAAAAATGCTTATGCTTTGGAACCCAGGTTGTAGTCAAGTTGCTGTATGCAAAACTGTCAAGCAGAAACATCTTGAATTAATTACACATTGATTTTTAATTAATTTTTGGTTCTTGTGCATTCAGAAACTTTTTACTGTTGCCAGAATTTTAGGTTGCAAACCCACAGTTTAAGAAGCACTGTTTTGAAACATATAGGTTCTTTTCCTTTTCCCATAATCATCTTTGGAAATAGACTTATAGCAGTATTGCTGGGTCAGAGTGTATATAGGCAGATTGCTTTCCAAAATGGTTGGATCAGTTCACTGTTTCACCAACAACGAATTAGCGTCCCAGTTTTTTCACACCCCTTCCAATATTTGTCACTTTCCCAGACTCAGTCATTTATGCCAATCTAGTTGCTGTACAATGATATCTCAAGGTTGTTTTAATTTGCATTTCTCTATTCAATAATAAATTTAGAACATTTTTTCATAGGACTATGAATTGTTTTGCTTTCTTTATATTTGAAGTATGAGACCTTTATCTGAGAAGCTATCTATAAATTTTTCCCTAATTTTCTGCTTTCCTTCTGATCTTGACTACATTGGTTTTATTTGTACAAAAACTTTTTAATTTAATATAATCAAATTTATCTATTTTATACCTCCCACTGCTCTCTATTCCTGATTATTCATAAATTGTTTACCTGTTTATAAGCCTGATAGGTAATATGTGATATGTTCTTCCAATTTTCTTGTTCAATTTATTCTTCTGAAATGGGGTTATTAAGTATTTTCTTTTCTCTTCCATTAATTTGGGCAATTTATATTTTTTAAAATATTCATCCATTTCACTTAGATTGTTAGATTTAGTGGCATACAGTTGGACAAAATAGCTCCTAATTATTGTTTTTATTTCCTCTTCATTGGTGGTGAATTCACCCTTTTCATTTTTGATACTGGTAATTTGTTTTTCTTCTTTTCTTTTTATAATCAAACAAACCAAAGATTTATCTATTTTATTGTGTTTTTAAAAATAAAACCAGATCTTAGTTTTATTAGTTTATTAGTTCAATAGTTTTCTTAATTTTAATATTATTAATCTTTCCTTTGTTCTTTTTCTACCTTTTTCAGTTGCACACTCAATTCATTGATCTCTTCTTTCTCTATTTTATTCATGTAAACATTTAGAGATATAAAATTTCCCCTAAGAACCACTTTGGTGGCATCCCTTAAGTTTTGATATGTTGTCTCATTATTGTCATTCTTTTGGGTGAAGTTTTATTTTGTGGTATTTTGTAATATTTATTTTTTGAGACTGGAACTTGTTTACTAAATCTAGAGGCCATATTTCCTTCTGCTGTTAATGTTTTTTCTGTTGGTTTATCTGCTTAGGCTCAGTGTCTTTGAGTTTTATACCACCTGAGATCTTTGGTGATTTCCATTTGTTCCCCTCCTTCCCCCCCCCCCCCCCCTTCCCTTATTTTCCACTATACCTTTCTGGTCTCTGATTCACTCTATTCTGGTGGTTTCCTTAGGCACTGCATCTGAAAGCATCTAGGCTTCTTCCTTCTACACTGTTCATCATTTCTCAGTTCATCGCCTAAATCTCTGTCCCTAGTGACTTTGGAGGGGAACTGAACTGACCCTAGCTGGATGCCAGCCTTTTTCCCCTCAGGCTTTGATGAGTATTGAACAGTCCTACATAGCCTCTTTCTCCCTCCTCCTCACCCCCATCCCCCATCTTCTTTTGTCTGGTTCCCTCTGTTTCTCAGTTATCTGTCCTAGAAGTACATTGTGGCTACAATGGTGCTGCTACAGCCAGGCTCCATTTTCAGTTTGTTCTCTGAGGCTCTTGGAGGAGGGGGGGAGTTCTACAGCCAAGAGCCAGGCAACTCCTGCAGCTTTGTTGCCAGTAGGGTGGCTGGCAGCCACTGAGTGAGCTCAAGGCAGGTGTTTGTTCAAGGGATTTTAAACTTCTTTTGGATTCTGGGTGACTAGAAGACAGAAGACCTAGATTCTAGACCTTAAATAACTTTACCATTCTGGGCCTCTAGTCAAATGAGGAGTTTAAAGAACTTTAAAGACTTTTACTGTTTCCTGTCAAACATTCCAAGCTTCATTGCCTGGTATGTTCCTGCCTGACTGGCCAACTTGTCCCCTACATATGCAGCATTCCACTGTTTCCCCTCTTTGTGCCATATACATACTTTCCCCTATTCTTGAAATGTGTCCTGTCCTCACCACAGCCCCTGCAATCCCTGATTTCTTTTAAAGCTTAACTGGGGCGCCAACTCCTATGGGAAGCTTCTCCGTGTTACTCTCTAGTACTCTCCCCCTAAAAATTTGTATGTATTTTTTATTTAATTTTCTGTATATATGTGGTTCTTTTCCATACCCCATGCCCCATGGATGAAAAATTTTGGGGGGTACATACACAGTACCAAAGAGTATGAACAGAATTTAGCAACTTATGTGATTAGAAATTGTTTTCTTAAACAATTGAACTACTTTACAACTCTATCACTGGAAGAATCAAAAGCAGGAATTAAAGTTGCTGAGAAGAAATATCAATAATCTCAGATATGTTGATGATACCACTCTGATGAATGGCAGAAAGTGAACAAGAATTAAGAAGCTTCTTAGTGAGAGTGAAAAAGAAGAGTGTAAAAGGTGGCTTGAAGCTTAACATCAGAAAAACTTAAGATCTTGGCAGAAGAAATGAAAGCAGTGTCAGATTTTATATTCTTAGGCTCAGAGATCACAGCACATGGTGATTGAAGCCATGAAATTAAAAGACAATTGCTCCTTGGAAGGAAAGCTATGGTAAATCTTACCAGCAGAGATAACACCTTGCCGAGAAAGCTATTGGTTTTACAGTAGCAACATGTGGCTGTGAGATTTAGGTTATAAGCAAAGCAGAGAACTGCAGAATCAACGCTTTCAAATGGTGCTGCTGGAAAAGACTTTTGAGAGTCCCTTGGATAACAAGGAGATCAAATCATTCAAAACTTAAAGAAATTAATTGAGGCTATTGACTGGAAGGTCAAATACTGAAGCTGAAGCTTAAATACTTTGGCTCATAATGAAAAGATGGGACTCACTGAAAAAGACCCTGATGTTGGGAAAGAGTAAAGGCCAGAGGAAAAGGGGACAGCAGAGGATGAGATGAATAGATAGTGTCATGGAAACATTGGACTTGGACAGACTGAGAGACAATAGAGAACAGAATGGTCCATGGTGGGGTCATGAAGAGTTGGTCACAACTGAACAACAACAACCCCCCAAAAAAACCAAAAAGCTCATCAGCAGAGCATTGGATGTACCTCACGTCTCATAATTTCTCCGATAATTTCTTTTTCTATCTTTTATCATCTTTTCCAATTTAGTGAGTATGAGGTAAAACTTCTGAGCTTTTAAAAATTTGTTATTCTCCCACTTCTCCCTCTGTTTTAATTTATAATTCTCTTCTCTCTCTATTTTAATTTATAATTCTCTTATCTTTCTATCTCTTTATCACTCTGTAGCTGTCATATGTAGTCTGATAGTTGGATTTAAAAAAATAACAAACGACTATTGAAGCATGGCTCTTGGTCCTAGATACATGTCTACTTCCTGTGTGTATTGAATATCAGACTTTTGCTAGAGATGCTTGATAACAAAAATAGTTTCTTACTCAGCCTTTTTAAAATCATTCTAATTACATTGATTTTATTCTGTGAAAGTTTTAAAATTTTCTCTTCAAAATTATCTGATCTTTTGTGTTCAGCTCCATCCCTTCTTTGATTAAGAATTTTCTCCCTATCATTCTTTTCTAATTAAAAAAAAAATTTTCAGGGTAAGGTACAGCTGCAGAGAGTGCTGTATTTGAACTCTAGAAGAACTGAGTTTGATTCCTGTCACAGACACTTAACTAACCTGGCTTTGCATCCCTAGAAAGTCACTTCACCTATCTCAGCCTCAGTTTCTTCCACTGCAAAATGAAAGATTTTACCTAATGACCTCAAAGTCCTTTACATCTCTAATCTCTAACATGTTTAGATAGAGTAAGCCTTTTGGAATTTATAGTGATATAAAATGTAAGATGTGGCCTACCTGGACTTAATGGCATATGCCTGTAATCCGTGCTGAGCTGGGTAGTGAGATGATGTTGCGGCTCACTTGGCTCTGCAGTGAGCTAAGCTGATTGGGTGTCTGCACCAAGTCCTGAGCCAATATCAGATGACATTTGGTAGGATGCCGCTAGATTGCCATGGAAAAGAGAATTGGTCCTCAGCAGAAACAGAGCGAGTAAAAGCTCTCGTGCTGATCAGTAGTGGGATCATACTATGAGTGGCTGCTACACTTCCAGCCTGGATAAAGTATTGAGACCCAATGTCATCAGAAAGGTATAATCTAAGCTAATTTCTGCCAGAATGCTTTCCAGTTAGCCTAGCATTGCTTGTCTAATAGAGAGATCTTTACCCAGTGATGGGTGTTTTGGGAGTTCATGGAATATTGAACTGTACACTTTTGTGTGGGGGTCTTGTTTATTTAGTATTCCATTAAGCACCTTTCCTTTTTTATATCCAGTACTAAGTATTTTTAATGACTAGCTTTATAATAGAATTTAAGGTATAGAAATGCTACGCTATGTGTTACCTGTGAAGTCTTGTTTACTCTTTTGGTAAACTGTTTTTCCCATTTTTGGTTTTGGTAGTTATCTGTTTGTGAAGTAATTTAAGTCATTCCAGATACTTTCCATTACTCTTCCTTAAATTTTGTTTTATAAGTTATTAGTTATGAGTCCTGTGTGTGCCTTAGTATATCAACTCCAGATACTGAATGAACTTTTTAAAAATGTAAATACCTATTCTTTTTCTATCACTTCTTCTGAGTTGTATTTCTAATACGTAGACATACTTTTGTTTTTTGGCTTTATGTTGTATCTTGCTACTTTACTGGAGCTATTCATAATCATTTTTCATTTGACTATGGTTTGCTAAGTAAACAGACATATCATCTACAAATAGAGATAATTTTGTCTAATCTTTGCCAGAGTTTGTTCACATATTTTTCTTATTTCATTTGTTCTAGCGCAAGTTCCCACAGTTTCTTCAATACTGCCTCTTTCACTTAATTTTTAATGTAAACCATCACCCTGATTTTTAGCAGCTAGGATTTTGTTGCTTTAGATCTTGTGTCTTTCCTTATTTCATTCTTTGTATCATCCACTGTTCTTGCCTATTTCTTCCTCCCTCTCTTGTGTTCTGTTCTGGACCCATGATTTCACTGATGTAGGGAACTCTTTAGTGTCGAAATTCCCGTGGCCAGTGCAGATTTGCAATTCTTCTCTAGCTTAGAATCTTAGAGAGTTTCCTGAGAAAACGGAAAGTTTAAATGACTTAAAACCTAGGATATGATACTACAACCTAGGTCATCCTGACTTCAAGGTAAGATTTCTGTCTACTATTTTACTCTGTCTTTTTCCCCATCTGCTTTTCGTTATTTGTTATAAAACATATTTGTTATGATAAATCATAATGAAGCCTGCCATGCTGAAAACATTTTCACAAAATTGCCCTTTTTAAAAACTCTTAGAAAATAATACATTTTGTCCGAACTTCCACATTTAGCTCGATCAAGGCTATTGTTTTAAGCGCCCAGTAACTATAGCATTTTCATTTTGAATTCATTCTAGTACCTACCACCTTCCATATTTTTTAATATAGCTGACTAAAAGTCAACTAGGTGTCACAGGAGATAGAGCACAGGGCTTGGAATCAGGAAGACTCATCTTCATGAGTTCAAATCTAGCCTCGGACACTTAATAGCTATATCACCCTGAGCAAGTCACTTTACCCTGTTTGTCTTAGCTCCTCATGTATCAAATGAGCTGAAGAGGAAAATGGCAAACCACCAGTGAATATTTGCCAAGAAAACCCAGAAATAATGTCGTGAAGAGTTGGACACACCTGAAATGACTAAACAACCACAAAAAAAGTTTGATACAAATGATTTAAAAAAAAATTAAAGTTCAAAGTTAGGTGGGATTAAGATTTGGGAATTCTTGACTCTTTAAGTTTTGTTGGTCTATCATTCTTATCGGACAAATTAATGTTATTACATGGATTTTGTAACTATGTATGATTGGAGAAAGGGGCTGGATTTATTATGATGTGAGGAGAGACAACAAACAGATAACCTGGTAACTATGGCACCTATGAAATAATTAATTAAAAAAAAAACAGGACAAAAATACCTAGAAAAAAGCCACACTGGTAAAGTTTATAGATCCATTGAAGTATATTATGATCCACTATTCTGCAACTTCAGGCCTAACTTCGGTAGCAAGTTTTAGCTCTAACTCTCTTGTTCTTGGTTGGACAACTCCACTTATATATCCTATAACTTCATTCAGCATGTCTTAAAGACCTAATTTATGAATTAATTTAAAGGCAACCTGTACTTACTAAAGTACCTTCTGTGTGCCAGACTCTGAAGATACATAGAAAAAAAAGTTAAGTAATACTTGCCTTCAGGAAGCTTATTCTTTTTAGGGTGAACAGCCTGTCAACAGATAAATATAAAAAAGTGTCAAATAATTTTGGGCAAAAAAATAATATTAACATCTCAGATACAGAAGAGGGCATTCATTGAGCCTTGAAGTTAGGAGTAGGAGTTCTAAGAACCACATGAGGAAGAGAGATCATTTGAGGTATAGGGGACAGCATGTGCAAAGGCAACAACAAGCAAACTTTTTGCTAGAATATAAAGTTAATGTCTACATAAATCTAGATCTTTTCTTACTTTCCCCTTTTCTATCTCAAAATTTCATTCTGTTACCTGGCTGGAAATCTTGAAATTGACACTCCCTCTTTACCTTTCCAACATATTCTTTGTTCCAGTCTCCCTAGTACAGTATTAAAACCCAGATTTCTCAACCTGGCATTCAGGGCCCTCCACAGACTGACTTCAACCCAAAATTCTTACCTGCTTTTGCCTACCATACATAAAACCTGCTGAATTAATCTGTTTTCTGAATGCCAAGTGCATTCTTCCTTCTAGGCCTTTGTTATAATCTTTCTCTTTGTGCCATGTGCCTTTCAGTTATTTATTCCTTCAAGATATAGTTCATATCCCATCACTTCCTATAAAATCTTACTATATATACACTACTTTGAGCCCATCCTATGGCATTTATTATCTCTTGTCATTCAGAATTCAGCCTTGTTTTTGGTACGCTCCTGGCCAGACCTCTTCATCTGTAAAATAAAAAGGTTCTACTGAATTATTTACAAGGTTCTTAGAAGCACTAAATTCTATAATTCATAGATTTCCACTGAAGATATTGTCTTTTTATGTAAGTATATCTGATAGTTCTTAATTGTTTTATTCTAATCAATATAAAATTTGCATTATTATTATCACACAAATTCAGGTAAAGAAAAGAACTGGCGTGATTGGCTTTAAAAATCACTTGTCGGGGTGGCTAGGTGGCACAGTGAATACAGCACAGACCCTGGAGTCAGGAGGACCTGAGTTCAAATCCAGCCTCAGACACTTAAAGCACACACACACACACAAAACCTAGCTGTGTGATGTTGGACAAGTCCCTTAACCCCAATTGCCCTACCTTCCCCCTCCAAAAAAAAAAAAAAGCAAAAAAAAAATCACTTGTCGAGTTCTATGCTTTCAGAATTTTATCTCAGCAAATAAAAACCATTATGGAGATTGTTTTCCTTATGAAGAAAATACAAACCACATTCATATAGGAAAAAAATGTTTAGATATAATTACAGATATTTGTTGAACAGATGCATTTGTGCAACTAAAGCTTTCAACAGTTTTTATGCTAGAAATTCCTTGAGGACAAGGTCTGGGTTTTATTAAATTTTTTGTATTCCCCAAAGCACCTGCCACAGAGCCCATAGAAAACTTAAGCGACTTGACAAAGCTTTAAGTAACTTGTTTTTGCTTGGCGTAGGCTGGCACCCAGGTTTTAGGATTTTCATTTTCAGTTAGTCTTAAAAGAATTGCAAGCTATTCATAGCTACATTAAAGAATATTCCAAATCACTAATAAAAAGAAATAAAAATCAAAAGAGCGAAGGTTTCACCTCAGACACAGAAAATTTGTGGACATGACAGTAATAATATGAGAATGGTTGTAAGGAGGGTGGTCACACGAGTGCACTTTTGGTAAAGCTGTGAATTGGTCCAACTGTTTGAAATTACCCAGTGTTAGGCATTATACCCTAAGAAAATTAGTGACGACAAATTAGTTGCAACAGAATTTTTTTTTTGAAAGAAAGAACTAGAAACTAAGTAGATGCTCATCACTTAGGAAATAGCTAAGTTACAGTATATTAAAATTGGACTATTAATGTTCTATAAGAAATAGTGAATATGATCAATACAGAAAAGGCTAGGAATACTTATAAACTGCTACAAAGTAAAGTAAGCAAAACCAGGAAACTACAGCAACATAAATGCAAAAGAAAAAAAACTTCAGGAGCACTGTATAATTGTAATGATCAAACTTAGTGTGAAGAAGAGGTGTGAAAATACACAATTCTTCTTTGTAGAAATGGAGACCTGTGAGTATGGCACACTGCACATAATGTCAGACTTCGTTGCTGTTTTGGATTGACACGCATGGGGTGCACATGCACACACACATTTGAGTGTATATTTTAGAAAGGGTGTTCTTACGGGCAAATAAAATGGGAAATGAAAGTGATATGAAAAAATATGAAAAAATAAAGTGATATGAAAAGAAATTTAAGTAGTTTAGCATGAAGTTTAAAGTTGTATTATGACCTCTTTTTCCAGGTACCCTAAAGCAGAGTGGCAGTGGGCACTGGAAAGAGCAGCAATTATATGTCGATGGACATGGCTTCAGGCTCAAGTCTCTGACTTGGAGTATCGAATAAGGCAACAGACAGACATCTACAAGCAGCTCAGGGCCAATAAGGTAAGAACTTAAAAGGGAAGGCAGTTTTTAATCTTCTAATTTTATTCAGAATTCCACCCCTCTCCCAAAATTTTCCCTTGAGTGTTCTAACTTGAAGCTTTCTGTCACATTTAATTTTTGAAAAAAATCTGTAAATTCTCTCAACTTAAATACCATACTCTGCATTTAAAATACTTACCTTTTGGGCTTGGCCTATATTATATCTGAGGGTCATACAGTTATTAAATATGTGAGTCACATTTGAGCTCAGGTCTTCCTTGCTCCAAGTCAAGCCCTCAGTCCACTGTTCCACTTCATCTGTAAAATGGGGGTAATAATAATTTCTATTTCAGAGGGTTCTTGTGAGGATGAAATGTATTTGATGATGAAATATAATGAAATACTTGTAAAGCACATTGCAAACCTAAGTTCTTTATAGCTACTTGCTATTATTATCCAACTTACAGAGAAAAATATGGCCTAATATATCACTTCAGGAGGGTGGAGTCCAGTTATATAACTGTTTAACGTACATGCCCCAAAGTGTGTGTGTGTGTGTGTAATGCAACTGCATATATTAGAACCTTCTGTTTGTTTTATTCTTTTGTGTTTATAAATACCCAACTGACATTCTTAGAATAGATTGTGTTTTTATACTGGCTGAACTCTAACCATAGTACCTTCTAAAAGTAATAAAACTTTGTCTTTGTACAGTGACAGTGTACCAGAAGAATTCTGTGTGGTTCTTGTGACTATAATTTTGTTTTTTGTAGTATTTATGGCACATTCAACCTTTGTTTAGAGAAGAATATCATGAATATAGAGAACCAAGAATATAGAGAAGAATATCATGCTTTCAACTCTGCTCATTTGGTTGCTTTATAAGAAGAGAAAGTAGAAGAGTTTTTTAATGCTGAACCTCATCTTTGGTATCCAGCCTAGGAAATATGTTAAAGCTAAATAAAAATGATGAGAAGATCATCTGCTCTTTGGAATGCCCATGATATTCTTCTTCTCTCTTGGGACTAAAAATTAAGGAGTGATTTCATTATTTACATCAACTTTTTAATAGAGAAGCAGTGTGGTATATTGTAAAGAGTGATGTCCTTCTAGTCAATAGAGACTTCAGGTATATTATGGTCTCTGATACTTAAATACTGTAAGGACTGTATTACCATGGGCAAGTCATAACCTTGTTAAGCTTCTTTTTTCTCATCTGTAAAATGAGAATTTTTTAACTCTCTTCCTCATAGGGCTGTTAGGAGGGTCAAATGAGATGGTGCCTATTAGGAGATTTCACAAACCTTAAAGGATTAGATTAATTATAAGTGTGTTTTGTTTATGGTAACTGTATCCTTCAAAGGATTTGTGTGAGTCAAATCTTTTTTTTTTAAGTTCCTTTACTAGTTAAAGGAACTATATAGTGAAGTTCTTTTGTAAAATGAATAATTGTTATAGTCTGAGGTTCGCTGACATCTTCTCATTTCCCTTCTTCCTCTTCCTTCTTCCTCCCTTCCCCACCCCCGCCTCTACAGGGGCCAGACTTCTTGGGAACCCAACCATGGTTGAGGTTTGCTGAGGCTTCATTATACAAGAGTCTCAGAAAACTCTGGCCTGGACTAACAGTGGGTATCTCTATATTAGTGCATGTGTATTTTCTTATATGTGCCTTTCCAGTTCCTCCTCTGAGACTTAGCTATGTGTAATACATCCTTATTTTGTAGTACCAAAGCTCAGCATTAACTCTCTTACTACACTTTCTCATGCTGCCTTGCAATAAATTTTTTTTATCTTATCTATGCTACTAAACTATAAATTGTGTATTACCAAGAATAGTATGATATTCTTATGATTCCTGACAATACCATACTTCTAGCAAAAACTCAATCTGCATTGATAATCGTTGGATGATAAACTTCTATTTGGTTTGCCTAAACCCCAACCTTATTGTCTTTTAATATTAATAAAACTTTGCCTTTGTGTGATAATCGACCACTGAGATTTTAGGTTGTACCTGAATGATGTGTTTGTGTATTTATTGCATTTCACTGCATAATTGTTGTAACTATTATGTGAAGCTTTTTTTTTAATTGCGCTGGTATTACTTAAAAATCATTTATTACTCAACTGTCTTTGGTGCAAGATTAGAATGCATGGAATACTCGTGAATATACATTAAAATTTGGAAGATGCAAGTCTTACTGTATCATGTGACTTACTCGTTGAAGTTTTGCTTGCCCATCAGTCCCCCTTGTACCTACAGCTCTTCATTGGATTGAGCAGCAATACCATTAAGTACTGCAGCATTCTAAATAAACCGTGCAAGTTGGCTTTCAGAGATATACTGACTGTGAATGTGCTGAGAATTGTAGGCTCATGGCTCGCAGGGGGCAAGAAATAAATGTGTATCTGTATGCCACGGGTGAATACATTACTCTGTTTTTAAGTGGCATGATGAACAGAATTATACCATGTGATGATTATCCAATGAAAGATTATAAACCAGTTTTTGGACAGAAGAAAACAGGATGTGACAATTATGTGGTAAGATACGGTATCTACTTTTATTCTGTATTTAGTAGATGTAGTCTTTCCTTGGTTGATTTCGCCTATCTTCTAATTATTGTATTCTTCACCACATTTCTTTTCTCTTAAACCTTTTGAGTGCCTTTATTATAACCTATTTTTCATACCCACCCAGTAGATAAAAACTACAATTCTTAATCTTGTTAATAGCTCTGCCTGCATATTGATTACCTATCTCACTATCTCTTTATTCCACACCTCTTCTGCCCCTCTTTTCCTTTCTCTTCTCTTTTACAGCTTTCCATTTGATTATAGCCAAGCACCTATTTATCCTATATTCTTTCTTTTCTTCTACCACCTGACTCTAAATGAATCCTGACTGAAGATAATACTTTCCTTTTACTCCTTTCATGAAAGCTTCACCTTCTCTCACAACTTTCTTTAGAGACAGATGCGTAGGGATAGCAAGGTGCAGAATGGGGTACCCTTTTCTTTGATCCTTCTGGATCTCTTATATAAATTTCATATCACTGAAGCATTTAATGTCTCCATTTAAAGTTTAGGCTATCTAGACACATTGTCTTCAAATCACTCCAGTAGTCTACTGCATTCCTAGACTCACTTCAGATCCTTTCTCAGTCACTGTATGTCATCTTCATTCTGTCTTAGTTCATCAACCATGCTCCACTTGATACTAATGACCTAGGTTTCCAGTCATTTAGGAAGCAGTTAGTAAGTACTTTATAAGTTCAACTCACTGTCTTAGGCATTAGGGATACAAAGACAAATGAAATAAGCCCTGGAAATGGTGCTCAAAGGAAAAATATGTATACAGGTAAGGCACAAAGAAATTTGGGGGCAGGAGAGAGACCATGAATGTTGAATGGTGGTTAGGAAAGACCTATTATAGGAAATTGCTCTTAAGCCAGGCCTTAACAGCCTAGTAATTCTAGTAGGTACAGGTAAGAGGTATGTGTAATGTAGGCAGAAGGGAGAGCCTTATGCCAAGGCCCAGAGACAGAGGATGGAATGTTGCCTACAGAAACATCAAATTAGCCAGCTTTGACTCAAAAGTGAATATGGGAGAATAATAAGAAATCTATTTGGAGGGGGGCGGAGCCAAGATGGCGGCGTAGCAGCAGCAATATATCGCAGCTCTCACATAGCCACCCCCAAATACCCATGGAATAGGACTCTGGACCAACCTAGAACTTCAAAAACGCACACAGATACTTCCCACTAAAG
>CM053590.1:75519489-75561765 GCA_028646515.1 Pseudochirops corinnae | reverse complement strand
TTTCAATTTAACGCAATCAAGATTATCCATTTTGCATTTTATAATGCTCTCTAACTCTTCTTTGGTCATAAAGTCTTCCCTACTCCATAAATCTGACATGTAAACTATTCCTTGCTTCCCCAGATTACTTACAGTATCTGCCTTTATACCTAGATCATGCACCCATTTAGACTTGGTTTTGGTATACGCTGTTAGATGATGGTCTATGCCCAGTTTCTGCCATAATATATTCCAGTTTTCCCAGCAGTTTTTGTCAAATAGTGAGTTCTTATCCCAAAAACTGGGGTCTTTGGACTTATCAAACAGTAGATTACGATAGTCATTGACTGCTGAGTGTTATGTACCCAGTCTGTTTCATTGACCCACTACTCTGTTCTTCAGCCAGTACCAAGTAGTTTTGATGACTGCTGCTTTATAATAGAGATTAAAATCTGGTACGGCTAGGCCACCTTGCCTAGCATTTCTTTTCATTAATTGCCTTGATATTCTGGACCTTTTGTTTTTCCAAATGAATTTTGTCACTATTTTGTCTAGCAGTTTTTTTCTAGTAGAAGTAGCATCTGATTAATGTTCTCTTGTATTGTACTGGACAGACTGTGAGCTTTGGCTCTGTGGCCCGTCACCTGGAAAGTTTCTAGAGGATCTGTCCTTTCCTATCTTATTCACTTACTTTTTTTTCCCTTGGACAAATATATAGGAAGAAATTGACACAGAACTGGTATGGATGATTAACATAGTGAGTGACAGGATCAAGATTCAAGAACAACTTCACAGTCTGATCCACAACTAAAAAGATGAAATTTATTAGGGAGAAACATAGTATTATACTTAAGTTAAAAAAAACAAAGGATTTTTATACATGTGTATATATTTTCATACATGATGAGAGGTCCCTAATTGTATAAATGTAGTTCACATGGAAAAGACTCAAAAGTTTTGATTGACTAAGAGATATATAATACACAGAAAAAAGGTTTCTGTAGGACTAATGGTAGATAACATCTGAAGTATTCATCATGTAGATAACGTCATGAAGTATGTTCAGTTCTTGATGCCACAGTTTTGGGGGGTTTTTGTTTTTTGCTTTTTGAAGGGGGGAAGGCAGGGCAATTGGGGTTAAGTGACTTGCCCACGGTCACACGGCTAGTAATTGTTAAATATCTGAGGCTGGATTTGAACTCAGGTCCTCCTGACTCCAGGGTCAGTGCTCTATTTACTGTGCCACCTAGCTGCCCCCCTTGATGCCACATTTTAAGAGCACATTGCTAAAGTGGAGTGAGGGCAATCATAATGGTAAGACACTCCAAATTCATTTAATGAAATTGACTTCTTAAAAATGAAATGTTAGACCTAGTGAAGACAAAGCTTGGAAGGACAGTCTTACTGGTCTTCAAATAATTTTGAAAGTTAGTCTCAGGGTAGCCCTCTGTGTAATTCTAGAAGGAGAAAACAAGGTAGAATCAGCCATTAGAAATTACTGGGGGATGGAGGAGATGGGAGGGCAGGCTAGGTGGCATAGTGAATAGAGCATGGGCCCTGGAGTCAAGAGGACCTGAGTTCAAATCTGGTCTCAGATGCTTAACACTTACTAGCCGTGTGACCGTGGGCAAGTCACCTAACCCCAGTTGCCCTGCCTTTCCCCCTCCAAAAAAGAAAAAAAAAAGAAATTGCAAGGACGTAATCTGAGCTCTAATGTGAAGATTAACCTTATAATGAGTTTCTTTCAACTCCCTCCTCCACCAGCCCTTTTCTACTATTTAATTGCCTTGTATTAGAACTAGGGTAAAAAAAGTTCGGAACAAGATTAATGGGGTTTTCCATGTACTGTTGATGTCTGAAGTAATACTGGGACAGACAGGAAGGAAATTTTCAAGCAGTTTGTTTTTAGGACAGAAGGGAACTTTTTATGGCTGCCAAGCAGGGACAATGATTTGTATACTTCAGCTAGTTGATTTAAGTAAGAATATACATAGTGTCTGCCTTGTTCTTTTCTTTTTCTTTGCGCAATAATTTATTAATTTTCTTCTAATCTCATATAGTTGAGAATCACTTTTCTTTCTTGTATATTTGGAAAAACTGAATGCTATATAAATAGACTAAGTGACAGATTGAACAATGGGTCCCAATTTAATTGCAAAGGGCCTGGTTAAAAAAGAAAAGTTATATAAATATGTCTTGGTGTAGTGTTCTCATTCTGTGTCTGTTTGTCCTCTTATTTTTAAAACTTTAGTTTATTCTTAAAACTGTGATAACTTTCTTTCCCAGGGCCCAGTTGTTCTTGGTGAAGCCCAACAGTCTGAAGATTTGATAAAACAGCAGTGCAGAATGACTGATTCCTTGAAGGTGGAAAACTCCAAGGGGAATTGGAGACTTGATTCTGCTCCCTATAGTCATTCTCTTGAACCTCATGATGTGGATAAACAGGTATACAAAGAAAGAATTCCTATCCTTCCAATCACACTTTTTTTCATTCTCAAAGAGAATAGATATTTTTAAGTAGTTGATCCCTAGATGTAGATTTCTGTAAATTAAGGTAAGGAATTAATAGAGAAGCTTTTTACACATTAATTTCTTCATTTACTTCCAGTTTCATATGTTAATTTTAATCTTAAGATTTAAAAAGTGAAGCTTGGTCAGAAAAACATTAAACCAGCATATCTGGTTTCAATAAATATAGGAAATCAAAAAAATAGGGAAAATGTTTGAAACTTCCATTGTTTCAAGCCAAGGTGTTATCTTCTAGGAAAAAATCTCTACCATCAATTTCAAAGGCCTAAATCACAGGTTTTATTTTTCATTTTATTAAATTTTAATTTTTCATTGTGTTATATTGATTGATATTATACCAAGAAAACTGTATTGCTGAAGTGATAGAACTGAGATTTTTTTTTTGTACTTGGTATTAGTTTAGTATAGTAATCTCTTCCTTTCCTCTGTTGTAGAAACAGAAAAATCTGTGGTCTACTCATTGCATTAACTTCTTATTTCCAGTCCCTGTTGAGTCATATTACTCATTTTGTTTTGGATTAGCAGGTGATATCATTTTCATCCTATTCTGTTTGTTTTTACTAATATTTATTTAACCTCTACCAAAGGCAAGGTTTTGTGCTAGGTCTTGTGGCTCTTTGGTAGGTATATAAGCAGAGTAACTTGTTACAAGACTTAATTATTTTTTAAAAAAGACTTTGAGATCCTACTGTTTTATAAACATTGCTTATTTAGAGCCTCTTGACTTCTGGCTCCCCTATGGTATATTATTTCATGTGTGTGAGTCTCATGGAATTTATTGGAGAGTATTGATAATAATGCATGTGAAGTAAATTGTATAATGCATTTTATGGTAGTGATATTGAATAATCCACCTTTAAATGTTCAACAGATATCCCCAAGATAGTGAAAACTAAAGCATAAAAAGAAGTGAATTATTCCAAGTGAGAGTATCCTTGTGCAAGAGTCTGGAATAGAATTTTAGATAAATTTTCATCATCATCATCATCATGATTATTATTTTTACATCATCATTATATTAGCTAATATATTAAAGATTTGCAAAATGCTGTAGAGCTGTTATCTTATTGAATCCTCAAAACAGCTCTGTGAGGTAGGTGCTGTTATTATCTCCATTTTATAGATGGGAAAACTGAGGCAAAGAGATTAAGTTACTTGCACAGGGTCACACATCTGGTAAGAGTCTGAAACAAAATTTGAACTCAGATCTTCTGACTCCAGTTCTGGTGTTCTTGTCCACTTCACATAGTTATTAGTTGTCAGGCACCTAGCTGCCTGACATTTGATTATAACAACTAGTTTTTTTCTTCCCTGGCATTTGAAGTAAAGAATTGTTCATTTCTAATTATATATTTATTATGTACAAAGTGAAATATATAATTACATTAAGGATTTATATCCATATCTAGAAGTGGTTATATTATAAAGAAGTTAGAGTGAAAAGTATTCAAAATTATTCTGACATTAGCTGATACTTATATAGTACTTCAACATTTGTTGGGGGTGCTAGTGGAGGTTAAGTGACTTTCACAAGGTCACAAAAAAATCAGTATATGGCAGTGGTGAAACTTCCATGCTTCATGAGCCATCTGGTTTACTTGGCATTTACCCCACTATTTTGCCTTCTGGAACCCTTTGATCTCCAGAGACCGTTTTCTAGAAGACTTGATCCACTCAGCTTTGGAACTCTCCTCCCAGGGACTAAGCTTTCCTGACTTGTTAGTGAATAGTCCAAATTTACATCTATAACAAAAAGACCATACTTCATATCCCATGGGATTAGTCATCCACCCTCAGAGTCTTATTGATGTCTGTGTACTCTCATTTTCTCGTCATCTGGGAAGCATAATTTTTTTTTTTTTGGAGGGAAGGCAAGGCAAGGCAATTGGGGTTAAGTGATTTGCACAAGGTCACACAGCTGGTAAATATGTCAAGTATACAAGGCCAGATTTGAATTCAGGTCCTCCTGACTCCAGGACTGGTGCTCTATTCACTATACCACCTAGCTGCCCCTGGGAAACATAATTTGTTTTTATTTTGAATCCCAAATAAAATGGTCATTTCCATATATATACATAGTAGAATAGGAAAAATGGATTATACATGAAATTTCAGATCCGTATTTATGTACAGCTTGATTTTTCTTTTAAAATGTAATATACTCAACCTCTGCCTTTCAGAGCATTCCTACTTGTCCATTATCGTTTCTGAATTTTCTTTTCTGCATTTTAAAAAAGTGTGCCTTAGTGACCTTTTCTTTCTCCTTCTTTATTTTGTTTCTCTCTCCTTACTCTCCCTATTCCCCAACCCCTCATTGACAAAAAAGAAAAATAAAGACTTTGGAACAAATATACACATTGCCATGCTGGCCATGTCTGACTATCTTGAACCCATCAACTGTTAAGAGGTAGAAAACATGTTTCATTTTCAGTATTTTGGAATTTTACCCGGACATTGCATTCAGTTTGAGTTCTTAAATGTTTCAGAAATTTTGTCTTTATAATGTTATTATTGTGAAAGAATGCTTTGAAGTTTTTTATCTCATTAAAAGTTTATTTTTTTCCTTCTGTTAGAGTATTTTCAGAGTATATTTTATGTAGGTTAGTCTTGGTTATAATAAACTCTTAACTTTTTCATTTTGGAATGTCTTATTTCAGGCTCTCTTCTTTGTCATGGAGACTGATAAATTATGTGTGATCCTGACTCTGGCTCTTTTTGGTTCCTTTGTAATATTTTCTCCTTATAGTATAAATTCTAAATTTGAGTTCTAATGTTCCGTAAGAGTTTTCATTTTGGTATCTCTTACACTAGGTGACCAGTGGAACCAGTGATATCTTTTTATTTTCACTTTGCCCTTTGGTTCTGAGGAATCTGGGCAGTTTTCACTCATGATTTCTTGCAGTGTAGTTATCCATGCATTTTTCTTTGGTCATGATCTTTCTGTAATCAATTGATTCTTAAATACCTCTCCTTAGTATGTTTTAGGTGAATTTTTTTTCTTTTTGGAGAGGTAAGTCAGGGCAATTGGGGTCAAGTGACTTGCACAAGGTCACGTGTAGGTGAATTTTTTAATAGTACCTTGCATTTTCTTATGTTTTTTGCAATATTTTGATCATATTATTATTTATGGTGATGTCACCTATTTTTTGGCACATTTTAATTTTCAAGAAGCACAATTCTTAGATAAGATTTACTATCGTCTGTTCAAAGCTATTCTTTCCCTATTCTTTGCTTCTTAGCTATTATTTCCAGTAGTGTTACATTTTGTTTGTTGTTTAATTTCTTTTTTTTTTCTTTTTCTTTTTGGAGGGCAATTGGGGTTAAGTGACTTGCCCAAGGTCACATGGCTAGTTTTTGTGTTAAGTGTCTGAGGCTGGATTTGAATTCAGGTGCTCCTGACTCCAGGGCCGGTGCTCTATTCACTGCGCCACCTTGTTTAATTTCTTACAGGAGCTCAGGGACATTCTTTTCTCTTAGACTTTACTTGGACTGGTTATGCAGTTATTCTATTATTCTGGATTTATCCTTTGGGCTTCTCTTGGTTCAGGGTGTTTCTTCATATTATGTTCAACATTTTCTTCTGTCTGTGCATATCTCCAGCCTCATCTTCTAGATTAGGGGTTTGTGCTTTGGTTAGTCACTGCTCCCTTCCATACTCTTGAATTATTGTAGGCAGTCCTGCCTGATCCTGACTATGGTGACTTAGATTAATACCTCCCTTCTTTTTGTCTGGCCTTGTCTCCTATTATGCTTCAAGCCAGCACTACTTGATTTTTGGATTGGTCATTGGTTAACTATATACTGAGCTGGGTGTAGTCTCTGAGATGCTAATCTGACTCTGTCTCCTCTCATACAAGGTTATCCTGGGTATCCTGGCTTACCTGGCTGCTTGCGTTCTTCACCTTCTGCCCGTTCTGACTCGTCTGTTCTCATTGCTTCAACAAGATTCTAGCTATCATTTTATGAAGTACTTGACTGTATGGGGAGGTTTATGGTTGATTCTTTTTGGTTTTCTTTACCATAATTCCTTCTGGAACATTTTTAGAGATTTACTGGGGCATTTGTGGGTGTTTAGGCTCCTCCAGTCTAGGTACTTGCAAGTTTCCATATTCCTACAGTTCCCTGGAGTTATATTTTGTTAAAAAAAAAATTACAAATCCTGGAAAAAATATGCCATGATAAAGGCATCATGCAGGGTCAGTGAACTTGGAATCAGTAAGTTTTATTTTCAGATAACCTCCTCCAACATTTATTAACTCTGTCTTTCAGCAAGTCAGCCAATAAGCATTTAAAAAGAATCTATTTTATATTAAGTACTATGAGACACTGTTGATACAAAAACAAAAGTGAGGCGCTTACTAGGGGAATATACCATGTTCACAGATAGTAAATGCAGGATGTTTTTAAAATAAATATACAGTGATGAAAGAGGCAGTAACAACTGGGTTATCAGGAAATGCTTCTTAGAGGAAGTGGCTTTTAAAATGATCTGTGAAGGGAATTGGGAATTCCAACAGATGAATGTGAGAAAGCATTTCAAGTATAAGGGACAATCTGCGCATTGAAACAGAAAACAGAATGTGAGGATTCATGGAGTACTGAGCTGGGGAGAATTAGAACTTCTCACAATTATAGAGAAGTTGATTGTGAACTAGATTGGCATATTACCACGTAAAGATAATGGCAATAGTAATCAAAGCAGAGATTACTAATAGACGTTACTGATGATATCACTAACATATTAAAACACTTTGACAAAAGCTTATAGTGGTTGGATAGAACCTCTACAGAGTGTTTATGCAAGGACATTGGCAAGAACTTTGCTGAATGAGAAAGTGCATCTATACCAGAAATATCCACATTAATGAAATTATGAGTCCATCAGAGTCCCTGTAAGATTAGCCCTCAAGGGTAGCACCAGTACCCATTCAGTGGTTTAGGAGAAAAAATAATAGCATATTCTTTTAAAACTTCATTAAAAGTTTTAATTTTAAAAAATAAGCTTTGACTTCCCCCTTCTCCTGAATCTTGTTCTAATTGCTACAATTCATTGAAGATGTAATGGAATTTGGGAAGGACAGCTAAGCTTCTTTGTAATAGAATGATAGAGGTATTAAGCTGTCATATGATTAACTAAAAAAATTAGAATTTTTCCTGACCTTGGCTGAATCTTTAGCACATACAGCTCAGACCAAGGGCAGAGCTCCGTTACTACAAAGAACATTAGCAGCACCAGCAAGGATAAGGCAGTCTGAGGTCTGTAACGATAGCTACAGCAGAAAGAAGGTGAAGTGGAGTAAATGAAATGCTAGAATCAGCAACATCAAAAACCAAAGCTGGGACAACAGCCAAGACTCAAGAACAGGATCAGCAGGCTTAGTACAGAATCAACAAACCCAGGTAGTATTAAACATGGTCGTGAATCTCAAGGGCATCCCCAGGTCAGAGACTGGGGACAACAGAGCTAGGAAATATAAACAGGTACCCACAGGACTGAGTTATGTTTTAAAAATAGAGGGTGGAGTGGCACAGAAGAGGTGCCCCTTAAATTCCTTCATTTAAAAAATAAATCTTTATTAATGGCTTTTTTTT
This sequence comes from Pseudochirops corinnae, assembly GCA_028646515.1. Taxonomy (NCBI): domain Eukaryota; kingdom Metazoa; phylum Chordata; class Mammalia; order Diprotodontia; family Pseudocheiridae; genus Pseudochirops; species Pseudochirops corinnae. The sequence continues at coordinate 75,553,665 of CM053590.1, read as the reverse complement.
TTACATCACCATAATTTCCCGTTTCCCTCCCTGAGTCATTATATGTAACAAGTATTTTTTTACAGAAAAGGCAAAGAAGAGACCCCCAAAACTCCCAGCAAAACATATCATTATATCAAAGTCTGAAAATATGTGCAATGTACAGTACTCAGATTTCCAATCACTGCAGAAGATTAGTGTAGGAGTGTCTTCTACTTCCCCCATCCCCAGTTTAGGTATTAATTAAAAATCCTCCTTCCTCTCCTTCACTTCAGCTTCTTTTGTTTCCTAGGCTTTTTTTCCTCCTCTACTCTCTTTCATTTTCTAAAAGAGATTTCTTTACTCTTTCCTGTTTATTAATTTCTTCTCTATTTTCAACTTTTAGTCTTTGATTTGTGGTCTTTATACTTATTTATTCTTTCTTTAGTCTTTTTGTGAAACTCATGGGATTAAAATTTCTGGAGTAACAAATTGAAGTTTCCTATTCTCTAAACAATTTCATTTATTGCCTTGTGCATAAAAGCTTTGCCTCATGTTAGAAATTTCCCTTTGTCCCAGATCATTCAGTTTAATTTTGCCCTCTGCCCTACCTACCTACCAACTCTACCTTCATTGTGAGAGATGTTCCACATAAAATTGATTTGTGCATTTGCAAGGAGGATTTTTTGAAATATATAGCATAGCATTACCTAGTAAGTTTCCTGTCTGTACCTTTTTTTCCCCCATACTTGTTGAGAAGATAGAAGGAAAGGGGAGACAGGGCTTTAGTTCAGGAGAGATACTGGGGCTGGATATATCCAGCTGGATAAATGGCTGGATAAATGTAGAAATCATCTTCGGAGAGATGGAGCTAAGGACATCACCAGATGAATTAGAGCAGGAGTGCCTAACCATGACCTTCAGATCAGAATCATCCCCAACTTGTTTTTGTGTGACCAGGGAGCTAAGAATGGTTTTTACATACAATAAAACTTTATTTTGACGTGTAAAGACCATTCTTAGCTCAGTGAAACTTCCTAAAAACTGACAAGCAGAATTTGGCCAAAGAGCTGTAGTGTGTGGAATTAATTCCTTATGTGGAGCAAAAAGAGAAAAGGTCCCTGGATATACCCTTAGGGCACACACTCTCTTGGTGGATGTGACCTGGATAAAGAACTAGCTTAGGCGACTGCAAAGAAACTTGATGAGTAGGAGAACCGAAGGGAAGTGTAATGGAAATCTCTAGAGGAGTACCCTGGAGGAGAAGGTAATCAACAATGTCAAAGACTGCAGGGAGGGGAAGAAGATGAGGATTAAGCAGTAGATTAGATAAGAGTTTATATAATAGAGAGTGGAGGAGGGAAGTACCATAATATTCAGGTGAAGGTGTATTCAGGATAAGAGAAATCAGGATTAGAAACTAGTAAATAAGGAGAAATTGAAGATAAAAGAGAAAGTGGGAATGATAATAGTGATGATCTACTGGAGGAGATTGGAGGAGATAGCCATCTGGGTGCATATAGTGGAGTTCTAGCCTTTGTTTTGATATCCCCTGTGTCTAGGATAATGCCTAACCAGAAGGAGACACTTAATAAATCCTCGTTGATAAATATATATAGCAACTTTTTTTTGTAGTAGCAAAAACCTGAAACTTAAAAGTAGTGCTCCATATTGGAAAATGGCTAAGTAAATTTTGTCATATAAATGTGAAGAAATGTTATTGCACTCTAAAATGTGATGAAATTATTAGTTTTGGAGGAAACTGGGAAGATCTCTATAAACCTATACAGAGTAAAGTTAAGTAGAACAATTTATACCGTGACAACAATATTATGATAGAAAACAACGATGAAAGTCTTTAGAACTCTGATCAGTATAACAAACTCTAATTCCAGAGAACTAAGGATGAACCACATCTTTTCTGGCAGAAAATTGATGGTCTTAAAATTGAGAATGAGACAGATTTTTGGACATAGTCATTGAGGGATTTTGCTTTGTTTTATTATGCATATTTGATTTTCTTTTGTTGTTATTTTCTTGGGGCATAGAGAAGTAAGGAGAGAAAATAAATGCTTATTGAGGGGGGAATAATATCAAATGAAAAATAGGTAAATACAATTTTAAAACATTATTGTTAATTGATTGAATCAAAAGTGAGTCTTCTCCCTCTCATTCCTCACTTTCCCCTACCCTTTCTAAATTTAAGTGATAAATTAGTAGTTCTTGCCATAAAGAACTTGGAAATATAAATCTCAGATAGCTACTGATTAGCATACAGATCTTTTTTGTTTTCATTTGGCTGAGAAATAGATAAAGAGTCTTTGCTTTCTCATGCTGTTTCTCTGCTGTATTGGACACTTTCTGAGGTTGAGTTTACCCAGTACAATAGAATAATGCTTTGGTGCCTTCTTGGCATTTTTCTGCTTAAGAATATGCAACTGCCTGAGTAGACTGAAGATACTGTAGAGATTAACTATATTGAAATTCTAGCAGTAGACTAGAAGTTATAATATCCATTAACAGGGTTCTCCTGAACATTGGCAGAAGTAGAGCGAGTTGAATGCTGAACTGGTGAAAGCTTCATATAATTGTTTTGCTTCCCAACTGAACCAACCCCTTAGTATACTTCTGATGACTAAAATCTTGTAGATAATTGACCATAAATATGTTTCTGTAGGTAGATTTTCTTACAGAAAATATAAGGTTAATTAATCAGACTGTGCTAGATTTCTCATTTAAACTAGGCAGGGAGTCCCAAATCCAAAACTTTTTTACTTTAATTTATACTCCTAGTTGAAGACTTTAGCTACTGTAGCCTAAGAACATTTTACCTCTGGTTGGATTATTCTTACTAGGGATTATACTTTTTTTTTTTTTTTTTTTGAGAACCAGGAAAAAAGGATCTTCTTAATCAAAAGCATAACGGAAATTGGCTTTCAAATGAGAATACCATCCTTGTCCATTCTTTCAATACCTGTCACTTAGACTTTTACAGTATTGCTTCCCTACTTATTTTCTCTAGAGCAGGGCTTCTTAAATTTTTTCTATTTGTGGCCCTGTTCGCATGAAAAATTTTTACATGACCCCAGGTACATAGGTATATAAAATAAGTATACAGATCAAACATTTACTGATGATAAATCATAGAGAAATATATTTTAGGAGTTTTTTTTTTGGTTTGGTTTGGGGAGGGGTTGCGCTTTTTGGAGGGAAGGCAGGGCAGTTGGGGTTAAGTGACTTGCCCAAGGTCAAACAGCTAGTAAGTATGTCAAGTGTCTGAGGCTGGATTTGAACTCAGGTTCTCCTGACCCCAGGGCTTCTATTCACTGCACCATCTAGGCGCCTCAAGAAATATATTTTAACACAATTCTTTGATATACCTATAATTTTACCATTTATTAAAGAGGAAAGAAAATGTGCATACTGATGAGATGAATGTGTTTGTTTATTTTTACATAAAGAATTAAGTCTCGGTGGAATATTTGATACTACAGGATATAGAGTATCATCAGTGTTTTTCATAGTTGATTCATATTTTGATTTTATAATCGTCAATTCTGAGAACGCCACTTACTATAAATAGCATACTACAAATGGCAGAAGTATGTTTAACACCATTTCAGAAACTGTTAGAAATTCTGTCCTAATCCCAAGCCAAAATTCATTTAATGTTTTTGTACTTACAATAAAAACACTGCAGTTCATAACATACAGTAGTCTCGAATCTGAGCCAGGGTGTTTCTGGCAGCATTCATTGACATTGCATGGCATGATGGCATGCACAGTTCAAAATGAGCATGCTGTATGTTCAGAACCAAGGCTGCATTGAAGTTGTGCAATACAACATGGGCAGCCATTGCCAGAAACATCTCAGATTCATTACACTTTTGATTTTGAATTAATTTTTGGTTATTGTACATTCAGAAACCTTTTACTGTTGCCAAATTTTTCACAACCCCCACATTGTTGTGCAACCTCATATGGGGTTGTAACCCACAGTTTAAGAAGCGCTGCTCTAGAGGACTTGGTAGAGCACTTTTTATAGTCTCTTTTCAGTTTGTATTAACTTACAGGTTAATCCAGAGAGAGCAGAACTCACGAAAGACATCTAGAACCATTGTTCTTTCCCCATGAGGCATAAGAAACAAATGTATTCCAGTTCATATTATCCCCTTTGTGCACTTGTTCTAATCCAGCTGCCTTTTCCATCTTTATTCTCTTTAAGGATTTTTTTTAACCCTCTATAGAATTGTGGTGTTAAAGTTTAGATGTACTTACTTTATTGTCCTTGATAGTAATAAAAAGTTTTATGTAAAAATATCTTTTCCATTTTTCTAATGTCCCTCCATTTTTGTTCCTAAATTAGCTTAGCTTGACTTTACTTGAATTTAATTTTGTTTTATCCAACTTTTTTTTTTTGCCTTATTTTTGGAGGGGGGAGGGCAGGGCAGTTGGGGTTAAGTGACTTGCCCAAGGTCACATGGCTAGTAACTAGTGCTAAATGTCTGAGGCCGGGATTTGAACTCAGGTCCTCCTGACTCCAGGGCTGGTGCTCTATTCATTGTGCCACCGAGCTGCCCCAATCCAACTTTCTTTAAACTGGTTTTATTTCTACCACTTCTCTCTGTAAACAAATTTATGTTCCATAATGGTATTAACTCTGGATGTCATCTCTCTCTGCTAGACCATGCAAGTCAAATTTTTCCAGGATTCCTAAGCTCTATATATTTGATTTGTTTTGTTTTGTTTTTTATACCATCTCTTCCTGTCTTTTCCATCAAATTACAGCCTCAATAATTTCTTCTCCCTTCCTCAAATCTTCAGTTTCAAGATTTTGTTCTACCCTCATTGATTGTATCTACCCTCATTTTACTTTTACTTCCCCTCTAATTCCTCCACCCTTTGTTGAATAGCTTTTTTACCTTGTCACTTAACTGAAACTGCTTTCCCCAAAGTCGTAATAGTTCTGCATTGCCAGATCTGCTGGTCTTTATGCAGGCCTTATCCCTCTTTACCTGTCTACTGAATTTGACACTGTTGCCTAACCTCTTTTTCTGGATACTTTCTTCTATTTTGAGTTTTCATGACACTACTCTCCCTACCCTGGTTCTCTTGCTGTCTCCTGCTTCTTAGTTTCATTTGTTTATTCATCATTCATACTGCATTTCCTAATTGTGGGTTCTCCCCTAAAGGCTCTGTCCTAGGCACTCTAGTCATGGCTCAATATGCTTTGCCGCTTGCTGATGTTATCACCTCCCATGGGCTCAATTATTATCTCTATTCCACTTACTCCCACATCTCTGTAACCAGCCCTAATCTTTCCCATGAGCTTCAACCCCCACTTCCCATCACTAATTGCCTATGGGATATTTCAGACTAGATGCCTTGGAGACATCTCTGACTCAACACAAACAAAACTAGTTATCTTTCTCTCCCAACTCCACCATTATTCCATACTTCTCTCTTTCTGTCAAAATGCTGTTATAATTTCAGTCTCCCAAATTCATAATTTTGGAATCTTGTGTCTTCCTCACCTCCTCACTTTCCCTCACTTTCCCTCACTTTGTATATGTAGTCATTTGCCACATATTGATAATTCTGCCTTCACAACATCTTTCACAATATCTCAAAACCATGTCACCCACTCATATACAGCTACTACTTTAGTTCATGTCAACAGCCTCCTAATTGGTTGGCCTGACTCAAGTCTCTTCCAATTTCAGTCCACCCTGCACTGTCTGACAAAGTGGTTTTACTCAAATAACAGTTCTAACCATGTGATTTCCCTTGCTTAAAAAAACTCCAGCATTCCTTCTTACCTCTCAGATCAAATTAAAACCCTTTAGCTTTTAAAGGAGTCTGTCACCTTACCCCCACCTTCTCTTCTCAGACTCATTAGACACTAATCTGCCTCTTATAATCTATAATCTGTTCCAACTGACTGTCCCTCTGTTTCTCATGGCAGTCTCCTGTCTTTGCAATAGCTGTCCTCCAGTGCCTAGAATGTACCCCCTCCTCACTTTTGCCTTAAAAAATTAAAAAAACACCTTTCTTCAGTACCACGTTCTACAAGGTTCCATTCCTACTTCTCATTCTCCTACCCACTCCAATTATTAGTGCCCTTCCTTCCAAACTATCTTGTAGTTAAGTTGGTTTACATTTATTCTTTTTTTTTTTCAAAAATACCTGCATATATACCTGTCTTTAACTATTTGAATGTAAGTTTCTTATGAGGAAAGGATTATTTCATTCACTGAATATGTCACCAATGACAGACTCTGGCACATAGTAGGCATGTAATAAACACTAGTTGATGACAATAGATTTATATCAATTAAAACTTACATGTGAATTCATACAGTAATTTATATCCATGTCCTTTCTTTTGTCCATTTCCCATTGCAGATCTTTTTCATTTTTCTTCTGTTTGGTGTTATTCTTCCATGCTCATCCTCAAAATTTCTTTCAGTGATTTTGCTTAGTTGGTTCTCTTACAAAGCTTTTTATTAATACTCTGTTTAAATGAGTAATGATGGAGTTATTTTAGTTTCTCATCATAGTTTTATCTAATTTTTATTTTTATGGCTTTGTATTACATCAATTGCTGTCACTTTCTTTTTTATAAGGTTATTAAGTACCCAGTTTGTTCAGTGAATTTGCTTTTTATGTCCCCAAAACAACCAAGGGACTTTTTCATGGAACATTTTGTTATCTTGCTTTGAACTGCTCATGGTAAGGATTTTCAAAAAGACCGTCATGAAAATAATGTGATTTATATACCAAAATTTCTTGCACAGAATGGAAAAGTAGTATTGCCTCATTTAAAAAGAACCTAACATTTTGTAAGAGCCTTTGATCGTAGTCATCCCAAGGACCTTACAAAGTATAAAAATAGGACAGCAGATAGAAGAAAAGTGAAAAAACGTTTGAACATTTTTCACCATCAAGAGCCATTAAGTCACCATACTTGGACAGTGACAGTCACAGGTGCACTTTTAAGAGGAGATAAAGGAAGCACTAAACATAATGGAGAAAATGGAATAGTAGCCAAATTAGACCAAATATATAGAGATCTGTGCTAGAGGTGACAAAATTATGAGTGCCTTGGAGGATTGTTTGCCAAGGCAAAGAAAAGAGGATGATATCAGGGATATGGGGAAAATTTTGGACTTGATTAACCATCTTACACATAGACACAAAATACTAAAAGAACATCAACAGTTACCTACTTAGAGACATACATTTCCTTCTCTATGCAATTTTTTACACATACATCCAAATGTGCTTGGTATGAGTATTAGTAGGTAAGAAGTATGTTTTCACAGTCTACATTTCATGAACACATCTTTCTTTACCATGGCAATATTGACTAAAAGACATAGAGAGTACAAGATCCCAGTGTTGTCTGTTGATTTATTTATTTATTTATTTTGCTTTTTCGTTTTTGGAGGGACAGTTGGGTTTAAGTGACTTGCCCATGGTCACATGGCTACTAAGTGTTAAGTGTCTGAGGTTGGATTTGAACTCAGGTCCTCCTGACTCCAGGGCCAGTGCTCTATTCACTGTGCCACCTAGCTGCCCCTTGTCTGTTGATTTTTAAAATATTTGATTTAGTAGAGTAAAATATTGTTTTAAGATTACGTTCCATTAAGCTGCTTCCCATCCATACATTAGAATTATTCAAGCTTACTTAAAAAATTCAACTGTGACAAGGCCAACAAAATTGTAACTTCTAGCTTAATGTCTCATCTCTGTAGTCCTTTTTTCTTATATATGTAACTATGGTTTTAATTCTTAAAATTTTGTAACTGTAAATTCTAGCCTTCCTCATTCTGAGAAATGTAACTGAATTATTATTTCTTGCTATAGAATATACACAATTTATAAATATATTAATAAGTAAGGCCTTTATCCAATTTGTTTATTCCCCTTCCCCAGTAAAATCTGAGTTAATGGTTCATATGTAGATTTCCAGTGGAAGGAAAAAATCTGTGAGCACCTCTACAAAGTCTTTGATACCTCACTTTTGAGAACAAAGCACTTCTCCTGGTACTTCCCCAATAAATGGCATATGCCCCATTATTGTATAAGGTTAAATTGCCCCTTACTTTATGCTTTCCTTCCAAAATACCAGCCAAGAAAGCTTGCTCTTCTTTAACCAATAATTTCTTAGGTAGGTAGAAAAACCAAACGAATACTCTCTATTTCATGAAAACTGGTATTTAAACTTAAAATAAATCAGATGGAAATTAAGTTTAGATCAACAGATTCCGCCAGGTAACCATGATAAGCTCTGAATTGTTTATTGACATAAATGTAAATTTGTTCTAAATTAGAAAATAAGGGAGGAAGATACCTTTAACAACAGTGCATAAGCCGCCTCCAGAGAGATGTGATGAACTTTAAGGACAGATTTAAGCATATTTTCTTTCCACTTTTTTTCTTAAATAATTTTTTTTTTTGCAACATTGCTAATGTGAAAATGTTTTCCATGACTTCATATGTAAAATGAGCATTTATTTCTTGCATTCTCAATTAGTGGGAGAGTGGGTAAAGGGCAGAAAAGAATTTGGAACTGAAAATAAATTTTTTTTAAAAAGAAGCAAACAAATGACTACAGATAGTGGAGAGTTCTTGGCCAAACAAGCGGTGTAAGTGATCATAAAAGATAAAACAGAAACTTTCAGTTGCAAAAAGATCAGAAAGCTTTTGCGCATGCTTGCACACACACAAGCATAGAAAAAGTGAAGTAGAATTGGGAGGGCAACAGTTAACTGGAGAAAAAATCTTGGCAGAAAAATTCTTTAATGATAGAGATCTGGTATGGAGGATGTATGGGAAATTGATATGAATTTTTTTTCAAAATCTTATTCTGAACTTAAATTTAAAATAAAATGGGCATGTCATTATACAAAAGAATAGAAAAAGAAGTTTGTACATGAAACTATAAAATGATAAGCTCAGCTTTTCTTTTTAAATTGTAACTTTCAGTGCTATCCATCTTGACTGATTATTTCTAGTCTTCTTTTCCATGAATTGTTTTTACAAAATGATCTAGAACCTTTTCTTTCTCTTCATTAAAAAAAAATACTACATTTTATAGCAGTTACCTTCTAGAAACTTTTTTCTGACCATCTTGTTTATTAGTGCTCTCTCCTTGCTCAAATTATACTTCTCTGATTCCTTACCTGCCCACCCATTCCCACAAATTAGAATACAAGCTTCTGGAGAAAAGGAATGATTTTTCCTTTTGAATTTTGTGGATGTAGTGCCTAGCATACTTACTGCCTTACACTTAGTCATGTAGTGGATAGAGAGCTGGGCTGGAGTCAGGAAGACCTGAATTGAACTCCACCCTCGGACACTTACAAGCTGTATGACCCTAGGCAAATCACTTAACTTAGATTTGCCTCAGTTTCCTCATCTGTAAAATGTAAAAAAAAAAGTAAAAATAATAGCACTTACCTCAGCATCATTATGAGAGTTAAATGAGATAATATTTGTAAAGCAGTGTTTGGCACATAGTAAGTATATATAGATCTTCGCTATTATTGCTATGGTTCTCTAACACACGATTCATAAGCAACAACACCAAAACAGCTTTTCAGGGAAAAGGAAGAACAAGGTTTATTGATAGTCCAAGTTGGGGGTTGGAGGAAACTGCTAAGGTCATATCTAGTGCAAAGGCAGAAAGTGACTACAAAATCTTTCTTGTCACATTTTAATTTTTCTCTTACAGAGTCCTCAAGTTATACAATCTTTGGGAAGCCCTACATACCCAACTCCATCCTTTCACCCTATCAATGGGACTTCCGGCCTTCCAAAAGATCACACCACAACATGCCACATCAATGGAGTGATAAACTGGTTGGTTTTGTTTTGGTTTGTTTTAGTTTGCATTGCTTCTTTCTCTTTTCTTTGAAGAAATACTGTCTGAACTTATTAATCATGATTTGTCTGTCTTAAATAGTGTTGTGATTTGATTAATAGAAAAATGAGACATCCTATTCAGGCTTCACAAAGAGTTTGTCCCAGCTCACATGATTTTAGTATATAATTCCAAATTTATTGTATTTATCTGCTTTATGGTGATATAGTGAGGATAGCACTGCTTATACCTTAAAGCACTGTACAATTGTGAGGAATTATCATTATTATTAATTTTCCTAAGTGTGCTCAGGCTCTGGGAATTCTTTTACTCTAACTGAATATAAGATACTTAAAAATCTAAATATCAGTCAATTAATTGACAGTTTATCTGGGAAGATAACTGACTGACTTGCAGTGAGTCAGTCCTCATAGAACATTCAGTTACAGAGTGGTAGTTTGTTTGATGAGCACACAATTCTAAGACTTCCTTATTTAGATATCAGGCTTCCCTTCTAGAAATGTGTCCCATCCATACAAGGAGTTAGGTTGTTTTGCCTGTATGAATGTGAACAGATTTGGATGGATTGTAATCTGCAACATCAGAGGGAATAACCACATTTGTTAGGTTATAGATCCATTGGAGTTGGGAAGAGAGAGTTTTCCGTTGAAGAATAATGTAAGTAGGGGAATTAATCATCAGTCATAAGAATATTAAGATGATGGAACACTCCATTGATGGCTATTTTGTATTAGTAGCTATGTTATAAATTTTATCTACTTTAAATAGCATTATGTGTGTGCCTTTTTAGAAATATTTTTGCCCTGTTAAGTTTTATGATGATGGTTGTTATCCCATTTGTCACAATCATTTTCTTCACCTTAAACCAACAGTGCTCTGTTTTATACCAGTAATACTATGTAATACAGATAATTAACATAATTAGAGAAAGAAGCTTGATAATATTATTTTAGAACAGTGTTCTCCAACCTCAGTCTTGATCTTGGTCATGCTTATCCCCAAAATCCTATTATGCAGACCTTTGTACTTTTGTTTGAAAGAATATATAATCAAATTAACAGTCTTTTGAAGAAAAATAAAGATTATAATAATGGTTAAAAATAGATTAGTAATGGACTTTAATGTGATTTGAGTTTGATAATAGTTTTGTAGACCTTAAAATTCAAAGTGATAAAAGTCAGCCGTGCCATTTGAAAAATGCGTGTGATCCTTTAAAACGTTGATTAATGTGGAACAGATCATTGTTTTTCTTTATTATAGTGGAGGATCCATTTTGGAGGGAAGGAGATAAATGACAGTGATGAAATTACAAAAGGTATCAACAGAACTTTTTTTTAAGGGAAATATAACATATTTAAGAATTCTGAAGTGAAAGTTACATAACAAAGTCATAAAATAGAAAAAAAGAATTGCTAGTTTTACCTAGAGAAAGTACGGAATTACATAACAATAACCCGTAATATGTTTGGAAATTGTAGGGGACTGACACATAAAGTGCTTTGTGAACTGCCAAGAGCTATTTAAATTATTATTAAGGGGAAGTGATATTGTGAGCTAATTATCAATAGTTACTCTCTGCAGATTGTCTAAATGATAAATTCATTAGAACTAGATAACCTCTATAGCTACTCTGTAGAAATTGCCTATTTAAGTGATAAATTCCTTAGAATTAAATGATCCTCTCCTTTGGATAATCCTAAAGGGACTCTGACTAGAGTCTGAGAAACCTTTTTCAATTTTCCTTGTCATTTACTAAAACTTTTGACCTTATACAGGGTGTCCCCAAAGTCTTAGCTTTAATAGTTTACTTAGTTTAAAGTGTATAAAAACTTTAAGGATACCTTTTATCTACTCAGTGATTGTAAAATTAAAATTTTTTAAATTACTGCTTATTCTGCCCTAGATTTTTTGATTGATGCCTTCTTTTGGAGAAGCAACCAGGTTAGATTTTAAATCACTTGAAGTAAATTATCTTTAGGGTGACTAATTTCACCTTTTTTGTGGTGATTCTTACTTGTTTCTGTTTTCAGCCAGAGCATTTTCTCTGACCTACTTCATATAATTGAGGGAGGGAGGTGGCATAGTGTTTTCAGGGGCATTTAGTTCTCATTAGGATAGTTAAGTGGTATAGAAGATAAAGATCGCTGGGCTTGGAGTCAGGAAGACTTATCTTCCTGAGTTCAAATCTGACCCTCAGATACTTTCTAGCGGTGGAATCTTGGTCTAGTCACTTAACCCTGTTGGCCTTAATTTCCTCACCTGTAAAATGAACTGGAAAAAGAAATGACAAACCCCTCAAGTATCTTTGCCAAAAAAAAAAATCAAATGGGTTTGCACATGACTGAAAAACAAAGTCCTCATTGTTTTCATCCAATGGTAGGAAAAGTTAAATATGTTACTATTATGAACTTGGGCAATTTTTCCTTTTAAAACTATTCATAGGCATAGTTAGTCCAGGCCGCCAGTCTACAAGTCAACCATGAAAGCACCTGAGGTGCTTTTTCCAAATTTAGCCTTGCATCATGCAGGCCTGATAATATTTTGCTGGGATATGTAGAAACAAATCATGCCCTGGAAAATATTATGTTTCCGACCAAAGCTACTAAGTAATTTGAAATTATTTTCATTACGTTTGCTAAACATTCTCATAGTGGTATAATCCTAGGTAATTCATAATTGTCTTTTTATCCGGTATTGAAGCACTGCTTCCTTCTTGGAGCGGTTTTCTTATTTTGATATTGCCAGGTACTATGTAATTAGGGTGTCTTTATCACTAATCTAGTTGGCAGTATCAGTCCAAGTGACATAATATTACTTTATGCTTATACTTTTTACTACTATATACTTTGTTCTTTCAGAAAGGAACTTTTGTTTATTGTAGGGTGATTTCTGTGGAGCTTCCTAGTATAGTTACTATATAAAAACAGTATGAGTTTAACAATTTAGTGTTACATCTCATTTTAGAAGTTTTGACTTAACATTTTAGTCTCTGTGTATCTGCTTGAGCACAGAATTTAGGAGTCATTTGGGAGACAACCTGGGTTTATATGACTCTACTACTGTACAAGGCTTTTAAACCTCTCCTTATCAATCATAGATTGCTCATATATAAAATGAGAACATGATTTCTTCTGCCCCTCCTATTTCACCAAAGTTGTTTGTCTCAAATAAGGACTTTGAATTATAAAACATCGTATAATGCTATATGATGAATGACAGAAGAACAAAGCCTTCTGCTTTTCTCTGTCCATATATAGCTTCAATCCTAATTCAGGACTTTAACACTTTTTGCTTGGACTAGTATAGTAACTTCCTATGTGGTGTTCCTTCGTTCTTTCCCTGGCTGTCCAGTCTATCTTTCATACTGTTGCTATAAATTGATTTACAAAATACAGATCTGGTCATCAAGCCAGATTCCTCTTCATAAGAAGTCTTTATTGGCTCCCTATTGTCTCTTGATTTAAAAGAAAAAAAGAAGATCATCAGTGTGACCTATATGCCCTCCAAAATTCAATAGTTGTAAAGTACTTAGTACAATTGTGGATGCTTAAATGATGATCTCTTCCTTTCCTCTCTGCTTCTGAAATCTGACTCCCACTCATCTTTTCAATCTTATTTCATATTACTTCCCTTTATATATTTCTTCCTGTGAAATTCGCCTACTAGGTATTCTTCATTCATAACATTCCATCTTTTGTGCAAACAGTATTCCACATCTAGAACATAATCTCCCTTTACCTTTGACTGAAAATCACTGAGTTTCTTCAAAGTACAGCTCAGAATCCACTTACTACTTAAGAGACCTTTCCTCATTTGCATGCCATCTCCCTAAAGATATTGGCACTCCTTCTTCAGATAACTTTTATATACTATACATAACTAACTTGTGTGCATATTATATCCCCCAAAGTAGTATGGAGTTGGCATTTAACAAATCTGAAAGTGCCCTGAAACACTTTTTTATTGACATCTTTTGATTTTTATGTCATTCCCTGCCACTATATTCTTTTCTCACCCAAGAGTTTCTCTTCTGTCTTTTGTATCTTCTTTTTCCAATCCATTTATATAAGTACTTCTTTCTAAAAGAAGAGGTTTTAAAAGAAAGAATTACTAATACAGGTCTTCTAGTAACTTTTTTATCTTATCTTTTTTTTAAGCTGCCCTTTACTTAGTTGTTTTCATTGCTTCTCTGTCCTTTCAAATCTTCAGTTTTTCTCATTGATGGTTTATATCCATTTTTTTCCTTTAATTTTCCAGTATCCTTAATGTGGGTAAAGTTTCTGAAGCATAATTGAGCTTCTTCTTTTATCTAGTTTCTGTGTGATTGCTTGTGTAGGCATTTTTTTCCTTCTGGTTTTCACTCTTAGAAATAACATATAATTTTCAACACATAATTAAAATTTTTAATATCATTAAGTTCTAGCTGGTATAAGGACAGCGTCCAGAAAAATTATAGCATGGTAGGAGTTACCCCTGGCCCCAGATCGTACTGCCTGGGCCCCTTACCCTGATGGATCACTCTCCACCCTTAAGACTTTACTTGGCCTCCCCTGGTTCTGTTTTACTTGAATTCTGAGTGCTAGCTGCCTCTAGGACAGTACTTCTCAACCTTCCTAATGCCTCAGTCCTTTAATAGTCATATGTGGGTGTGTCTGCATGTGGGCAGACCCTGCTGGAGATGGATAGAGGAGGTTCCTAAGATCATCTGAAATATGTTTTCCAATGGTCTTAGGCAACCCCTGTGACGCCTGTGAAAGGGTCATTTGACCCCAAAGGGGTTGCGACCCACAGGTTAAGAACCGCTGCTCTAGGAAGTCATATATCCCTCCTTCTAAGGAAGAAAGCTTCCTCTCTTGGCCAAACAATCTCTCAAAGAAGGCAGCCTCCTGATATTCAAACTTTGCCCATACTAAGCCTATTGTGAAGGCTTGATCTCCCACCATAGGTTCATACCTCCTTCCCTAAGAGAATGCTCTTCAGTGGCACTGTGTCCCTTCCCTCTAGAACAAGACTATTGCCTCTACTTTCAACTACCTTTCTCTCACAACCCCTTTTTTTGCCAATAAATAACAGTAACCATCATGCCTTTATTCTCCAACCATGAAATTGGTAGGGGTACATCAACCATTACTGAGCCATTTTTAATAAGGAGGCTACTACATCATTTCATTGTATTAAATGTTGCTCAGAGTAAGTACTCTTGGATAGGACCTAGACATTTTTGTCATATAATTAATTCTGATATCTATTAGCAAATTATTTTAATTTTTTCACTTGGCAGTCAAAGTTTGGCTTTCACATTTATTAACATTATTTAATTGGTTCCTAGTTTATTATATCCTTTATTAAAAGCACATTAAGAGGCAGCATGACTTAAAAGATAGCTTGCTTACATACCAGGAAAATCTAGGTTCAAGTCCCACGTCCGATACATATTGACTTGGTTACTCTGAGCAAATCATCCAGCCTTTCTGGGGACCCCTAGAGAAGTTACCAGCTTATACTTAGTTGATGAAGTTTCTTACCAGTGGCCTCCTACAAACAGATAAATCATGAGTCTGGTCTTTGTACCCAACCCTTTCCCTCAATATTACTGCATGTTTTGTTGACATGTGATGTACCTCCAGTATTGACAGTTTATATGTCTTGTATTTCAGTGAATCTCATTTCATCTGTGATTAGTAGAATCATTCTCACAATTAATGCTAATTACCAGCCATCCATATCTTCTTGTATTCTGTGATTCTTGTCTCTCTCTTTTTCTCTCTCTCTCTTATACACACACACACACACACAACAACAACAACAACAACAACAACAACAACCCAAAGTGAGGCTTTTCTCTATAACTCTTTTAATCTTCTTTGAGCACCAATAAAATACTTCTTTTCTCTCATTCTTGAAAAATGACTAAACCACCTAATTTTACAATCATACATTTCCTTTATGACACTGCTACTTCTTGCATATAAATATTCATGTGTCACAGTAAGAATTTATTTTACTTGTTTTGGCAGCAATATCCATATTATGTTGTGGGTTTCAGAATAGCAAGAGTAAGCTGGATATTGCTTAGAACTTAGAGAGGCAGTGTGGGAGAAAATTGGCATATGGCTTCATTAATTAGTTTAAAGTGAGTTATCACTGTATCACATATACCCCTACAATACAAATGCATAAAAAAGTATGTTTCAAAGTCAAGTAAAAAATAATCTTTGAAGATACTTTGAGAGAATGGCTATAAAATGTGTTAATGATACTTCATGACTAATTGTAAATCATTACTAAAAAAATTTACTTGTTTGTATTGATGATTAATGTTAAATTTCTAATTAAATATTTTAATAAAAATTTCTTATGAACCCCTTTCCTATCATATTACTTGAGGTAGAAGTAGCATTCCTGAAGACTTTTTTCCAGAAATACTACCTTGAAAATAGTAGATCTTTAATAGCCTTGATATGTTTTAAATGAAGGGAAAATAGAAGATAATTCGAAGGATTAAGAAATTACTTATGAAGAGAGAAATAGTAATAGAATAGCAAGGTATCAAATTTAACTTTATCTTTTTTAATTATCAAATCATACAAATGTTTTATTCATTAACATCCTTCTATACTTGTCCCCTTTTCTGGTTTCAATATAGATTCTTCCAGTTACATGGTTTTTTATACTTTTTATTCTTCACAATGTTTTCTTTTTAGTATGGTGGGTCCATGTTCCTAAAAGAAATTTTATATAATTTTACTTCCTAGAAAGGTGTTTTTTCAGGCATGTCTTCCCAAGAGCCCCTCAAAAAAATGCTCTTGTTTTCCCATCATAATTATACATTCAAGAGTTTTTTCCCCATTAAAATTGTCACTGATCTGTGTCATTGTATAAAAACTGAAGCCCTGGCTTTACTTGTAATTGCTTTAATATACCTGAACTTTTTTGTTACTGTGTTTTGCCTAAATTCTTATTTAGCTTATTTATCTGTTTATTTAAAGACTAGAAAAAGAAAGGTTTTCTTTTATAAAATAAAATTACAGAGAAATATTTCCTAAAACAAAATGTTTTTCAAAGATGCAGTATAAATTTACTGGGCTTTTTGACCTAATTAAACTGCATTTCTTTTAAGAAAAATGCTTTATGACTTGGAAATGATGGACTGAATTGTTGCTAAGTTGTTTATAATTCTCTTATTTTGTTGGCATATATGACCTTTCAACACCTAATGCTTTTGTATCATAAGCATCACAACTACTTGAGTTTAAAAAAAAAAAAACTTAAACAACAAAAGTTTTGAAGAACTAGGTGGGATCAAGTATTCCAGACTGGTTTATGGACGCCATTTTGTTGCTCATGTGTTTTGTATGTGTCTACTTTTTCTCCACTACTAATTCTCAACTCAGGTGCTGGACATAGCTTGAAATTCTGTTGATCTTTTAGCATTTTATATTCTTTTTTTCAATCTGTATGTACTTTGTCAAAACCAGTTGGATGTGCCTAGAATTTGTCACCCAGGAATTGTACCTAAAATGCACTTCTAGCCCATTTACTTTTTTGTGGTTGACAGTCAAAATCCTGTTACAGTAGAGCAACAATTTTAGCATGAGGGAGGCAGGCACAAGTTGATTTCTTTTTCTTTTTTTAAAAAAGGTTTTATTTATACTTTTTTCTTTAAGCATTGTCAGTTCCCAGTGGTTACTCCTTCCCTTTAAACCCACTCTCGTAAGAAAGGAGTGCAGTCAGGCAAAGCAAATCAACACTTCAACCATGTCTGAAAACATACTTTGTTCCATTCCTAAACTAGCCCGAAAGGTAGGAGCAGGACTACTATTAAGTACGATAAAATTCTAAACATAAGGAACCAGCATTGTTTATTGATCTAGGTAAGATAGGAGACATTGGTCTACTTGTGACTCTAACACTGGATAACCCCCTTTTTAAGGGAAGTGTCACAACCTCTCTGGATTTTCATTTCCTGTAAATGAAATTATCTATTAAGGCACTTTTCAGCTTCAGAAACTTATAGTTACATGAATGTAAGTACAAGGGAACCTCAGAGGAGAGAGAGATCAAAGCGGGTGGCATAGTCCATTCCAAACACCCTTCATGGTTGTTTTCCAAACATCACTTGTGGTGGATAGAACTAGGTGTCTCTTGCACATAAAAACTTGCCTAAAGACTCTGAAATACAGACATGCAAATTTAATCCCAAAGGTATTTACTAGAGTTGG
This sequence comes from Pseudochirops corinnae, assembly GCA_028646515.1. Taxonomy (NCBI): domain Eukaryota; kingdom Metazoa; phylum Chordata; class Mammalia; order Diprotodontia; family Pseudocheiridae; genus Pseudochirops; species Pseudochirops corinnae. Next base: position 75,535,596 of record CM053590.1, on the reverse strand, counting down.
TATCATGGTAATTACTGTGAATGGCTGCTTGATTCTTTTTTTAGCCATTGTTTCTGTTCCTGCTCCTGACTCTCTCCATCCTGAAATGATTCTGCCTATAAGGAGATGACCTTTACTTGATGGGCCTATTCCACCTAAGTCTAGTATTGGTAAAGGAAGATGAAATGAATATTTATTAATTAGCTTTCTAACAGTTCTTCATGTCAAGTATATTTCTTTTTTAAATTTTTCCAAGTATATTTCTTGTATTACTTAAATGGTGCAATGGAAAGAAGGCTGGATTTGGAGTCTGAATACAAGAGCATTTATTAAGCACTTATGCCAGGCATTTTCTTAAAAACTGAGGATATAAATACAAAATTGAGATAGGCCTTGCCTTCAGGGATCTTATATTCATTCTCATGAGAGACAACAAATATTCAGTATTAGTGTAGGTAAAACCTTTCCTCAGTCACTAATACTGAATATTTTTTAGAGCTGGGGTGTTTGTTTTGTTTTTGTTTTCTGGAAAATTGCAGATATGATAAGTGAACTTACTGGGCATTTACATGCCTTTCCCAGAGGTAATGGCAGGTAAAATTGATTACAGATGTCAACTAAAGAAGTAGAAAGAGCAGGAGGAGGGGAAAGTTTTACTCCACAGAAAATTACTGCAGTAAGGATAAATTAATATAGTCCCTGAAAGTACTGCTCTCAGTGGCTTAGATCTTCCTCAGGGCTAATCTCAAAGACCTGGACTCAAACCCAGCTTGGCCACTGAAGTTCAACAAGTCACTTCACCTCTCAGAACTTCAGTTTCTTCATTTATAAAATGGAATGTGAAGACTAAATAAATTCTGAGGACCTTTTTAGCACCAAAACTCTGATTTGAAACATGTAATCTTATCTTTTCCTGTTTGAGACAGTTATGCCGGCATTTTACAGATTTCAGATATTTTAATATCATAGATGAGAGAGCTCTTTAAAACTAAAAAATAACATGGGCCAATCTTTTAATTTGATGAATGAGAAATTATTGCGCAGAAATTTAAGTGACCTGACAATTGTCAAACAAAATCTGTTAGTGTTGTAATTTGAGCTTTGAATCATAGCTCTCAACTTAAAGATAACAATAATCATAATATCAGCTAGCATTTATGTAGATCCTGCTACATGTGTCAGACACTGTGCTAAGCACTTTACAAGTATTATTTCATTTGGTCTTAACAACAATCTAGGAGGTGGATGCTATTATTATCCCCATTTTACAGTTGAAGTAAATGAGGCAGATAGAGGTTAAGTGATTTGCCCAGGGTCACACAGCTACTGAGTGTCCAAGTCTAGATTTGAACTCCTGACCCAGTGTAATAGGCACTGCCTTGCTGCAGTGATGTTTTTCACCCCACTCTTTCCTACTATCTCTTACTCAGTTCCACAGACACTAGCGTAATGGACAAATGAAAATACCATATTAACTGGGGGGGATCATCTTTTACACTTGAGCCATACTTTTATACATTCTACCTCCTTCACATTATTGACTCTCTTCCTTTGCTCACAGAATAGGATGTTTTTTACTGTGGGGAATAAGGACACACTGGACATTTTATTTCAGCTATCAAGCATTTATTAAATACTTAATATATTCCAGACACTGTGCTAGGTACTATGGATAAATTACAAGAATAAAAGTGCCCCTAAGCAGCATCTATTCCAGGGGTATGGAACCTGTGGCCCTTGAGGTCCTCAAGTACAGCCCTTTCACTGAATCCATACTTCAAAGGACTGCACTTGGGGATCTAGAGGGCCACATGTGGCCTCAAGGCCACAGGTTCCCCACCCCTGATTCTGTTCTATTAGGAAAGATAAAATGTACATGTCTAAGTGCAAGTAAACATATACAAAACAGACACAATCCAGTCTTACTGGAAATGAAATAGCAACTGGCAGAATCAGTAAAGGCCCAGGGTAAAAAGTGACTCTAGAAAGAAATTATATAGAATTATTATATAGAATTATATATTGTATAGAAATTATAGTTAATCCTATGGGACCTTATGAAGTCACCAAATAAGAGAGTGTAAAGAAAGAATAGTAGGGGTCCAGATTAGAGCATTTGGGATATGTCCACATTTAAGGATGAGATGATGGTGATCAGTACAGCAGGATTCCCTGACACTCATTTCGAGACCCGTTACCCAGGTCTAAGGATTCTTCTACCTTTCCTGCTCTTCCCCCAATGCTCTTACCCTATTCTTTCTATACTTCCCTAGGATTCACAATGGAGAAGGTGACTTTGTTCCTCCTGTGGACAGAGCTACTTGAAACCTTCCCCACACCATGCCAGGAACAGCAGACAGCAAACTGGAGTTGGGGGCAGGGCCTGGGAATGTGCAAGTCTCTGGTTGTGGGGAGGAAAAACGCAGGAGCGTGAAGTGAGATGACACTTCAAAATAGATAAAGGTTTTGCAACTTCTTGCATTTCAAGAGGCCGTTTTATTTTGGGTTTTGATGCTTCATAAAAGTTATTGCAAGCTAAAAGTGAGCAGAATTTATCATGGAGAAAAAAAAAAGCAGGATGTTTTAAATGGATCCAGGAGAGCAATATTTATGGCACATCCACAGCACAGCTTTTTGGGAATCACATCTCTTCCCCTCAATCATTTTTTTCCAGGGTAACCACTAATAACGAATATTTAATTGCCCTATTGAGCCAGGTTTGGAGGTTACAAACAGTCTGAACCATGGGCCTCACCCACAACTAATTTGTAAAATACAAGAAAGAGAGAGAAGGCAAAAATAAAAAAAACACAAAAAAGCAATTAAAAAAGAATAAAAGATTTCTGAGTCATCCGAGACAACAAGAAAAGATTGAACATAATTGGTTGCCAAAGGAGTTGTAGAGGAAGTAATTTCTTGAAGGGTTTCTAGGACAGTATTCAGATTGGAATGATCAGTTCTCCTGAAGATGAGATTTGAGCTGGCTCTTAGAAGATTTGTTTTAAGACTGAGAGAAGAGAGAGAAGCTGAAACAGCATGAGCAAAAAATGTGAAGTACAGGGTAGATTTGGAAGGCAGTTTGACTAAAGTAGTTCAGAAATTGTTAGAAATAAAGCTCGAAAGCTAGCTTGAAACCTTTTTGTGGATAGACTTGAATACTAGATTAAAGAATTTAAATTCTGTCCTGTGGACAGTGGGGAATAGTTGAAGACTTTTGAACAGGAGAGTGATTATAATCTTGGTAAAAAATTGGTGTAATAGGAAGGACACTATATTGAAGTCAAGCAATACCTGTGTTCAAATCCTGCCTCTTGTTTTTTTGTCAATGGACAAGAAGGCACTTAAATCTCTCTGTTACTTTTTCCATCCATAAAGTAAGGGTTAATAATACCTGAAATACTTAATTCACAGGACTCTTAGGAGAATTACCAAGAGAGAATATATGTAAAACTCTTGGCATAGCAATGAGTGCTTATATATGTTAGGTAATAGTGTTAGGATTAGTAGCAGTTTAGTACTTTAGTGGATGACATGCAGTGTTTGGAATCAGGAAGACCTCAGCTCAGATTTTGCCTTTGTCTTTTTACCAGCTTTGGGACCAGGTAAGCCACTGTAGCTCTTTGTCCCTCAGAAACCTCCCTAGAGTTTATCTATTGAAGCTTACATGGGTTTAAATCTGTAAGAGTTCCCCATGCTAATGAAGTCACAGATTCTTCCAATAATTAGATCTTAACATCATCATCATCATCATTATTACAGGATAGACTGGATAGAGTAGAAGGAAGAAGTAATAAGTGCTTCCATAAGAAGGTGGTAGTGTAAATTAAAAGAAAGATATGTATAAGTGATGCTTCGAAAGAAGAATATGTAAGAGTCAGCATGGTGTCATGGGAAGACCATTGGCTCAAAAGTCAGAGAAACTGAATTCAAATTACACCTCTGACACCACCAAAATAACCTGGGCCATTTCACTTAACCATCCTGGACCTCAGTTTTCTCTCATAAAATAAGGAGTTTGGACTGTGTGACCTTCAGGGTTCCTTCTTCTCTAACTCTGTTATCTATGACTCATCAGATATGGGAGAGGAAGAAGTAAAAATGACTTCCCAATTTTGAACCCAAGAATGTTGATTCTATTATCAGAAACAGGATATCGTGAAGGGATAATTGGTTTGAGTTAGAATAGGGAAATGAGTTCAGGCTTCCATATTTTGAGTTTGAGGTAGGACATCCATGAAGTGGGACAGCTGGAAATGTGGCCTTAGGATTTAGAGGAGAAGTGAAAAATGAAAATGTAAGTATGGATGTTAAGTGCAGAGTTGATACTGTCTGTGACAGTGGATATGGTCCCAAAGACAGAAAATATTGTTAGGTTTTAAAGGATGGAAGGAGGCTAGAGAAGTCAAAAGAATTAGCCAGACTATTTTGAAATAATTTGCTGCTTTTAATTTGCTTTGAGCTGAAAAATCAGATGACCATGTTTGTTACCATTTTATGTTGGATTATTTTTAAGTAAATTGGTTCAGAGTAATAGAATAAAGATCTAAAGGGTGTAAATAAAGTACATAAACTATTTTTAGTACATGGACTTTGATACCTTTTTTGACTGCTTAGGAGTTTTTTGCACCATACTTCATGTTTATTTTATCTTTGTTGTCATCATTTGAAGTTGCTATATACTTCATCTCAAATAAGGTGATATTGGACCATTATTATGGTTACTGACTCTTTCAAAAAATAATCCTGTTTCTATCTTGCTTGCCCAGTTCTTACTTGTGATGTTACTAGTTGAAATATATTTTAAAAGTACACAAGAACCTTTATGGTTGCTGAAAAATAATACATGAAGCTGCAAGTCAACAGGTAATTTATTAAGCTCCTGTTACCTTCCAGACACTATGCCAAGTACTGAGGATACAAAAAAAAAAGCTTTCGTTATCCTACCTTCCCCCCCCCAAAAAAAAAAATCAATCCCTGTTCTTGAGCTCACGTTCTAACTGGGAAGACAACATGAAAACAACTGTATATGAAAAACATATATACAGGGTAAGTTGGCGATAATCTCAGAAGAATGGCACTAAGAATAAGGCTTCTTGCCCCTGATGGGACTTAAATTGAAATTTAAAGGAAGCCAGGGAAGCCAAGCGATGGAGATGAGGAATGAGAGAGTTTCAGGCATGGGGGAAAGCCAGTGAAAGTACCTAGATTCAGGAAGCAGAATGTCATGTGTGATGAACAGCAGGGAGGCAGTGCCACTGGAGGGAGAGGTAAGTAAAAAGACTGGAAAGGTTAAGAGGGGGCCTGGTGACAAAGAGCTTTGATTGCCAAACAGGATTTTTTTATTTGTTCTGAGAGGCATTGGGGTTGAACTGGGGGGGAAGGTAACATTGTATATAGTTCATTAGTTGGAATGCCATCAATTTTTCTAAAACCAACCCCTGCTCTTAATAGAGCAGTAAATAGTTCTTTCTTGGCAATCTATTCTGACTTTGAATCTGCTAGCCATTTACTTTTCTCTCACAAGGAAATTTATCTTTTTCCCATTCTCCTAAGTCACTTAGCTGTGAAACCTCATCCAGCTCCTCTAAAGAGGGTTCCCTGTTTCACCAATTAGTAGTCAGAAGTAGGTGCTTATAAACAGGAGGAACTGTCTTCACTGTGATATTTCTATTGAGGAACTATTAGGGGGATTTCTTGATACATATCTTTATCTCCAACCATGATAGTAGTTTTCATTACTTCTTTTGAGTACCAGGGTCTCTCTCCAGTAGGCCACCTAGAAGCAGTGGGATACATTTTATTGCATCTATCAGCAGCTAAAGCTAACAGATTGGTCGTCTTATTACCTCCTGCCAAATGAAAATCTCTAAAATCTTGCTGGATGAAAGGATTCTGGCAAATACTTATATATTTCAAGCAGTCCACTTTATCTAGCACTATTCCAGCAGCTCCTTTGTCCGTGATTCTTACCACCCAAGACACTAAGGATTCTCCCATCCTTTGGATAAATCTGCTCAAAATATCAGTAATCCGTTGAGTGAAACACTCAGGTATCTCTTTGAATACTGCCTGCCCTCCCTGACTCTCCTGACTTTCTCAGTATGAGGTGAGCTTCTGCTCCTCTAAAGGCTTCACCATGAAACAATATGTCATTCTGTATTATATGACTTGCTCCCAAAGCACTTTCTCGGGAGGTGTTGTCATAGCAACTGGGCTCAGCCTCTACCAAAGCTGTATGAACTTTCCACCTGTTACTTTTTTGCTTCTTTTTTCTGAGCCAAATTTACTTCCGTCTCTGGAAGGTCTGAATGCTGGCACTTAGCCAACTCTTGTGACAGTTTGTTTAAGCTTTTACACCCAATACAGTAACTTGTCAGCAAAACCCAGCCTCTTCTCTCACTGCCTCAAGCTTTCTCCTAAGTTTTATTGGTATTTGCAAACATGTTTCTAATCTCCCTTGCTATAGCCTCTGTTTCCAGTTTTCACAGAGACCTGTACTTTCAGACATTTCTCTTGCTGGGGAGGCACAAGGCAAATCTTCTTATCCTGGGATAGCCATTTCTTCTTCTAAATCCCTTCTGCCTCCAACTAGAGGTCTGATATTTCACAATACCATCCTCATTGCCAAATGTAGCGCCAGTACAATATTTACAGCTCCCATGATCACAATCAAGACCGTGACTATAAGTATCACATGACGTTTGATTGCAAAATATGCCAAACTGTCCAGATAGAGGATAAAGCTGACGGATTTATTTAGATACCGGAAAACCAGTAAGCCAATTCCATCATAATACCAAAGAGATTCTGAAGCTATAATAATGCTGAGAGCCACAGCATCCTTTAGCCTCCCCACAAACCAATACAAGATAAATATTTACTCATAAAACTTTCCATCTCCTTGCCAAAGTTCCTCTGTCCCCAACTGTCTCCAACTGTCTTGCTAGCTCTCAACCAGCTTCTTTTGGGCTCTGCTTCCATTCACCTCTTCTCTCCCCATAGGCTCCATGTGACTACATTTAGCCTATTGGGGGCAGAGTTTATGTTCACAGCAGAGAAGGTCTTCAACCTACCCCCTAGGTCTATTAAGGGGCAGGGAAGATCTTCAAATTCCCATTCCCATTACACCTAGATAATCCGTCAAAGGAGAGTGAGAAGAAAGGGTCACATAGTAGGAGGAGTACCAGGATAGAGTACTGTCATGAAAACTTAGAGAATACCAAGGAGATGGGAATGATAGAGAGTATCAAAGGCTGCAGAAAGATTAAGAAGTATGAGAATTGAGAAAATTAGATTTGGCCATTGAGATCATTAGTAACTTTCGAAAGAGCAGTTTCCTTTAAATGATGGGGTAAAAGTGAGAATGAGAGAAAAGGAAAGGAAGAGACCAATTATAAATGGTTTACTTGAAGAGTATTAGCTACAAAGGAAAAGAGATAGGGGCTAATAGCCAGTAGCAATGGATAGATCAAATGAGAGCTTTTTGAGGGCAGGGTGGCCATGAACATATTTCTAGACTATAAGGAAACAGCCAGTGGACAGGAAAAATGTAAAGGCCAGTGAAAAGAATAAGCATTGATAGAAGAGGTAATTTATAGGGGCGGGGGGGGAGGACAGATTGGGTGGGATCACTCGTGCTATAGTAGAGGGGTTTGCCTTGGCAAGGAGAAGTGCCACCTCTTGTTAAATAGGGGTGAAGAAGAAATAGTAGTGGAAAACATCTGAGTGATAAAAGATAAGGAGGAGGGGAAAAGAGGGAACTCATGGCAAATGGTCTTAATTTTTTTTTGTGAAATAATAAGACAAGTTTCTCATCTGAGAGAGTGGGGATAGGGAGAGCCATGGGAGATTTGCATAGGGAAGAAAGGTTCTATAAATGCTGTTTTAGTAAGCTGAAAAAGATTACTTTGCCTCCATGAGGTCCCAGTTGGGTTTATGTAACATATATTTGTAGAAAATCTACCCAGCATGATTTTGTGATTTCTCCCACCGTCCCCTCTGAGCAGAGGCAACAAAGTAATCCAAGGATGAGACTTGACAGGGCAAGATTAGCAATAGGATAAGGGGACAAGGTCCACAAGAGGACAAGGTAGAGTTGAACTGGTTTACCAGGAGGTCAGGATGGAGAAGAGAGGAGCAGAGTATAGCCAGAGCAATGTCGATGGCCTGGGAAAGAACTGAGAAGGGTGGAAGGATTGAAAGTAAGGATGAAGAACAGGGTTTGGGGTTTTAAGGCACAGGTGGAATGACAGCAAATTGCTATCAGATAAAGGAATTTCAGAGTTCGTGAACACAAAGACATTTATTTGTTGATCATGGAAAGATCAACATTATGACTAGTCTAACTGAGGTGGACTGGAGAAGTATATCGTGGGAAATGAGTAAGTTGAGGAATGGGAGATGTTAGGAGTTTTAGGAAATATTAATATGTATGTTGAAGTCCCCTGGTATGAAGGCAGAAACTGAGGAGTAGAAAAAGATCATGAGTCAGGCACTAAACCCATTTAAGAAAGGAAGGTAAAAATCTTGGAAGTTGGTAGACAACAACCATCATAATCTCGATCGGGCGATAAATATGGATGGAATGAATCTCGAGGAAGAGAGTTTATTGAATGAGGTGCTAGAGGAAGAGCTGGAATGGGAGTCAGGGAGTATCCAATTCTCCCACAACTACCAGTGAGTTACAGGTGGAGTATAAAGGAAAGTACAAACAGTGCTAGAAAGAGTAGTTTGCTACCAGCAGAGCAGACATTCCTGAGACCATGGTGGAAAGGGTGGGTGGCTTTTAGAGTGGAAAATTGGACTTGGCTTGAGGGGAATAGAAATGAGTCAGATTTGAACAGTGACAGCTGAGGATTCAGAATCACTGAGTTAGGGACTGAATGATGGGGTTCAGAATATTTGAATTAGTAAGTAATTAGTTCCATAGGGGTTCAGCTTGGAGATGGAGTTGTCCTAGGGTGACAGACAATGGGGATAGTTGGAAAAGAGGATAAGGTATACATTACCTCAGTGTGGGCAAAGCAGCTATTATGGAATTGTAAGTAACTACACAATGTTCCAGGAGCTAGATGGAGTGGCTGCTTAGCAAGGCCTTTGTAAAAAAAAAATTAGTTTTCCTCTTCAGTAGCATAATGATAACTCATTTTTAATGGTACTCGAGGATTTGTAAAATGTCTCATAGAAGTTCTCTTATCTGGCCTTCACAACAGTCTCATGAAGGAGTCGGTTTTTTTGATTCAGACCAAAGGTGGGGGACCTTCTCACGTTGGAGGGCTGCGTTAGTGTTTAGCTTTAATCTGCTCAATTGGGCATCTTACCCTACAGGAAAGGAGGGGGAAGGGGCTGAGGAAGGGCGATAGAAGGGGGGGCAGATTGGGGGAGAGGGTAGTTAGAAGCAAATATTTTTGAAAAGGGACAGGGTCAAAGTAGAAAATAGAATAAGTGGGGGGCAGGGTAGGATGGAGGGAAATATAGTTAGTCTTTCACAGTATAACTAGTATGGAAATGTTTTGCATAACTGCACAAGTCCAACTTATATGAATTGCTTGTCTTCCCAGTGGGGGTGGGTGAAGAGGGAAGGAGAAAAAGGATCTGGAAATCAAAGTTTTAAAAACAAATGTTAAAAGAAATTGTTTTGTTTACATGCAACTGGGAAATAAGATATACAGGCACTAGGATATAGAAATCTATCTTGCTCTACTAGAAAGTTGGGGGGGATGGAGAAGGGTTATAAGAAAACAGACTGGGGGAAGGGATATTCAGTAGGCTCACTATGTTGGGGTGGGGGAGGGGAAAGATGGGGAGAAAATTTGTAACTCAAAATCTTGTGGAAATGAACGTTGAAAACTAAAAATAAATAATACAAAAGATTTTTAAAATTATTTAGCTGTAATCAAATAAGGTCACATTCAAGAGACTTCAGTTAGATATACTTCAAAATGTACTTAATTTTATAAAATTCTAATGACTTCGTACTTAATAATTTCAAAAAATGAAAACCTTTTGTAACTTTAAAGTTAACTTTTTAATGACTTTGTTATGTCTGCCTTTTGTTGAAAAGCATTTGAATGTTTAGTTTCAGTTGATCTTCTAGGTGAATATCAGTTATTTCTGACCTTAAGGGTATCTTGATTTGGATTAGGTGGGAGGATGTAGATTTGCAACAATTAGCGGTTGAAAAGCAAGTAAACCAAAGGTGTGAGTATTCTACTGCACTTTTCTGTGTTTCAGTTGGACCTTTCTCAACATCAAACAATGACTTTAATGTCTTCTTCTGAGAGCTCCATCAATTCCATCTGTAGTTTTTTAGGTGCCTCAGTGATGTCAACTAGATGAAACCGAAATGCTCATTTGAGTGTGATGTCGTGATTCTCAAAGTCAGTGAACCTTTCATTGTATTCTCCAATTAATAGGTCTGTAACAGCTGTGTATTCTTCAAATGGTTCACATACATCATCCTGCTCATCAGTGACCTTTGCTAACTGGGGAAAATGTTCATCTGAAATTTCCTTTTGAAGAAGAAATGTTTTGAAAAAAAGATAGCTTTTTTAAAAAAAATGCTTGGATTTTTTGCCACATATATATTCAGGTCATTTTGATTTGACATATCACACAGAAATGCAGAATCCTATAGAAATCTTCTTTCAATAATTCATTTTGCTGATTCTATTCTTCATAAAATTTAACTATATTTTCAGAGACAAAATTTTGGCTAACCCTTGTCCCTGAAATAGCCAACACACTTTAGAATGATAGTAAATCCCTAGTGAATACCTCATAGTTCAACTTTAGTGTTATGAAACTGGTGATACCATGTTGCATTTGCACAAATATAGTTAACAGTACTTATAACTTGTTGCAAAGTATCACTTAAAATAGTAGCTTTAGCACAGAGATTTTGCTAGTGCAAGATAAAATGAAAAGAAATGAGAGCATCTAAATCTATTCATACTTTTTTTAATCTGTGCAATGAACACTTCATGTTTTCCTGTCATGGAAGGTGCACCATCCGTACATACACATTCACTAAATTTACCAAAATCAGTCCAACTTCACATTTCTCTTGAAAGTTGTTGAAGATATCTATTGCCCATATTCTGTTTGCAAGAGTGCCCAAAGCAAGTAACTCTTTGTAGCAAAGAAAATCTTCTGTTATGACCAGAATGAAGTATAAAGCCTGTGCCAAGTCAGTTGATTTATCCAAAGTGAATGATATATATATTTTACTTTTGAAATATTGCATGAAATTCTATTAAGTTGAAGGCTAATTCATGCTGCCAGTTAGTTATGGTTCTCCTTGAAAGAGGCATTTCTTTGCACTTTGAAATGTTATCGGGGTCTAAGCATCTTACTTCAACAATGCATTCTTTCACAGTTTTTCTTTTTTTTAGAAAGTTGTAATCTTTTTATTTATTTTTAGTTTTCAACATTCGCTTCCACAAGATTTCAAGTTCCAAATTTTCTCCCCATCTTTCCCTTCCCCCAATCTACCCTCCCTTCTGTCACATAGATATCTATTGATATCTTATCCCCTTCCCTTCTATTTTCCTATTGGACAAGATAGATTTTTGTACCCCATTACCTGCATATTTTATTTCCCAGTGGCATATAAAAACAATTTTTAACATTCACACAATTTCTATATCACTGAATGGCTTCTCTCTTTTCCCTGAATATATAAGCTATTTTTTAAGTTACTTCAGTGGCATTATTTCCAAATCTTATTGCTGCTTGAAATAACTATCATTGCTTTTGTTTTTCATCTTTTGATTTCTGCAGTGCCTCTTCATGCCTCTCCCCTTAATTTAAAATATTTGTTGTCCTTACGAGTATTATAATGCTGATGAGCATTGAATTTCTTTAATGTTGATATTGCGGTATCACAAAGCAAGTAAATCATCTTATCTTTAGCAGAAACAATAATACTGCAATTCCCAGTGCTCATTTAAAAAATCTGTTTTCTTCCTTCAGTGTTCTTTTAGTCTTCTTTGACATGATAGACTGTTAGGCAGACAGAATTAAAAAGTACTGTTTAGCTGTGCAACTATTCACAAATTCCACTTCAAATAGAAACACGGTACACCATTGTCGAAAGCGAATAAGAGACTGGCATACTTGACCCCCACAAACTCTTGCCAACCAGCCTCATGTGTAGTGGTACTAGTCAGATGGGGAAAGTTAGAACTAAGTAATAAGCATAGCAGCCATCAATTTAGCCCTTATGGCCTACTCATGTTCTAATCTACTTGAAACAATCTGGGAGGATTGTTTCATTGAAACTTATTTTTTATTCCTTGGTATTTTAAATATGTTCATTTTTAAAATAAAAATAGAAAAGATAAACAAAATGTATTAACAAAATTAAAAGGATTCTTTCTGTAAAATTTGGACTCAGTCAAAAGGCCACACTTAAGGACCTAGAAGGCCACATTTAGCCTTAAGGCCATAGGTTCCCCACCCCTGGTCCAGACCTTTCATTTCATCAGTTTAGGGAGCTTGCTGGTGAGAAAATGCAACCTCCCATTGTAGACTGGCAGCTTCTCTACCACTTAAAAGTCTTGGTAAGCCAACTTGGAACACCAAGAGGTGAAGCAAGTTGCTCAGGGTCACAGACAGAGTTGAGAGGGAGGACTGCAGGTAGTCACTGTTATTGCCATCTTATTGATGAGAAAACTGATTCAGGATAAATAAAAGAGACAAGATTGAAACCTAAGCCTTCTAGGTTCAAATCTATCACTGTCTACTGTGTATCACACTAAGAGTAATGTAGTGAACAGCATTGCCAATTCATTAATTTAGCCACTAGGTTTCAAATCTTGGAACATACAGTGTTCACCAGATTGTTTAGCATTGCAGGCCAGCCTGGCCATTAGGCGTGATGTTTTCATGGTACCTTATTCTCTATGCACATACCATCATATATCCCTAATTTAGGAATATCTGACACATGAAATCTCTTTAGGCCAGTTGTCTTTGGCATTTAGCACAGTTCCTTCTTTATAGTAGGCACTTATTAAATGTTTCTTGTATTTAATTGAATTCCAATTCAGCAAGCATTTACTAAGCACATCATACTGGGGATTAAAATATATTCTGATTAAAAAATCATGGCTCTGGGGCGGCTAGGTGGTGCAGTGAATAGAGCACCGGCTCTAAAGTCAGGAGAACCTGAGTTTAAATCCAGCCTCAGACACATATCACTTACAATTGCCCTGCCTTCCCCCCTCCAAAAAGCGAAAAAAAAAAAAAAATCATGTCTCTTTTTTTATCACTCAAGTTGTAGATGCTGCAATGAACAACTGAGACATTAGGATTCACCAAATATTTTAATAATATTGCTAAGACTTTAAGTCTCAAGGGAGTCATATTGGCCGATCCCTTCTGCTGCCTCTCCCCAAGTTAACCTCAGAAATAAGCATAATTCTGAAATTGGAAGTGAGTCAGATTTTGAAAGTCATAGGCTCCAACTTAGGTTTAACTGCCTCTTTGGATACCCACAAAGGTTCTTGCCATTTCTAGAGGTTGTGCTTTTTTTCTAGGTAGGATGAGGCTTTCAAATGCCTTATCCATGGCACCCTCTGTAATTCTTATAGCCCATAGGCTTTGGACTGAGGAGGCAGTATGTTAAAAATGGAGCTGGGTTCACATCCCATCTCTGAAGCTTAGTAGAGTGGCAGTATGAGAGTCACTTTTGGGATAAATCACTTAACTTCTGTCAAGGTAATTTTCTTCATCCATAAAATGAGAAAGTTCTTGGGAGGATAGATAACCTCTAAGGTCCCTTTAAACTCTAGATTAGTGGTTCTAAATATTTTTGGTCTCAGGAACCCTTTACACTCTTAAAAATTATTGCAAACCCGAAAGAACTTTTGTTTATGTGGATTATATAAAAATTTACAGTATTAGAAATTGAAATGGATTTTTAAAATATATTAATTCATTTAAATTAATAATAAATCCATTGCATGTTAACATGAATAACATCTTTTTATGAAAAATAACTTTCTCAAAAAAAGTTCTTGAGAAGAGTAATGTTGTTTTACATTTTTAAAAAACTTTTTAAATGTTTGTCTTAAAAGAAGACAACTAGATTGTCTGCTTCTTCATTTAATCTGTTGCCATGTTGTTTTGAATAAAATCTGGCTTCCGAAAAATACGTAGTTGGAAAAAAGGAGTATCTTGATAAACAAATGACATCATTATCATGAAAATAATTTTGAAAGAATCTTAGAGACTCCCAGGGAATCTATGGACCACATTTTTAGAGCTATGACTCTGGATCAGCAATCCCTGTGATCTTTTCCTAACTCTGCCTGGCTTAAACTTGTTATCTACCTTTCCAGTTCCAATTTTATTTGATGCTCATTAACAACATTGTGGAAGCTAAGGCTCACTGTTATGCCTTGTTCCTTTTTTTTTTTCCATTATACTTTGGTACCTCTATACTTATACTCTTGTTCTACTGCCTATCATAGTACAGCCCACATGGCATACTTCCTATGTTTAGTAAATCTGAAAATAGATTTAATTACTCATAGAATTCATATACTCCAAAACTGATTCTGCTTGAAGAGAATTACAAATTCCTATTTCCTAAATCTCACAAGAGGAAATTTCCAGTGAACCATGGTAAGAAGATGAAAATTCATAAAATAGTGGCTTCCTATTCATTTAGAGGGAGTTGATTCCCTTGGTTCTCCTGTAGAATTGTGATGGGGTGAAAAAAATGCTAGCAAGTCTCGATTTGTTTCTAATTATATTTGAGCTTCCTTTTTAGTTGTAAGCACCCTCAGTGATCTTATAAAAACAAAAAAAATGCTCTAAGACATAAACAACTACTTCCACAGAATTTTAAATGCTCCCACTTTAATAAAAAGTTTTTAGCAATACTTATCATTACACTTCTTCAAAGTATACTTGTCAGTTTTCCTCTTTTTAATCCTTTGCTGCTACCTTCATTTTTTAGCCTTGTGAAGATTAAAATCTACTTTTTATTGTCCTCCAATTTACATGAAAATGCTGCACTCACAGAACATCCTTAATCAAGGAACAACTGTAGGAAAGCCAAAGACAACCCAAAAAAAGGTTTGAGTGTTTTTTTTTCATCTGTTAAATGAGAAGAGCTTCAAAGAAGGGGTAAAAACATTATTGGGGGATGGAAGGGAACCAATGATACTAGATAAAGAGGGTTGTTAAAACTGTTGAATTCTTTCTCCCATGTTCTCTGCCAAGGAGATGATCTTTGAATTGAAAAGGTAGAACAGGGAATTGATGCCATGTATGAATAGAGGCAGTTAGGTGGTACAGTGGCTAGAGTGCTGGGCCTGGAGTCAGGAGTACTCTTCTTGAGTTCTCATCCAGCTTCAGACACTTCCAACCTATGTGACCTTGAGCAAGTCAACCCTTTTGGCCTTAATTTCTTCATCTGTCAAATGAGCTAGAGAAAGAAACGGCAAACCACTCCAGTGTCTTTACCAAGAAAACCCCAAATGGGGTCATGAAGGATTGGACATGACTGAAAAAAAGTGGAACAACATGAATAGGAAGATAGTAAGAAAGCGACTAGCTGCCACTAAATAATTTAAGCCCAGTGTCAGATGAGCTATGTTTTAGAGTACTGAAAGAATTTACGTATGTGAATATTGAGCCATCACCAATGATCTTTGAAGGATTGTGGCGAGGGGCGGCTAGGTCTCACAGTGAATAGAGCACTGGCTCTGGAGTGAGGAGGAGCTGAGTTCAAAGCTGGCCTCAGACACTTAACACTAGCCCTGTGACCTTGGGCAAGTCACTTAACCCCAACTGCCCTGCCCTCCGCTCTCCAAAAAGAAAAGAAAGAAAGAAAGATTGTGACTTATGTGGGTTTATTTTATATCCTGCAACTTTGCCAAATTTATTTATTATCTCAAGTAGTTTTTTTTTGCAATACCATATTGTATAATTTAAGAAAATGATTTTTTCCTAATTAATTTTTGTTTATTTTTAGTTTACATCATTCATTTCCACGAGATTTTGAGTTACAAATTTTCTCCCCATCTTTCCCTGACCCACCACCCCAAAACAGCAGTCCCACTGTATACCCCCTCCCCCAATCTGTTCTCTCCTATGTCCTCCCCCATCACCCCT
>CM053590.1:75503774-75518989 GCA_028646515.1 Pseudochirops corinnae | reverse complement strand
TTTATTGTAGTTTTTTTTCACTAAATCACCTCTAAGTTTTATTTATTCAATAGTTTTCTTAATTTCAATTTTATTAATCTCTCCTTTGGTTTTCATTATTTCTAATTTAATATTTAATTGGGGATTTTCAATTTGTTCTTTTTCTAGCTTTTTCAATTATATGCCTAATTCATTGACCTCCATTTTCTCTACTTTATTCATATATGCATTCAGGGATATAAAACTTCCCCTAAGAACTGCCTTTGTTGCATCTCACAAGTTTTTGTATGTTGTCTCCTTATTGTCATTCTCTTGAATGAAGTTACTGATTGTTTCTATAATTTTTTGTTTGACCCACTTATTCTTTAGGATTAAATTATTTAGTTTCCAATTAATTTTTAGTCTGTCTTTCCATGGCCCTTTATTGCTTATGATTTTTATTGCATCATCTTCTGAGAATGCTGCATTTAATATTTCTGCCTTTCTACACTGAATTGTGAGATTTTTATGCCATAGTACATGGTCAATTTTTCTGTATGTGCCATGTACCACTGAGAAGAAGGTATATTCCTTTTTATCCCTATTCATTTTTCTCCAGAGGTCTACCATATCTATCTTCTCTAAGATTCTATTTACCTCCTTAATTTCTTTCTTGTTTTTTTTTTGAGGTTAGATTTATCAAGTTCAGAGAGGGGGAGATTGAGTTCCCCCACTAGTATAGCTTTACTATCTATTTCTTCCGCTTACTCCCTTAACTTCTCCTCTAGGAAGTTGGATGCTGTAAGGCTCAGTGCATAAATGTTTAGTAATGTTATTGCTTCATTTTCAACGGTCCCTTTTAGCAGAATAGTTTCCTTCCTTGTCTCTTTTAATTAGATCTCTTTTTGCTTTGTCTGAGATAAAGATTGCTATTCCTACTTTTTTTTTTGCTTTGGCTGAAGTGTAATATATTTTACTCTAGCCTTTTACCTTTACCCTGTGTGTATCCCCCTGTTTCAGATATGTTTCTTGTAAATAGCATATTATAGGATTGTAGTTTTTTATCCATTCTGCTATCCATCTGTTTTATGGGGGATTTCATCCCATTCACATTCACAATTATGATTACTATCTATGTGTCTTTCCTTCCATCCTATTCCTTCCCCTGTTTATGCTTTTATTTTTCCCCTTCTACCTTCCCCTCTTTTGGAATTTTCCTTTTGACCACTACCTCCCTCAATATTCCCTCTTTATCAGCCCCCCTCTCTTTTCTTACCCTTCCCCCTTACTATTCTTCTAACCACCACCACCCTTTTTTTCACCTTTCCCCCCTCCTACTGCCTGTAGGGTATGATAGATTTTTATGCTTAATGTAGTATGTTATTTCTTCCTTGAACAAAGATTGATGAGAATAGATCTTATGAAATGCTCCTCTTCCTCCTCTCTTTCCCTCTGTTATGATAAGTTGTATGTTTCTTCTCCATAGAGTCCTATACTTAACTGATTATGTTATTCCCTCCTTACACTAGGACCAATGAGGGTGAAGATCATATAATGTTCATCTCCCTCCCTTCTTTCCCTCTATGGTAACATGTTTTTATGTCTCTTTGTGTGGCATAATTTACCCTTTTCTGCTTTGTTCTTTCCTCTTCTTCCATTGCGGTCCTCTTAATAAGGTTTTTTAATCATCATTTTGTTTAATTTATACCCATCCCCTCTATTTATCTATATCCTTTTTAAATGTCATGATAAGCATACAGTTCTCAATATTAACAGGTATCAGCTTCCCATGTAGGGATGTGAACATTTTGCTCTTATTAAATAACAAGTTGTGTGTGTGTGTGTGTGTGTGTGTGTGTGTGTTCCCTATTTACCTTTCTATGTCTCTCTTGAGTCTTGTAATTGGAGCTTCAGTTTTCTGTTGAGCTCTGGCTTTTTCATCAGGAAGGTCTGGAAGTCCCTTATATCATTGAATGACTATCTCCTTGCCTGAAAGATTATGCTCAGTTTCACTGGATAAATGATCCTTGGTTGTAACTCAAGCTCTTTTGCCTTGCAAAATATATTCCAGTCCCTCCAGTCTTTCAGTGTAGAAGCTGTCAGATCCTGTGTGATCCTCACTGTAGTTCCATGACATTTGAATTGTTTCTTTCTGGCTGCTTGTAGTATTTTCTCCTTTACCTGATAATTCTGGAATTTGGCTACATTATTTCATGGCGTTTTCAATTTGGAATCTCTTTCAATATCTATTTTACCCTCTGGTTCTAGGATCTCAGGGCAATTTTCCTTGATGAGCTCTTGGAAGATGTTGTCCAGGCTCATTTTTTCATCAAGTAGATCAATAATCCTTAAATTATTTCTCCTGGATCTGTTTTCCAGGTCAGTTATTTTTCTATTGAGATATTTTAACCTCTTTTTCTAATTTCTCATTCTTTGTTTTTTCTTTGACTGGTTCTTGGTGCCACATGGAGTTATTAGCTTCAATTTCGTTGATTTTAATTTTTAGCAAATTATTTTCCTCAGTTTTTGAAGCTCCTTTTCATTATGTTCAGATTTCATTTTTAATTCATATATTTTTCTTTTTAAGGAGCTGCTTTCTTCATTCAAACGTTGTTCTGTTTTCACAATTTTGATTTTAAAAGAATTAGTCGTTTTATCTTCTACCTCTCTAATTTGGTTTTCAAAGTCCTTCTTGAGCTCTTCTAAGAACATTTTCTGGGCTTGAGATCAGTTTATATTCCCTGTTGAGGCTTCAGCTGTGGGTGTGGAGTCAATGCTGTTTCCTCAATTTGGTTCCTCCTGCTTACAGTAATAGGGTTCTAGAGTCTTTGTCTTTGCATTCTGTCTTTTACCCATTTTGAGACAGGGCCTTAGCCACTCCCTCCCTCTAGGAGTCTCAAGCCTTCACTATTTTAAAATTTTGCTCTGGGGCAATAATTCCTGTGTTTTCAGGGTCAGAGGGGGGGATTTGAGCACCTGGGGTTGTTTCTGCCATCTTGGTCCCTGGAAGTTCAGATAGGTGCTTTTTAAATTTCTAGGCTGTGAGTTGATAGTCCCAGGAGTAGCTGCTGCCACTGGCACAGGCCCTGCATTTGTCTCTTACCCAGCTCCAACAGATCCCAGCCCTGCAGTGATAGGCCTGGGAATGGCCCTTGTGGTTGGTGGATCAACTTGGTGCTGTGCTGTCTGCTCTCTGCTGCATGCTCCACACCATCCGCTCTCCCTTTCCTTTTTCTTTTTATCCATAATATTCATGTTGTGAAAGAAAACAGACTGAGAAAAATGAAGAAAAATAAAGTGGGGGGAAAAAAAAGTTGCTTCAATCTGTATTCAGACACCATCAATTCTTTCTCTGGGGATGAATGGCATTTTTCAGCTTAAATCCTTCAGAGTTGTCATAGATCATTGTATTGCTGAAAAGAGCTAAGCCGTTCACACCTCATCATTTTTGCAATATTGCTGTTACTTTGTATCTAGCATATTTCACTTTATTTTAGCCCGTGTAAGTCTTTCTAGGTTTTTCCGAGAGTATCTTGCTCATCATTTCTTATGGTACAATAGTACTCTGACATAATTACATACTTATTTATCTATTCCCCAATTAATGTGCATCCCCTCAATTTCTAATTCTTTACCCTCAGAAAAGAGCTGTTATAAATATTTTTTAATTACTTATTTTTATTTTTCAACATTTCCTTAAATAAGTTTTAAATTTTCTCCCCCTTCCTCCCCAAGATGGCTTGTAATCTGATATGGACTCTACACATCCATTCCTATTAAACACATTTTCATATTAGCCATGTTGCATAGAAGAATTATAACAAATGGGAAAAACTCTGAGAAAGAAAAAAACAAAAAAATAGTCTGCTTTGCTCTGCCTCCTAACTCTATAGTTCTTTCTCTGGATGTGACTGACATTTTCTTGTTATTTGGAATTGTTTTAGGTCCATACATTGCTGAGAAGGACTAAGTCTATCAAAATCAGTTCTCAACATACTGCGGTAGTTTAATAATTTGATAATTTCTTGAAAGATAATGTCTAGACTCTGTTTGCTTATGGCTTTCAGGTAGTCCAATAATTTTTAAATTGTCTCTCTTAGATCTGTTTTCCAGGTCAGTTCTTTCTCCAATGAGATATTTCACATTGTCTCCTCTTTTTTATTCTTTTGGTTTTGTTTTATCATTTCTTGATTTCTCATAAAGTCATTAGCTTCCATTTGCTCCATTTATTTTTTAAGGACTTATTTTCTTCAGTGAGCTCTTGGACCTCCTTTTCCATTTGGCCATTGCTGCTTTTTAAGGCATTCTTCTCTTCATTGCCTTTGTGTACCTCATTTGCCATTTGATCTAGTTTTTTTAATTTTTAATTTTTGCTTTTTTGATCGGGGGAAGACAGGGCAACTGGGGTTAAGTGACTTGCCTCGAGTCACACAGCTAGTAAGTGTTAAGCGTCTGAGGCCAGATTTGAACTCAGGTCCTCCTGATTCCAGGGCCAGTGCTCTGTTCACTGTGCCACCTGGCTGCCTCTAGTCTATTTTTTAAGTTGTTACTTTCTTCAGTATTTTTTATGTCTCCTTTAGGAAGCAGTTGATTCATTTTTCATGATTTTCTTGCATCACTATAATTTCTCTTCCCAATTTTTCTTCTATTTCTCTTACTTGATTTTCAAAATTCTTTTTGAGTTTCTCCGTGGCCTGAGACCAATTCATATTTTCCTTGGAAGCTTTGGATATAGGAGTTTTGTTGTTGTCTTCTGCTGAATGTATGTTTTGATCTTCCTTGTCACCAAAGTAAGTTCATGAAGTCTGAGTTTTTCCCTTTGTTTACTCGTTTTCCCTGGCCTGTTACTTGACTTTTTAACTCTTTGTTAATGTAGAGCTCTGCTTCCAGTGTGGAGGGCATACAGTCCCAAGCTTCAGGGGTTTTGTGCAGATGTTTTCAGAGCTACTTCTAGGGCCCATTAAGTTTTCAATTATACCAAGGTGGTATGATCTAAGGAGAAGTGTTTATTCTTCTCCTGACCTGTGCAGTGGTCTATGAGTGACCACAAACTCTTTTCTGCCCAGGAACTGTGAGGAGGGTTCCATCTCTACTGCTGCGACAAGCTCTGCTATGCCAGTGCTCCTCCTTACCCCCAGGGCCACCAACCAGATCCAAGTACGGGTAAAGCAACAGAGTCCTACCTCAGTGCCAACAAAGAGACCCCTTTAATCTTCTGACCAATTTTTCGTTCCCCTTACTGTCTGTGGACTAAGAGTTCTGGAAGCAGCTGCTGCCACTGCCACTAGTGATTCAGTCACTCCCAAGGCCTTCCCCTGGTCCTCTGGGGTAGTGGCTGTGCCAGGGCCAGGGCTGGACTGTGCTCCTCTCTCATCCAGGTCTGACAGATCTTCCCACTGACCTTCTAAGCCATCTTTGGCATTTGTGGGTTGAGAAGTCCAGAAACCATCACAGCTGCCAGTGATTCAGTCCACTGAGGCCTGCTCCGGGTTTGGTGGGGCCTGGTCTGCTGGCCTGGCCTGTGCTAGACTGTGCTTCTCTCTTATCCTGGTGCAACAGACCTTTCCTTTCAATCTTCCAGATTGTCTTGGCCTGGAAATTTGTTTCACTCTGTCTTGTGGATTCTGCTGCTCTGGAATTTGTTTTCAGCCATTTTTTTCAGGTATTTGGAGGGGTTTGGGAGGGGAACTCAGACAAGCCTTGCCTTTACTCTGCCATCTTGGATCTGCCCATATGGGGGGGGGAGGAAGTGTTACAACTTTATTTTTATTAACCTGTAACTGAAATTAAGCGTTTCTTTCCATTTTATTTTATGCATTAAAAACTATGTTGAGAGGAGTCCATAGGCTCCATTGTACTACCAAAAGAATACAGATATACACAAAAGTTACAAATGCTTGATGTAGAAGATGGTGCTTAAAGTATGTCTTAAAGGAAAAGAATGATTATATGAAATAGAGGATGAGAAAAGATAGCACTCCAAGTGTTGGGGTTGGCCAGTACAAAGTCACAGAGACACAAGATGGAATGTGTGTGTGAGGAATAAAAAGAAATTCATTTGGGTTGGATCACAAAGTGCTAGAGGGGAGTAATTTACCCCACAGTGGAAAAGATAAGTTGGGGCTAAGTTGTAAAGGGTTTTAAAGGCTGAACAGAAGAGTACATATTTAATTTTAGAAACAGTAGAAAACATCTTGAGTAGGAGTCTCATGATCAGATAATAGCTTAAAGCAGTGGTTCTCAACCTGTGGGTTATGTTCAATTTAAATACATCCTGCATATCAGATATTTATATTACAATTCATAACAGTAGCAAAATTACAGTTATGAAGTAGCAATGAAAAGAATTTTATGGTTGAGGGTCACCACAACATGAGGAACTGTATTAAAGGGTCTCAGCATTAGGAAGATTGAGAACCACTGGCTTAAAGAGACACTGTTTTTGCCAGTTGTGTGGAAGATAAACTGACATGGGAAGAGGTTTGAGACATAGTAGCCAATTACAAAGCCATGGAAATAATTTTGGCAAAAAGTGAAGAGATCCTAAACTAAGGTGCTGGCTATATGGAGAGAAAAGGGATCAGATATGAGAAATAACAAGATTAAAACAAGATCTGGTAACTGGTTGGATGGGTGAAGTGAAGGAGAGTGAAGAGTTTAGGATAATGCCAAGGATGTGAACCTGGGAGAGTGGAATTATGGTGCCACATTTGACAGAAATAGGACAAGTCTGAAGGAGAAAACCATTCTGTTTTGGTTATGTTGTCTGAGATTTTTTCAGAGCATCTCATTTGAAATGTCCAATGATCTGTTGGTGATAGGGGATAGCTCATGGGAGAGACACCTAGGGCTCTGTATTATATAAGTTATATAAAATTTTTCATTATATAAATTTGGGAGTCATTGGCATAGAGATGGTAATGGAACTCATGGGAGATCATGCAGTTACCAAGAGAGAAAGTATATAGAGCTAAGAGTAGGTACTAAGGCCAGACCCTTAGGGGATACCCATAGTTATGGGTGTGTAAAAGATGATGAATGAACAAAGAAAACTGAGAAGGAACTGTCAGACTGATAGGAGGGAAACCTCTGCACTGTCATGAAAACTCAGAGAGTAGAAAGTATCCAGAGGGAAATTACTTTCAGCTGTATGAAAGCAGCTAGGTAGAGAGGGCAACTCAAAAGATCGTTGGTGACTTTGGGAAGAGCAGTTTCTAAGTGAGTGATGATGTTGGAAGCCAGACTGCAGAGGGCTTATGTGTGAGTTAAAGGAAAAGTAGAGAGTGTTAAGTTGACAGGATGTGATTTGACAACAATTTGCCTGAAAAAAAGATATAGGCACTTTAATTGAATGCAAACTCCTTAAAAATTAAAAGTGTGATATGGTAGCCAGAAAAGCCGATGTGTGATCCTAGATTACCTTAAGAGAAGCCTAGCTTCCATTAATAAGATAGTGATGGTCTGCCCACATCTAGAGTATTGTATTCAGGGCTGGGTGCCACAAATTAGGGATGCTTTTTTTTTGGCCTTTTTTTTGGAGGGCAATTGGGGATAAGTGACTTGCCCAACGTCATAGGGCTAGTTAAATGTTAAGTGTCTGAAGCCACATTTCAACTCAGGTCCTCCTGACTCCAGGGCCAGTGTTCTATTTACTGCACCACCTAGCCACCCCGGGGATACTCTTGATAAACAGGAGAGAAAGACCACAAGAATATTGTGCCACAAAAGGATTGGTTGAAAAAAATGGAAATGTTTAGCCTGGAAAAGAGAAGGCTCATGATAGCTTTCTGAAAGAATTCACAAATATTTTCTGTGTGAAAAGAGGATTATCCTTCTCTTTGATCCCACAGGGTAGAATCAGAAGCAATATGTGAAAACTATAGAGGAAGATTTAGTCTTTGTGTCAGGAAAGGCTTCTTAACAATCAGTTGTCAAGAAGTGGAATGAGGTGTTTCAGGACTTAGTTGGTTTCTCTTCATTGGAGTTCTTCAAGCTGGGACTGAATAACATCTTGTCTGATTTGATTTAGTGGTCGTTCTGAACCCTACTGCTTGTTCCTTGGGGCAGGCGATAGATCTATAGTATAACGTATACAAGACTACCCTAAGATATGGCTTACAATACTGCCTTAGGACCTTCCCCACCTAAGAGATAGTTTATCATAAAACAAGTTCCCACCTGTTTGTGCTATGTAGTACAGTGACTGAAGATTTTTCTTCTTCTGGAAAGTAGTCTGCCATGCCTTGAGAAGTCTTGTTGGGTCTAATTATTTCTTAATTCTGTAGAAAAGATTTTAACTTCTTTGAGCATCTCTTTAGTATATAAGAAGTTCTGCCTTCTAGGAGGTCACATCACGAGGCTATAGTGTACGTCACCCAATGCTACAGTAAATGGATTCAGGCTACTCTTCTAATAAAGCTGTATCTTTTTAAAAACCATTGCTCAGGATAGCCATTCTCAAAAAATAAACGTTAAGGAACTTGAGCCATGGGACTGTTGTGAAAGTAAGGAAGAGGGGGCGGCTAGGTGGTGCAGTGAATAGAGCACTGGCCCTGGAGTCAGGAGGACCTCAGTTCAAATGTGGCCTCAGACACTTAACACTTACTAGCCATATGACCTTGGGCGATTCACTTATCCCCAATTGTCCTGCCTTCCCCCCTCCAAAAAGCAAAAAAAAAAAAAAAAGTAAGGAAGAAAATATTTGGAAACCCTAGTTTGAATTTCAGGTCCCTTCACCATCTCACCTCATGTGTTCTATCTGCCTGGATTTCCCAGTCTTTCCCTACTCAAACTAAGTCTTTCTTCAATCAGGGCAGTCTGTATACCTATCCCTTAAACATGTCTTCCTCCCCATCAGATAAAAATTTAAAAACCAATTGGCATATTTAATCGTTGATCTCATTGATATCTGTCATGTGTGTTTGTCTTTCTCCATCCACCTGTGTGTCCCTTCTTCCTGCCAGAAATTTTAAGATCTTTTGGCACAGAACCTGAGCTTTTGCTACTTTGTATTCTGTATACAGAAATTAGCCTAGTTGAATTGAGACAAATCAAGATTGTATGCAAGGAGGATAAAAATACACATTAAATAGATGAAAGTAATATTCAACAGTCTCTGTATTAGAGATTGTTCTAATTTTGCCTGAATTTTACAAGTTTGTTTTTGGACTAATAGATGTCTTTTCTCAGTGGCCCCAGAGACTTTGAGCCACTACTGAGAATCACAGATTAGCTTACTTACCCCACCTCACACCTCACTTTTTTCTCCTACCTTGCTCAGGAGGTAGGAAATAATATATAAGAGCCTGGTCTACTTCAGAAATTCTCTAGAGAGACTTAATTACCCATGAAGGGACGTGTTCAACATATAGCTAATGGAAAGCTTCTCAAGACTCTTACCTCCCTCTTGCACAGAGTGAAAATAGACAGTGACCTTATCTATCAATGTACATTAACAGGAAACAGCATTCTGTTTCCTAGTGCTCCTGTTTATGTACCAAGTAGTCAAATGTTCATCAAATGATTAAAAGCTCATTTAGTCTATAATGTATTACAGTCAAAGGAGAGATAATGTTCTTATCATTTTACCTTTGAACATACGATATTGGGAGCATCCTTTCCAATTTCATAGCATTCCCTAAAAGGGCTTCTAATTTTTTAGTCATTTTTAATGAATGCTTGAGCTGAGAGCATTCTCAAGCAATTTGGGCCAGTGTGTATGTGCATGTATGTGTGTGTGTATATATTTGATAAAAATCTCTGCATAATAGTATGTTCACCAAAAAAGAGATTTTCAAAATCAGTTAATTTTTACACTCATTTCAAAGTTACCTCTTGGACTGGTGGGGAGGTTAGGCATGTTCTCACTTCTTTTCCAGTTAGTGTAAATTTGTACGTAATTTAGCTCATCAGATTCAGCTGTCATTTGTCTCTAACAAATATCAGCCATGCCATTAGTCTGTTGTTTTGGCATTTCTGCCAGAAAGTCCTTCCTTGAAAAACTTCAGAATGAGAGAGAAATTGTCACAAGTAAGAGTACCACAAACATGAAGAAAAACCTCAAGAACCAGAGTCAGTTTCTTGAACCCTGATTCTAACACGTTCCCATTACCCAGTGTCCATATGTTCAGAAGAATTGAGGAATAACATTTGATTTGTTCCTCCTTGATTTGCAGTTCACGATCAAATTCCTTGGATAGCAACTCTCATACTGAAGAGACACTCAGTAAACGGAAACGATTGGATTCTCCAGCCACCTCCCTCTCACCATGTGACAGCAGTTGTATTGCTGCCCGAATCCGCCCTTTGTGCAAATACAGGAAGCGCAAGCTGCTCCGGACCAACACAGTCTCATACCTCAGTAGAAAGGTAGATTCAAGTCTTTTGTGGTGTCAGCTATCTTGCTAAAGCAGCTGATGATCAAGGCAGGGATGGGGGGGATAACATTTATCAAGAAAGGAGCCACCCGTTATATGCCAGGCTCTGTGCTAGGTGCTAATAATACAAAGAAAGACAACAAACAGCTGTCAGCTCTCAAAGAGCTTATGGAGTAATGGGGGAGACAGCATGTAAACATTTATGTACAAACAGGATGCCTACACAAAAAGGCACTAGTGTTAAGGGGGACATTAGAAAAGACTTCATGTAGAAGATAGGACTTAAAAGAAGCCAGGGAAGCTAGAAGACAGATAAAGGAGGAAGAGAATTCCAGAAATGGGGAACAACCAGTGGAATTTTTTTTTTAAGTTCAAAGAACTGAATGTCAGGTGTGATTTCCCTTAAGATTTCTGTCTTTTGCTATTCTATTCCTCAACTGTGAGCTTCTACAACAGCGGTTCTCAACCTGGGCATCAAACAACCCTTTCGCAGGGGTCACCTAAGACCATCTGAAAATACATATTTCCAGTGGTCTTAGGAACCAAGACACCACTTCTCTATCTGTGTCCAGGCAGGTCCGCCCACATGCAGATATGCCCACATATGAGTATTAAAGGGTCATGGCATTAGGAAGGTTGAGAACCATTGTTCTACAAGCATCAGCTTCCTCCTTTGCATATTTCCATTTAGAGACAAGAAAATCCTTCCAAACACATAATTTCGTGGGTGTAGATATTTCTTATGCCTATCTCTTTTTCTTTTTCCTCACCCTCCTAATTTTATTCATTCAACTTAATACTCCTAAGTCCTTTGGTTAGCATACAGGAAGAAAGGGCCTAGTTAAAATATGTAAAATTCACTGCACAGATATTTATACCATAGTTGTCTATGTCTTATTTATGTTCTTGCCATCAGTCTTTAGCAAAGTGTATAGGACTATTAGTAAGAAAGTGTTTTATAAGCAGTTTTCAAAATCTTACTCCAAAGTAAATACTCTCATTTAACAGCAGAAATATAAGCAAATGACAAATATTAATATAATTCTTTCTATTCATCTTAATTTAAATGAACCTTTTTTATGTGTTATCTTTTGCATAAAATGCAGGGTCTTTGAGGACATTCATTTTGATATTTGAATATATACCATATTCAGGAAAAATAATTCTTTGTACAGAGATCACTGTATTAATGTGAATATGATAGGTTTTAAAAAAATGAATAAATGGTTATGTTAACACCAGGATTTGGACTTGTTGATACCCTTGTTTAAAAAAAAATCAATGCATTATTATTTCAGAATTCCTACGATTTGATGTTCATAACATTAAATTTTTCTTCTTTTTTAAAAGCTTAGTACACAGAAATCTACATCAGACACTTTCATTCAAAGAAAAATTGAAACCAGCTTCTAAAAGGAAATAATAGCTTAATATAGGAGAAAAGGAGGAATAAGCATTTTTTAGTGCCTACTATGTGCCAGGTGCTTTACAAATATTATCTTATTTGATCCTCACAACAACCCTGTGAAGTTCTATTATAATTCCCATTTTATAGTTAAGGAAACTGAGGCAAACAGGTTAAGTGACTTACCCAGGGTCACATAGCTAGTAAGTGTCTGATGCCTGATTTGAACTCAGGACTTCCTGTCTCTAGGCCCAGCACTGTAGCCACTGCTGTACTTAACTGTCTCTAATAGATCAGTGTCATTTGTATTCGTGCTATAACTTGTGGGGAACCAGGAATCTGATTGTCAGCATATCTCAGAGTACCACCTGATAAAATCTTTTTGAGAGCAAAAGCAGAAATTTCTAAATTCCTTTAAGAGTGTAGGGGGTTCATTTTAGGTATTTTGAGGGTGGAATTTTTTTTATCTTAACATAGTATTTAAAATGTATTAACAGTAAGACAGGGAGAGATTTGATGTAGCAGTACAGCACTTGGCAAGTACCTTAATAAATGTTCACTGAATTGAATATATGTTTTGGTTTTTATTAGAAAGTTTGTTGGCTATGTAAGACTCTTTTCTAAAACCCTCAATAGTATCTCATGCTTATGATCCTGAAGGGAGGATTCTTTTTTTGTTTGTTTGTTTTTTGTGTTTTTTTTTCCTTCTTTTTTTTATTTACTCATTTACTTTTAATTTACAAGATTCAGTTCCACAATCACTTGAGTTTCAGATTTTCTCCCCTCCCTTCCCCCCCCATGGTGGCATGCAATCATGTATAGGATCTGCAAATACTTTCACATTGTACAGTAGTTTGGTCATATAGAAGGGTTGTAACCAATGAGTGATCACTGGGAAAAGAAAAAAAAAAAGCAAAACCAGACATGAAAGAGAACGATAACGAGTTTTGCTTCAGTGTCCATTTAAACTATAGTCTTTCTATATCTTTCTCTGAGTTTAGGTATCTCCTGAAGGGAGAATTCTTAATTCAAAACTAGAAAGAAATATATTGGTTAGGAGTGATGATTAAGAATTTTACATCTCTTTCCTTGCCTTATTTGGGGAGAAAAGTCCTGGTTCCAACCCCTTATAATTTTATAATGTTGCTAATTACCTTATGTTAGTTTCCTTCAGTCTAAACAGAACATTAGTATCTCCTCTCTTCTTCATTTCAACATGTAAGTAGTTTGTCCCTAGCACAGAACATTCTTGGAGACCATATGAATCTTCTCTCCAACCTAAACCCCTCCAAAAGTCACACATAATATTCTCTTTAGAATTTGTAAGGCAGAATGTGAAACATGGCTAACTTTATCCCTCACTTATTGTTTCTCTTCTTTTCAGCCCCAGAAACCCCTTACTATGAAGTGTAGCTGTGAATGGCCTCATACTTGTATCCTGTGTGAATGTAAGACATCTCTCAAGCCTATAGATGTTGATACTATGACATTAAAGGAACGAATCGCAGTGTTGGATTCTGGCTTCCATCCTATTCTCTCACTTCCTCATGGTGCGTAGATTCCTTCTTACTTAGAAACTGAAAAAAGGTACTTTCTTATTTTTTCTCCCTCGTGTTCCTTTCCTCTTTGTATAAAGGTCTGAGAGATTTCTAGCAAGATGATGACTTTGAGGGGTAATATCTAAGCTCAGCTTTCCTGTACCTCCTAAACACAAATGCACAAAAGAAAAGGACGTTAAAAGAAGGAGAAGATGAAAAGAAACCTTTTAGGAAACAGAACAGGAAAAAAACAAAGAAATGAGAAAACAAAAAAGTATACAGTGAAAAAAAATCTATAGGGTAAAATTTTAAAGTGAGATGAAAACTCCAGAAAGGGAAAAAAACAGACTGGTACAACTGCTGCCCTGCTGATAGAAAAAAGCAATATAGTATAAGAGCCTCCAGCAATATTTAGAAATAGAATAAAATATATTATGATCTGCTGTCAGAAAGTTGGCAGATCTTTCAGTGATTGATAAACCTAAAAATTATTAAAGTAAAAAAATATGGAAAATCTTAAGTGAAATAGCAGGCTCTGACAATCATATTAAACAGGCAGAACAATAACAAAAACCATAAAGTTGGAATAGCAAACAACAGAGAGGAAGATGGCAAAACTAGAAAAGGATTTCAAATCTCTGTAAACAAAAGCATCGCAATTAGACAGAAAATTATTTGTCTCCTGGAAAACTTAAATAAAAAGTTTACCATATTCCAGAAATCATGCCAGAAAAAATTGCTTGGAAATTATAGAAATAGAAGCTAGAGTGTGAATTAGTAGTACCTACAAGACAATGACCTTGAGCTTAATGCCATTTGAAACATAGTTGTCAAGTTCCACTTCATTAACATCAAACATAAAGTCATTCAAGCAACCAGGAGAAAGTAAATTAAGACTGGAATTCAGAATACAGAAAGTTAAGGCAAATTGTCCTAAATCACAAGATTACTTGTCCAACAAATCTGAACATTTATAATCAAAGGAAAATATGATTCTTAATTGATACCAGAGAGACTTGGCTCTTCTTCTTTACAACATGACTAATGTGAAAATGTTAATAGGAATGTATATGTAGGGAGTATATCGGATTGTACGCCATCTTGGGGAGGGGGAAGAGGAGAGAAAGGGAGAAAATTTAAAACTCAAAAAAGCTTGTGGAACTGAATGTTGTAAACTAAAAATAAATAACTTTTTTAAAAATTGATATCAGAAATCTTAATTCTTTTCTGATGAAAAATCCAAAACTGGGCAGAGCATTTGAAATACAGATTGACAAGGCATATAAAAGTAATCTAAAAGTGAATTCAAATAGGGAGTAAAAAATGCTTAATATTCTAAAAGGGGGTTAAAAAAGACTTTCATGGTTTTTAAATTACATCTAGTCTTTAATCCCAGCTAACTATAAAACTGTGTATATCCTTTGATCCAGCAATACTACTACTAGGTCTGTATCCCAAAGTAAAACAAAAAAAGAGGAAAGGACCTATTTGTACAAAAATATTTATAGTGGCTCTTTTTGTGGAGGCTAAAAATAGGAAATTGAGGGGATGCCCGTCAATTAGGCTGTGGTATATAAATGTAATGGAATACTATTGTGCTATGAGAAATGATGAGCAGGATAATTTCAGAAATAACTGGAAAGACTTACATGAACTGATGCAAAGTGAAATGAGTAGAAGTAGGAGAACATTGTACACAATAACAAAAACATTATATGATAGTCAACCGTGAATGACTTAGCAATGCAATGATCCAACACATTTCCAAAGGACCTATAATGAAAGATGCTATTCACATCCAGAGAAAGAACTTGAGTCTGAAAGCAGATTGAAACATACTGTTTTTCAGTTCCTTCCTTTATGTCTTTCTGGTTTTTTTGATTCAAGTTTTATTTCCCCCAAAAAAAACTAATATAGAAATATGTTTTACAGGATTGT
>CM053590.1:75454600-75503274 GCA_028646515.1 Pseudochirops corinnae | reverse complement strand
GCACTGTGGTAGGGAGATCCATTCTGCCCTACCAGAAAGTCAGAGGGGCGATGGGGGAGAACATAGGAGAGAATAGATCAGGGGAGGGGTTATACAATGGGATGGCTGTTTTGGGGTGGGGGGTAGGGGAAAGATGGGGAGAAAATTTGTAACTCAAAATCTCATGGAAATGAATGATGCAAACTAAAATAAATAAAAGCTAAAAAAAAGTTAACAGCATTCAGTCAAATCTTATTTTTCCAATAGTAGCCTTACTTTTCTATTTTCCATCTTGTTTTCAGTAGAACTGATTAAGCTCTGATATAAAAATGTTAAAGTTTCCTACTAATGTTTGTATTACTATCAAAGTCTTCTGTAATACCTCATCTTTCCATGCATGATTGCAATGCACTGAAAAACAGAATCTCAGAAGAATCAAAATTGCAGATAATTAAAAAGTGAACGCAAAGATGCATTACAGATGTACGGAGGCTCTACCATACTATTAATGATATTCAATATGTTGTATTAAAAATCCATCACCAAGAACCTGCATTACCAGAGAAGATATGGAATGTATCATGAATTAAATCTAATGGAAAGATAACCCAACTGTACCACAAGCATCTACGGTACACTAAAAACCAAGAATGCTTCTGGCCCAGTGGAATTATAGAAGATTCACAGAAAGTCACGAACAAGAGAACTGTACAAGATGAAAAGTTATGGGTATGCTTTAATATAGATTGTAAAGGCAATCCATTACAAGAATGAAGTAGTAAAATCTGTAAAATTAGAAAAGAAGAGGTAAATGAATTAGTTGTACACTGAAAAGCCTTCACCAAGTGAATCTCAGGCACTAAGTTCTCTCTCTTTACCTCAAAGAAAAAGTTAACTCAATTCCTGAGTTTTCAGAACCTCTCTGGAAATGCATCAAACCAAAAATATAACAAAGTTGTAACTTTGATGGAAGAGACAGAGAGCATAAAATGTCCATTCTTTTGCAAACTCCCCAGAAAAACTGTTAGGAAGAACACTTAAGTAACACTTCAGAATATTTTATTAATATGAGACCTACTCACTTTCCATGGTTTTTCTGGAATGGGAGGATCTTCAATTTCAGCATCGACATCACTAGCATGGACCCAAGTATCGTAGCTAAAGGAAAATTAAAGAGACAAATATTATTCCATAGGACCATTCATTTAAAAATAACAACATCCTTAAGGAAATGGAAAATCATACCACCAGAAAAATTGTAGCACCAACATAATCTTATTAGATCACATGTGTTCAATGCTATTAGTGGAATTTTTTAAAAAGAATTAAATGTAGAAGGAAAACTATAATTTGGCTTTTTTACCAAAACTTCCAAAATCATTTTTGAGTAAAAATTACTTGAGATTTTAATCTAGTCATGTATATAATGTTGCTCTCTAGACAATGGTTCCTTCCCAAGGAGGAAGTAGTTAACAATTACCAACTAAGAAGAAAATACAGAATTCACAGAATAGTAAAGGAAATGGACTGTATTTTCTAACTTGACTCTGAAGAGGAGATTAATATTGATAACTAAGTCTTCATACTAGGGCAGATAAGTCTGAGGAAATAGGCTTAATTAAAAAGGACCAAGTAGCAGTTTTCACTGGCAAAAGTCTATTTTTCAGGAGCAAACAAGGACTGGGAGGGGAGGGGGTATTAGGGCACCTTAAACATAACAATATTACAAAATTTTAAAAATGAAAGGTCATTTCCAAGACTGAGAAGATGAAAAGGATTTAGGAATGCTCCACCATGCTTAAGAGAGAAATAATTAGAACGAATGGAAGATATAAAAAAAGGAAGTCAGAAGACAAAAAGTTTTCTGACAAGAAAAATGAAGCCAAAATCAAAAAGTCAGCAAGGGGGAAAAGTAAGTTGAAGGAGAAAGGAAAGGTGAAAATATTCAATAAACTTTCATTAAAAAGAGCTACACAGTACATATAAGGTGATGTGTCAAATAAGAAACTGTCTAGAAATTCTAAAGAAAAAGTAGGATTCCATGTTTCAACAAATAATAAGGAATGTGCCTAGCAGATTTGAAGAAAATCATTACGGGCCCCCCAAAACAAACTTATGTAGCAATGACTGGTATGACATCATTCACTTGTGAGCCTATTAAAATAGCCAACTAGGGAAATGTGATATATTTGCGAGAAGTCTTTACCTGAAATGGAGAAAAGGGTCAGATAAAGGATCGAAGAGTCAAACTACAAGCAATAAGAAGATTTAATGTGTGAAAAATGGTACAAGTGGAAGAATAAGAAGTTACTGTCTGACTGAAGAGTTTCAGAATTTAGGATGTTTTAAAGTGGTACAATTATGAGACAGTGCTGACTATGAAAAAAGGTAGAAAAAGGAAGTCAGTGAAGCCGAGACAGGAAACTGTGTGCGTAAAAGAGGTCGTTGATACGCAAAATCTTTAGCCCTCAAAGAAAACGGCAAAAATGGGGCAGAGGAAACATCATGAGACAAAATACTTAAGTCACTAAAAAAGATGGGAGTGACCTGAAGGTTGGTAGAAGATAGAATTCCAAAAATGATAGGAAAAGGATAGACTGAATGAATAACGCGTATGTTAACTTCTCCTGATCCTGTGTCAGGGAGAATAACAGTAGCCTCCAAATAGAGATACACCATTATTAATCAGCACTTCAAAAGGTATAGAAGAATGGGCTCCGAGAAAAGGGAGACTTTTTTTTTGTGGTAGCAATGAACTGGAAAATAAGGGGATGCCCATCAATTGAGGAATAGCTGAACAAGTTATGGTATATGATTGTGGTGTATTATTCTGATGGAATACTATTGTGCTAGTAAGAGATGCCATGTAGAATGTTTCAGAAAAAACCTGGGAACACTTATAGGAACTGATGTAAAGGGAAATGAGAAGAACCAGGAGAACACTATACAAAGTAACATCAATACTGTAATAATGATCAACTGTGAATGACTTAGCTACTCTGATAAAAACAACGATCTAAGATGATTCCAAAGAACCCATACAGAAAAATTTGAAAGGGGAAAAAAAAAATCCACCTTCCGACAGAGGTCTGACAAACTCTGGGTACAGATAGAAGCAATGTATTTTTATTTTTGTTTCCTGTTTTTCATTTTTTGCAACACTGCTAATATGGAATTATGGGTTGCATAACTTCACATATATAATTGATATCATATTGCTTACCTTCTCAATCAGGGGAGGGGAGCAGGCAGGAAGAAGGATAAAAATGCGCAATTCAATTTTTTTAATGAATGTTAAAAACAAATTTAAAAAGAAAAGTAAGATGGCTTAGAATGTGGCTAAGAAGAAACTTAACTCATCAGAATGGGGGAAAGGATTCAGCAGGAGGTAGAGTGAGTTCTAGTTCTACAGAACAAACCCTTTTATTAAGGGGATTTGTTCTGTGAAGTTTGGATTCAATCAAAGAGTTACACTCGAGAACCTACAAGCTATATGTGGGCCCCAGGTTCCCCACCCCTGGGTAGGTTCTTAATGTCAAAATTATCTTTGAATCTTCATTATCCTTCAAGCCACATATCCAATCAACTGCCAAAGTATAATTTCTATCTCCACAAAATATCTTTAATTCATCCCATTTTCTCTATTCACACAACTATTACCTTATTTTAGGCTGTCAACATTTCTCACCTGGACTACTATAACAGTGATACCACCAGTAATAGTATTACTATATCAAGTACTATTGTAGGTACTAGTAAGTACTATCTTTTTATATAGATACAGACACATAATAGTTAAGTAAAAGTTAAGAACTATAATAGCTTCCTAATAGTTCTCTCTGCCTCAAGGCTCTCCCCCTCTCTAATCAATTCTCCACATACCTAAAACCTGTTTTTCCTAAAGTACATGTTTAACCAGGTCTCTCCCCTACTCAACAAATTCCAATGTTTCCCTACTGCCAACAGGATCAGATACTATATATGCTTCCCTCTTTAGCTTCTAAAAACTTCTTGCAACTGGTCTCAATCAACATTCACAGCCTTATATATACATTACTTGCTTTCTCACAATCTATGATCCAGCCAAAATGGCCTTCTTTTCTATCTCCCGACTTCTGCAGTAGCTGTCCTCAGTCCTGGAAAGTCAATGCCCCTGGACTTTGTAAAATTTCTTTTTTTCCCTCCACACTCTAAATAACACTTTTAACAAGAAGCCTTTCTTAACCCCCCTGAAATGTTAGTACCCTCTTGACCTAAAAATATACCTTACATTTACTCTGTATGTTTAGGTTTGTTTCTAAATGGTTCCTGGTAATATCCTAACATCTGAAACTTTAGACAAGGTTGCCAATTCAAATACATATCAAAATTCTGAAGACATAATAGCTTTTTGTAATTTTCTTTCACACAACTATAACGGTTCTAATTTCTTCTTAAACCAAGACTTTTCACTTTTTCTTTTTTAGTTAAAGAACCTTATTAGAAAATCAGTATAAGTGCTACTAGCAGCAAGCCAGAACTTGGCTGAGCTGGTACCACAATCAATTAGGCAATACCAATATAAATTTTAGTTTAGTATGGAAGTTTTTGATAAACAAAACTGCTGATGTATTAACTCTCAAAGTGAAATATGGCAACTAAAGTTGACAGCAGTAAAAAAGACACCAAAGTCACATTTCAGATGTAAAATCCTGTCAACTGAAGAGCTTACAGAAGACGGTATCTCATAAGTATCTGCCTAAGAATAAGAAATGCTACCCATTTCCAGACATCAATTACCTTGCAAGTCAGAGATGCACAAAGTTCCCATTTTTTTAGAACAAGTTTTAATTCTAACAGAGATGTTAACTTAATTCCTCATAACAGTAAGCTTATTAGAGAGAGAAATAAATATTGGTTAAGAGAAAGCAAACACGTATCAAAAATAACCTTTTCGCCTTTAAACAGTGTAACCATTAAAAATAACCTTAGTGTACTGTAGAAGGGAAAATTATACTTTTTTTCATTTCTTTAAAGAGGAGAAATGGAATATGTGTGTGGGGAAAGGGAAGATACACCTAAAAAGTGGCATAATTCTACATGATAAGAAAGAGTACCTATTTCAGGGCACATATGACTGAAATATCATTCATATCTACATCATAACGTAGGAATTCATTAAACGAAATAAAAACTATAAAACAAGAGTTACTATACTGTTATAGTAGTCCAGGTGAGAAATGATGACAGCCTAAAATAAGGTGATAGTTGTGTGAATAGAGAAAATGGAATGAATTAAAGAGAGACTCAAATCACATAAAATCATAGAGCTGGAAATCTTGAAGATCTTCTAAAGCTGCTAAATTATATTATAAATAAAGACATTGAGACCCAGACAAATTAAGTAACTTGTACAAGATCACAAAACTAGTGATAAAGCCAGGCATAAACAGAAAAATTTTACTTCATAACCCAAGACTATTTCTAAGACATAACTCAAGACTATACCG
The DNA here is from genome assembly GCA_028646515.1 of Pseudochirops corinnae. Taxonomy (NCBI): domain Eukaryota; kingdom Metazoa; phylum Chordata; class Mammalia; order Diprotodontia; family Pseudocheiridae; genus Pseudochirops; species Pseudochirops corinnae. The sequence goes on along the minus strand of CM053590.1, from coordinate 75,497,806 downwards.
TCCTCTAATGTTATCTATACAAAACAAAGCAAGCCAATTTCTACAATTTAAGTTTTAAAGAAAATGTTTAGACCGGTACTTCTTATACAGGGAAAAGTCACTTGAGGAATGGTTAAACGTGGTACATGAATGTAATTAATATACTGAAATAATGAATACTGACAAATACATGGAAGCACGAAGAAATAAAGACAAAGTGATACAAAATGAAGTAAGCAGAACCATCAAAATATATGTAACAACTACAACCACTGAAGTCTAAAGCATAACAAACTCAAAACTGTATCTTATGAAATTATAATCAAGCTTGACTACGAGGAGGAAATGGAAAAAATGGAAAGAAACAACACTGAATCCAGAACCAGCTTGGTTTAGTTTTGCATACTTTTTTTCCTATTTCTTTCTAATTATCATAAGTGACATTTCGTGGGGGTAGACAAAATGGTTAACACTGAAGATATAAAAACAAAAGATATTTTTAAGAAATTACAACTTGGCACATGACTAATGTGTTCTTACAATCTGACCCACAGATCCAACTACAAGTCACATACTTCAAAGAAGTCAAAGGCAGATACAAAGGTACAATATGTAGCATAATATTCAGAGTGGCATTTTGTTGTATCAAAGAACTGGAAAGTGGGCACCAATTAATTAGGAAAGACAAATTAAATGTGCCATAAAATATAATGGACAATTATTGTGCAGTAAGAAATGACACATAAGAAATATTCTAAGATTTTTATGAACACACACAGTGAAATAAACAATCAACAAGCACTTATTAAATTCCTGCCATGTGCAAGGCACTGGAACCAGTAAAGAACCAAAATAACATTCTAAACAGTAACTACACAAATATCAACGACAACAATCACTAAAAAGAAAACACACCATGACAATGGAAATACCACAAATGGTCATGAAATCAATAATGAAACCTATCCCTCTTCAAAACAACCTAGTGAACCACTAGAGCAGAGTGCATGTACTTTTCACATTCTAAGAGATCCCAATACTTAGCATAGCCTAAAGGAAACCTGGGAAAGAAAGGTTCTACATGTTTCAAATAATCCTATTTTGCATTTACTAGCCACATATTATGTGGTATCACAAAACTGGAAAATGGATGCACATTAATCAGAAAAGGTTAAACAAGGTATGGTATACAAAATCACACAGTCTTACTAAACCATAAGAAAGAAATTATGAGGAATTCAGAGAATCATGGAAAAACTTGTATAAACTAATGCAGAGGGAAAGAGAACCAGTAGAAAAATAGATGCTACAATAATGTAAATGGGAACACTAAAAAGAAAATGAACATTGAATAACTAATAACCAATTTTGGCCACAGACAAGAAAAGAAGAAGCCCTTTCCCTCCTTTCAATAAAAAGGTATGGGGGAGAGAAAGGGGAGCTATAGGTGTGGAATAACGCAGGCACTGTCATATGTGGTCATTACATTGATGAGTTTTGATTGTTTTTCTTTGTTACAAGGGAATTTGAGACAGGGAGCAGGAGTATCACCTATTAACGAAATATAACAGATGTAAAATCAGAATCACCATTTTTTAAAAGAATATGGCCCTTAATTTACATTACCTGTCTGGGTAAAATCCCCAGTGCACTAGCACCTGCTTGTCTTTTTTCATCACAGGTCTCAACCAGTCTTCTGAAATGAAGACAGAAAAAGAAAAATTAAAATTTTAAATTAAAATAGAAAATAACTGTTAATAGCCTTCACTAGACTTTAACGAGAGTTGTGATTTTATCAGCTCTATTTACAGGGAGACCTGTACCTTGTAACTGTGCTGACAAAATTATTTATTTTCTTTCAAAAGGTTTTTTTGTTAGCAATTGTTTGCCACTAGATGGAGATGATGGATCGTGTTATGTGTTAAAATACTTCATACTCTTCTAACTTTACTGATTTCCCATGAAGCTAGAATAAGGCTTTGTCAGATTACAAGACTGTTCTGAGTGACTGTGTCTTTAAGCTGATTTGGACAGTCTTGTATTTAGGTGCTCTTTTTTGAGTATTTTCTACCTACTGACATATTTCTTACTTTACTCACAGAAACTACCAGGAAAGAGCATTAACATGAACCAAAGAAAAACAAAACCGAATAACAAAATATAACCTTGTAAAAAAAGAAAAAATGTGAGAGAACAGCTAATACTGAATTTTAAAAGTGTTCACAAACATCTCTCTGTTAAAACTCATCTCTGCAGTACCTATTCCCTCCTCTGCCCATTTTAAGTTTCTCTTTCAGGATAAAACTCAATCTTTACTACACTGGTAGCCCTAGGGGGGAAAAAACCCATACACAAAAAGAGTTTTCATTAATTTCCTTTATGGAAATGCCAGCAGCCAAAAGAACTAAATGCATACACATAATGCTAGTCTGACTTGATGACCTCATTAGGCCGCATAGGAAAGGATAATAGCCAATAATTTAAAAACAATACCAATGTTATCTTATAACTGAATCTGAGCGGTATTAGAGTCAAGTGATATCCATTACATTAGGTTTGGGTTTTTTTTGCTTTTTTTGGAGGGGGGAAGGCAGGACAACGGGGTTAAGTGATTTGTCCAAGGTCACACAGCTAGTAAGTGTGAGAGGCCTATTTTGAACTCAGGTCCTCCTGATTCCAGGGCCAGTGCTCTATTCACTGCACCACCTTGCTGCTTCGCCATTGTATTATTTTAAGGACTGATTATAATTTTAAGTTTAAGTGGATAATTTCTTAAATATATTTTATCAGATTGGTCTGTCTGGGTTTTTCTTTTCTTCATTTAGTTCAGTTTTTGTGAATACAGAAAAGGAAATGTGCCAGTAGACAGAAAACTTCCCCCCTCCTCCCCAGGAAAGTCTAAATACAAGACTGTTCCACAATCAGCTTAAAAGACAGTCATTCAAATTAATGTTATAATCAAGCAATAAAAGCTTGATCAACAAAGTTAGAAAAGTATGTAGTATTTTAACACACATTATTAACCATAATTTACATCTGGTGGTAAAGTGTTAACAAAAAAATCTCCTAAAAGGTGGGGTGGGGAAATCAATTTTGTCAACAAAAAAAAAGGCAGATGTCTCCCAATGCACGGATCTGACCAAAATGCCTATAAAATCACCAAGATTATTACAAGGAAAGTAAATTTTTCCTTAACTATGATGCTACCCAGTCTTTTATATCTTAGTAACAAGAAACTGTAATTGATACTCTGGTTGTATGTTTTCATACATACAAAACTACTATAATTACTCTTAGGTGACTCAAATACAAAAGAGAACAGAATTTATTTTACCTAAATATTCCACTCCTCTTTCTATTTATCATTCCCCTTTCTTCTGAAATTACAAAACAGTAATCCTTAACAATTTAAAACGAAATAACAACAGGGTACTATTTCAACATTCCCAATTATTTTTGATAAGTATTACTGTTTTTTGTCACTTACCTCATAATATGATTCTGGACATGGTTTTCAACAAATGTTTCTCATTCTGGAATCATATTCCTAAATGACATACTATCAACATTAAGTAATGTTTCCCTAAACTTGTTAACCAAATTGGTAATTCTTTTAATTCAATAAGTACTTTTTAAAAGGTATTTGGCCAATACCAAAGAACAAAACTATAGTGAATAGTTATAGAATTCTTCATTAGACATCACTCTTTGTGCTTATAATCCTGTACAAGTGCATAAAGTATATCATACTGTAAAAGCACATGCAGAAAAGCACAAGGTTACTCCCTTCATTTGTCAGGTAGATAAATACAGATGCAAAATGTTGCATATATGTAAGATGTTCCTATTGGGTTTTGATGAAGTTTGGTTTTTTAAAATCTGTGGCATAGGGAAAAGCTCTTGGGTATGAAGGATAAATCTGGAAACAAAAATAATGTAAAGACAAAAAGCATAACTGAAACTGAAAAAGGTAACCAGGCTAGATGATGGCAAAATGGAAAACTAGAACCCAGGGTGGCTAACTTTCAGTTCAAAGCCTTTTCAAATATTTTACTGTCTCCCTTGTAGAAGTACTTCAGAATGAGACCAACACCAATAAATATAATTCATTACTCCTCACAATGGGGATTTTTATATATGGAGTTTCCTTTATGTAAGGTAAATATGAACTCCTTACTTGTCATTCAGAAAAAGCTCCAACCTAATTCTCTAGTCCATTCTTCAACTGACGCACTCCATATTCTAAGGCAATGTGAATTAGTCCCATTATATCCCTGTGCCTAAAATAAGGTTCCCTATAAATCTCTGCCTACAGTCACCACTTCTTTCAACAGGCTTTCCCTGATACCAGTCAGACATGGTCCTGCCATCCCTAATTCGATCATACATATTGGCTATTATTATGTTTTTCATTGCCGCTTGACCTCTCTTAGAAGTATGAGCTAGAATATGACATACATGTCCATGTCTATACTTTGCAAAACTAATTCCTTGAGGACAGAGATTGTGTTATTTCATCTGTGATTTTCCATCACCACACAGAGTTTGGCCTTAGTAGCTACTTAATATGTAAACCAGAGAGAAAAAGGCAGAAGGATCACAAAAAACATTACCAGGTTAGAACCACTGTCAAAATCATTGCATGACAGCTACATAAGTGGCTAGAGTGAGAAACAATAGCTAAGATACAGAAAGAAGAGAAATATTTCTAAGCAGATTTTCCATCTTCAGTGAGCTTCAGATCAACCAATAAAATTTTATCTAAGAAAAATTACCTAATGCCTAAATATTTTAATACTTGATACCAACACACCCAACCTCTCAAGAGTTAAAAAAGTGCCATTCTATGACTGAAAAAAAAATTCTAAACCTCTAATACTTATAAATCCTTGAAAGATATCAGTTCTTTAAAAACATTCCATTATATGGCTTGTTTTTATGTTTTAAAATCTTGCAATATGTTTGTGGTGGCCAAGAACTGGAAATCAAATAAACGCCCATCAATTGGGGAATGGCTAAACAAGTTGTGGTATATAAATGTAACTGAATACTATTATACTATAAGAAATGATGTACAGACAGACTTCAGAGAAACCTGGAAAGACTTCTATGAACTGATGCTGAGTGAGAGGAGCAGAACCAGAAGAACACTGTACACAGTAACAGACACAACATACAAGGACTGATTTTGATAGACTTTGCCCTTCTCAGCAATGCAAGGACCTAAAACAATTCCAAAGAACACATGATGGAAAATGCCAGCCACACCCAGAGAAAGAACTATGGAGGTGAAATGCAGAACGAAGCCAATTATTTTCTTTTTTGTTTTATTTTGTCTTTTTTTCTTTCTCATGGCTTTTCCCATTTGTTATAATTCTTTTATGTAACATGACTAATGTGAAAATGTGTTTAATAGCAATGTATGTGTAGAGCCCATATCAAACTGCAAGCTGTCTTAGGCAGGGAGAAAATTTAAAACTCATGGAAGTAAATGACGAAAACTAAAAATAAATAATAAATGGGGGGGAGAATAAAAAAAGAAAGAAAATATCTCAATTTTTAAAAATCCTGCAATATGCCAATTTCAAACTCAAACTGCTTACCTGAATAAGCTTATATTTCAAAATCAAATTGTTCATTTACTTAAACTCATATCTAAAAATGTGTTTCTCTTGGCAAAGAAACACTTATGAAATGAATAATAAATTCATCTGAAAAAGGGGCTATGTCATATGATCAGGGCTACAAAATATAAATAGAAATGGATCCATGCAGGCCATATACTGAAATAGAAAACCACAAATTAACATTATCTATGTTGTACTGCATTTTTAAATATTTTGCTAAACATTGCCCAATTACATTGTAGTCTGGTTGGGCCTCAAGGGAGTTTGACATCTCTAAGTTAGACACAAAATTAGGCCCAATATATTGAAAATTATTAGATCTGTAACAAAGCAGAAAGTGAAGCACTGATGGGTCTTCAAATAAAGAATGGAGGACCACTGTCAGCTCCTTTGTAATAGTTGCATTTAGTTTTTTGTGTGTGTTTTTGTTTCTCATTTGGCCTTCCAATTCTGAACTTCAGTGAATTCTGTCCTTCATTGTCCAGAATCCAGTGCAAGCTATTGGGTAAACTAGGGAAATGATCATTTCAAAATGACGAAATGAAATTCCTGGGGCATAAAATAAGTTTGAAAATAGTCTATATGGATCCACACAAGATAAGAGGCACTTTAGATAATGCACTGAGGAACACCTCCCTCCCTCCATAAAGGATCTGTAACAAGTCCACAATTTTTTGAGGTATGAGTATCACTTTATTCTTAGTTTCTGTCTTCAGGATAAGCTGTACTAATCAGCTGAGGCTAGAGTTTCCAAAGAACAAAAAATCATTTAAAAAAAAAGGATTCTATTTAGCATGGTATCTGGTATTGATATCTTTTCTGTATGAATTATCATAATAGTACCCAAACATTGACTTACCATCCTCCAGTGAGGTAGGATTAGGATAAATGTGATGAGAGGCTTTTGATTTTTCATCAGTGAATGTTCCCTGTAAAACAAGTATACAAAAACAATGATAATAAGACGCTTGGAAAATAATTTACTTTTATCAGATGCTAAATAACAACAGCAATGGTAATAAAGAGGAGAAAAGTAAACTATTAAGTATACTAAATATGTGGTAATGATACTTTTTTTTACTCAAAAAAGGGAAAATGACGTTTATGTCTTAGAAATATTGCTGGATGGTGTTTACCAAAACAGGAAATAGGTAAGCCAAAATAGAAAATAACAAGACAATTTCGGCATTTAACATTTTAAATAGAAACTAAAGAAAATCTTAAATTAAAAAAAAACAACAACAACAGGTACAAAGGGAAGTCACAGGAATTCAGGGGAAAAAAGGGAATAGGTTTTTCCAAGGTAAAGGGGTAAAGATGTCTAGCCTTCACAAATGTTACAGTCAAAATAATATTATAATGCACATTTCCTGGTATAACAGAGAAAACAATTTACTTGTTATCAGAGGGCCTAGCCTTCAATATCAGCAATGCTAATTATTAAATATGTGATCCAACTTAATCTCTCTGCTTCTGTGCCCTCATCTAGAAGATAACTGAATTAACCTCTCATGCTTCTTCCAGATCTATGCCCCTGGCCAAGAATGGAAAGGAAAGAGAGTGCCCATGACTAATGAATGGGCAAGCAACTGTACACATGAATTGTAAGGAATATATTCTCATGCCATAATGAAGGTCCAATATGAAGAAAAATGTATAAAGTCTGTATAGACTAACGTAATAAGAAGTAAACCTAACTAAAGAACAATTTACAGGACAATCAAAATAATAAAAACAGGATGCTTAACCTCGGCTTTCTGGATGGATTTCTGGGGAGTTCCAAACTTGTTCTTTTTCACATTTTAATGACCATTTCTAAATAACTGGTTTCCTTTATAGTTCTATATATTTTACTTAATGTATTTAAAAACTATTATTCTATAAGAGAGGGCAGACTAGGGGACGGGGTATTCATTATGCTTGCTATCTTGGGGTGGGGTTAGGGGAAAGAAAGGGAAAAAATTTGTAACTCAAAATCTTGTGGAAATGAACGCTGAAAACTAAAAATAAATAAATAAATGTTTTAAAATAAAAAAAAAAACCACCATTATTCCAAGGTGGGCTCTACAGACTGTCAAAGTGGCCGATGAGACAAACAAAAGTTAAGCCTTTATATAAACGATAACTACAATGGAAGACTTCTAAATCGTCTGATGCAATGATCAATTAGGAGGTCAAAGGACTAGAAAGTAGTGGACAGAAGTAGGCAGTGTAGCATTTATTTTCAAATATGCTGATTTGTTTTGCTTCATTGTACTGTGTTACAAAGAAGGGGTTCTCAGTGAGAAAGGGGGAACAAAGCCATTGGGAAGAGACAGTAATGTTTAAAAAAAATTAAGATACCAAGAGAAATCAATTCTATAATTTTCCACCTAAGTAATGTTATATATTCTAAAGCTTTCGCCATTTCATCATTGTAGCCTTTATTTATATATATATGTGTATACACACACATATAATTTTTCCTGCAAGATAGTAAATAGGAAATAAATAACATACAGAAGAACTATACTGTAAAAATCTTCCCCAAAAAAGGATTAAATAAATAAATAATCTCAAGGTTTATGAAATTCTTGCATTAACTCGTATTAACAAAATGTAAACAAACCAACTTATATTAAGTAAGCCTTCTAAAACACGCAGCAATAAGGCATCCAAAACAAGTAGAGGTAAAAAAAATAACACCTATGCTATTATGAATAAGATAAAAGAAAATAATATTTTAAATTCAAAAACAATGATATAGCAACTTTATTTCACATATTCAATACCAGAACTCTTAATGTTCACCAAGTATTCAAATATGATTTTCCATTTATTTCATTAAATATACAAACAATGAAAAGAGAAGTAATTTTATTTTTTTTATTTATTTGTTGCTCTTTGGAGGAAAGCAGGGCAATTGGGGTTAAGTGACCTGCCCAAGGTCACACGGATAGTAAGTGTTAAGTGTCTGTGGCCGAATTCGAACTCAGGTCCTCGCGACTCCAGGGCCAGTGCTCTATTCACTACATTACCTAGTTGCCCCAAGATAAGTAATTTTAGCCAGTATGGGATGATTTAGAGCTCTTGGCGTAGTTAAGCTGCCAATTTAAGTACAATCTTGAGTAGAGAAACAACCAAGTATAGAAGGTTGTGTGCTAAATCTCTACAGAAAGGATAAAACTTACTTTTCAACTTAAAACACTCATGTTATTTTTACAGAAAATGTAATTCAAATTGAAAGCTTAAACTTTAATTTAAACAGCATTCTCTCTTTCAGGATAACAGTAGTACTTTCAGAAACCAGTATCTTAACAAAACTGAAACCAGTTTTAAGTAACAAGAGCTACAGGAATATAATTGACCCAAGACAATCCTAAAGGACTTATGATAAAAAATACTGTCCATTTCCAGAGAAAGAACTGATGGAGTCAAAATGCAGATAAAAGCATACTTTTTCTTTCTTTTTCTTGGAGGTTTTTTTTGCCGGTTTTCTTTCACAACATGACTAACCTGGAAAAATGTTTTGCATGTTGCACATATAACAACCTATATTAAATTGCTTGCATTCCCAATAAGGGCAGAAGACAGGAGGGACAGAGACAGAAAAGTTGGAGGTCAGATCCTGGTGATACTTACCTTCATGATAAAGAAACCCAGAATAACTGAAAGGTACCAGGACTGATAACCTTGTGAAGATTAAATACTAAGAATATGACATGAATGGAGAAAACTGCTGGTAAGAGACCCTGAGTACCAGTTAATATTTTAATACCTACACAAACAAGATCATGAAGTGACTTGTGAAAATTGTTATACTATGCAAAAGTTGTGGGCAATCTTCTACCTGATGTCGTTTGACAATGTCCTTTAGTTTGTTAGCCAACTTCAGTTCAATGTCTGGAATGAGGTAGATGTTAGGTCTGCTCAGACAGTTGTTCTAAAAAAGAAAAAAAAATTGAAATTTTTGGTTTAATGGTACAAAGCAATCTAGCTATGTATTGTCCCTCAAATTCTAAAATTAATCCAAGGAACACACATTAGACATTCAGATAAAACAGTGGTTTAACTAATATTTCTCTCCAGAATCTTAAGTTTACTCCAATGCTCATGAGTATAGAGGTAAGTGTATTCAGATAAAAAAAAATTTTATTTGGGGAAAAAAAAATGTTATCCTAATCTCATTATGTAGTCACAGACTTAGTGGAAAAGCCACCACATGGAAGTTCCAAGTCTCTAATTCCACTTCTAATTGCAGGAACAAACAGAATTACATCAGGTCTCCTCATATCAAAAACAACAACAAAAAAACCAACCTGACTCCTCTTTATGAAGGGAAGAGAGAAATAGACTAAGACAAGGCAGTACAATACACTGAAACCCAGCTGGGACCTCTAACTTCCTTTGGTTTTGGGGACAACTTCCAACAAAGTTGACTGGCAACTATTCTACAACACATACTCTTAGAGAATGACCTGTAACACTGAGAACATAAAGCGACTTCCTGTGTCACAAAACCAATTTATGTAGATTACAACCCAGGTCTTCCAAAATCCAAGTCTGGCTCTCTACACTCTGATAATGCATCTTCATCTTCAATATGTTGATTAAAAACTGACATTCCACTAAATAAAGTTATTTATTTGTTAAACAACTGTATTGTCTTACAACAAATCTAAAAACGCTGAGATTACTGGACACAGCTAACTCATTAGGGAGAACAATGTTAAAGCAAAATACTATGTAATCAAGGGCACAGTGTACATGTATACATAAAACTCAAACACAGAAAAGTCATGCATAGCTACTGAATTATAGATTTTATAATTATCCCACAATAATTTAACAATTGTACTCTCTCTTTGAACTTTTATAATACCAAACATTTTACAAAAACACCAACAAGATAAATTTCAAAAATACTTCTAGTTTCTTCCAAGAAAACCCAAATCTTGGCATTCTAATAATTAGTATACTTGAGAAACTTTTAGGTTTTAATCTAACTTGAAGAGCTGATGAATATCTTACTTGAACTAGTGTTTTTTCAATGTTCATAAACATCTCCACATTACGATCCATTCGGGAAGGGTTTTGCAAGTCAAACCTTCTCCTAAAAGTGAAGAAAATAATCAGAAGCAAGTTAATTATTTCCAACAGCAACAGTTTTTTTGTTCAGTTTTGTCAAGAAAGCTTCACCGATCCAAAAAAGTAAATGACATTTAAAAATATCCATCCAAGAAAATCAGCATAAATCATTTGCTCACCAATGTAAGTTTCACAAATCCATGTACATTTCACCAATATGTGTATGTTTTCACTTTTTACCAAATTTTCACATTTCAAGGAAGAGGGCATACTGAATTAATATTGAATTATAAAACAAATAAAACTAAATACTAACTACATAAAATAATTCAAGTTTTATTTTGTTTCAACTACTTTGTAAATCTGAAAGCCATTAAAAAATTCACAGCAACATCTTCAAAGAAAAATCTACTAATAAAACCTAAAACCTTTTTTGCCTTATTGATGAGAATTTAAAATTATTTGAGGAAGGAAAAGCACAGCAGGAGTTATATTTTCATAGACGAATTGCATTTTAGTATAGGGGCAAGCTTTAAGCTTTAAAGTCAGCATGGAAGAGGAAAATGCAAAAGCCCTGAAATCTAGAGCACAACATCTTTAAAAGACTGATACCTATCAAGGGAAGACGGTCTCTTTAAAAGAAAAGTGTTTATCAGATAGCAAATCGACATGAAAGGGAGACAGCAAGTAGATCAGTTTTGGAAAAACAATTTATGATTGAAATGAAGGTAAAAAAATTAACAGTGGTATTTTAAAGTAACAAAGAAACATTGGAAACAAGAACACGACTGAAAAGATGACCAGGGCCCAAAGTTTTTCAATTCACTTCAAAAATATTAGTTAAAGAGGTGGCTAGGTGGCACAGTAGAACTTTCTACCGACCCTGGAGTCAGGAGGACCTGAGCTCAAATCCAGCCTCAGACACCTAACACCTACTATTTGTGTGACCTTGGCCAAGTCGCTTAACCCCAATTGCCTTGCCTTCCCCCCTCCAAAAAAATTAGTAAAAACAGCTATTTACATGCAATAGTGTTCTGCTTACAAAGTTAGGAAAAAGTATGGTCCCTTTCCATAAAAAAAGAGAAGATAAAGTCGTGTGTACGAATATCTATCATATAAATCATTAAGTACCATTTCACTGATTCAAAATAGTAGTAAGTAGTAAGTTTTCATAGGCCAAAATGAAGGGATAGGCATTCCAGGTGGGAAAAAAATACAATGAGGTAAGGCCTCCAGAAGGGAGAGCTCAGTGCACGTGTGTATTTTTAGGCAAAAGAGAATTTTAAAGATTTTCTAAACTATGGGATTTACATTGGGAAAAGTTAATGGGAGTATCATTCATCAAGTATTTGGTAAGAGCTTACAAAGTCTAAGATTCTGAAGATACAGAACAAAAAGCAATTAAAACCTTGCTGTATAGGACCTTGCATTTTACTGGAAGAATATAACATATACTCAGATAAGTATAGGCAAAACAGAATTTCTGTGTCATTCTCTTCTCCTAGAAGATACTCTAGAGCAGCAACTTCTACAGCTTACGCTGCAAAGGACTACAAAGGCTAAATTCCAGAATCATGATGCCAGAAGATACTTCTAGTTTGACAAACAGGTGACTCTTCAAAACTCACCATGTGGTCAGATTTGCCTTCTTCATGCCTACCACAGTGGTTGATAGCACACATGCCCTTGCTACTGTCTCTTGCCAAAAACCCCAAATATGTGAACTCTCCATTCAAGTCCAGTGAGCTGAATATGTACAACTCTATATGCTTCTGCCTGAGGACAGTCACCACAGAGGGGGTTAGGATACCCAGGTCTCTCTCCAGGTATGGATGTCTAGAAAAAGCAAACTAGGTGAAAAGCGCCTAAGCCCAGGTATATCAGATATGTAACAACCAGTCTTCATTGTTTCACAAAGAAAAAGGAAAAAAAATATAAAGATTTCAAGGAGGAAAATTTGAAACTCAAGGGATTGTGAAACTGAATCTTGTAAACTAAAAGTAAATAAACAAATCAATTAGGAAAAAAAACAGATTTCATGTAGTTCATAAATAAGCAACATAATCTTCCCCTTTTGCGTGAGTCATACCTTCCACCCTCCTCCCATCCTAAAATCTCCAGGTCATAGCCTGTAACCCAAATCTTGTGCTTTAGTCTATCTGGAAAGGACTATTAACTGAGAAGATAAGGATAAAAACATAAGGGTGGGCTCAGATTGAAACTGATTTTAAAAGTCAAGTTATGAAGTTTAGGTAAAATAAATAAAAATTTAAAAATAGGTAAAATAAAACAAGAAAAAACAGGGATTTATAAGAGATTTTAGTACACAGGAAGGAAAATAAAAGGTAACTCCAAATTCCATTATCATAGAAAGAAAAAATGCTTTCTCATCAGAGAAATTAAGATAGATTTCCAAGGAAAAAAATTAGTTTTTTTTTCCAATATGAAAACTAAAAATAAATTTAAAAAATAATAACAAGCAGTTACAATGACCATAATCAGGTGATATAACTGGGAATAAATTCCATGCAAACTTAAATATAAAAAAACAAAGAAGGGAACACTGCTATAGTGAGAAATGCTTTTATGAATCAATTGGTCAGTGTTAGTATGAACCTACAAAAGATGAGTTCTCCTACAATGTTGGGTAGAAAAAAATAGTATACTGAACTAGCCTGTGTAAATTTCCTGGCCAGGTAACAACATATTAACTATATGCACAAAAATCACCAGATTTTTTTGTGAGATATTAATTAGCAAAAAACAGGAATAAGTGACAGAAAAGTCATTCAAAAAAAAAAACCTATGAAATACATAAAATAGCTGAGTTAATCTACTGAGACATATTCAGGATTTACATAATTAACTACGAAACACTTTACAGGAACAAAAGGAATTATTAAAGTGCTATTCATTGTTAACAGTTAGTTTGGTTGGGCCTAAAACTGAGAATACTATTAAATTGATTTTTATAGATTTAGTACTATGCTAAATAGACTATTATGGATCTATATGTTTTATAGAAACAGGTAAGATAATGAAAAAAATCTTGCATCAGGTTGTTGGCAGTGTTAGAGAAGGGGAAGTACGGAAGAGATTATGAAGATATAATTACTGGGAGGTAAGAGAGAGGAGGTTAAGGATGACATGTAGGCTACAAGACAGTGACTGTCCTCCGTATTTGCAAGAAAGAAAGGAAGAAGTGTTCCATCATTAGTCCCCTGAAATATGTTTCACTATATTTAACCAAACTTCTTCTGTCTTTTGTAGTCTTTCCAGTACTATTACTGTATTAAGTTTTAACTTTTTATTTTATTTTTATTTTCTTTTTTATTTTCTTTTTTTATTTTCTTCACTTAAGATTAGTTTATGAAAAAAATCTCAAGTTCACTGAATTTCTCTTCTTTACCCTTTCATAAGGCATAATAATATTTAAGTATTCTTCAAACAATGCACATATACTTCATTTCCAGCTTTTTGCTACTATTTAAAGAAGAGCTACGGATATTTTGTTAAGTATGGTATTACATCCATAACTCAGACATCCAGTCTCTCTCTTCATTCTGAATAAAGAGGTAGTCATTCTCCTCAAGGAAAGCCCCTCAACATGTACCTTTGATCTCATTCCTTTCTATCTTCCCCAATCCCCTCTACTACGCATATTCTACTATTTCTTATTTAACTACTGCATCCTAATCTGTTGCCTCTGTCAATCACTATCTCCCGGAATCTTTCTTCTCTACATGTTTTCATGATACTGCTCTCTCCACTCATTCTCCTTTATTAGTGTCTTCATCCAGAAAATTCTCTCTCTCCAGTGTATCCTCCAAGGCTCTGTCCTGGTCCTCTTCTCTGTTCTCTCTACATTCTCACTTAGTGATATCATCTGCTCCCATGACTTCAACTATCATAAAAATGCAGAGGATTCTCAGATTTCTATATCCAGCCCCAAGTATCTCCTGAGCTGTTAGCCACACAACAACCAGTTTTTGCATATCTCAAACTGGGTGTCCCATAGGCATCTCAAACTCATCCTCTCCACAATGGAGAATGTCCCCTAAGCCTTCCTTTCTTCAAATTCCCCATTACTGTCAAGAATAGTATCATTCTCCAAGGCCCCCAATCTTGGCACTTCCTTTTTGTCTCCTCTCATTTATCACACACATCCAATTTGTTGTCTCATTTTGTTTCTACCTTTACCCTTTAATAAAGACCCCATTCTCTCTATTCACCCAGGCACCAGTTCAGGACCTCACTATTTCTTGCATATGCTAAAATAATAGTCTTTTAATAGACTTCCCCCTTCAGGAGAAAAGGAATTTTCTAAGGTGAGATCAACAAACTACAGTCCAAAGGCCAAGCAAGCCTGCTGTGAACTAAGAATAATTTTACTGATCTTCTAATAAATATGCTATTGTTCATAAATCTCCATTCTGCTACTATACTCATTTTAACAATAAACTTTATGATAATATTTTAAAATTTTACTTCTGTAATTATTCCAATTACAGACTAAATTATCATATTGTTAAGACTTTCAAAAGTTGTTACCCATCAACAATGAATGATCATTTTATTTGTTAAAAGTTAGAAAATACAAGATCCATTAAATACAAGAAATTTTTTTAATTTTACAATGATAAAAAATTATTTTATTTAATATAAATACAGCTATGTCTCATAACTAAATTACTCACAATTGAAATAAATACTTTTCTCAAGTTAAGTATAAAATAAATTTCACATCTCAGGACAGACTTCACATTATGTCCACATTATGTCCTATTCCCTATGAAAACTATCATACTAAATCAGATTAGACGTATTCTTATAAAATGTCAACGTTATATCAAATTATAGAAATAAAAATGAAAGCTTACCATCCCTGTTCGTTTTTATACTTGTAAGCAGCTCCAAGAATGTGACACAAGGTACCTCCAGCTTTGAAATCCATGAAGCACTTTGCCTGGAAACAACACATATAATGAGTTATACGAGAGAAAAATATGGTACTTCACTTCTAAATGACAAAAACCCATTACAAGGAACTTCCAGTGAAGATTCATGACTTAAATTATTTATCTGTTCAGAAATATAGCAAATATTCTTAAAAAGAAATCCTATCTTTTAAGAAAAACTAAGAAATCACAATATGTATTTACCAAAGATAAATGAAAAATAAAAAGAACTCTCTGACCTTGCTATCAACCAAAAAGTAATAAGTGTCAGCTATGTGCAATGTAGAAAGGTGCTAGGAATACCAAGACAAAAATTCAACAATCTTTGCTCATAAAGAGCTTTTATTTTCTTTGTTTTCTTTGGGGAGAAGGAAGTACTTAATTATTTATACTACATATATAAAATTAATTCAGGTAACTCTGGGGGAATGAGCACAATAGTAGCCCAAGAGATTCCCTTTTCTCAACAATCATAACATGAGGAGACTTATGTGAAAATCAAGTTTATTACAAGAAAAGTAAATATGCATGTGGAAATAAAAATGTTCACAGTCCTTAGGGAAGTTTGCATATTTATGACAGTACAACAACATGAGGAAAAAACACAAAGTGACATGGCACCGGAAGGGAGAGGTGGGAAAAAAGACAGAACACCTCCCAAAACAGAGGAGCAAACCAATGTCAAAAGTCACTTCTTTTCCCTTGGGAATTAGAAGATCTTCCCTGCCTCCCCCCAATAGGCCAAATGTAATCACATGGAGCCTGTGGTGGGAGGAGCTGGCTGAACAGGTAGAGTAGAGCTCAGAGGAGGTTGGGAGTCAAAACAGTTAGTTAGGAGGAGAGAGGATACAAGCAAGAAGACAGCTAGGCTTGTAAGTGTTTGTGGAAAGGCTTTAGGATGGTGTTGTTCTCTACAATGCTTTTGTGTATTGATTTCATTGTTGATACGGTTTTCTGATACTGGGATTTGGCTTTCTGGTGTCTGGATAAATGGTTTGCTTCTGTCTTCAATATGGAGAGTCTGTCATATTTTGCAATTCACAACTGTCGGAATATTCATAGTCTCAGTCAGTGCTGTGAATATTGCATGGATTCTACATTTGGCAACAAGGATGGGACTATCAGATCTCTATTTGGAGACAGAAGGACTTTAGAGGAAGAAATGGATATCCTAGACTGGGAGGATTTACCTTATTTCTCCCTACCAAGGGTTAAAATGACCAGATCCTCTAAAACCTGGGAACCAATGCTACAGAAGGGAAAGTCTAGAGATTTAGAAAGATGTTTCTAAGGAATACCAATAGAACCAGGAAAAGAACTGACAGGAATGTCTAGAAGAAGCTGGGTTTTACTATTAACAGTTTACTGTATTAAATGTAAAGCACAGACAAACTACTACAGGAGAAAACATAGATGGAAAGGAAGTTAGCTTATTTGCATGAGAAAACTTTCTGTGCCACAGCATTCAAGCTCTCCTTCAAAAGAGCAAGCTGAAGAATTTCAGGTAGCAGAAGAGAGGGCTGTTGTGGGTATGGCTCAAAAAAAGAAGAAAAAAACTAACAAAAGGAATGTGCATTCATCTCTAGCACAGTTTGCTAAGCCTAGCAGCCCCAACAACAAAGACTGACAGAAGAATATGTGTGTGGAAGGAAAATGAAACGTTGTTAGATGAGACTTCTCAGATAGAAGTTCTTCCCATACCAAGAAGAAAGCAGGAAAATCAGGGAGCAAATACAGTACTCAGGGAGATAACTGAGGATTTCACTCAGCAAATCACTGATATATTAAGTCAATTCACCCAAAGGATGGGAGAATGGTTAGCATCTTTAGATGGTGAGAATCAGTGATAAAAGCATCAGAGAAGTATCACTAGATAATGTAGATTGACTGAAATTTATAGGTTTTTAGTCAGAATCCTTTTGTACAGCAAGTTTTTAGGAATCATCATATGCTAGGAGGTAACAACACAACCAATCTGTTGGCTTTAGCAGCAGATGGATGCAACAGACTCTACTAATTGGGGAGTTAGGGCATCCTCTTGCAGCACTTCTGCAATAGTTAGCAGTTTCAAAGTCAGAATAGACTAACAAGAAAAAAATTGTTTACTGCTCTACTGAGAAGAGGGGAAGATTTTGGAAGAATAGAAGGTATTCCAACTAATAAACTATATAAAATTTACTGAGAAAAAGGGCTTAATATTAGAAGGAATAGTGAAGTAAGACCTGCCCCTACAGATCCTCCTGAATTATTGTATCCAAGTTCATCACACCTTCAGAGAGAACAGGAAAATGACCAAGGGCCAGCTCAGATTAAAGAAATGCACAGATGGGATTATAGACCACATTATCAATTTGACCATATACTGGAAAAAAAGATCAAATACTGTAATTAGGGTATTAATAGATACTGGGATGGAAGCCTTCCTTATATATGGGAACCTGGAGAAATTCAAACATGGAACTATTATTACCATCACAGGACTGGGAGGGGACGTAATATCAGCCAGACAAGTTAAACTAATGATGAAAATTGGACAATTACTTAAGAATATACCATGGTAATTGTACTAATTCCTAAATACATCATTGGAATAGATATATTAAAAGGTATTACTTTACACTGATCTGAGGAAAGATACCAATTTGCAGTAAGGAAAACAGGAATTAATACAGTTTTAGTAGGAAAAATAAAAATGGACCCAATCACTTTACCTGAACCTTCTGAAGTAATTACTTTAAAGCAGTATCATGTGCAAAGTGGGCAAGATGAAACTAGCAATACTATGAAGGAATATGTTGAGGCAGGAGTGTTAATCTCTACAACCACTCGATGGAATAACCCTGTCTAGTCAGTACAAAAGTCAGATGAGATGTAGAGAATGACAGTGGATTATAGACAATTGAATAAGGTGACTCCCTGCCTTGTACACTGCTGTTCCAGATACCATTACCTTAATAGAAAGAATTCAGGAATATGATAGGACTTGGTACGCAGTCATTGATTTAGCGAATGCTCTTTACTATCCCGATAGATTCTAAACAATGGGACCAGTTTATTTCCATTTGGCTGGGCAGACAATATACTTTTATCTGCTTGCCACAAGGATATCTGCATAGACCCACTATTTGTCATAAGATTATCTGGATGAATTAGAGCTACCTGGTGTACAGCTTACCCACTATATAAATGACATAATGATACAGGGAAAAAATGTAAAAGAAGTGGAGTAGAATTTGATGCTTCTAAATTGAGCATATGAAAAGGAAAGGGTGGGGAACTAACCCTGTAAAGATCCAAGGGCCAGCTCAAACAATAAAATTTTTGAGTATACAATGGAATAAGCAGCTGCAAGAGATTCTCCTGCAAGCCTGACAAAAGATTCAGAATTTTCCTATACCTAACCAATAAGAAAAAGGCCCAAGAGTTTATACTATTAGATACTGGAACCACCATATTGTACATTTGGGATAGATTTTGAAATCCTTATATAAAGTTATCAGGAAGAAATATGAATTTGAATGGGGACCTGAGCAGAGTAAAGCTTTTGAAGGAGCCAAGATTGCTATACAATTGCCCTAGATTTACGGCCTATGCAAAATGGCCCAGTGGAATTACAAGTGACTATACAGGATGAATGCGCAAACTGGAGTTTAGGGCAAAAGCAACAAAGTCAAAATTTACCCTTAGGATTTTGGTCTAGGAAACTCTGTTCATCTGGAATTCAATATACTCCTTCTGAAAAGCAGATGTTAGCTTCATATTGGGCTTTCGCAAAGACTGAACAACTGACTCTGGGCCACGAAATAATTAATATTAAGGCAGGGAATCCCAATTACCTAGGTAATGAGTACCCCAGCTTCCCACAGAATTGGACATGCACAAGAGTCCAGCATAATTAAATGGAAATGGTATATTCAAAATTGATCTACAACAGGCAGAAGTGGAGTTTCTGCTCTACATGAATCTATAGCAAACAGAGACACTGAGGGAAATGATACACCCCCTGAACCAAAGCAATGATTGGTACAACCCTTGGTAAAATGGAATGAGGATAATGGATTAACTGAAGAACAAAAGAAACATACATGGTTTACTAACAGATCAGCAAAACGTTCGGGCCATAAAAGACACCGGAAACCTATAGCCTACAACCCATGTACTAGGTAGACTTCAGAAAGTACTGGGACAGGTGGAAGTAGCCAAGATGCTGAACTTACGGCAGTACAACAAGCCATCAAAGCAGAACAAGGAGGACAGTGTCATATATGCATTGATTCACAGGTGGTAGCTAATGAGTTAGCTACACGGATGCCCATGAGGAAAAATCAAAATTGGGAAATTCATGGTAAACAAGTCTGGGGCAAAGAATTATGGAAAGATATATAGGACATGTCTTTGGTTACTAATTTGTCAGTTTTTCATGTTCACATAGCCCTCACCCTGCCAGAACATGAGTACAATATATATGCTGATCAACTAGCAAAGATTGCTACTCAACATACTGTTCCTACTCTGACACCAACTAATGATCCAACACTAGCAAAATGGGTCCATCAAATAGCCGGCCATTTAGGGATACAAGCCATACACCAGTGGATACAAGATCAAGGTACTAGTATCTCATATTCATTATTAAAACAGGTAGCATAGGAATGTTATATATAACAAATGGAAAAGGAACAAACTGTTCCTTGAGTAATAACTGGAGAGATAGCAAGGGGAAAAGTTCTAGTCCAAATTTGGCAGATAGATTACACTGGCCCGCTACCCCAAGACAAAGGATGCAAATTTATATATATTTGTGTTGACATCTATTCAGGTGTACTAGTGGCTTGTCCTTATAAAAATGCGACCCAGAAAAACACCAATAAAGCTCTTGCTCTCATAAGTCTGTATTATGGAATCTCAACACAAATTCAAAATGACAATGGGTCACATTAACAAGGCAATGAAATGAAGAGACATTGTATATTAAACAATATAGAATTTATATCATATTCCATATTATCCACAAGCATCTGGATTAACTGAAAGAATGAATGGATTACTGGAAAAACAGTTAAGGAAGTTAAGTTCTAATAATTCATATCAACATCGGAAGGATAATTTGTTCCATGCTTTACATAATTTGAATAATAGACCATTGGGAGGAAGTACACCCTAGCCAGAATGATGACCCCCAATCTGCAAATCAGAAAATAACAAACACATAAGATCCCAAATATTGAGTAGTGGATGGTGAAGCAAGATGTCCTAGTACCATATCCAGGAACACCTGGTTCAGCAGGATATGATTTTGGTTGGATAGGAAAGAAATAAGAAAAACCTCCACTGAAATATGTATGAGAATCCCCCCCAAATCATTTTGGACAGATGTTACTCAAATTAGGATTAGCAGCTCAAGGAATACGTGTATTGGCTGGAGTAATAGATTCTAATTATCAAGGTGAAATTATTGTGACATTCCAAAATTTAGGTGAAGAACCTATAGCTTTGTAAAAATGATAGAATAGTTCAAGTGATTATTAATCCTTATGAAACAATACCCCTTGTGAAAACTGACCAACTATCAGAGGATCTGAAGGGTTTGGTTCTACTGATAGAATAAAATTGGGAGCTAAAATATGGGTAAAGCGGAAGCCAAACAATGTTCCAAAGGCTGGGGAAATTACAGCACACGGGAAAAAAAATACTGTAACTGTTGTTTATTCAGGAGAAGATGATTACCAAATTGTACCCTTAACTCATATATTCTACCACGAATGAGGTTATGCTAGTGGGTTCATGGATTCCAGAAGCATGGCTGACCCTATATCTACCCTGCTTCTGGTTACTGTCTCCTTGTTTCTTTTTGGTTTTTTGTGTGTTAAACTTGTTTGCTAGATTTGTTTCCTGAAGACTTAGAACCCTCCACCTGCAGATGCCTCATCACTTAAGACAGATGTCACCCTCTGTCCACAAATGTGATGTGTCACCCCTGGACCTGGCATCGACCAAGCTCTGGATGCCAGCTAAAAAACTGACCTCTTGAATAGGACCTCTTGAGGCAGGGACAGCTCTATATCCAATTTCAGCATGAAGTAGCTATGGAGGAGGAAACCTTCACGCCTTACCCCTAGATTCTGAGTTCCATTCATTTCAGAGCAGAATGATGGGGTGCTTGTGCTCAAGCCTCACCCTAAGTTACTGTTTTATGTGCTTATCTTCTGTTATTCCTGTTATATTGTTGTAAAGTGCTGTCAACACCAGTTACCCTTAAAGTCCCATTGACCTATGTAAGGGACATTAAAGATCTTGGGTCCGAACGTAATGGGAATTTGAAGAACTTCCCTGCCCCTTAATAGGCCTAAGGGAATTTGGAGATCTTCCTTGCCCCCCAATGGGCCAAATGTAATCACATGGAGCTTGTGGTGGGAGGAGTTTGCTGAACAGGTGGAGCACATCCCAGAGGACGCTGGGAGTCAGAACAGTTACTCAGAGGGAGGAGAGAGGATGCAGGCAAGGAAACAGCTAGGCTTGTGAGTGTTTGTGGGAAGGCTTTGGGATGCTGTTGCTCTCTACAGTGTTACTGTGTATAGGTTTCATTGTTGCTACAATGATTTCGGTTTTCTGGTACTGGAATTTGGCTTGCTGGTGTCTGAATAAATGCTTTGCTTTTGTGTTCTATGTGGAGAGTCTGTTATATTTTGCAATTTCAGGACTATGCCAGAATATTCATAGTTGCTGTCAGTGCTGTAAATATCGTGTTGGCACTACAGAGGGTTCACTTATCTGCAAAAGACCCCAGCTTGCACAAGTATGCTGGCGTCTGTCTTGCCTCCCAAGGACACATAGAGAATTCAGCTTGGGGTACAACAACAGATTATGTCAGTTCAAAGGGAGACTGGTCCTTGATACATTCAGGGCCTTCTCCATGCTCTGGGTCCAGTGTTTCTGGAAAACATGGCAACTCAAAAAGATGATTTCAGGGGACACTTTAATAACCCTTAACACTACACCTTTAGATATTTACAAAAATTTCATTTATACAAAACTATTTCAAAAATCTTTTGAGTGGAGGGTAAAGTCAAGATGGCAGAGTACAGGCCAGAACCCAGCTGAAATCTTTGAACATTTCCCTCCAACAATTTTAAATAAAGTCTCAAATCAAATTTTGAAGCAGCAAAGCCAAACAAAAGGTCAAAGGGAGATATCTTTCCAGCTTATGACAACTTAGGAGGCTCACAGGAGAGGTCTGCAAAGCTAGGGTGGGCTTACACCCAGAGTACAGCAGGAGCACCAGTAGTGGGCCTTAGAGGCAGCTATAAAAGCAGCAACAGCTTTAGGGGCTCTCAGCCCAGAGGTGGTAAAAGGGAGTGGGGGTTGTTAAAAAAAAAAATTGGGCAGAAAAAGATTACAGAGGACTCTTTGTTGACACTGGGTTTAGCTGCCACTGATGGGCAACTCTCTTGCCCATAAGTAGTTTGGGGTCTCAGTTCTCAGCTATAGGGCAGAGGAGTGATTGTGATTGGTCACACTGGCTCATATGACAGAAAAGGAAAATGACAAATCTTAGATGGGATGTGAAAAAACAAGGACACTAATGTACTATTATTGCTGTTGGAGCTGTAGACTGATCAGAAGAAAAAAAATCAAAGCTACTGATAAGTCATATGAAAAAATCACTAATGATTAGAGAAAGGCAAATTAAAACAACTGGAAGTTATCACCTCACACCTATCAAAAATGATAAATGCTGGAAGGGCTGAGGTATAATGAATACATTAATGAATTGTTGATATAGTAGTGAACTGGTCCAATCATTCTGGAGAAGAATCTGAAACTATTCTTAAAGTACAGTGGTACCTTGACATACGAAAGCACCAACTTACGAGATTTCTGAGATACAAGTTATCACTCGGTCGATCTTTTGCTTTGAATCTGAGGTACGAGCCGCTGCTAATCGGCGCAGTGAACACCACAACCCAATGCCCACCCAGCATCCAGTGCCTCACTCATTCAGTCCACGTGTTTACCTGGCCAATGAAGAAAATTAACTTACATGAAAGTAAAAAATGATTATTGTAGCAATTCAGTTCAGGGATAAAGTGTAGCATTAAGAGTATAGGGAGTAAGTGAAGGAAAGAACACGAAACAAAACTCCTCCAACCTTCTCCATCTATCTCCTCTACTCTCCACCTCCGCCAGTATATCTTCTGTTAGCTCAAGTCCTCCGATATCCAAGGTAAATATATACTTTATAAAAACAGTTTATTTCTTTACATTCTCTTTTATTACATTTTTATACAATACTTTTTCTTATTTAAAAACAAGTAACAAAAAATACTGGGGTAACATTTTGGGGGCTGAAACAGATTAATGGCATTTCAATTAATTTCAATGGGGAAAATTGATTTGATATGCGAGCAAATTGAGTTACAAGCTCAGTAACGGAATGAATTAAACTTGTAAGTCAAGGTACCACTGTACTTTAAAACTATACCCTCTGATCCAGCAAAACCACCACTAGGTCTGTAAATACTTGTAATCAACATCAAATCAATAAATAGCATGTGTAACAAAAAAAACAAAGCAACATTAAAACTTTTCAATAAAACAAATGAGAGATGATGAAAATCAAATGAGAGAGTAGAGAAATTAGTGAAAATGAAGTTAAAAAAGCAACGAATAATTAAATGTAGGAACTATTTTTTAAAAAAAATAAACAAAATACATCAATAGTTAACATGATTTTTAAAAACAAAGTACCAGTATCAAAAATAAAAAGGTGAATTCACAACAAATGAAGCAGCATTTAAAAAATATAATTAGGAACTATTTTGTCCAACTACATATCAATAAAACTGACAATCTAAGTGAAATGAATATTTACAAAAATATAAATTAATTGACCAGGTAAAAGAAAAGAAATAAAGTGTTTAAATTACTCTGAGTAAAAGCAAGTGAACAAGTCATAAATGAACTCCACCTTCCACCCCCCCCCCCAAAACAGGACCAGATAGATTTACATGCAAATTCAACCAAACATTTAAAGATCAATTAATTACAACACTTCATAAACTGTTTGGAAAAAATAGGAAAAGGAACCCTAACAAATTCAAATTCCTCCTGTGACACAATTTTGATACCTAAAACGAGGTTTAAAGCAGAAAAAAGCAACTAGAGCCTAAAATCTCTTATTAACTATTATTGTAAAAATTTTAAATAAAATATTAAGAGATTACAGCAATATCACAAAGATTATACACTAATATTTACAGTTCACCCTGAAACTGAATACCTAAATACTTTTTTGATGACTATACAGAGACTTTATTTTGACACACCTTTTTAAAAAACATTTTATTCAAGAACTCACCACTCCTACAGTATTGCTCTCTCACAGACACCTTTTTATTTCATATTTGTCTCTTTTATTTCCCTAATATAAAAAAGCCTGCTGTTATTGCCATTTCAAAATTAAAACTGAATAAATACTCAAGACGTACCAGACTTGAAGACCTATGCACAGGAATAGTCAAGCCTTGTGATACATGTTTTGGACTTCAAATCAGAACTTGAATTCTGGTGTTGGCACTCACACTATTTCAACAGCAACTAACTCAAAACAAAATACTATTCACTAAAATCTATTCATGGATTCTGTGCGGGCATGGACTACCCCCTTTCTTCCATATATCAGTATCCTCTAGGATGTGGTACTCTCCCTCAGGAATAAACAATCACCCTACAATCGTCATAATCCAGGTTAACAGACAGGCCACCTTACCATTAGCATTGTCAGTAGGTTACTAAAGAAATGGGCTTAGGGAGAAAGGCCCCCAAGGGGGTAATGGTGAGTTAATCATCCACCTCCTGGAGAGGAAGGGTGACCAGCAAGCTAGGTGCCTAGCTTGAGTACAGGACACCTGGAAAATGCTGATTGGCTTATGCCTTGACAGACTTTCAGCAGGCAGGGTTGGCTATTTATGTTGCTTAATGAGAGATTTACAGCCTAAGCAAACATGAGCCTTTCAGTGCTATTAAGAGTGACTTTGGGAGAGGTAGAGCCAAGATGGTGGAGTAAAGGCAGGGATTCACTTAAGCTCTTCCCTCAATCCTTACAAATATCTTTAAAAGATGACTATAAACAAATTCTAGATAAGCAGAACCCACAAAAAGATAGGATTAAACAAATTTCCTGGCCAAGACAACTTGAAAGGTCTGTAGGAAAGGTATATTACACCAGAGGGAGAGGAGCACAGTGCAGCATAGACCATGCCAGCACAGATCAGGCCCCATCAAACCCATGGGAGGCCTCTGAGTGACTGAAACGCTAGCAGCAGTGGTGGTTTCTAGACCTCTCAATCCACAGATGCCAAAGACAACTTAGAAGGTCAGCAGGAAAAGTCTGTCACACCAGGGTGAGCAAAGAGCACAGCCCTGGCCACAACAAACCAGGAGCAGGCCATAAGAGTGACTGAATCATCAGTGCTAACAGCTGCTTCTGGAGGTCTCAGCCCAAAGACAGTAAGGGACTGAACAATGATTAGAAGATTATGGGGGTCTTTTTCTTAACACTGGGGCAGGACTCTGTTGCTCTGCCCATACTCAGATCCAGGTTGCAGTCCCAGGGTGAGGAGGAATAACATAGGAGAGCTTGAAGCCTCACAGTTCCAGGGCAAAAAAAGAATGCTTGTGGTCACTCACAGATGAAAGCACAGGCCAGGAGAGGAATAAACACCTCTCCTTAAATTATACCACCTTAGAAGAACTGAAAACTCCCAGATCTCTAAAGTATCTCTGAAACAGGTGCACAAAACACCTGAAGCTTGGGACCATGTTCCCTTCACCCTGGAAGCAGAGTCCTACTTTAACAAAAAGCTAAAAGTCAACTAATAGGCTAGGAAAATGAGCAAACAACAGGAAAAAATTGACTACTGAAAGTTACTATGGTGACAAGGAAAATCAAAACAAAATCAAAATCAGAAGACTATGACAAAGTCAAATCTCCTACACCCAAAGCCTCCAAGAAAAATGTGAATTGGTCTTAGGCCATGGAAGAGCTCAAAAAGGATTTTGAAAATCAAGTGAGAGAGATAGAGCAAAAATTGGAAAGAAATAAGAATGATACAAGAAAATCATGAAAAAAGAGTCAGCAACTTAGTAAAGGAGACTTTAAAAAGTACTGAAGAAAATGACATCTCAAAAAACAAATTAGGCTAAAAAGAGGTTCAAAAAAAATCAATGAGTAGAATGCCTTAAAAAGTAGAAATGGCCAAATGGAAAAGGAGATCTAAAAGCTCACTGAATAATTCCTTAACAGTTAGAATAGAGCAAATGGAAGCTAATCACTTTTATGAGATATCAAGAAACAATAAAACAAAATCAAAAGAATGACAAAATAGAAAACAATGTGAAATATCTCAATGGTAAAATAACTAATCTGGAAAATAGATCCAGGAGAGATCATTTAAAATTGTTTACTGGACTTTCCTAAAGGCCATGATCAAAAAGAGCCTATACGTGATCTTTCAAGAAAATATAAAGAAAACCTTCCCTGATATTCTAGAACCAGAGGGGGAAAACTGAAATTGAAACTAGAAGCAGAGGGGAAAATAGAAATTGAAAGAATCCACCAACCATCTCCTGAAAGAGATCCCCAAAGGAAAGCTCCCAGGAATATTACAGGCATACCATAGAGTTCCCAGGTCAAGGAGAAAAATATTGCAAGCAGCAAGAAAATTCAAGTATCAGGGAGCCAGTTAAGAACACAAGATTTACCAGCTTCTACATTAAAGGATTAGAGGGCTTGAAATATGACATTCCATATGGCAAAGGAGCTAGGATTACAACCAAGAATCACCCACCCAACAAAACTGAGTGTAATCCTTCAGGGGAAAAAAAATGGACATTCAATGAGATGGAAGACTTCCAACCATTCTTGATGAAAACACCAGAGCTGAAAAAGACTCAAGAGAAATACAAAAAGGTAAACAGGAAAAGGAAATCATGAGGACCTTAATTTTAAATAGTTTACATTCTGATGTGGGAAGATGATATTTGTAACTCATAAGACCTTTCTCATTATTAGGGTAGTCAGAAGGAGTATCCATAGATATAAGGCACAGTGGTGAGTTGAATATGAAGGGATGGTATGTAAAAAATAAAATTAAGGGGCGAGAGAGGAATGTGCTGGGAGAAGGAGAAAGGGAGAGGTAGAATGCAGTAAATCATCTCACATAAAAGGAGCAGGAAAAAGCTTTTACAGCAGGGGGAAGGGAGGGAGGTAAGGGGAAGTGAGTGAACTTTACTCTCATCAGAACCGGCTCTAAGAGAGAATAATATACACACTCAATTGGGTACAGAAGTCTATCTTACCCTATAGGAAAGTAGGAAGGAGATTAAAAAAGGGAGGAGAGGGGATGATAGAAGGGAGAGCAGACTGGGGGAGAGGATGGCCAGAAGCAATACACTTTTGATGAGGGACAGGGTGAAAGGAGAGAGAGAATAGAATAAATGGGCTGGGGGGAGTGGTATAGGATAGAGGGAAATACAGTTAGCAATAGTATCAAAAAAATTTTGAAGCAAATTTCTCTGATAAAGACCTCATTTCTCAAACATACAGAGAACTGAGTCAAATTTATAAAAATAAGAACCATTCCCCAACTGATAATCAAGAGATATGATCAGTTTTCAGATGAAGCAATCAAAAGCTATCTATGACCATATGAAAAAATACTTAACTCAATAATGATTGGAGAAATGCAAATTAAAACAATTCTGAGGTACTACCTCATACCGATTAGACTGGCTAATAGGGCAGAAACGGTAAATGACAACTGTTGGAATGGATGTGGGAAAAAATGAGGCTTTAATGTACTATTAGTGGAGTTGTAAACTGATTCAACATTCTGTAGAGCAATCTGGAACTATGTCCCACGGACCATAAAACCAACCTTTGACCTAGCAATACTATTACTAGGTCTATATCCCAAAAGAAATAAAAAAAAAAAAGTAAAAATAATTTATAGCCGTTCTTTTCTGGGAGTAAAGAATTAGAAATTGAAGGGATTTTCATCAATTGGGGAATAGCTGAACAAGCTGTGGTTGTGTTCGTCCTTTGTTTTCAAAGAGGACCATGGCATCAGGGAAACGATGACATGACTTGCAGTTGACTTTGATTTCAGTGAGGGAGGGCTGTACAAGGTCATCAGCCTCATTTTCTGCTCTAGAGCCATCTGGATTCAGTGACCAGATATTCATCAGAATGACTGGAGATGACCCAGAATGCAATGGGAGAACCTGGCACTTTGTATGTGATTATAATGGGATACTATTACAGTATAAGAAATGATGAACAGGATGGTCTCAGAAAAACCTGGAAAAGACTCATATGGGTAGATGCAAACTGAAATGTACTGGGTAGAAAGTAACAGCAATATTGTGAGATGATCCATCAGGAGTGAATGATTTATTCTTAACAATAAAATGAGCCAAGACAACTCTGAAGGATGACTTATGATGAAAAAGACTATCCATCCCAGATAAAGAACTGATAGTGTCTGAATACAAATTAAAGCACGCTTTTTTTTTTTACTTAATTTATTTTTCTTGTCTGTATTTTCTTTCATAACATGACTATTATGTTACTATTTTGTGTGTGTGTGTGTGTGTGTGTGTGTGTGTGTGTGTGTATATATATATATATATATATATATATATATATATATATGTCACTATATACGTGATGACTATTTCACAGCAAACTATTACGGATACGTTTTGCGTAACTACACATGTATAACCTATAGTGAATTGCTTGCTTTCTCAATGGAAGAGGAGTGGGGGAAGAGAAAGGGTGAGAATTTGGAACTCAAAATTTTAAAAGTTAAAAATTGTTTTTACAAGTTAACTAGGGAAAAATAAAATATGAAATGAAGCTAAAAATATTTATCGCAGCTCTCTTTGTGGCGGCAAAAAACTGGAAATTAAGGGAATGCCCATCAACTGGGGAATGGCTAAACAAGTCATGGTATATGAACGTAATGGAATACTATTGTGCTATAAGAAATGGGGAGGAGACAGTCTTCATATTCACCTGGAGAACGTTACACAAACTGATGCTAAGTGAGAAGAGCAGAACCCAGGAAAAATTTGTACACAATCACAGACACATCACCTTGATAAACTGGAGTCTTCTCAGCAAAGCATAGTTATAAGACAACTCTACAAGTCTCTGGATGGAATGACATATCTACATTCAGAGAAAGATCTAGAAAAAACGGAGTTTAAATGGAGACTGAAGCAATCTACATGCTATGGTTCTTTTTCACGTTTGGTTCTCTTTTTTTCCCATTGTTCACTCCATTGGTTACAACCCTTCTATACAACCAGACTAATGTCCAATGTGAAAATATTTGCAGATCCAATACTTGATTGCATCCCACCATGGGGGAGGGGAGAAAATTTGAAAGTCAAGAGATTACAGAACTGAATCTTGTAAACTAAAAGTAAACAAACAAAAAAAAAGAAATGAAGATAAAAAAAATTTTAAAAAGAGAGACTTTGAACGTACATACATATGTACATACATGTATATTCTGGTTGCACTTCTTCCTACCTCCTATTCTTTTCCATAGGCCTATACCATGTGATTTTCCTGCCTTACAGAAGATAAATACTATGAGGAGCATGTGTCTGTGTGTAAGCATGTGTGTGTGCATGTGTGTGTTTATGTGGGTAGCAGCACCTGATCCTTGAGAAGAGGAAATTAAGAAGTCTCAGAGACCTGCCTCTGCTCTTATGTACTCTGGATCAATCAGGTAATGACTCATAACTAATATCAGTCTGATTAGCTTATTCCTGCTTCTATGAGCAGCCACCATTAATATAAACTGGGAGCGTCTGATAAGCTTTTGCTATTTTCACAATTTACTTCAGTCAGAAAAATGAATTTTATAATTCAAGCCTTCTGAAGATTTAAACAGGCTGGGATGACATCCTTGAAATACTGCAGATAAGAATCCTTTTGTCTTTCTTACAGCTTAATAAATAAAATTACGTCTAAAAAAGAGACTTTGAAATGGCAACTGCCCTTATTATTATAACTCAGAGAACAGAATAACCCTGAGGTAAAATACGGAAGTGATTAGGAATCTTTTTGAGGGAAGACAGAGGATAGTATAGGCCCTTTTGTCTGAGTCCAAGTTTTAGAGAACAAATCCTTTTATTAAGAGGATTTGTTCTGTGAAGTTTGGATTTAGTGAAAGGGTCAAACCTGAGGACCTAGAGGGTCACACGTAACATTGAGGCTTCATGTTCCCTACCCCTGGTATAGGGAAAAGAAAACAAAGATAGTTTCTCTCTCACCTCTGTCCCTGCCTCCTTTTCTCCCTCCTTCTGTGCGGGCCAAGTCAGAGAGGAGATAAGGAAAGAAAAAATTCAGTGAAGTGAAGATTATTTGGGATATGTGTAGTAAAGGAAGTATTAGATCAGGTAAAAAGACAGGTCAAGTTTTGAAAGTTAATAATTCCTTAGACTATGTGTTTGTGTGTGAGAGACAGCATGGCCTCTGGAGACATCTAGTAAGGACCAAACTGAGAATAGCAACATGAATGTGAATTGTGCTTATTAACAGACAAGAAAGAATAAGTATTCAAAAGGCTGATAACTGATAAGCCTCCCTAATAAGAGAATATTGGGGCCACGGTCTCCCATCTGTTGTTCCATTTGTTTTTTGTGTGTCTCTCAGTCTGTGTCTGCAATTGCACACATGGAGTTAAGAAGGTCGGCAAATCTATTGCAATGTGTCCTACTAACTAACCTTTTCCTGGAAATAAGAATGCGTATTTCTTTTTTTTTTTTTTAATGTTTTGCTTTTTGGAGGGGGGAGGGCAGGGCAATTGGGGTTAAGTGACTCGCCCAAGGTCAAACAGCCAGTAAGTGTTTAAGTGTCTGAGGCTGGATTTGAACTCAGGTCCTCATGACTCCAAGGCCGGTGCTCTATTCACTTTCCTACTTAGCCGCCCCAAGAAATGTGCATTTCTTCCAAAGGCTTTCTAAGTTTTAAGAAAGATCAGATAAGATGCAAAGATTTAAACAATCCCAAAGGACTAATGATAGAAAATGCCATCCACATCCAGAAAAAGAATTATGGAATCTGAATGCTGAGGAAGCAGGCTATTTTCTTTTTTTGTTTTGTTTTGTTTCTTTCTCATGATTTCTCCCTTTCATTATAATTCTTCTATACAACATAACTAATGTGAAAATAGAGAATTGTTCATTAGAATGTATATGTAGAATCTATATCAGACTGCATGTTGTCTTTAAGGACGGAGGAGAGGAGGGAGGGGGGAGAAAATTTAAAACTTATGGAAGTGAATGTTGAAAAAAAAAATTAACTTAAAAAAAAGATCAGATAAGGAAAAAAGAAATCTTTTCCCTCAGAGTACAGGTTTTTACATCATAAACTAACTAGAAACTGAGTTTGGGACTAAAATATACATTCTATACTGTGAATCCCTAAATTGTGATTTGAATGCTTCTATAAATGCTGAAATATTCTAGCAAGTTGGGTTAATAGTCTTTAGAATTTGTTTTAAACTACCATCTCCAACCCCCAGAATGATATTTATTGTTTTACAGCTAGAAAAGGCAGTTCTGGAGGGAGTGACAGCGAAGTTTCAAAGTAAAGGAAAAAAATTACGACTGGCACTTAAAAAGAAACAACTAAAAAGTAAATGGGTTTGATTAAGAGACCTAGTTAGATACTGGTGGAGTCTTACAAACTAAAGTACTCTTCAATTTAGAAATAACCTCTTAAATTGGTGTGTATCCTTAAAATTAGAAATTCTGCCATATATTATGAGACTCTTACCCATTTCTGTAAAAAGTTATGCTCACTTTGAATTTTAAGAACTATCTTGCATCTTCCCTACAAAAAGAGAATTTATTTAAGGGAGGAGGAAGACCAAGTTTTAGCTCTCCTGAGAAGTCCCTGTTAAGCTGTAGTGGCTTTGGAAAAAATCCTACCAGATCCATTCTAAATAATGAGACTCAGTAGTGACTGGAAAAATTATGGGGAAAATGAGAAAACTGGTGATTACCGTTGTCGGAAAAGGTACATAGAAAAGACCTTGTAGAATTCCCTTATTTGCAAATTTGCCAGGTTTCTTGAAACCATCGGCTTAGCCAACGTCACATATCACACCTAGGAAAGAGGTTATCGTTGTGAACTCCCTAAACAATGAATTGGATTAGTGAGAATTTATATGTTTGTTTATAACATAAAGAAGTTATTCTTAATAACTGATCTTTACACCACGATGAGTTTAAATTCTGGGAGAAAAAAGAAAAACAAGTGAAGGATGTTAAGTGAAATCTTTTGTACAAGTACAAGTCCTGATAAATTCTTGGTTGGTTGTTGTCCTTTGTTTTCAAAGAGGACCAAAAGGACGTCACTATGTCAGGGTCAAGGTACAGTGTGTCCAGCTGTGGCTAAGCAGATGAATACAAGCTCAGAAGGCTCTACCACAGGTCAGGCACAAATAGTCCATATGAACATTTGGAATGTAGATATCTCTAAATCTGCATGTCTCACATTTCTTTTGAGCCACTCCAATTCTACTTTACTCATAGGGCATAGCACCTTCTCTGGTGCAGGCACACCATGCTGGGGGTAGTCCTGTGTCAGTGTCTACTATGCCTCACAATCAATTCCCAAGTTCTTTAGCCAGACTTCAGAGTGTCCCTGTAGCTCTTCTTCTGATCTCCATGTGAGCACCTGCCTTGTCTGAGTTCTTACACAAACACCACAAGAATAAAAATAACTATATCGGGCCCTAAGCTGTGATTAGTGAAATTTGCTATGTGTGATAAAATCTCTTGGGATTATAAGTTTTTAATTGAGTTTTTAATTCAAGTATAACTGTCTGATGGATCATGAAGTCCGTAATCCACCATTTGAGAGAAATGCCACAAGCTACTCAGAGGGAATTGGAGTATGATCTTGAATTGCTATAGGTGCGGATGTCCACACCTGGGAAAAGATTGAGAGGACAACCTTCACCACAACCAAAGGTGGAATCCTCTTGACTCAACTTCCCCATTGTGTTACTTCCTTTTAAACAGGAATGTTTCCTGATTAATCCTGAGTCCGGCAATAAAGAGGTGGAATTTTACTGTATGATTGTTTGTCAACTGTGACTCTTATCCAAAATCAAATGGAGCTAAGGATGCTTTTATCCTGGCATAAACAAGTTGAGTCATTCTGTGCCCTTAGGCTGGTCCTGGAGGACCAGTTTTAATGCTGTTATGATCATATCCCTGCTTTTTCCTTATATGGCAAACTTCTATAATCAGGTCAGGAGGTAAGTAGACCATATTAGCACAATTCCAAATATGCAGTCATTCCATACCCCAAAGAACTAAGTAAATTAGAGTGCTTTGGATTGTCATCTGCCTGTTAATACTTACATAGTAATATATTCAGATTAAGTCTGTCATCTGCCTGTTAATAGTTACATAATCATGTATTAAGTCCCTGAAGTAGCTCATTTTTTAGAAAGCTACAGAAACAAATGGACAAAGATATTAATTTATTAATTTGTGAGGTTAAAGTCAGAAATCTCAGACAACCCATTTGACATATACTGTCCTCTATATAATACAACTGGGAATTACTTAGTATATCTACACATGCCCTCCCATTTGTTTTGTTACAGTTGCAGTAAAGTCAGCCTCTTGTAAGTAAATTCATTTGTGTAACCATCAAACACAGGGATGTAAAACATCTATTTGGAAAGAGTGTTGTCACCTATATTTTCATATATAGGATTAGGTTAGATAGAACCTAATCTCCCTGAAGGGAATGGAATTAGAGCAGAAAATTCTGAGAAATCAATAAGATCAGATAATCATTCATGTCAGGTGTAAATTATTCTAATCATTTATGTTAAAACCTTAATTCTCTGAAGTTTCAAGTAAAGTATAGGTTTCTAATTTGATGACTATCTTAAGAACTCTATCTTTTTTTTGGTTGTTTTGTTTTCAAGTCAGAACCACAAGATTTGAACTGATTTTCACCACATGAACTAGGTATTGGAGAAGTAAAACTTGAGAGGTTATAGTAACTTATACTGAGATCTGGTTTGTAAAAGATTTCAGCAGGAACATCTAAGGAGTCTCTACAAGAATCTTGAAAACAGAAGCAAATCTACTAAAGAGACATCCCCTACTGAGCTTCCCTGGGAATGAGACCTATTCCAAAATGTCCAAGAGAAGATCTTTTCCAGAGACCATACAATTACATAGAACATCTGAGATCCAAGATGAAATATGGGGATTAAATAGACATTGGGAACAGGTTACTAAACACAAAAAGGCATGATGTTATTAATGCTGATGATTATTATTGTATTATTTTGGCTTTTTGTTTCACTGTATCTGTATACTGAGCTCACTCTGTTTATCCTGATGTCTTGTTAATTTCCCCTCTAAAATCAGTCCATGGTTTTAAATATCCTTCCTATGGCTGGTACTATGATTAATCAATCCCGTCACTCCTGCATTGACCTGTGAGAGGTCTTCCACTGAAAAAAAGGGGAAATTGAGAAAATCAAATGAGCCTGATTCTGTTTTGCAATAGAGTCTATTCTCTATCACCCCAAATGTTTTAAAGCTGCCCAAGTCATGTTTGTTGATGAACTTAGTTGAGAAAATCTGTTAGCCTATAATAACCTAAGTTCAGAAATTTAGTTCTCCCAGTAATCACCAAATACCATTGACTCTTCACCTCCCTTGAGGCAAAGTGAAAGAAAATTCTAAATTAATGCCATAATTCTCGTATTGTTTATGTTGTTTTCCTACTTGTGCTTATGTTGCTGTTGGGAATTGTGCCTCCAATGCAAATCACTGTAGAGCTCTTCTGCTTCCTCCATAATAGAACCACTCATGTACCACTCAGGGAACCTTGCAGAAGATACTACTAGAAAAAATGGATGAATAGGTCACAAGGGGGCAGAGTATATACTGGGAGCAAGAGTATGGGAACATGACCTTAAATTAACCTTAAGTTAATGTAAACAGTAAAAGCAACTCTATCTGATGGGAATACTTGTACATGACCCAAGATCATCCCTGGCACAATGCCTTCTTTGTTCTGTTTCTATATGATATCTGGCCTGGGCTAAGGGTAGTACAGAGATCTACACTGTCCTGTCACCACCCAGGATGACTTGCCTCATAAGGTCCTAACAAAAAAAAAACCTATAGTTCATAATGTCCCTCTCTCTTCAGTACCTCAGTGTTCTCTAGTAGGTGGGACTGTCCTCCAGGAATAGTATATCACCCTACAATTGGCATAGCCAGGGCAAAACAGATTTGCTACCTTACAAGTGGAAAAAGAGTACAGTACTGTACCGTAAAGTTAATGGACATTTTTTTTTTAAATATGGATTTCTTTCAAGGTTCTTTAAGTAAAGTCAATTTTGGATGGGGAAAATTTACATAAAAAAATAAGTGTCTTCATTTTTTTAGGATCCTTTTATTTTCTTATTCCTTTTCTGATCTTATTCATAAAATAGATTGGTACACACTGTCCTATTCTCATCCACAGATTTAGTTTAAAAAAAAAAAGGGGCTTCCAGGCTATAACTTGAGGTTAGTACAATATATCCATTCTTTATGTTCTTTAGCTACAAAGCTATTTACTAATCGTTTTTCAGAATGCTGATGATTACAAGGTAGAACCTAAGAATTTATTTTCAGTATACTTTATGTATTACAACAGAAAAATGGACACCAACTTTATTCAGTGAATTACAATACGTTTGTTACGACTTAAATAATTCTATTAATGTCTCATTCCCTAAATAATCTCCTTTTTTAAGGTCAAATTATGCCAAATTATTTGGGAAAATAGTTACTCTGAAAAGGTTTAATAAAGGATATTTTTAGATATGTGCCTTATATAAAAATAAATTAGGGCTCAGTATCAGTAAGACCAGATGTATTTTTCTTCCTCTAAATAGTAAGTATAGCACAGCATTTATTTTCTCTATGCTACTCTCAAATCACACAAAGGGATTCAGATCCACGGGATATGTAAATTCAAATCTAGTGAATCAATGGTTGGCAAAGTGAAAAATGTTTTGGAGAACATGTATGCCAAAGTGTGATGATCTGGCTGGGAAGCACAAAGCAGGGAACTCTTAAATTAGTATATTAGCAAATAATTATATTGTATGACTCTTTATGGAGATAAAGTTTTTACAATACTGACCACCCCATGTTATCAGACTGATTGCTTAATGTACTTGATGACGTGTATTAAGTGAAAACTAGAAAATGTTATAAAAATCATTGAAGAATGTTTTATAAAGTCAAATTTAGAGCATGAAGGGATTTACAGGTCTGTTAGTCCAGCTCCTTCATTTGAGGAAAATAGGATAAAGCAATTTTCCCAAGGGATTTCACACCGGAAGAAAGCAACAGCACTAAGTTCTGAATCCACACCCTCTGACTCTGAATCCAGGGCTTTCCCACTACACAACTCTTCTCAACTTTCTCCATTTAAAAGTTAGACACATTTTAAAAATCTAAACATGACTAGAAATTTAGTTAGGTCACTAAATCTAAAGAAACTAAATAACTGACATCTACACCACAGATTTTGAGATTCTTAAAACTATTTCTTATCCGTCTCCTCTTCCTCCACTGAGAAAGCCCTAGGTTATCTCTCAAATATTTTCTTTGCCACTACAAGCTTTAAGATGAAGAATCTACTTTTAAGAGTCCATGGGAGAACAGAGCTAAGAAGCAAAGGCAGGAACTTGACTGAGCTCTCCCAAAATACCCTCAAAACAGCGTTAGATAATGTCTCAAAACAAATTCTGGAGCAGCAGAACCCACAAAAGGATGGGGGAAAACAATTTTCCAGCCCAAGACAAGTTAGAAGGTCAGCAGGAAAAGTCTATGACACTAGGGTGAGAGTGCAATACAGGCCGCACCAGCTCAGACCAGGACCAGAAAAACAGCAGGTCTGAGGAAAGTGGAGTGGGGCACAACTGAATCAGTGGCAGCTTCCAGAGCCCTCAGTCCCCAGACTGTAAGGGGAGGTCAGATAACTGGTCAGAGGGAAATTACAGAGGTCCCTTTGCTGGCACAGCAAGGGCAGGACTCTGTTGTACTATACGCAGTTCTGGAGTATAGTCCTGGGGTCTCAGTAACCAAGCAAGAAAGAGTATTAGCACATCAGAGCTTGCTGCTACAGGGGAACAGGAATCCCAGTCACAGTTCAAGGGCTGAAAAGAGTGCTGGTAGTCATTCACAGACCAGAGTAAAGGTCAGGAGCATAGTAAACACACCTCTCCTTAGATCACAGCATCTTAAAGAATCAAAAAATTACAACTCTGAAAACGACTGCACAAAAAATCTGAAGCTTGGAAAACTCCCCATTCCCCCTACCCCATGCCAGAAGCAAAGATCCACTTTAGCAAAAAGTGAGAAGTCAAGAAAAATGAGAAAAATAACCAAAAAAAATCATCACCATAGTAATTTACGAGGATAACAAAGAAGATCAAAACACAAACTCAGAAGACAACAAAGTCAAAACTGCTACAACCAAAGCCTCAAAGAAAAATGTAAATTGGTCTCAGGGCTGAGAAGAGCTCAAAAAGGCTTTTAAAAATCAAATAAGAGAGGTAAAGGGAAAAAAACTGGGGTTAAATGAGAATGATGCAAGAAAATGATGAAAAACAGAGTTAACATCTTGGTAATGGAATGACAAAAAAAAATACTTAAGAAAATAACATCTTAAAAAACAGAGTAGGCCAAAGTGTAAAAAAGGAACAAAAATCCAAAGAGACAAACACCTTAAAAAGCAGAACTGGCCAAATGGAAAAAAGGTGTAAAAATTCATTGAAGAAAATAATTCCTAGTGAACAATGCACTGACCCTAGAGTCAGGAGGACATGAGTTCAAATCCGGCCTCAGACACTTGGTACTTAACCGTGACCCTGGGCAAGTCACTTAACTCCAATTGCCTTTCCTTCCCCTCTAAAATAATAACAATAATAATAATAATTCCTCAAAAATTAGAATTGGGCAAGAGGAAGCAAATGACTCCATGACACAAGAAATAAAATCAAAATCATAAAAAAATTGAAGAAAATGTGAAATTGTGCACTGGAAAAATAAGTAACCTGTAAAATAAAATAAAATAAAATCAAAAAGCAATCACTTAAGAATTACTGGACTAGGCAAGGGCGGCTAAGTGGCGCAGTAAATAGAGCACTGGCCCTGGAGTCAGGAGGACCTGAGTTCAAATCTGGCTTCAGACACTTAACCCTTACTAGCCCTGTGACCTTGGGCAAGTCACTCAATCTCATTTGCCCTGCCTTCCCCCCTCCAAAAAGGAAATAAAATTAAATTTTTTTTAAAAAAAAGGCCTCCTCTCCTTGATCCCCGCCATGGAGAAGACTGCCCTCTTCCTGAGGGGGAAGAGAATAAAACTTCCTGTTCCTTCCTCAAGATGCCTTTGACTTTTGATTTTTCTTGGGTAGGGGATTTTTGGGGTCCCCGTACATCACACAGATTTGGGAGGATCCCCCCACTTGTGAGCAACTGCTCCCTGCTTGGGTCTTGAGGCAGGCACCCTCTGGACATTTCTCCAGTGGCCTCTGGACTTAGACAGGGAGTTCCAGCTCCACATGGGTAAAGTCCAGGAGAGAGGAACTTGTGGGAGGAACAGGAACATACATAGAGGAACCAGGAAACTCCAGGCAGCTGGTGGGAAGGACAGTCATGCAAACTATGCGCGCATAGCTCTTAGGTCCTGCTAACCTCTGATAGAGCCATCTGGACCCAGGAGAGAAGCTGGACTCACCATACCAGAGAAAAGGGACCTGTTGAACCTCCCGTGACATGGACAACTGAATCAGCTGAGCCAGAGAACCTGAAACTGCACCTCCAATGCAGCCTCCGCTTTCCCCCTGGGTGATTACATGAACCCTGAACCACTACCTTCTGATGTGAGAACTTTGATTGTTGTGAGCATATTGATTCTACTGCTACTTATAATTATCTTTGTTTTTGGGCTCTTTGCATGTGTTTCTGTACCTCTACACCATAGTTTTACTTGTAACCATAATGTGATGCCATGGGGATTCCCCTAGTTATTTCTCTTAAAGGTTTTGTAATCTTTGCTAGCTTTAATTCCTTGGCTACTTTCAGAGAGCAATTGTTGAAAAGCATTTTCTACGGATTATGACTTTCATCTCCCCCGTTTTGGCAGAGTGGCAGAGAGAGTCCCTTGTTCCATTACATAAATGACTCCTATTTGGCCCCTGCATACTAAATAGCTTAATGTCCCTTATTTACAATCTACTGCTTACTGAATGTTAAATTAAGGGTTCTCTGGGAACAGGTTGCAACAAATCTGGAGGAGAGGAATGGATCCCAGGGTAAAATAAGAATCTTGGAGGAAAGTATGTGATATGATAGTATAGAAGAAAGTGATAAACTGGTGGATGAGTTATATCTACAGTGGTGTGAGAAGTCTTCAGATAGTATGAAACGAAGGGAGGACTGAGTGGGGTATACTCTCTGCACCCTCTGTGAAGACTCCTCAGAATGTGACAGAAGAGAAACTATCTGGGAACAAGAGATAGACTTCTGTAAGACTGGACAGACTGAAGTCCTGGGTTTACACAACCTAAAACCCTTCCCCCTTCTCTTTTTGTCATCAGCATTAGACTGCTTTCAGGAGTTTTAGACCTCCACCCTTGTATACCATACCACATCCTTAAAAGCTTTAGGCCCTTTTTCAGGAGTTTTTGATCTCCACCCCTGCTTGTGACCTTTTCCCCTCCCTTGCTTTGGTATTTACCAAATAAGGCAATGGATGATACCTTGGCTTCCTGTCCCACCTCTCTGCCAACAGGAGTTAGTGTCGGGCTTCTTTGTTATCCGCCATTGGGTTAGATTTCGCGCCAAGACTGAGAGCCCACCTCCTAGCCAATGGGAGAAGGGACAGCCAGGGGGAGGGGGCTTGACCACCTTAGGGTATAAACTCTTGTTCTGTCTTTTGTAACATGCCTCCTCTCCTAGATCCCCACCCTCTTCCTGCCAGGGAAGAGAATAAAACTTCCTGTTCCTTCCTCAAAAAGAAAAAAAAAAATTACAGGACTACCTGAAAACCATGACCAAAAAAAGCCTACCCATCATCTTTCAAGAATTTATCAAGAAAACCTGCCCTGATATTCTAGGTCCAGAGGGTAAAATAGAAATGGAAAGAATCCATCAATCACCTCCTGAAAGAGATTTCAAAATGAAAACTCACAGAAATATCATCGCCAAATTCTGGATATGCCAGGTCAAGGGCAGAATATTACAAGCAGCGAGAAAGAAACAATTCAAATTTTGTGGAGCCACAGTCAGAACACCTCAAGATTTAGCCGCCTCTACATTAAAGTATTAGAGGCGTTGGAATATGATGTTCTGGAGGGCAAAAGAGTTAGAACTGCAACCAAGAATCACCTACACAGAAAAACTGAGCATAATCCTTCATAGAGAGAAAATAGACATTCAATGAAATAAAAGACTGTCAAGCATTCCTGATGAAAAGACCAGAGTTAAACAGAAAATCTGACTTTCACATACAAGATTCAAGAGAAGTATAAAAAGATGAACAGGAAAAAGAACTCTGAACAGATTCAATAAGGTTAAACTGTTTACATTCCTACATGGCAAGATGAAACTTACAACTCCTAAGAACTTTCTTATTAGGGCATTTAGAAGATGCATGTATACATAGACAGAGGACACAGATGTAAGTTAAATATGATACGATGATTATCTAAAAAAATAAAAGGGTAGGAAAGAAGAATCCTCTGGGAAAGGGAACACGAGAGAGGTAGAATTGGGGTAAATTATCTTACATAAAAAGAAGCACAAAAGAGCTTTTACAGTGGAGGGAAAGAGGGGGATGTAGGAGAGCTCTTGAACCTTACTCTCTTCAGAATTGGCTCAAAGATGCAATAACATACACACTCAGTTGGGTACAGAAATCTCTTACCATCTTACCATACAGGAAAGTAGGAGAGAAAGAATATAAAAGGGTGGGGGGAGGGGGCAAAGGGGGAAGGAAGCATGGGGGCCACTGATATGGGGAAGGTGGTAGTCAGAAGCAAAACAATTTTGAGGATGGACAGGGTGAAGGAAGAGAGAACAGGATAAACAAGGGGAAAATAGGATGGAAGGAAATATACAGTAATCATAACTGAGGAAAATATCTGACAGCAAGTCTCAGTGATAAAGGCCTCATTTCCCTAAAAATGGCCAGGTCCCCTAGATGCTCCTGTTTATGGAATGACATTATGAATGAATGACATTAGGAAAAATGCAATGCTCCCTAAATGAAAACATCTATGTATAGACTGCTTTTCTCTATCATAAGAGAGAGTTCAATGAGGCAAGGACCATCAGGGAATAGCTGTTATTTTTTAAAAGCATCAAAAAAAGACTTTAAAAAATAAAATAGTATAATAATTCAGATTTCAGTGTTTAGAGTAATTATCTTAAAGTGGCATTTTATTAAGACTTGGCTAAACAGGAAAAATGCTCATCTGGACTATGATATGCAAACTGAGAGAAAACCTTTGGTGCTGGCCCTTCCAGTTTATGTATTGTATACAAATATGGTGAACAGAAACAGAAAATAAACGAGGGATTCCTAAAGATGGAGAAGTACAAACAGCACTTCCCAGGTCAAGGAGAAAATACCGCAAGCAGTCAGGAACTAACAATTTGAATTCTGTGGAAACACAATCAGGATAACACAAGACCTAGCAGCTTCTACATTAAGGGACTGAAGGGCTTAGAATATGATATTCCAGAGGTCAAAGGACCTAAGACTAAAACCAAGAATCACCTACTCAGCAAAACTGAGTATAATGCTACAGGGGAAAATATGGTCATTCAATGAAATAGAGGACTTTCAAGCATTCTTGACGAAAAAACCTGAGGTGAACAGAAAATTTGACTCTCAAATACAAGAAGAGAAGCAGGAGATGGCAAATAGGAAAAAGAAATCATAAGGAACTTCTTAAAGTTGAACTATTTACATTCCTACATGGAAAAATGATCATTCTACATCTTAAAGCTGTTCTCAGTATGAAGATAGCTGAAGGGAATGTGTGTGTGTGTGTGTGTGTGTGTGTGTGTGTATGTATAGGAATGCATGTGTATATAAATATATATGTAAGTGTGAGCATTTGTATACATAGACAGGGCATAGGATGAAGTGAATATGAAGGGATGATATCTAAAAAATTAAATTAAGAGATGAGAAAGGAATTTATTGAGAAAAGAAAGGGAGCTATAAGATTAGGGTAAATTATCTCATAAAAGAGGCAAGAGAAAACTGTTACAATGGAGGGGAGGTGCAGGAAGGTGAAAGGTGTAAGGGTGTTTGACGTCATTAGCTGCTGGGAGTGCACCGCGACAGTCTGGGGATGGAGTAGAGGCCCGCGCATGTCTGTTAGCCTTGATCGTGAGCACTCAGTTCAGCCTTAGGGTTGAAACTAGGATGCCAC
>CM053590.1:75433381-75454500 GCA_028646515.1 Pseudochirops corinnae | reverse complement strand
TGGCTCACCGGGCGATGACGGCACTCGGAGGCAGGGATCAAAAGCTAGGGTATAAAAAGGGGAACCGCGTGTGTGTAGCTCTCGGCCATTGTCTTTTGGGTCTAGCACGCTAGCACGCTTAGCAAATGATAGATAAAGTGTGTTAAGAGTGAAATAGCAATAGAACAATAAAAGCTTGAAACTAACATCACGGTGCAGCGTGCGTTCTGTGGGGGAGCGTTCTGTGATTGCAGCCTGTGCATTCACAGCCGGATTTATATCTGAAGAAGCAGCTCTCGGAGTGGAGAGGCTTATAGACCAGGAGTTGAAGTAAGTATAAGGTAAGGTAAGAAATATCCCTCAACAGACTGGCGCCCGAACAGAAAGGGAATGGGACAACCTGATTTTCTGATTTTCATTAAATTTGGCCTGAGGAGGGCATAACATACACACTAAATTAGGTATCTTACATTACAGGAAAATAGAACGGTAGAGGATAAGAGGGGGGGAGGATAGAAGGGAGGACAGATTGGGGGAGAGGGTAGTTAGAAGCAAACATTTTTGAAAAGGAATAGGGTCAAAGAAGAAAACAGAATAAATGGGGTGTGGGGTAGGATTCAGGGAAATATAGTTAGACTTTCACAATATAACTACTATGAAAATGATTTGGGTAACTTCACATGTACAATCTATATTGAAGTGCTTATCTTCCCAGTGGAGGTAGGTGAGGAGGGAAGAAGGGGAAAAAAATCTGGAACCCAAAGTTTTAAAAACAAATGTTTAAAAATGTGCTTTTTACATGCAACTGGGAAATAAGATATACAGGTCCTGGGGTACAGAAACCCATCTTGCTCTACTAGAAAGTTAGAGGGGTGAAGGGAGAAGATATAAGAGAGAAGAGATTGGGGGAAGGGGTATTCAAGTAGGCCTGCCATTTTGGGGTGGGGGTAGGGAAAAGAAAAGAATAAAAAATTGTAACTCAAAATTGTGGAAATGAATATTGAAAAATAAAAATTTTTTTAAAATTAAAAAAAAAGATATGGGGGCAAGAATTGAAAAGGAAGAAAAAGAAGATTAAGAGAACAAGTTGCTATTTTTAAAAAACTGTACAATGCTTTAAATGAACCCAGACTTCTTCCTGAAAAAAAGACCCTTTTTTAAAAAACATCAATCCTTTTCTAGTGATGGCGCTTCACTACAAATCATATAGTATCAGTCTCCAAATAATTAAAATTGCAGGTGACCAATAGAGCAACGAAGACACATATGAAGACACATAAGACTATATATAACCAAAGGTGAACTGAACACAAGAAACAGAGTAAAAGATATTATCAGAGAATTCTATGACTAAAAAAATGAGGTACAGCAATAGTATAAGGGGAAGACAATCATTGTGCTCCATTGGCATCCATAGAATGCCAATAAGAAATCTTGGCCCCCTGTACATTAGATGGACTCTCTAAGAAAAATGTATAAAATATAAGGAATGAAAGGTTATAAAGTGCACCACTAAAGAAAGCACATACATCAAGGCAG
The DNA here is from genome assembly GCA_028646515.1 of Pseudochirops corinnae. Classification (NCBI taxonomy): domain Eukaryota; kingdom Metazoa; phylum Chordata; class Mammalia; order Diprotodontia; family Pseudocheiridae; genus Pseudochirops; species Pseudochirops corinnae. Next base: position 75,452,982 of record CM053590.1, on the reverse strand, counting down.
CTAGGTAGCACAGCGGACCAGGAGTCAGAAAGACTTAAATTCAAAGTCAGCCTTAGACTTTTAACTACCTGTATGACTCTACCCAATTCAGTTACTCTGCCTTAGCTTCCTCAACTATAAAATGGGAATCATAATAGAACCTGTCTTCCAGGGATCAATTTATACATTACCTGGCACATAGTAGGCACTTAATAAGTACTAATTCTTTTTCCTCCCTCTCTTCCATTATGGCATCCCAAGAGTCAACACTGGGTAGTAGTTAAGAATGTTGGCTTTGAAATCAGGCACTCCTGGGGTCAATTGTCAAGTTCAGAAACTAGTTATATGATCATGAACAAATCAATTAGCCCCTAGGAGTCAGGTTCCTAATCTGCAAAAAACGGGAATGACAATAGCACCCTCCACAGAGGGATTGTTGTGAATATCAAATCAGCAAAAGTAGGTAAAGAGTTAAACTAACCTAAAAGTATTCTATCAATGTGAACTACCATTATGGCAATTTGCTACAGATGTTGATATATCAAGGACTAGGTGACTGTTTTTTTATTTTGCTATGAGAAATTCTTCCACATATATAAATCACAACTCAAAAAATCTAACGAGGTTAAGTCACTTGCCTAGGGGCACAATATTTTTAAGTGTCAGAGATGGTTTGAACCCAGACCTTTCTAATTCCAAGTCCTCTATCTACAGTACTACCCTAATTTATTTCAAGCCCAATGTAAAACTCAAACCCTTCATGCCTTGTACTATAATTTACACTCACGAATAAACCACTCTTCAAATAAAGGCCCATTTGTTTAACAAATCTTCTAAAGCAGTGGTTCTCAACCTTCCTAATGCCGTGATCCTTTAATACTCGTATGCGGGGGTATCTGCATGTGGGCAGACCTGCCTAGAGATCGATAGAGGAGCAGGACAGAGGAGCAGTGTCTCGGTTCCTAGGACCATCGGAAATAATGTGTTTTCCCATGGTCTTAGGCAACCTGGTTCAACCCCCAAAGGGGTCACGACCCACAGGCTGAGAATCGCTGCTCTAAAGGACACACTGTTATCTTTATAGAAAAGATGTGTTCCAGGAAAGCTGGCTATAAAATGAATGCAATTTTCCCAGACTTCCATTATAAAACCTAGAAACATGTGCCAACCAGAAAACAGCCCTGATCCTCACTAGCTCTCAATATTCCCACTCCCAAATGAATTAGATTGACTAGAAATATTTGATAAGAAAGGTATTGACAGGATAGTCAAGCCCAGAGTACACTAAATATGTTCTGGCAGGAACTAGGATAACATTGTACAGGGAGTAAGAGCAACATTGTACAACGATCAATTGTAAATAACTTAGCTACTCAGTAACACAAAGACACAAAATCAGCGGTTCCCAAACTGTGGGTTGGAAAACACATATTTCCAATGGTGTTAGGAACCGAGACACCACTCTTCTGTCTCCAGGTGGGTCCACCCACATGCAGATATGCCCAGATATGCCCACATACCAGTATTAAAGGGTCACGGCATTAGTATGGTTGAGAACCACTGCTCAAGATCCTTTCAAAGGATTTATGATGAAAAAGGCTATACACTTCCAGAGAAAGAACTGATGAGGTCTGAATGTCAATCAAAGTATATTATTTTTTTACTTTCTTTTTTTAAATGGGATTTTTTTTTATGTTTTCTTTTACAACCTGGCTAATATGGAAATATGTTTTGCATGACTGCACATGTATCACCTATATCAACTGCTTGCCTTCTTAATGAGGGAGAAGGAAAGGGAGAGAAGAGAATTTATAACTCAAAATCTTAAATAAAACAAGTATTAAAAATTGTTTTTACATGTAACTGGAAAAAAAATATTATTTTAAAAAATTATGTTCTGGAAGGACTTTCCAAATAACAGAACCTATTCTCTACTTGGCAGTGTTTGTGTGCATGAAGGTATACTGAATCCACATTTTTCCATTACAAAGTTTACTACTAACCAGCAGTATCATATACTTCACCAACAGGTGCCACCACCATAATGACTGCTAGCTTATGAATATTAATGAGAATTCTCATGGCACTTATTTCAAAATGTTTTAAAAATTCATTTGTTTAACCAGAAACATCCACATATCAGCAATTTAATACTAGATATTCTAAGGTAAAATACCCAGAGCATAATAAACAAAAACTGAATGAAATATTCCTAGTCATTCAAGCTTGTTCACACTAAACATTCAAGTCCTTTATTTTATATAAGCCACAACAAAATATTCACTTTTTCAAAAACTAATCATTGTAAAAATCTGGGAAACTAATTTTGCATACATGTTTGGCTACAGTAACGCTATGTCCAGTTTTGAATTCCTTGGAGAAACAATTAAATGCAATAATGATTAAAGAGCTAGAAAACAAAGGCAATAAAGAAAAGTTAGGACTTAGAATTAGTTGGAGAAATTAGATAGCCAATTATCATTTCTTCTAAGACTGGATTAACAAAAGCCCTCATTTCTTATATTCCCTCAGACTCTCCATTTTTTATTTTTTTTTCTTACAATTTCATTGCCTTCTGACCCTTAGTAAATCATGATTGGCAGTAGAGGAGTGAAAACTCAAATCCATTTATCTTTTTTGAAATAACTCTGATAAAAGGATAACTAAGGATATTACCAACAATGTCTGACATCCAGTATGAAGGTTGTAAACATACTTAAGCTAACCATGATATTCCTTAATAACTAACTATATGTGAGGGAAATAAGAGGGCATGTTGATCAAATTTTTCTCCCTCCAATGTGGAGGTAAGAAAACAAATGGACAGAAATTATAGCAAGAAATATTTAGATGTTAAAAAAATTTATTGACTAAAAATGCTGTTAACATTATTAACTCTCAAGACTGTGTGACCATTAATCCTTAAAAACAGTTCGTGATTGTTTGTCTTAGATGGTTTGAGACAAGTGTATGCGTACCTGCCCAGAAACAAATGCTCCATTAGGTAACCCCTTAAAATTCTTTGAGATAACCATGAACTAGCTCACCAAGGCACTGAACTACAAACCTGAAATAACCAATGTAATCACAAATAAAACTAAGTCTAAGAGAAATAATGACTCAAAAATTTGTGGAACTTCTTACCTCAAGACTGATGTAGGTTGAAAATATATTTTTAAAAAAGTAAAGATAAATTCACAAATGCAAAATCTTCTGCATAATTAAGAAAAGATGGGGATGTCTGGGATATATCCCTAGGCTTTTATAACAGACATCAAGAAGGAAAATTTCCAGTTGTCTCTTGGTGTCACTGTCTGAGCCAGAACACTGATGTAAATGGTTCGTGGATCCGATTTATTATTCATTTATATCCCAGATGAGTTAGCCAAATAAGCTCGTAGCAGAAACACAGTATTCAGTTTTAATGATTGTCTTGTTTTCATCTGAAAGTTCTTTTTGACATACTAACAAAATAAGGGAGTCATTATGAATAAACAGCATAACTTTGGGAGCTGTTGGCATAAAACTGGTGATGGACTCAACTGGGCAGATCTTTTGGTGATCAAGTTCAAAAAAAGGATGAACACTAGGGATCAGTTACATATCTGTGTGACTACCTGACTGGCTGAAGTATATAAAAATAATAAATCTTCAGGGGAAACTGTGGAACCAGTCCCTATGGGACAGCTCTAGGTTGAAAAGTATCATCCAAGAAAGAAACAAGCACAGGAATACTAGCTTTCTATTTGATTAATGTAAAGCTGTCACCTTTTCAGATCTTGGATTTTCTTACACTTAGGTACATTATAAACTTGACTCTTTTCCTTAGAAATAAAAATCTCTGCTGAAGAATTCAACATGGCTCAGGTTAGAGAAGAGAAGGATGATCAGTGTGTCAAAATTTCTGATATGTAGGATGGCAGTAATGTCATAAGGAATTAAGGGACTGAAAGTACAAGGGCGAGGAAAGTTACAGAGAACTGACTTGATAAATAGTGCAAGGGACAGTCAGTTGATCAACATTTGTTAAGTGCCTACTATTTGCCAGGCACTGTGGAAAGTTCTGACGATACAAAGAAAGGAAAAGACAGCCCTGCTCTTGAAGGGCACACAATCTAATGGGGAAGACCATAAGCAAATAACTATATACAAACAAGTTATGTATGGGATATAGTAAAAAATAATTGAGGGAAGGCTCTAGAATTAAGAGGGATTGGAAAAGGTTCCTGTATAGCCTTGGATATCATCTGAGACTTGAAGTAAACAGGGGAGACAAGAGATTAGGAGGGAAAACATTCCAGGTCCCGGGACGGCCAGAGGAAATGTCAAGAACAATAAGGAGGCCAATGTCACGGATCAAAAAGTGTTAAGGGAAATTAAGATGTAAGAAGACTGGAAAGGTAGAAGAAGGAGCAGGTGATGAAGGGTGCTGAACACCAAATACAGGATTAATATACGATCCTGTAAGTGATAGGAAGCCACTGGAGTTGACTGAATGGGGTGGGCTATGGGGAAAATGAGATTTGGTCAGACTTTCACTTTAAAAAGATCACTCTGATACACTTAAAAAATATCACTGACAGCAGAATGGCAGGTGAACTAGAATAGGCAGAAACTTAAAGCATCAGCCTAACCAGAAAGCCACCCCAAAAGTCTAGGCCTAAGGTGATAAGGGTGTGCACCAGTTTCAGTGGGGAGGAGGGACATACCAGAGAGACAAAGATAAAATCTAAAGACCTTGGCAACAGACTGGCTTGGGGATTGGGGAGGGGGGAAAAGAGGGGAAGCAAGGAGTTAAGGATAGATAACACCTAGGGTGGGAGCCTAGAGAACTAGGAGGATGGTACTACTCAACAGTAATATGGTAGTATAAAAGGAAAGAAGATTTTGGGGGAAAGATAAGTTTGGTTTTGAACCTGTTGATTGTGAAATGTCTTTAGTACATGCAGTTGGAGATGTTTAATAAGCAATTGGAGATGTGAGACTAGAGCTCAGCAAAGAAGTCAGGGCTAGATAAGGAGATTTGAAATTATCACTATAGAGATTATATATCCTGGCATGTGAGATCCTGGCTCACTGTTGAAAAACAATGGAATTCATAAAAGTGATTTTAAATTACTTATTTCTATTTAAATTCTTACTGCAGAGTTAAGTGACTTGCCCAGGGTCACAGAGCTAGTAAATGTCTGAGGCCTGGATCTGAACTCAGGTAAAGGAGTCTTCCTGATTCCAAGCCCAGCACTCTATCCACTGGGCCACCTAGCTGTCCTAAGAAGAGGCTAGGAAATAGCTATAGATAATTTTGTCTATCAGGAACATACACAAACCCCACATGTTAAGCAGAAAGTAAATAACACTGATACAGCAATGTTCACTGTGCTACTTACAGGAAGCTTAGTGAAGGCAGGATTGGTGACATGTTTCCCAAAGGCATCTTCTTGAAACTGTAGAAGCTGTACTACTAGCCCAGCCAAAGTTTTGTTTGTAGGAGCATCTGCTTGAACATACTGCAAAATAAAAATCATCTTGGTGAAATTTCTGCTTAGGAAAGAGTTAAGAACAACAAGATAATATACTTAAAACAATAAAAGAAGCCTTCAACCTAAAGCAAAAACAACCACTATTTTACTGAAAAGGGAAAAAAGGCCAAAAAATGGATAGCTGGCATTAAGCCAGATTCAGTGTTATTTTATTCAAATTAATCTCTATTGATATTTTTATCAATGCAACAATTAATTATATTCCTTCTATTTCAAAGGAGCAGAAAGTACTGTACTAAGGGATGAAAAATGAATAAGCTATGATCCCTACTTCTGAGAATTTTACAATGTAGGAACAAGTTACACAAATAGACAGCTAAACAATAACACTTCACAAAGCAGCAACTGATAAGCATTGAATGTGTGAGACACTAAGTGCTAAGGGTTTTAGAAGATTATAGCTGAAGAATTCAGTGGAATGCTGTTAATAAGCCAAATTTGGCTAGAATGTACAAATTCACCTTTGCTCCTCAACTCCATGCTCTAAGAAAAAACAAAAACAATTAATTCATTGGCAGTAACAATCTTTTGGTAATTTCTTCCAGTTCGAAAAAAGACAAACTATTCCTCCTCATTTCCTATCTTGAAGTCATCTTGACAGGCTCCATTCAACATTTCAATCTTAATGTGTTTGTTTCTATTATACTAAATGATTTTAAAAGTCAGACTGATGGGTGCAACTACAAGATAATAACAGCTGCACAGTGTACCATTATTGGAAAGCCACACGTTCATTAGACTGAAGAGAACTCGTTTTGTGCTGTAGCCAATCATATGTGTAACCTGATATAAAAAGACAATTATTTTAAAAGCTTACAACATTTTCAAGGAGTTTTGATTTGTTTAAATGCATTAGTTTTTCAATGTATAAATGGAATAGCCAAGCTGTAATTAATTGCTGACAACTAGTATTTATAGCTGAAATGCTTTATTTTCCCCAAGCAATCTTCTTTCTACCCTTATAACCAGATTCCCTTCATCTTAAAGGTTTTTATAAAAACACATTTCAAAAGGCCAAATAAGTGTACATTTATACACAATCAGAAAGTTGATAGAGTTCAAGTCTGACAACCACCAATTTTAAGTCCTTGGTTATCAAAACCTCAAGTGCAACCATTTATGCCATGCTTTTTTTAAGCTGCCTAATGTTTCAAAGACTGTCACAATCATGAGAAAATAATTCTTCAAAAGATATTTAACTATTACTTGTAGAGCAACAAGCAAACTAAAACTGCAATATGTTCTTTGAAAAGTATTTGACAGATACCGATAATTCTTTTTCTTCAGTTATTTTCCATCCCAACACAAGTTCAAACCATACCTAGAAGCCTAAACTGAGAACTGGAAGAGACTTTAGAGTTCATCCAGTTCAAACATTTTTTTTTTTAAATCGGGAGAGCTAACTGAGGCCCATGGGATGTTAACTTACAGTTACAAAGAGTGGTAAAGTCTGGATTAGACTCATGGAGTAATACTAAACCCTTTTATGTACCACTTCAGAACTTCTATTTTTTTTCCCTAGATACACTAGAAAAATTATTTTAATACATCACTGACACAAGTGCCTGCTAATATTACAAATTTAATTTCACTGGAAAGTTCTTAGTTATTACTGGTCAGTCCATAAAATTTACATGGCAAACCTTGTGGCTATGCTTTTCAAAGCTAGGAAAATAAGCATTTCCAAAATATGATGTGCTTTAAAGACCAAAAAATAAATAAATAAAGGAGTTTGGGTTTTGTTTTGTGCAAAAAATTAAAGACCACAAAGCTCTTCTCTCCCCTTCCCATTAAAATATTTTCTAGGGCCTAGGACCTAGGCCATTATTAAGAAGCTCAGTGTAAACTGTCTAAACTCTAGACTATTAAATATCTGATTCTAATTAAATTATTTAACTACCCAATAACAAGAAATCAAAATTCATCCAATAGAGCATAACATATTTATCTATGAAAACTAGCATGTACCTCATTTCCCAAACTACATGATGAAAAATTTAAGACAGAAAGGCAGGCAATGAACAGTATTTTTTTGTTTGCACATTGTAAAGATTTTTAACAGTTTCACTGATATCTATAACTAAAACAACAAAAATGTGTAACATGACATATGAGGGGGAAGGGGCCAAAAGGGAAGAAAAGGGAGAAGAGGGAGAAAGAAGGAGGGAGGAGGGAGGAGAGAGAGAGGGATCACCATATGACCAAAATTAAAACCTCAGGTACAATAAAACAACAACACTACCACTTGACATTAACAAAATGATACTAATCAGGATTCAAAATTAAAAAACTAATTTTATATTCACAGACAATATTTTCAATCAGGTTTGGAAAAATATTGTCAATTATATATGTATATCTGCATGTATATACCATGCATGTATGTTTGGTGTATTAACTCTCCATTTGGTACATATCCTTTCTCCCCCAATTACACTGTAAGATCCTTAGAAAAAAGAATCATAACTTACTCTTTGCATCTCTATTACCTAATTTTCACTGCTTTGGAATAGATGCTCAAATGTTATTTGGTGCACCAATGAAAATATCAACAGACTAATCTTTGAGCAGAATTACAGTGAATCTAGTTTAATACATGATACACTTTGGTCCAGCTCTTATTACAGAACTGAATTTTCAGCTCTCCTTAACTCTATTTAAAATGATTTAAAACATCAGTACTTAAATATTTTAAGACATTAAAATACTTTTTCCATAGCTACTACAATCACTTTTTGTCCATTATATATTTCTAAAATGTTTTACTTTGGGGTGGCTAGGTGGCACAGCAATTAGAGCACCAGCCCTGGAGTCAGGAGGACCTGAGTTCAAATTTGACCTCAGACACTTCAAACACACACACACACACACACACACACACACACACACACACACACACAAAAAACCTAGCCGTGTGACCTTGGGCAAGTCACTTAACCCCAATTGCCCTCCAAAAAAAAGTAAAATGTTTTACTTTCATTGATAGCTTTTGTTTTTACATCGTATGTTTCTAAATATATCTGCTGCCCTTCTCTACTCAGCCCGGGTAACAAAGATTTTTTAAAATATTTTTTAAAAAGCAGTTAAGCAAAACAGTGTCTGACAGAACATACAATACTCCAGCCACATAGTTCCCCACCTTCACAAAGGGAGGATGTGGACTTTTCTTGACTCTTCTTGGAGCCAATCTTAAACTTTAATTTCAAGACACTGAAAAAGATCAAGGATAAACACACACAATTTAGTGGCTTAGAATAAAATGATATGAAGCACTAGTTCATCCCTAAAAAAGCACATCTGGATCTGCTCCACAGCAGCTAACAGTGATCCCTAGGTCTCCTGAACAAAAACACCAGAGCCTCAGAACTGTGAAATACATCAAGCACATCTTTGAAGGCAGCATCCTTAAGCAGCTAGACCAAAAGAAAAATGGGGAAATACTGGAAGAGCACAGAGGTAGAGTGAAGTCATAGTGACTAGTCTGATTCCCATCATCGTTCAAAGAGCGGTCTGATGAACTTATCAAAACTATTTTTATAACAATGCTAAGACATTTTAATTTATAATACAGTAAATACTGATATATAACCCACATAAACAAAAGCATTCAATAATTTTTATAAGGGTAAAGGAGTCCTGAGATCAAAAAGTTTGAGACTCAATGATACACTCAATTCCACAAACCTCACACAAGGCTCTTATTGACCATAATAAAAGCTCATTTCCATTTGACAAATTATTTTTTTACACACATTAAGTTCATTAGATCATTATCTAGAGCTGGAGGAAACTAAAATCCAGAGGTTAAGTGACTTTCCCAAGGTCACACACATAAGTAAGTGGCAGAGGTGGGATTTAAATTAAGATCCTGTTCATCTCAAATTCAAGTCTCTTCTGCAATGTGCAGCAATGAAAAGTAGTGCTTAACAGTAAGCATCTAAAAAAGAACTGACCATCACCTTCAGAGCGGCTACATTACCAAAATTTAAATAAAATTAATACCTGTACCTGACAACAAGCATTTAATAATCATTAAGCTTTTAAATCCAGTTATTAACTTCCTCCTAGGTATCAATGCATTTCACAGAACAGATGGAGGTTCCTAAGGAAGAACTAACAAGTAGGAGTTCATTAGGAAAGCAAACACGAATTTATTTTATACATTTTTTTAAAAAAAGCAAGTAGTGTGAAATGGAAATTAATAGTTACCACAGAGAATCATCTTTTTGTAGATGAATGGAAATGATGGGGGGGAGGGTCAGGAACATTTAAGTTCAAAAAAATTAAATTTAAAAAATATCTAAGGAGAAAAAAATCATCTCTTCCTTTCTCTCTTAGAAATTTTGTAACCTTCCTCTGAGGTTACAAACTTCAAACAAAAACTTCAGGCTAGTTTTGCCAACTCCTGCTCCCTGCCCCCCAGCCTCAAAAAGTAGAAAGAATGTATACTAAGTCCTAGACTTAGAAGTCAGAAAGATCTGAATTCAAATCCTGCGTCAAGCAACTCCTAGCTTTGTGACTCAGGGCAGGCCAATTAAGCTCTCAGTCTCAGTTTCCCTACCTATAAAATTAGATAGTATTAGACATATCTTAGTGGATGGTTGTGAGATATTATGTTTGTATGTCAAATGATTTGCAAACTTTGAAGTGCTATAGTTTAAAAAAAAAAAGTTTCAACCACCTCATATACCTAACCAGACCATATACAATAGATCCGATGTTCTATGAATTAACACGGTTTTGCTTTTTTTTTGAAAAACAGATTAATGAAGGTGCTCCTTTGTTTCGATGTTTTAAAAAAAAAGGGAGTCATGTATTAGACCCCCCCATTGCAGGGATTGGGGGGCTAGTATACTCAAAGTCTAGGGTTCCCCTAGTTTAAGGGAGACGGAAGCAACGCTCCCCACCCACTTCACCACCCTCCCCATCCAACAACTAAGTAAGAATCCCTCCACCGACTCCAGGGCCTTCCTAGGGAGGGGACCCAAAGGTTCGATAAAGGCCGGCCCTCAGGGTGCTTACGGTCTAAAGACCGCGATACATTCGCTACGAAAGCAACTGGAGGCACAAGGGGGGGGGGGGTGCTACCCGAGCAAACGTGGGGGAGGAGGTAGGCACATCTGGGAAGACTTCCTGGAGGCGACGCTCGCGGCTCTCCCATTCACGCGTGGGGTCGCCGAAGGCACAACGGAGTCCCCGGCGCCCCCGGGCCCCGTAGGCGAGGAGGGAAGGCTCCTCGGGGGAGGCGGCGAGGGGAAGCCCCGGAGCCGCGGGCAGCCCTTTGTTGTCCCTCATGGCGGGGAGTGGGGGGGGGAGGGCTGCGGGCGGGGGAGGGCCCGACCGAGCCGCTCCCCGCCCCCACCGGCGCCGGCGAGAGTCCTCCCCCGACCCCGGACCCCGCGGCCACCGCCCGCGAGGACCCACCTTCTTGTAGTGCTTGCCCAGCCAGACCCGCACTGAGTCCAACTGGGAAACCGTCTCCGGGCTCTCCCAAAACTTGCCCGCCGGGCCCCCGTCCTTCCGCCTACACAGCGTCAGGCCTACGGCCGCCGCCGCCGCACCCCCCGGCCCCGCGCCGCCCGCCGCCGCCCCCGGGGCGCCTCCGCCGCCGCCTGCCGCCGCGGCCATTGTCGCCGTTTGCCGTGTCCGCCGCCCCCGACGCCGCTGCCGCCACCGCTGCCTGCTCCGGGACTCGCCACTTGCGCGCGCACCTCCCAACTCCAGCGGGGCGGCCTCGCGCGCGCCTTGGTCACTCCCCCCTCTCCTCTTCCCTCCTCCCACTTCCTTCTCCTCCGGCCCACTCCCGGCCCGCCCCCGCCCACGCTTCGGATCGTAAAGCATTAGGCCGCCGCGCGCACGCGGGGACGCATGCGCCGAGCTCAATCCCCGGCCCCTGGGATTTCCGTCAGTTCACAAAACTTTTTTTTTTCCCCGCCCTCTTCCGCGCTCCTGAGGGTGCGCGCGCAGCCGGCAGCCTGCATTTAACCAGCCCGATCTGTTCTATTTCCTAAGGTATCCTAAATTCCTCTCATGTCCGGGCCCTCCCTCTGGCTTTATTGTTTCCAATTTATCCGTCACATAGTTTGTTTGTACTTAATTGATTGCCGTTCATCTCTTGGTTAGACTTCGGGCTCCGTGAGCTTCGCCTTTCTTTGTATCCCCAGCGCTGAGCACGGGGCCTGGCAAACCGTAGGCGCCTAGTAAATGTTACCGACTGACTGGAAAGACGCGGCCTCCCACCTCCGAGCTGGAGAAATGCTTTTTTACTTCCGGCTGCTTGCATATCTCATTCTCTCCTCTTCCTCATTCCTTGTTTTGGGACATTCTCCAGACTCCAGAACTTTCCCGTTCATCATTCTTGAGTTCGTTCATTCATTTAGCAAAGATATACATAGTGAGCGCTACTCTATGACAGCGGCGTCCTAGCAAAGTGAGTGAAGGCGAGGCTTTGGTGTCAGATCTGGGTTCAAGTTTTGCCTCTGACCTTCACCTTATTGGCCCCAGGCTACTCCCTGAAATAAATCACTGAAGACTCTCATGCAGTTTCTGGAGTTTCCCTTAGCCCAGAGCAAGACACAATCCCCCACAACTCTGTGCAAAGGCTTGTCACCCGATCCTGAGATCCCAGAATCAGGGATCATTGGAGATCTAATCCAACCCTCTTTATTTCACCAAAGAGAAACATTGAGCCCTAGAGGAGGGGGCGACACTTGGTCTTGATCACCAAAGTGAGTTGACCTACGATAAGATTATGCTGAGTGACCTCAAGAAACTAAATTAAGCTCTAAGAGCCTCAGTTTCCACATCTATAAAATAATAGGGTGGGAACAGCTAATCCCTGCTGTTTCTTCCACTTCTTAATTCTATGACACAGGGAACCAGCTCCAAAGGTATAGCCTATCGACCCCAGGCTGAGCTCTCAGCTTCTAGGTGTCCAGAGTATCAGAGGACCTGTTTTTAAGGGGACTCTAAACTAACCCCAAATCTCGGCCCACCAAAGGTACTAAGGGACAGAAGGACAGGTTTGCTTCTTGAGACCCAGAGCTGAGGGACAGTGTACTTGTGTCATATGATGGGTGATCTATAGGTATGCTTTATCCTCTGGAATGAAGCTTCAGTACATCAAGATATAGAAAATCGAGTTGAACCCAGGACCTTAATCACCACTTTACAATTCTTCTGCCACCAGGATCTGGGAACTATAAGAGTTTCTAACTTGTGAGAACCAGGAGAAGTCAAGAACCTGCTCTAAAACATCAAGAATGCCCTCTTGTCACTCAGCCGATCCTCCTTTGAGGTTAATATCTTTTTCACCCAGTCCAAATCCTAATCATTGTTCTGTAATTATCCTCCATATCATTTGGTCAAGGAGTTCAGTGTCTGCCTCACAATCTTCCTCTTAAAGTCTGTCCTCATACTTGGGGACATGAATATACTCAGCCATGTTCCCTTGGATACCTTGGCCTCCCTGATCATCAGCCTCAAACTCCTATGACCATCTTGCACTCTAACACACAAAAGGGTGAACATAATTTGCCACCAAACAGCTGTAAAACCTCTGTGATCCAGAATTCTGAAATTCCTCTCTCGAACCATTGCCTCCTTTCTATCTCCCTCTGCCTCACTCCTCCTAAATCATCTTTTTTTTTTATTGGCTTGTTTATTTACTTTTAGTTTACAAGATTCAGTTCCACAATCCCTTGAGTTTCAAATTTTCTCCCCTCCCTTCACCGGCCCCATGGTGGTGTGCAATCAGGTATAGTATCTGCAGATACTTTCACATTGTACAATAGTCTGGTTGTATAGAAGGGTTGTAACCAATGAGTGAACAATGAGAAAAAAAGAAACAAAACCAAACATGAAAAAGAACGATACCATGTATTGCTTCAATCTCCATTTAAACTCTAGTCTTTCTAGATCTTTCTCTTGAATGTAGATACCTCCTTCCATCCTGAGACTTGTAGAGTTGTCTTAATAGCTGTGTGTTGCTGAGAAGAGTCCAGTTTATCAAGGTTGGTCATCACACATACGCTGTGTCTGATTGTGTACAAATTTTTCCTGGTTCTGCTCTTCTCACTTAGCATCAATGGGTAAAAGCCTCTCCAGGTAATTATAAAGTCCATCTCCTTCCCATTTCTTATGGCACAATAGTATTCCATTACATTCATATACCGTAACTTGTTCAGCCATTCCCCAATTGATGGGCATCCCCTTAATTTCCAGTCAAAATCATTTCTTGATAAAATTACCATGATCTTCATTCTCTGTACTCCCAGTCTATCACCACCAATTCAGTCTGGACCCCATGTTTGGCTAATTCAATCTATACTGTAGGTTATCCTTGAATGCTTTGCCTCCATGTCCTATAACGAGCCATTACTTAACCACTTCCAGCCCTGGACCACCTTCATCATTTTCTTTCTCCACTCCTATTCAAGTGCTGCTAAATGCTACTAAAAGTCAACCAACTGTGACACCTGGGGTGACTACAAATTTATAGCTAGGTCACATAAGACTTAGCAGTTATTATCACAAAATAGCACCTCTATCTTCACTGCTGCACAAAAATCCTTCTGGTCTTCCCTAACTTCTATCATAATCTCCACAGCAAACCTTTTTCTTCTCAAAACTTACACTCTCTCTGAACATGTCCTCTTAGAAGAGGACTTCATCTACTTTATTTAGAAAATACAGGCTATCAGTTGCTTATTAGGCAGTTTTAACTGGATGTCCTATAGGCATCTCAAATACAGAATTCATTGTATTTCTCCCCAGACCCATCCTTCATCCAGGTTACCTTGTTACTGTCTAGGATACTTTACATATACTCAGGTTTGCAACCCTGGGATGATCCTCAATTCTTTATTCTACACCTTACAATGTTCAGTAACTTGTCAAATACTGTCACTTCTGATTTCACATCTCTCCCTTCTTTGGTATTTCCTCTGTTCACATGGCCACCACCTTAGTTCAGACCATTCTAGACTATTGCAGTGGCCTCCTAATTGGTCTCTTGTTTTCACCATTCTGTCCTAGATACAACTGCCAAAGAAACATACCTAAAGCTCAGATCTGACCATATCATTTCTGTGCTCAGTGAACTCCAATGACTCCCCATTATCTTCAGGTTCATGCCTTTTACAACCTGTCTCCAAACCACTTTTTGAGATTTGTTAGATGATTCTCTCCTTTATACGTTCTACAGTCCAGCCGAACTGACCTTGCTATTTCTGCGTCTCCTGCCTCCTAGTGGGAAGAGTATGGAATATGGCTGTTATATGGAATATAATAGCTGTAGGCCAGCCAGTAGACTTGATTTCTATCACTGGAAAAATTCTAAAAAAAATTATTAAAAGGATAGGTAGTGAATATCTGAAAAAGGCAAACTATGGAGAAATCATTAAAGATAGCAGAGTAGAGGAAACAATACAGCACAGAACTAATCCCACATAACTATTCCAACAAAGATCTAGCAAGAGCTCAACCAAATAGTGATAGGGAAATTCAAAGAGAAAACACAAAAAGTGTTTTTTTTTCCAAGTCAGGTCAACATATGGAAACACACAGAGGTTTTCGGGCACTGGGGATATGGGCTAGTCATGAAAATACCAAAAAGAACCTAGTTCAGGGACTAAACTAGGTCTTGCTATGGGGTTCTAGGGGAAAAAGTGATTATGGATAAAGTAGGACTGGACCTGAGCCTGATGCTGCATGGGAATCAGGAATAGGAACCTTCTAAAAGCTCTGTTGCTAGTACCCCAGAATTGGGTTTCAAGAAATGATCAAAGAAAAGTACCTACAGTTATTGGAATAGAGGGAAAAGTTAAAGTAGAAAGAATCTACTGGTTATCTGCTGAAAGAAACTCCAAAATGAAAACTCCCAGGCATGCAATAATCAAAATTCAGAATTTGTAGGTCAAAGAGAAAATGCTTCAAGAAGTCAGAAATAGAGTTCAATTACCTGGGAACCACAGCCTAGGTAACATAAGATTTAGCAGTTATTACCACAAAAGAGCAAAGCACTTAGAATGCAATATTCCAAAAGATAAAATATATAGGATTACAACCAAAATTAACCTGCCCAGAAAAACTTAGTGTAATCATATAGGGGAAAAAATGAACCTTTAATGAAATAGAAGATTTCTAAGTATTCCTGATGAAAAGACCAGAGCTGAATAGAAAGTTTGAAATACAAACATAGGAGTGAAGAGAAAAGTAAAACTATAATATTAGCAAACAGTCAGGAGAGGTTAGGCAAGGATAAAGTGTTTAAATTCTAATATGGAGAGATGATACATGTGTTCCACTCATAACCATATTGCCATCAGGGGTCACAGAGGGAGTTCAATAAGACAGGGGCCTAGGAATGATTTTTTAATGTATTTTCATTATCCTAAAAGAATAAAAGGGAAGGGAAAAGGAATACACTAAGGGAAGAAAAGTGGAGGAAAGGTAGGGGAACATATATAGGCAAGGTACACAAAAATCAGACTATACAAATAAGGAGATTGGGGCAAAGGAGTCAGGTGATACTTGAGCCGTACTTTTGTCTGAGCTGCTCAAAAGAATATAGAATACAGATACAGACACACACACACAGAGTTTGGTATAAAAATTCATTTAGCTCATCAGGTAAACAAAAGGGAATGGGGAAAAGATAGAAGAGACAATAAAAGGAAGGATAGATTTGCGGAGGGATTAGTAACAAGCAAACCAAACTCTAATTTCAGGAGATAGAATATAAAGAGGAATTTGAAAGGAAAGAAAAAAGGTAAGAACCTGTGACTGGAGTCTGGGAAAGGAGAAGAAAAGAGGGGCAGGGAAGCAGAAGTAAATTTCATTAAACATAGAGCACTGGCAATGCACACATTCCTCTGTCTACCCTTTTCTTTTTTGTAAAGAGAGTGAAACAATAAGAAAAGAGGAAAAACTATAAGAGTACAGGATTGAGGGAAATACAAAATTAATAATCATAACTATGAATATGATTGACATGAAAGCACATGTAAGATGGATGAGGATAGCAGATTGAATGAAAAAGCAGAATCCAACAATATGTTCCTTGCAAGAAACACTTTTGAAACATGAAGATTTACACAGAGTTAGATTTAGAACAAAATCTATTGTGTTTCAGTCAAACTAAAAAAAGCAAAGGTAGCAATCATAATATCTGGCAAGAGAATTACAAAGTTAGACTTGATTAAAAGAGATAAATAGGGAATCTGTTTGTCATAGACAATGAATTAAAAACAGCTCTTAATATATTTGCTTTGAATGCAATAGCATCTAAATACTTAAAAGTTAAATGAATTACAGGGGGAAAAGACAGTAAAACTATAAGAGTGGGGGACCACAACATACTCCTTTTAGACCTAGACAAATCTAACTGAAAAATAAACAAGAAGGACTAGAATAGACTCTCAGAAAACTTAGATATGACACACCTATAAAGATATTGAATGAGAACAGAAAAAAATATGTATTTTGTAGCTGTACATGACACTTTTACAAAAATTAACCATGTATTAGGGCACAAAAACCTCACAAAGATACAGAAAAGCAGAAAAAAAATTAACATTTTTTTTTACTTACCACAATGCAATAAAAGTATACATAATAAGGGGACACTGAAGAATCAATTGAAAATTAATTGGATTTTATATATTATATATACACATTATATATACACACATATATTTAGAATGATTATAAATAACTCAATCTTAAAGAATTGGTGAGTCAAAGAACAAATCTTAAAAACAATAGATAATTTCATTCAAGAGAGTGATAATCATTAGACAATATACCAAAATTTTGGGAATGCAGCCAAAGCAGGCCTTAGAAGAAAATGTATGTCTCTAAACATTTTTATCAATGAAAGAAAGAAAGACTAAATCAATAAATTTGGCATGCAACTAAAAAAAGAAAGAAAGAAAATCAACAAATTAAAAAACCTCACTTAAACACCAAAATAGAAATTCTGAAAATTACAGAAGAAATTAATATTAAGGTAAAAAGTCACCAAATTAATAAAACTAGGAGATAATTTTTTTAAATGGATAGATGAACCATTAGCTAGTTTGGTTTTTAAAAAAGAAAGAGTAAAGCTAAATTACCAGCATAAAAAATCAGAATGAAGAATTCACAAAAATATATATATATTAGAAAATATTTTCCCAATTATATGCCAACAAAACCAGTAACTTAAATGAAGTGGATAGATATTTGCAAAAATATAAAATGCCTAGATTGAAAGAACAAGAAATAGAGACTTTAAATCCCCTGTCTCATAAAAAGAAATATAACCAGTCATAAATGAACAATTACCCAAGGGGAGGGAAAAAAGGATCAGATGGATTTACAAACAAATTATATCAAACATTTAAAACTTTTCATTATCTCCCAGTTTCTCCTCTTTTGTTCTAGTCTCTGATGAACAGATACCCCTATTCTTTACAAAGACCAATTCTTCCACTTTTTAGAAAATTTTAATTTTGTTTTGATTGATTTCTTTTGTTTATATACCATTTTTTTCTGAATATACCCTCCCTCTCCTACCCAATGAATCATAGAATTCAAAAGAGATTGTAAAAGAAGTAGAAAAAAGAATTTAAAAAACCTAACCAATATATCAATGAAATCTGACAGTCTATGCATAGTGCCCTCCCTCTGTAAAGAAGGGAAAGAAATATATTTTTCAACTGTCCTCCAAGGATAGTTATTAATATTGCATAAACTTTCTGTTTATATCATTTTAGTCATTGCACGTATTGTTTCCATAGTTCTGCTTACTTTGCTCATTATTGGTTCACATAAATCTTCCCGTGTTCTATATCTAAGTTCTTCATATTCCTTTCTTTTTTTCAACATTACTTTTTATAAGACTTTAAGTTCCAAATTTTTCTCGCTCCCTCTCCTTCCCCTACCCAAGACAGTAAGAAATCTAATATAGGTTATTCACATTCATTTCTTACAGTGCAGTAATATTCTGTTATATTTGTGTGGAGTAGGTGCTGAGTAAAGCAGGTGCATTGTGCTCAGCTCATGAGCCCTAGTACAGGGGTGGGGAACCTGTGGCCTCAAGGCCACATATGATCTTCTAGGTCCTCGGGTTTGGCCTTTGACTGAATCCAAACTTTACAGAACAAATCCTTTGGATTTTCAGGTCCCCCGTCCCTGCCCTGGTAGAAGAGACTGGGGAAAGCTGGCTTCCAGAAAGCCATTTATGATGCCAGAAAGCCATTATGATGAAACATAAAGGAAGGGCCCTGTTCCCCAATTTGGAGCATGGGCAGGTATTCTGTAATTGCTTCTAGCCTGCACCCTATAGGATGAAGCCAGAACAGGAGTGCATTCAAAAGACACAACCAGCTAAAGCAAATCCCATTCTTCCACTTTCTTGCCAAGCCATATTTGAGTACAGAAGTAAGGAATGCTGTAAGTCTTCTGTTGGGGACAGAGAGCTTAGGCCTTCATGTCTCCACCTAGGCTGTTGCCACCTCTGTTGTATGTATCTTTCTCGGCTTGAAATAAAGAAATATTAGAGATGGTTATGATCTTGCAAGCTTTGTTAGGTCAAGAGAGTGAACCACTAGAATTCCAAGATCTAGATAAAAGTTCATTCTGGGCATTTGCAGGAAACTACCTTCCACCTGGACTATTGTAATGACCTCCTAATTGATCTTGTTCCTTATAATCTCTCCCCTCTCCAATCCACCTTCATACAGCTATCCGAGTGATATTCCTAAGATTGAGGGCTTTATAGATTCTCCAACTTTTTAGTGTTCTCTTCTTCTTGAAATTTCTTTATGCCACTATATATATATACTTTATTTACCTATTTGTGTACATGTTGTATCCGCTCCCCCAAAAGAATATATGTTCCTTTATTTCAGAGTCAGTTTTGTTTTTGTATCCCCAGCACTTAATAAAGTTCCTTGACTTTGTACATAGTTCCTACTATTTGTTTTGTTTTTGTTTTTGTTTTTAAATTTCATTATAGTTTGCATCATTCATTTCCACAAGATTTTGAGTTACATATTTTCTCCCCCTCTTTCCCCCACCCACCACCCCAAAACAGCC
>CM053590.1:75410642-75432881 GCA_028646515.1 Pseudochirops corinnae | reverse complement strand
TCAAGTGATTGTGGAACTGAATCTTGTAAATTAAAAGTAAATGAGTAAATAAATTAAAAAAAAAAAAAAACAATTCTGAGAAGGGGTCCAGAGGGTTTACCAGATTGCCAAATAAATTATAAATGCCTGCCCTATAAAAAAAAAAAAAAAAAAAAAGAAAGGGAGCCAATGATAGATTTCAAAAGGAAGCACTGTATGTGCCTTTCAGAGGATGAGCATCACCCAAATCCTTACATCCCACAAATCTGAAAAGTAGCCTTGGCATGGATAGCTATTCACTGCACACAACTTCTCCAGCCAACATGGAATGGGACTGGAGTCACAAATGATGATACAATGCATGGTATGAGAATAAGTAATAAAGAGAGGGGCACAGGCCCTGGGTGGGGAAAGGTTCCTCTGACACTTTTACGGCATGCCAGGACACACAACTCTGCAAACCACTGCCCCAACTCATTACCCAGAGGCCGAGTGATGCCCCAAAAGATATCCTTAGGAGAGCAAAGCAAAATGAACTGTTTACATGCCTATGTGGGCTCTGAGACAGACACAGGCTTCCCTGTGATGAAGGGGCACTGACTTTCCCAGTTATCTTCCAGATGCCCTCCAGAGCCCCAGCAATGTCATGAGAGCTTCTGATATATGCAAAAAAACCCCAGGGTCTTGCAATCTGCCCACTACTGTAGCCTTTGGACTCCAGGGACTTTACACTCACCCTAAAGCTGAACTTTCAGATGTATAGCTTTCCCCAATTTGAGCATGAGCTCCCATGAAAGGGAGGACAAATCTCTTTTTTCCATTTGAATCCTTAACTCCAAGCACAATGCTAGCATAGCAAGTACTCAACAAGTGATTATCCATTCATTCAGTGAATGATTCACTACTGACAGGATGCAAGAATATATGACATTTTCATAGCTTTGTATATAAAACAAAATACTATCAACACTGAGCTGCATACAACAAACATAAAATTTTCCAAATATTTAGAAAATACAAGAGAAATGGCTGCCCAAAATTTTTGCTATGGAGAAAGAATTTGTTTGAAATGTCAGATCAAACTAACTCCAAAACACCTTATTATAATGAAGTATTACACTTAAAATCAGGAAGAATCTGATTAGATATCATCTTTCACATTTATTAATCTATATAACTTAAGCTCAGTTTTTTCATCTATAACGTAAGAATGACTTCAGTATTTATTGCATAGAACTGTAAGTTTTAAATTAGAACATATCTATGAAGCAACTTGCCACCATTAAAGAGCTTTGTCAACACCAGCAATTATTAGCAACTTCTCTTTATTTCCTCAGTATCTTCTATAAAAAACAGAAAATAATTTCAAAGACAACACAAATATACAATGAGATCATCTCAGATATATTCTAGAGCTAAAGCCATATATTTTAAGATTTGGAATGTCGATTATGTATATTTCGTTAAAGTTTCTTCTTTAGAAATTATAATATATTCCAAGTGAAAAGCTATCAATTCTAAATGGCTTTAAATAAGTACAAAAAAATATAAACATATGAAGACAGATATCAACACATAACCAAGGACATAAAAGATATATCATTTTGTTAGGAAGTATAATTTATTATTGGTCATGACTCATTCTATTATTCTTCCTGCTACTCCATATTCCTTTTCTTACTACTAAGCAAAATCTAAAGAAAAAGATGTTGGTGGAAAATAATTACATTGTGAAACCTTTTATTTTCTTTGTTTAGGCAAAGGTTAACACCTGTCAGTGAAAAGACATGTCTAAAAAGGAAATTAACTATTTCCCAGATTTCAGGAGCAGGTGAGGAAATATTATCATTGTAAAGCCTAGAGTATTAAACTGTTGTGCTTTTCTTCTACAGGCATAGGCAAAACAAAAACAATAGCTCTGTCATTCCTATCTCATAATCTCCATTTACTATAATTCAACTCTCCATCTGCATCAAGAAAAACAAAGTTGTTAATTATACTAACCAAATGAACAATGAATTGCAAAGTTATCTTCTACAAAGATAAAAGCTATCTACCACAAAGGCTGAACTCAAACTATAAGTCCATTAGTGCCTAAATAATTCCAATGCAATCACATGAAGCTACTGTACCAGCCCATATGACAGGTATTCTAAACATCAGGGCAGCTAAAAATTACCATTTTACAATGGATGTTTCTGAAGAAATTAAGAGTGGTCAGGCAAAGAATGAAAAGTCCTCAAATTTTTCAGAAATGTCCATACCAGAAGGGTTATTTTTCCATAAAGAAACCATAACCTTTTAGGTGAGGGAGGCTGGTGTAATAGAGAAAATAGTGGCTCTAAGTTAAAAAGATCAAAGTTTCAAATGCAGGAAAATCATAATCACCCTGCTTCCTCACACATATAATGAGGATTAAAATATTTGGACAACATATTTTACAAAGCTGTTATAGAAATGTGATGTATAAATAGCAAATTACTATGTAAATATGAACTTTTATTCTTAGAGTTTAAGAAGAAATAAACAAACACATAAATATAACATTTGGAAATAACTGAAAGATAAGCAACAATTTCTCTATCTCTCAAACGGGTGGGCACTGATGAACAAGCACAAAAGCAGGGAAAGAAATGAGGAAGAAAAGGGAAAAGAAGAGGAAAGGAAAGAAGAGTAAAGGAAAAAAGGTTCCAAAATGAAAAGACACAGATGTACTGGAAAAACTGAGTGATACTAGCTGCTAGACTCTAAGGACAAATGTTCCTTTTTCAGAAGAGGTGATAGACGCTTGAAGAATGTAATATTCTTTTTTTCTTTCCAGCAGTGAAAGTAACCAGTAGAACTATGTTACACCTTAAGAAGGAATGTGACTGCTCATACCAAAGATATCTATGTAGTTCATACATTGTGTATTTAACTGCTTTTTGGAGGTAAGCCCAATTAATTATACATACAGCTCTTTATTGACCATATACTGCAAGAATCTCCAGAGGTTTGCCAAATGCCAAAATATAGGTTTAGATCAGTCCCAGATTGCTCTAGTAGGGGAGAAAATGGTGTAACCATTCTTCAATTTTATTGTTACTGCCATGCTAAAATAAGGGTACTGTTTTAGTAAGTGAAGAGTGGAAGCAGCTTAGCTGTATGATCTGTCTGATCTAGACTTCAGTTAAATTCTAAAGGTCAATAACATACTCATTCATCACAACACAGAATGAGAAAATTTACATTAACAGAAAAAAAACCCTCAAAACTTTGGGTCAATATTATAAAAGTCCACCTCATACATTTAACAAAACAGGTACTAGATTATCATTCAAACCAAAGACACTTCTCAGATTTTCTAAGAAAACTACTCACCTCTAAAAGCAGGAGTGTCTCCTGTTCAGTCCACTCTCTTCCAGCACTGGCTCCTTTACTCTTTATTAGGGGAAAGAGGGAAAAAAAGAAAAAAAAAAAGTCAAATCATACCTGAACTTTTTTTTTAAAGTACCTAATAGGCAGTCCATGAAGAAACAAGATTCCAAAAAAGACACTACTATTTTAAACAAACATCACACTATGCTTTGGCTCTGAATTTAAACATTTTAGCTAAAGAATTTCAGAAGAAAAAGCAGAAAAAAAGTCATGAATACATGATTAACAGTCAGTGAATCTTAGTGATACAGAAGGATGAAAAAAACCTCTAGACAAATAAGCAACAGAGAAGCCAACTCCAAAAGAATAAGTACAAAAATTACAAGTAACAAATAAATGAAATGTGATAGGAACCTGTCAGATCTTCTGAAATCTTAATCCATTACATATAATAATAGTGACTCTTATTTTTAGCTTTGAGAAGATATGTTTACCCATTTCAGGTTACATCTCACATGTAAGATAAAATACTATGCCCTTAGTATCTCAAAGTAATAATATTTTGAAATCTTAACATTAAAAGAGTCTTTAACCATATTGTCCAACTTTTTAATTAAAAGCATGTTATCACATGTAAAATATCTCTAATTATTGGTTATTGAATTAGAACACCTCCAAAGAAAGGGAACGCAATCATTCAGAAGCCTGACTTTACTATTCAGAAATGACATAACCATAGGAAAATATTTAAGAACAATCCTTACATAAAGAAGCCTGTTTTCCTGTCTTAATCACTTTTGCAAACATCTATTTATGATACTTATTTCTTCCTTATTGTATTAAGCCTAGAGCTCATAAATCCTATAAATATAAGATTTATCCTTTCCAACACTACTCTTACAGGATTTCTGTAAAATGTTTGGTATTTGAAAGAAATTATGCGTCTCTATTTATATCTTTTATATTTGTTCCCAAGGTCCCTTTTTGTAATTAAGTATACTGGTCAATTTTTATACTTCCAGGTCCAAAAACAAGTTTAGCCTTTTCTTTTCCATCAAAATCATTTCTTATTCCATTTGAGCAATTTTTGCTCTCATATCTATCTATTCTCTAAACCTTATTAAAATGGCCTAGAAACTATCTAATATTCCTCTCTTTGGCTTCCAATACTCTCTAAGAAGACACGTGCACTCTCACAAAAAATCCATTTGTTCCCTGACACCAACCATGCCATTCTTTTTGTCAAAATTAGGTCCAGAAGAGTAGTTCTTGTAACTTCTGGTTTGAAAAGTGAAAATGTCAGCAACTTAAGTCAAAATTTACATCTGCTTTGTGTATGCCAGAAATAGAACACCAAAAGATTTTTAAGAAATGAAAGTCTATCATTACTCTCTTGTGTCTCAAAAACCAAAAAATGATGTTTGTCAAATATATCAAATATTTTTCCCTCTTAACCACATGGTGATCTGTATGCTCCTATCACAATCATCACTTCTGTTTTTTACTGTGAGGCAGAAGACCTGAGATCAAATAAATGGTGCCTCTGACCCTTACCAACTACATAACTCTAGACTGCAGGACACATAACTCAGGAAACCCCCTACAACTAATACTATTAAGTCATACAGGTTACGATCTTTGTGGGTGAAGGACATTCACATTCTATGAGTCGAGAAAAATCATAGATCCTTCATATGTTTAAGCATTACTACTCTACTGATCCTCATCCAAATAAGTCATCTCAACCAAGTTCTTTCCCCTACTGTAATTCATGAATTTCCTCAAATGCTTGTATCTTGATAACATACAATAACACAAAACAACTCCACTATTCCGTGAATACAATCTATTCCTTGTGAATGAATTATACCTCGTAAGCAACCATGAATCAAATTCCACCAAATATCAAGAGATTGACTTGCATCCTTGTGTTACAAGTCCCTAGTTTGTTACATGTGAATGGCAGTTTTACTCACTGATGGTTGAGATCTGGAATCGGATTGCTATCCCTCTTCCTGAATGTTGTTTCAAGCACATTAATTTCTCACAGTAGTAAACACTGTATGCATATATGGACATGTGATGTACTTCAAAAACTAAAAAATAATCAGCTTCTGAATTTTTAACTAAAATACATATTCCTAGCTATATAACATACTATAATATGGGAAACAAAAATGGTTCACTTTATGACAACAGAAGATAACTGGAACAAAGAAGGACAAAATAATAAATTTCTAACAAACTACACATTGAGAAGCTGGTATTTAAAATTAAACTCTTACTTTTGCTAAGGTTTTCTTGGAGTAAATGTCTGTGCGAAGACCAAAGTTCTGTAAGTCAGTAGGCTTCTCCTTATTTTTCTCAGGAAAATTTAGCATCTGCTGAGCAGCAGGGACCTAACAAACAAAATAAATGCAAAGTGATCATACCAAATATCCCATAGTGAATGCATAAACATGATAAAAGCATAACCTAATTTAAATAATTAAACTATTCCAAAAATCAGACTGTTTTTTTTTTCAAATTCCTACCAACAAAAACAACAGGTTTTTAATGTAAACAACAATCTTATTCCTCAAGGAAATGTGTAAGAAAAATATACAAAGTTTAATCTACCCCAAAACTGAGTGTATGACTCTTTAAGGAATGGCAATACTAATGCTCTATACCAACGACTCTATCAAGTTGTAAAGTTTGAAGACTATCTATTTCATAATAGCAGCAAATCTATAATCTTGTATCAAGAGTAGGAAAGACATCAAAAAGAAGTTTAGTGTTTTATAAAATACTTTTCACTAGCTTTCAATGATTTTTAATGGTAGGAGTAAAAGTGAATAAAATATTAACATATGCTAAAAAAGTAGTAGAAACTTGAGGGTTTTTTTTTCTCCAAAATCTATATAGTATACAAAAGAGCAGCCTATCAACTAAGACACCGAGTGCTCTTCTATTACACACATGATGAACAATCCTAGTTGGAGAAAATTGTTCTTAAGCTCTCGCCATAAGTCTCTAAAAGAGTCTGTACCTGAGGTGTTCTGAGATGAAGAGGCACTAGCCCAGAGGGAGTATCAGCTAGCACATTGAAGTGAGGAGTTGGAGGAGGTCCCATTGCCATTGGTCGACTTTCTGGATCAACTTGGTAATTAACAAGCCCCCACTGTTCTAAAAAAGCATGAACCCTGAAAAAGAACAATGAGAATTAAAAATCTTAATAGTTTATATTTCAAAAATAAACAGGGCAGGTTACTTCCACTCTAAACCTTTTTGCTTCAATTACAAATAACAGAAAATTATTTCACCCAAAAGAAAAAAACACATATATTCCTAGGTCTGTGGAGAAAAAGATCCATGTCAAGACAAGATGCAAAGGTACTGATATTATGGCCAAGAAAGGGTTATTTTAGCCAATGTTTTATTTTTTTTTCTCTCTACTTAAAAGATAACAAAGTGGTCTTTTTATGGCCTGGCCCCAATAAAAAAAGACGGGCAAAACCACAAAGAAAATCTAAGTCATATACCAAGTAATAGACATAAGGAATAAAGAAAACCCAATTTAATAAAAAGAATGTATCTAGGATGAGATACTGTAAAGCTTAAGTATACTTAGGTCAGAGGCAGATGTGTTACCTCATAACAGCACAGACATCTCCCGTCAAATTCCGCCTGCAAGCAGTGCTGGTCAAATACTCTTGAGGGTTTAAGCGGTATGTGTCAATCATGAAATTACGGTATGCCAAGTATCTAAAGAGAGATGCAGCAAAATTCATATTCATGAATTCTAGTGGGAGGGTAAAAAAAAAAAGACTCAAAGACCTCCAAGTAAATATAGAGAGATTTTTGCCACAAGCTTATCTATCAAAGTAGCTGCTTAATAAGGATATTTTTTGGTAAAATTTTTCCTGCTTAGTAACAGACACTTTTATTGTTCCTAAAATACCAATCACTTATTAACAATTAACAGATAGAAAAGAGCCTTTGTTAGCAGTTACCAGGAGAAAAATTACTATGAAATACCAAGGAAGTTGAACAAAAGAAATGTTTTGAATCCAAAGTAAATTTTCTTGATGAAGAATTGGCTCAATACAAAATAAAAGAATCAAAAGTAAAATGTATTTTGTTCCTGACTGCCTATAGAGAACACATATAACTTAGAGGTAATTAAAGTTTTCTTACATAATTTCTATGTCACCCTAATAGTTGTAAGCAAAGTTTAAACCCTGTGGCTGAGAAGCTAATAGCATTAAAAGTGGAATAACCCACAAGTTAACTGCAAAATGGCTGTTTAAGTGTAAAGCCAGAGCCTACTAAACCCAGCAATTATAAATATATTGATTTGTATTACTATAAGGCACAAAATTTGGTTCTAAGCCATGTGCTTCTCTAATGTGTAGCTACAGAAAAACATGTACAGCCAAAATACTGCTAAAGAATACTAATATGCTCTTCTTTTCCTCATCATATGAAATTTGCGAATTTTTAATCTGCCTAGTTTAGTAATAATATAAAAAAGGTGACAAGTATTTGAATGGAGAAGGAAAAAAAAACAAATAATGCTACCAAGTCTTTGTTTCTGGTTCCAAGAGCACTTTCTTCTATATAAATATGCCTCATTAAACACACAAGTTGCTCATTTCTTCCAGTTGCATAGTAATCCCTTGCTTGAGTTCTTAATTCTGTTGCTATTCTCCATATTGTTATCTATTAACATCTGATTGAGGTATATTTATATGGAGGGCAAATATATTCTATTATCAATAAGCCATCCTTAAGTTAAGATTTATAAACAGTCTTTTAAAACATCCAGGGGCATTCAAACCAAGTAAAAGCTAAGCAGAGAGAATAACAAAACACATCTTGTGTTTAACCTATATGGTCAAGAGCTGCACATTCCATCAAAGAGGCAAAAAATGGTGAAAAGAAAAAACCAGCCCCCTTAGGCCTTTGTGAAAGTCTCAGGAGAAGAATTTACAGAGAACTTCCATAGCCCTTCTTTGCTTTTAGTACCTACTGAAAACAATATAAAAAATGTTTTGACTAAGCTTTGGATAAAAGATAAAACTTCTAGGCTAAGAACACAAAAACCAATTACCCAGACAAGCTTGTTAGAAAAAATACAAATATTATACTAATTTTTACATAAAATACTAAGTTTTTGGTTCCACTTGAATGTCTCCATACAAATAATATATTTAAAGTCTAGAATTTCACTCACATTTCTGGAGTTTTAGACTTGTTTTTCCCATTGAAAAACTCAGGAAGAGCACGACGTTCTATCACATGAATACTGAAAGAAAACAAAATATATAATCAAGATGATTCAATGAAAATAGACATACAAATGTCACTTGGCAGAGTTCATAAGTTTTAACTAGTCTTTGCTAAATTTGACTAAATCAGATAATAGTTTAAGTAACGCTTATCAGAACTCCAAGTGTTCTACACAGAATTCATGAATGTACCTAAATTGCAAACAACTATTAATGTTGGAAGAAATTATCTGAGCTCTTCTAACCTAGATTTTACTGACAGTTTATTTTCTAGTTCTTTATCAAATGACTTTAAATTCTTTCAACTCAAAATTAGCCACAGAAAGCTAAGACCTTCCATTAGGAAGTTTCTAAAAAGTTCTTAAGTTTCCTTTCATTATTCTAGTTACACATAATTCTTTACTATTCAGGAATGGGAACAGTAAAAAGGAAGAATGGCATACTTGGCTTGCTGTCTTTGGATACTGGATCTACCAGTTTCTCTCAGGACATTAAGACAAACTATCATTCATAGGCAAAATATTCTAACTTTTCTTCTGACCTACGTTAGTACACCTCTTCTTAGGCAGAGAGGAGACCCTCTACTCCATGGGACTTATCCTATTGGTGCTGAATTTAATGTGGACATCTCAACAGCTTTACCTCTGTTGACACTCATATCTACCCAACTCAAGACAACATCAAACAGCCTCTCCATTATAAGAAGATGACACACAGGCCCCACTTTGCAGGCTCCTTTAAGATAAAACACTACTGTTTAACTCATTTTAAATTTACTTTTCAAAACAACTTATTTTTAATAACTCAATTACACAAAAATACCAGGATAACATAACAAAATTTTAGGTCACTTATTCTAATGTCTGATGGAGCAGGAAACAATAATGATAAGTTATCTGAGGGCGAAGGCTTATCTACTCCAATCGCCTATTCCAATGTATAAATCCCTTCTACAATAGCCTACACAAGTGGTAATCAGTTCTATTTTAGTACTTACAAAGATAACTAACTTGCTGCTTCCCGAGATACATTTTTGGATAGATGTCCTTGTTACAGTTTTCTTTTTCTTTTCTTAAATCAACCCAAAACCTATATACACTATTCTAACTTTTATCCAACAATTCCAGTTTTGGAGTACTATATGATAAATGTATGGTTACTGTTTTCAATCTACTGCATAATAAATCCCTCCTTCCATAGGTTTCCTTCAAATATTTAAAGAAAACTAGTATGTTTCTTAAGTCCTCACTATCCAAGCAAAGGTATTGTCCCAACAGTTCTAACTCCTTGGATTCTGCAATATAGGCCACTCTTCTTAAATTTGTTCTTGCTTCTATGCTCTTCCTCCCATCTTTCATATGTATTATTTTTAAAAGTCTGATTTAAGAGAGTTACCTCTATATAGTTTGATCTTTTAAGATGTTTTCTTTAGTCTCTCTTCCTTGTTGAGATCAATCTGTAACTGTGTTCTCAGAATGCTATTCTTCAAAAGCTCTTTATTTTAAATGCTGTAGAGGATGTGGAAAAATTGGAACACTAATGCATTGTTGGTGGAGCTGCGAACTGATTCAGCCATTCTGAAGAGCAATCTGGAACTATGCCCAAAGGGCTATAAATAAGTACATAGTCTTTGACCCAGTAATACCACTTCTAGGGTTATATCTTTCCTTTTTTTTTTTTGCTTTTTGGAGGGCAACTGGGGTTAAGTGACTTGCCGAAACTCACATGGCTAGTGAATGTGTTAAGAGTCTGAGGCCGAATTTGAACTCAGGTTCTCCTGACTCCAGGGGCAGTGCTCTATTCACTGTGCCAGCTACCTCCCAAAGAGATCACAGAAGTGGGAAGAGGACCCGTATGTACAAAATTATCTATAGCAGCTCTTTTTGTGGTGGTAAAAAATTGGAAAACAAGGGAATGCCCATCATTTGGGGAATGGCTGAACAACATGTGGTACGTGAACATAATGGCTATAAGAAATGAGGAGCAGACAGATTTAATAATAACCTGGAGAGACATATAAACTGATGCTGAGTGAGAAGAGCAGAACCAGGAGAAATTTGTACACAATCACAGACACAATGTATGTGAAATGACTAACTTTGATAGACTGGGCTCCTCTCAGCAATGGAAGACAATACACAGTACCTAAAAGTAATAATTGATTTTGTAAGCATTATTTAATACTTTTGAATTTAATTGAAATAGGACTTCTTTAAAAATCAAATTACTTTTTTACATCAAATTCTTGAAGTTTTACTCTTAATTGGTTTTTCTCATTCTTTGAAATTAGAAATGTCAAACCATTCTAGTTTTCTGAACTTATATTGTAAGATTTTTTTCTTCTTTTGACTTTTATACAAAAAATACCTAAGATGTTTATTCAGAACCCAGAATATAAAACATGAAAGGAGTCAACCATAATCATAATATACATAGCCAATGAAAAATTCATTGAGAATTTCAACGAATCAAATCTTTGCTATGTATTTTATTCAAGTGACTGTAAGTATAAATGTCTCTTGTAGTATTTTAAAATATTTGTTATAATGGACAAGACTCAATATATAACTAGGTCACTAGCATTTATTTTCTTTGTAATACAATGATAAAGTGTCATTTTACCTACCTAAATTGGCATTTAGTTCTTTTCATACTTCTAAAACTTCTAAAACATAAGGGTTTTTACTTAGGAAATTCTATGTAAACTAATCAAATAATTATAATTGCACACAACCAGATAAAATACAGGTAGATATCACATACTATTAAGATACTGTAGCCTTATTAGAAATTAAAATGTTTATTTTTCCTCCTAGGGTTGTAAACTGTAGTTACTATATTTCTTATACTATAATCTATTGCACATCTGGAGCAATGTTGGAAATTAAGGAGAACTTTTAAAAAGTAGAAATTTTCAAAGTTGATTAGTACACTTGTTCTTTGTCATTTACATATATTTTCGGCATTGTAATGTGACTTGCATTTTGTAAAACCTTACATTATATGTAGCAGACTCAATATATAGCCCCACAGGAAGAGAAGTGAAATTGATAAAATTAACTAAAAATGTTAAAATTCAGTTTTAATGCACTGGATTTTTAGTATTTCAGTAGTATAGGATTTCATTGTCTGGTTGTTTTCAACAGTGCAGATAATAATTCACTGAGTTAATTAAAAGGAGTCTGTATAACTGAAAAATTCATTGCCTTGTAGTCAACTAATGATGAGTCTCACTGAATTAGATTAACCCGCTCCTGCTCACATGTCAATTACTAGTTCTGTCTTCTTGTCCATTTTTCTGTTTTTATCATTGATTCCCAGGAGCCTGACCAGATAGAGGAGATGGAGGATTCGCTTTTACAGATCACACAGAGGGGCAGGACGTATTCGTGATGGGAAACAGTCCACACACCTATTTAAGATCTCTTTGGGCTAAAAGTAAAACATCAAAAAAGTTTTTGACTTGCTGACAGTTTTATCTCTCTGAACTAGAAGAAAAAGAGCTACAATTAAAAACCTGTTTCTTACAAAAAAAGAGAAACTATTAGTTGAAATGAAAATCGGATGGGGGTGGAGGAACCATAAGAGATACTGAGTCTATCATCCTCAGACCTCCTAAGACAGCGGTTCTCAACCTGTGGGTTATGTTCAAATTAAATACATCCTGCCTATCAGATATTTACATTACAATTCATAACAGTAGCAAAATTACAGTTAAGAAGTAGCAATGAAAATAATTTTATGGTTGGGGGTCGCCACGACATAGGGAACTGTATTAAAGGGTCGTGGCATTAGGAAGGTTGAGAACCACCGTCCTAAGAAGTCTCTACATTCTATGGAGGGAAATGATGATGATTAACATAGACTTTATATCAGGGTGGGTGTTTTTTTAAAAGATCAGAAAAAGAATGATGAGACTTTTAAGAGGAAAGACTGTTTTTGAAAGATAAAGACTGTTTTGAAAGATAATTTTCTTCTCCCCCCCACCACCATGAATCATCAGTCAGATTGTAAAGAATTGATGGAATGATCAATAGGAAAGAGGAAACAAAACAAAACAAGAAAAAGAAACAAAGCAAGTAGTTTGTTTCAATCTGTACTCAGACTCTGCATCTCCTTCTCTGGATGTGGATATCTCTTTCAATCTTGAGTCTTTTATTAGAGTTGTCCTATAATCTCGTATTGTTCTAATCATGCCTCTATTACTGCTCAAAAAACTGTACAAAATATTTTTTTCAAAACTGCCTTCAGAACCAATTTATGAAAAATGGAAAGAATACACTAGGTTCTCTTCACTTCGTGGTCAGACATTTGAATATGACATTGAAGAGAAAGGAATAAAGGAGAAAAAGACTTATGCAACATAGCTTTATTCACTTGATTTATAAAGGATTTAGGTTATTAAACAAAACAAAAACCAAATTTTTAAAACGGATGAAAATGTTTCACCAAAGAACACATTCACATCACTAGCATCTTAGTTCAGGTCCTTATTACTGCAACAGACTGCAAGAGATCATTATACCTCTACTCTCTGCTTCTAATTTGTTCTTCAAATTTCAGGAAAATCAATTTTCCATTCAATCTATTCCAGAATTTTCAAGAAGTTTTATAGCTCACAGAGAAATGTTCAACATCCACAGCCATAAACATAGTGGCAGAATCATTTGGGGAAAGTAGATAATCACTCAATGTGATTTCCTTTTGGAGAAAACAGGCAGTTTCAACAATAATTTCTTGATTCATCAAATTAGCTTCTTTACCTAAAAATGAAATCTCACATTTAATTTTAAAAAATTTTCTATCAGGTTTTTAGGATAAATAAGCATGACTATGTTAAAGCCTTTTCTATATTGGTTGATAGAATCACATTTGGATATTTTTGTTTTTAATATGATTACTTTGTTTTCCTAATGAACCACCATCTTTGAATCCCTGATACAAATCAAACATGATGATATTAAGTGACGTTTAGAGTTAAATGATCTAATCTTAAATATGTATTTTATTGAAAATATTTAAACTGATATTCATAAATGGTATTGGTCTATACTTCTCTTTGGTTTATCCTTCTCTCTAGGTATGTAGACCTGATTTATCTCATAGAAGTAGTTCAGCATAATATCTTTGTCAAAGAATTGTGTTTGTGAGAACAGTTTGTGTACTAGAGATATTGTTACTTAAAAGTCCAATAAAACTTTCCTGTAAATATGTCTGGACAAGAAACCTAAGTATACTCAGTTTTATTGGGGTACTTTTCTGTGGTAACAAAAACTGGAGGCAAAGTAGCTACCCACTAACTAGAGAATTTCTAAATAAATTGTGGTACACAAATATAATGGAATATTAATGAACTGTAAAAAAACACTGACATGAAGAATTAAGAGAATTGTGGAAAGACTCAAATGAACTGATGAAAAAAGTGAAAAAAGCAGATCCAGGAGAACAAAATAGAAAAGGACTACAGTAAGGTCAATGAAAAATACAACCTGATATTCCCTGCTGCTAGTAACAACTTTTCTAAGATTTAACTTGAGTTTATCTGTATGTATTTGATATGAATACAGTTACCTATAAGCCCTTCCTCTCCATTAAAAAGTGATAAGAATGCCATGAAGACTTTGCTTTTACCTATCTTTGCATACTTTGAGCTTAGCAGTGTCTGGAATGTAAGTGAGGACTTAATAAATACTTTTACTGAGAATGAGAACTTATATATATTGCAAAATTATATGGATTTGGACCCAAAGAAGAAATATGGGAAGACACTTTGGCCATCAGTTCTCTGCAGAGGTAGGAAATTATGGTTGAGGAACACTGAATTTAACATAAAATTTTTTCTGATATATTTTATAGTTGTGTAGAATTTTGCTTTTCATTCTCTTTAAAAATATTATTTTGACAGACTGGCTAGAACCGATGAGAGGAAGGATATTATTATGTGCAATATAAGTGATGGAAAACAAGATGTCAATAAAATAATTTTCAAAATCATGTCCTCAAAATGCAAAATGGATAATTTTGATTACATTAAACTGAAAAGTTTCTGTACAAATAAAGGCAATGTAAACAAGATTAAGAGGGAAGTGGAAAAGTAGGAAAGAATTTTTACAACCAGTGTCTCTGATAAAGGCCTCATTTCTAAAATATACAAAGAACTGAGTTAAATCTATAAGAATACAAGTCATTCCCCAACTGATAAATGGTCAAAGAATATGAACAGGCAGTTTTCAGAGGAAGAAATTAAAGATATCTATTAAGTATATGAAAAAAATGTTCTAAATCACTACTGATTAGAGCAGTGGTTATCAACCTCTGGGTTGCAACCCCTTTAGGGGTCAAATGACCCCTTCACGGGGGTATCCTAAGACCACTGGAAAACACATATTTCCAATGGTCTTGGGAACTGAGACACCACTCCTTTATCCATCTCCAGGTGGGTCCGCCCACATGCAGATATACCCACATACGAGTATTAAAGGGTCACAGCATCAGGAAGGTTGAGAACCACTGGATTAGAGAAATACAAATCAAAATAACTCTGAGGTACCACATCTGACTGGTGAAGTCATTTAAGATGACAAGAAAGGAAAATGATAAATGCTGGAAAGGATATGGAAAATCTTGGAATACTAAAGTATTGTTGTTGGAGTTGTAAACTCTTTTTCTAGCACTTCTTATCAAGAAGAATGTTCTCTCCCACAAGACATTCTTGGATTTATAAAAAAAAATTGGTGCTAATTGCAATCCCTGTTTCTTGCCTATCCAATCTGTCTGACTGATATAGTTTTGGGGGGTTTTTATTCAGTATGAAATAGTTTGATGACAATAATTTTCTAATAGTCTGAGAACTACTAATGCTAAAGCCTTCATGGTAATTTTTGATTCTAGACTTTTGGTTCTCCCCAGTGAAATTTCATCTTGTTTTATAGTGCATGTCTGTAGTAATCAGAATACTAAAAAAGGATACTTATAAACTAATTTAGGCAGCATTATCGTTATTATATTACCATAGGCCAACAATGAGCAGAAAATCTCTCAATGATTAAGGTATAGTTCCTTTGTTTCTTAAATATACTTTATATTTACATATATGTTGAAGTATGTCATGATAGAATAAATCTCAGATATTTTACGTACTTTGCAATAATAATTTTTTTTCTAAAAATGTAATTGGGGCGGAAGCTAGGTGGTGCAGTGAATAGAATTCTGGAGTCAGGAGAACATGAGTTCTAATCCAGCCTCAGACAACAAACATTTACTAGCCATGTGACCTTGGGCAAGTCACTTAACCACAATTGCCCTGCCTTCTCCGTCCAAAAACTAAAAATGTAATCAAATGACTTTCCCAACTATAGGTGGGGTAAATTCTTAAATTACATAAGAGAAAGAAATTATGAAAGAAAATAGACAATGATGGCCACATGAAAGTCAAGAGCTTTCACAGAAATAAAACCAATGAAGAATGGTAAATTAATCAGTAGAATAGGAAATATTTACAGAAAGTTTTATCACTAAATTTTTGATGTCTAAAATATACTGAATTGATGAAAATATGACATTATTCAATAGTAGTACTCAAATATGAAACATTTTCTAAAAACTCATAAATGTTAAATAATATTTGAAAAATTCAGTCAACTTTGAAGCTTCAGCTAACAGGTAAATAGCAACAATGACAAAAATATGGGAACAACCAAAACTGGATGGTTATATAGGAAGTCAGGTACACTAACTTGTTGTTGGTAGAACTATGAAATGTTCAACAACTGTGTACAACAAACATATATCATTATATTACACCAAAAAATCATTAAACAATTCAAATACCGTGGCCTAATGTTTTAAAACTGGGCATTTATATAAGGAAGTCAAAGAGATATATAAAAGATCACTTTACAATAAAAAATTCATAAAATCAATGTGGCTAATAGCAAAGAACTAGGAAAAAAAGTACCCATCAACAGGAAATGATTGAACAAATCATGGTATATTAAAGGCAAAAGAAAGTTATTTCCAGTAAGAAATTATAAATGAGAAATTTAAAAAATTTTATGTATAAATGTAGAGTAAAATCAACAGAAATAAAAAGAAGACACATCTAAATAATGGAAATAAAAAGATCAACAGGAAGTGAAATTATAAGTGAAAAAAAAAATCAACAAACTAATGGGAGAAGAGGTGACAAAGCATACTACACCTATCTGCTTTCAATCAAAAAGGTCAGGTAACTACAAAACATAGAAGATAACATACACAGTCAAGTGAGGTCACTACTAAAGTTTTTACCTTTATTTTACTTTGTCACAATCAATCTGAAGAGTAGAGAAGTGCTGAAATGACTTTATAAAGGGAAGTATGAAAATCTACTTTTAAAAGGAATTAGAAATACAATGATTTTCAAAGGTAAGCATCACTTTTAAATTACTTCATCCTCACAATTCAGTCTTTCATCTAATGCTCATATAGGAGTATACTACAAAACGTGATAAAAATCAAAAATAACTACCATTGATTATGTGTCATGTATGCCATTAAATTCCTACAAAGAATGTACTTACACCAGAGAACTGAGGTGTATACTTACCAGTTATAATCAAACCATGAAGCATAGCTCGGGATGATAATATGATTTGTCTGCTCTGTTACATTATCTTCACCTGGATCAACTGATCGACTCTGATCACCTTTGCTGGGATCTTCATCTTCCTATTTAAAAGGAAAAGTCAGGATTCAAAGATACAGGATATAAGTAAGTATAAAAAGAAAAAGTTTTAAATGTATAGCAAAAAACAAATCTGACAATGGAATTTCCTCCACACTTTAGCATTGACAAATAAAGGAAAATTTTAGATCTAAATTTAATTACTCTTACATAAAAATAGAAATCTTTAAAAAAAAAAAAATTCATATTCTCCTATTAGAGCAAGATTTGTACTTGAAAATCTGCTTGCAACACTGCTACTTTAGTAATTTCAAAAGAAATGTTTCTGAAAATGGTACACTAATATAGTAAATGGACTGTTAATTTAAATGACCAACTCATGGATAAGGATAAAACCAAAAGCTTTTGAAAAAAACTATGTTGCCATTGAAAGAATGTAAATATAACATTAACAAAGTAAATCATGTACTATGTTCTTAACGATATTTGACAATTGTTGTAAACATTACTACTATACTGAAAAGCACATATGGGTTTAGGTTTGAAAACCATATATTGTTATTTCCCTTGAGCTTGCACAATTTTCCCCTCCAAATAAATTGTTATTATTTTGTGTGGTTCTGTAAAGTAAATCCTTACTGGTTTTAATGGAATGGCAATAAATCGGTAAATTTAGGGAGCTTTATCACTGTCATTATTTATACTGGCATGATCCAACCATGTGCAATAAATACTGCCTTTTCCTTTGTTTTAGTCATGTTACATAACTATATTTAATAAATCTTATCTCTTGGATTTCTAGTGCTACAAAGAAATACTGTTAAGATTCACAGGTTTAGTCTGTATTATTCTCTGAAGTTATTAATCATCTCTAGTATGCTGACTTACTGGAAATGTTATCTCCTGAGGAGAAAATAATTTGGTCTCTGTTTTGCTTATTTTTTTTCTCTTTGTTCATACAGTAACTAGCTATTCTAGAACTATATCAAGTAACAGTGGGAAAAGGACTTAACTTTGCTGTCCTTTACATTTATCAGGAAACGCCAAAATTTACACCAGGTAAACAATAAATTTTGGATTTGGATGCAAGGGCATAAAGTTTGCAAAAAGCTTATTAGGCTTCTAGCATAAATTATTAAATAAATAAAATTATTTATGCTACTACTAATATCATGAAGCATTATTTAATAAAAGAGTAATTATGCTATTTTCCTCTAACATACAAATAACTTGGCCATAGTAAATAATTTTGCTGTAATTTGCTAGTAATATTATTGCTGTAATTGCTGTAATCTCTTTGCTAGCAATATTAAAAGACTGCATCAATATTCACTGATGGTGTCAATCTATATTTCTATCTAATTTATGCTTGTTAGGATGAACTATTAGAACTAATGAAAAATAGGTTCTAGTAATTATTTTACAGTTTGTTATTACTATCAATTCACCTCTGCTCTTTTTAATTTTGGTACTTTAATTTTCCTTTAATTTTGACCCTGTTTAAAGTTTCATTTTAAAAAATTAACAGTTCTTATGATTTCTAATCTTCTGAATTCCATTTCACATATTTATTCTTAAATTTTCAAGATTTTTTTCTGTGCTTATTTTGGGTTTGCCCTTGTTTCTAATTTTGTAAACTTTGTTACCAGCTCGTTATTCCTCACTATTTTTGCTGATTTTTAAAAAGAGTTTCTTATTTGGAATGAATCTTTCATTATTTAGAATGCCATCAGTCTCCACTAACGGAAAAACCCTATCCCAAGAGAAAAGAGAAAGAAATTCATCTTTATCTGGGAGAGATGAGGGAATAAAGGGGTAGAATATTAGGTGTGCCATCAGATACATCTGTTGCGCGGGTTAGTACTTGCTGTTACCAAAAAAATGTTTTTAGGGTTTGGGAGTGTGGGGGGAAGGAGAGGTACCACCCACAGGCATCTTATCAGATACAGATATAGAAATGACTGTGTTATGAAACTAAAAAGATATCAATAAAGTTAAAATTTACATTTAAAAAGATGTCTCAAAGGATGTTGATATATGAGTCAAGGTGATAGGCTGGAAAGTTAGATTTTACTCTCAAGTATCACTGACTAGGAAGAGAAAAATGATAATTGAGATTAATGCAGAAACAGCCAACCACATGAATAATAAGTGTTTAACTTTCAAAGACACAACGGAAATATTTATGGTACACTTAAAAAAGTAATCTGATTCATAAACTAGCTTTATTAAGTATGATTAATACGTGGAAATTTTACTTCTTAAAATTACTTTATGGTCAGTCAGTTCATTTGTCTTACCATGAACAAATTATCTTAGAAGTTAGACCAACAACAAAATTTCAATTCTCTAAAATCAAAAACTAAAGGGGAGGTTCAATTAATGACAACATAACAACTAAAACTTACATGTACTTACTATGTTGCAAGAACTACACTAAACTCTTTACAATTATCTCAACTGATCTTCACAAAAACCTGGGGAGATATGTGCTATTATTATCCCCATTTTAGAGATAATGAACCTGAGATAACAGGGATTGACTTGCCCATCTTGATAAAGCTAGTAAGTTATGGAGGCCATATTTGAACTTGGGTCTTGCTGACTCTAGGCCTGGCACTCTCTCCAAAGAGACATAGAAGTAGTAAGTATTTATTCTGATTTTTAAGGACAATTCATGAATAGTTCCTGTTAGACTAATGGATGTTTAGAAATCAATATAGAGGGGACCAACTCTTCTAGTAAGAACAATCACCAAAAACAACCTTCTAATTTTGTTTATTTGCCTTGTTTATTAAGTGAAAAAATCCAGTGAACTCTGGAATCATAGACTCTAACAGTCACTGTATTTTCTTTTGTCATATACAGCATAAGGAAATTAATCTGAAAACTGACAATGAAAGAAGGAAGACAATCCAAGGCCAAAAGAAAAAAAAACTTCAAATTAACAGTATAACCTTTTCTTTAAAAAAGAAAAAAGTATTGAAACATTTTTATAAAAGATGAAAGAAAAGTAGTATTTTCTATTTTGTTCATGAAATTAATACTAAAACAGACCTTGTACTGTTGAAAATAAAAATCACAAATCTTATTTTCTATGTAAAATAAATGTTTAAAGCAGTTTTATAACCTGGCATCCACAAAACCCTAATGGTATCCATGAACAGATTTCAGGAAGCCAATGAATGTGGATGGAATGGAAGTTAAATCTTTATTTTAACTAACTTCCAACTGAAATTTAATTTCCATTACTTATGAATGTAAACAAGAAGCATTATCCTAAGAAGGGTTTCAAAGGTTTCACCAGACTTCCAAAGTCTCTATTAAACAAAAAAGGTTAAAAACCATAGCATAAAGCATACTGGAGAAAAACAACATGGATACTAAGAAATGACATACTAATACTCTGCGCAAAGGATAGAGTTCATTAAAATTCAAAGCAAAATGACATTCAGTATGTATGTCAAATTTCTACTGTAATATCTACATTAACAGTCTAATTTTTAACACACTGTTTTTTGAAAAAGTGAAACAATCTAAAACCTTCAATATGGTACCTTTTTCATACAATGAAATAAGGAATTTCACGCTCTGACGAAGAACAGAAGGCCTCTTCAAGAAAAGAACAGGGATAAAATATACTGTGAAAGGCAATGCACTGGCAGAATATTTTTTTTACTTAAATGTTTTGGAAAAATGTTAATGTTACCTTTCCTCCTGATGTTACTGTTTCTTCCTCCTGTTCATCTGCAAAAGCAAATCATGTAGTCAATTAAGTATTATGAATGCAGTCTGACTCTCTTCTAAGTTTTAATTTATGAGTACATTTAAATGGATATTATTTTAATAATACTTGCTTTTTTATTTACTATGTGATGAAGAAAAAAAGAATTTTAATATCCACATTAACCCGTTTAATCAAACTTGCCGGAAGAAATGGAAGCAGAAGAAATAAACAAAAACAATGGCAGAGAATATTAAAATAGTTGAACAAAAGGTAATTTATACTTAATTGCTGGTTCAACTGGTGCCCTAGCTAAAGACTGCTAATAGTAATACATGCAGAAACTTGTTGAATATTGCTGTCTCCTAGGCTTTAGTGAAGCTCAATGAAATTTTGGATTCTTCTTAAAATGGGAAAAGAGATGAAAGAATCCATATCAAACACCATGAACAAAGTCTCTGTAAGAGAGCTAAGAAGGCCTTCTATGAATGGAGTAAAAAAGACCCAAAATCTGGGTTTCTATACCTTCAAAGCAGTTAAATAATTTAAGGTAAACATACAAACGTTTCTGCAAGAAAGCAACAAAACTTTCCCACAATGAAACAAGAATAGCAAGGGCAAACTTTAGCATAAAAATAAATTAAAAATCTAAATAAGTTTCTATATAATACTGGACATAATGGGATATTAAAATAATATTAGAACTATCTACCTAAACAAAAAACAATGGATATAAACTAGAAGCTCTCCCAATTAGGAAAAGAAACAGGAATAAAGCAAAAGGGTATCTGCTTATTGCAAGAGACAGTAAAGAGTTAACTTTCCAAAGAACTGCTAGAAATTACTGAAGATTGATAAGGGAAGTTAGCAGACAGCAGATGGGCCCCACCAATCTGAAGGCAGACAAAGACCTTGAAAGACTCACACCAGGATAAGGACTGCTCCAGTTTAAACCAAGAGGGGTCAAAGGCTTAAATTGGTAGGGAGAAGGGGTCATTGACTGGGTAGCCTAAAATTGCTATTGTGCATGCTTAATAAAGCTCATGCATATAATGTGACATGCCCCACATAGAATTAGAGTGTCATTAATAGAACGTGGAATGCATGGCAATGTATGATGAAAGGAGGGAGTCAGGCTTACATATATCTTTTTTTTTTTTTTAATTTTATTATAGTTTGCATCATTCATTTCCACAAGATTTTGAGTTACATATTTTCTCCCCCTCTTTGCCCCACCCCCC
>CM053590.1:75384577-75410142 GCA_028646515.1 Pseudochirops corinnae | reverse complement strand
ACTGATGAAACTTTTCTCAGTATGAGGATATGTGAAGGGAATACAAATGTATATATATACATAACATACACATATCTATATGGGAGGGTTTATATATGCATACAAACACATATCTGAGTACGTGTATATATAAATACTTTGAGGGCACAAGATCAATTGAATAGGAAGGGACAATACTCTAAAAGGTGAAATCCTGAGGTGGGAGAGGATTAGAATGAGCGGAGACAGGGAGAGACAGAATGGGGTTAATCTCATAGAAGAGGCAAAGGATAATTGTTACAGTGGAGGGGAAGAACAGGAAGGCAAAAGGGAAAGAGTCAACCTTACTCTCTTTGAACTTGGCTTAGGGAAGGAATGACGTAAACTCTAAAATGGGTATCTTGCCACACAGAAGAGTAGGGGGAATGAAGATGAGAGGTGGGATGATAGAGGAGAGGGGAGGGTGGGAGGGAGGGTTGATGGAAGTACACACGTATGTAAAGGGACAGGGACAGGGTAGAGAATAGAATAAGGGGGGGGATAGGAAGGAGGGACTAATTAGTGTCTTACAATATGCCCATTGTAGAGAAGTTCTGCGTAATTACACATGTACAGCCTGTATTTAATTGTTTGTCCTTCCAGTGAGGATGGGTGACGAGGGAGGAAGAGAAAGAATCTAGAATTTAAAGTTCTATAATCAAATGTTAAAAATCTTTATGTGTATATACATATATATATTCCAACTGGGACTTAAGATACACAGGTACTGTGGTAGGGAGATCCATCCTGCCCTACCAGAAAGTCAGAAGAGGGGTGATAGGGGAGGGCATAGGAGAGAATAGATTGGGGGAGGGGTTATATAATGGGATGGCTGTTTTGGGGTGGTGGGTAGGGGAAAGATGGGAAGAAAATTTGTATCTCAAAGTCTCATGGAAATGAGTGATGTAAACTAAAATAAATAAAAGTTAGAATAAGAAAAAAAAATAACATTTAGCAGCTTCTCTATTAAAGGATCACAGGTCTTGAAATATGATATTCTGGAAGCTAAAGGAACTAGGTTTACAACCTGGGCTTAACCTACTGAGTAAAAGAAAGTATCATCTTGAGAGGAAATAGAAGACTTTGGTGAATTCCTGATCAAAAGACCGGAAATGAATAGAAAATTTGACTTTCAAATACAGGAGTTAAGGGAAGCACAAAAAGTTAAACAGGAAGGAGAAATCATTAGGTAATCAATAAATGCAAACTGTTTCCTATTCCTCCATGGGAAGATGATACTTGTAACTCCTAAGAACTTTATTATTATTAGTGCAATTAGAAAGAGTTTATAAATAGAGGAGGCACA
The DNA here is from genome assembly GCA_028646515.1 of Pseudochirops corinnae. Lineage (NCBI taxonomy): Eukaryota > Metazoa > Chordata > Mammalia > Diprotodontia > Pseudocheiridae > Pseudochirops > Pseudochirops corinnae. The sequence continues at coordinate 75,408,818 of CM053590.1, read as the reverse complement.
GGTATGAATTGATTATGATGGGATGATTTCATGAAAATGAAAGGGTCAGAAGGAGGAATTCACTGGTAGAAGGGAGAAGTAGAATGGGGTAAGTTATCTCACATAAAAGTATCTTGAAAGGAAGAGCTTTTACAGTGGAGTTAAAAATCGGGGGTGGCAGACAACATTTGAATTTCATCAGAATTTGCTGAAAGAAAGAATGACATACACACTAACTTGGCTATAGAAACCTGTGATGTGCACACCAACGTGGTTATAGAAACCTGTCTTACCCTACAGTGAAATAGGAGGTGAAGGGAATAAAAGAAGGGGGGTTGCTGATAGAAGGGAGGGTGAATTGAAGTAGGCAGTGGTCAGAAGCAAAACAGACTTTGAAGAATGCGAAGGTTAAATTAGAAAGGGATAAACAGGGAAAAAATAGAATGGAGGGAAATACGCAGTTACCATAATTGTGAATGGAATGAACTCACCCATAAAACAGAAGCAAATAGCAGAATGGATTAAAAACCAGATTACAATAACATGTTGTTTACAAGAAGCACTCTTGAAATGGAGACACACAGAGTTAACATAAAGGATTTGAGCCAAATCTCTTCTTCAACTGAGGTTTACAAAAAAAAAACAAAACAAGGGTAGCAATCTTGATCTCAGACAAAGCAAAAGAAAAAAAAAACTAGATCTAATTAAAAGAGATAAGCAGGGAAACTATGTTATGCTAAAAGGTGCCATAGACAGTGAAGTAATATCAATACTAAACATATGTGGACCATTTGGTAGGATCTAAATTCTTTAAGGAAAAAAGTGGAATGAGTTCTAGGAAGAAATACACAGTAAAATTATAATAGTGGGAGGCTTCAACTTTCCTCTTTCAGAACTAAATAAATCTAACTGTAAACAAGAATAGAATTTTAGAAAAGTTGGAGATGATAGACCTCCTCTGAAGAAAATTGAATGGGAATAGAAAGGCATATACCTTTTTCTTAGCTGTACATGGCACTTTCATGAAAATTGATCATGTATTAGGGTATACAACCAAATGCAGAAAAGTAGAAATTAAATGCACCCTTCTCAGACCAAAATGCAGTATAATTTATATTTAATAAAGGACAACAGAAGCATAAATTAAAAACAGGAAACTAAGTAATCTAATCCTAAAATAATGAGTGAGTCAAAGAGCAAATCAGAGAAACAGTAATTTCAGTAAAGGGAATGACAATAATGAGACAACATAGCAAAAGTTAGAGAATTCAGCCAGAGTAGTACTAGGGGAAAAGATATGTCTGAGAATACTTACAGCAGTAAAATAGAGAAAGAACAGATCAGTGAATTGAGTGTGCTACTTTTTAAAAAAAAAAAAAAGGAAAAAGCTAAATGAATAATCCCCAATAACCAAATTGGAAATCCTGAAAGTTAAAGAAAAGATTAATAAAATTGAAAATAAGAAAGCCATTAAACTAATCAATAAAATTAGGAGCTAGTTTTGTGGGGAGAAATAATAGGTAAGCCATTGACCAATTTGAATAAAAAGAAAAATTATATTACAGTATCAAAAATGAAAAGGGTGCATTCACCATCAAAGAGGAAATTAAAGCAATTATTAGGAGCTGTTTTGCCCAATTATATACCAATAAATCCAACAATCTAAGTGAAATGGATGAATAGTTAAAAAATATGAAACTAGGTAAAAGTGTTTGCATCAAGTTTTTCTGATAAATGTCTCATTTCTAAAATACATCAAGAACGGAGTCAAATTTAAAAGAATACAAATCATTACCCAATTGAGAAATAGTCAAAGAACTTTAAAGAGATACTTTATAGAAGAAATCAGAACTATTTATAGTCATTAAAAAATGCTCTGGATCATTATTGATTCCAAAAACGAAAATTAAAACAACTCTTATGTGTTCCTGACACATATCAGATTGCCTAATATGGTGGGAAAGGAAAATTACAAATGTTGGAGAGAATGTGGAAAAACAGGGATACTAATGCACAGTTAATGGAGTTGTGAACTGATCCAACCATTTTAGAGAGCAGTTTGGAACTATGCCTAAAGGCTAACAAACTCTATATACTCTTTGACCCAGCAAATGCCACTACTTAGTGTGTACTTCAAAGAGATCAAAGGAAAAGGAAAAGAACCTATTTGTGCAAAAATATTTATAGCCGATCTTTTTGTGGTTGCGAAGAATTTGACATTGAGAGGATGACCAATTCGGGAATGACCAAACAAGTCATGGTATATGATTGCTATGGAATACTATTGTGTTATAAGAAATGTTGAACAAGATCCTTTTAGAAAAACCTGGAAAACCTACAAGAAATGGGGCAACTAGATGGCACAGTGAATAGAGCACCAACCTTGGAGTCAGGAGGACCTGAGTTCAAATCCAGGCCCTGACACTTGACTCTCACTAGATGCAGGACTTTGGGCAAGTCACTTAACCCCAACTGCATTGCCTTCCCACTCCAAAAAAAAGGAAATTTACATGAAATGATACAGAGTGAAGTGAGCAGAACCAGGAGAATATTGTACACAACAACTGCAATATTGTATGATGATCAACTGTGAATGACTTAGCTGTTCTGATCAGTACCATGATTCAAAACAGTTCTGCATGAATATGATGAAAAAAGTGCTATCCTCTTTCAGAGAAAGAACTGATGTAGTCAATGCAGACCTAAGTATATGTTTTCTTACTTTATTTTTCTTTTAATTTTTGGGTGTCTCTTTTCTTTTGCAACATTGCTAATATGGAAATTTTTACATGACTGCATAGGTGTAGTCTATGTCGAAGTGCTTGCCTTCTCAAAGAGGGGTTAGGGTAAGGAGTCAGGGAGAGAATTTGGAGCTCACAATTTTTTTAAAGGATTGTTAAAAATTATTTTTACATGTAATTGGGGGGGGGGACTTTTTAAGCAACCTCTGCTCTAAACCAGCGCAAAATAAATCTCTTATGTAAAATACCTCACAGCTAATCATGTGGAAAACATCCAAGTATAGGGAACTACTGCTTTGAAAGTTAGCCTGTTAAATTTTTGCATTCCTATACTTCACTTTTTAAGTGAATACTTAATACTTCACTGTTATTCCCTTAATAAAAAGATTTATTCTGTACAGTTTCAGTTCAGTCAAAGATTGAGCTTAAGGACCTAAAGGGCCACATGTGACCTCAAAGCTGCAGATTCCCCACCCCTAGTCTGGAGCTTCAAGTATTTGATATGTTGATTGATTGCCCATATTAGGGATAGTTAAGTCTTTTCCTAGAAAGACTAAGGAGGGATGTGATAGCTTTGTTCAAGTCTTTGAAAGGCTGTCAGTGGAGGATATGTTGTTTCATTTGACCCAAGTGACAAAACCAGGAGCAGTAGGCAGAAGGTGCAAAGAAGCCGGTTAAGCCTTGGTGTTAGGAAACACTTCTTTCTAAATAAAACTTATAGAAAGTCCACTAGCTTTTTCTGAGAGGTGATGAATTCCTCCTTCTTGGACATCTTCAAACAGAGATTCGATGGCTGCTTCTCCAGTGTATTATAGTGGAGAGTGTGCTTGAGATCCCTTCTGACTTTCAAATTCTGTGATTCTCTAATTCAGGTCATAGACTTAGAGAGTTGATAGACCAAAAATTCATCACCCTGCAATCCATCTGCTGATGAACCACTCTGAATTTAACCATGTCAGTTTTTGCCATCCCTGAGTACTAGTTACTAGATATACGTTCTCCTCAGGGAGAGTGTGGTGTAGAAATACATCAAACAACAGTGAAACAAGTTTTGTGTAGTGGGGTATCATTGAGGGAGTTGACAGTTTTGAGTAGAGAATGGTCACAAGCAAAACAAACTTTCTGATCCTAAAAGGAAAGGATTGAGATGGGAGGATGGAGAAAAGCAAAGAACTAGAATCTAATGGGGTGCTCATCATTGGGGGATGGGTAAACAAATTGTGGTATCTGAATGTACTAGAATATCATTGTGCTACTGTAAGATATGACAAAAGGAAGTGATCAAAGAAAATCCTAGGCTAGTATGAACTGATGCAGAGTGAAGTAAGCAGAAACAAAAGTACAATTTATACATAATCAGCAGCATTGTAAAGAAAAACAACTGAAAAATTGGAGAACTATGGTGAATGCAATAGCTTTGTCTCCTGAGGACCTTTGATGAAGCGTGTTACCCACCCCTGACTAGTGATGGGCTCAAAGTGCCAGAAGAGACAAACATATTTGAATATGGGCATTAGGTGGATTCGTGTGACTTGACTGTGCTTATCTATTACAAGGGCTTTTGTGGGGGGTGGGTAGGAGGTTACAGAGTGATGTCAAAGAGATGGTGGTGGGGGTGGGAGGAGCCATTGACAATTTTTCTAAATGCATAGAAGAGAGGGAAGTTCAGGGGGAAGCAGAGCCAAACATTTTTATAAGTAACATGGGAAGTGAATTTTATACTTTTTTTAAAAAGGAAAATAATATGAAATAGAAATGCATTGTTTCTTATATAGCCCTTTTTCATGTTTTGCATATATGGGTGTGCTGGGTTTTTTTTATATTAAGGTTCAGAATTTTAAAAAAAATTTAAAGATTGCATTTATGTGTGTGTGTATGTGTATTCTTAACACCACTATTTATTACCAGAATTTGAAGCAGACTAGATACCCATCAATGTGGGGTTATTAAACAAGTTGTGATACATGAATTTAGTGGAATTTTGCATCCTGTGAAACAAGGAATATAAAGACTTGGGAGAGGCACGGGGACTTGGGGATCACTCCCACATCAAGAACAAATCTTTTCCCATCTGCTGAAATATGTGTTTGATTTTTTAAAAACGGTATTATATAGTGCTTGCCATGTCCAGTCCCAACCTCTCCTCCCCTCCCCTACTTTCCCCTTTTGCCACAGCAACTCTTGATGATGATTCACTAAATTCTAAATGGGGTAAAATCTCCAAAGGAAGAAGTCCAAATATCTGCAAAATCACAGACTCACTGAAAGCTGTAAAAGCATTCTTATACCCTTCCAATTTGTTTGGAGATATGTGACATAGACACTTTTTAAAAAAATCTAACAATAAAAAACAGTAGTTGAATTACAAATGATTAGGTATAGAAAATAAATGCTTACTACTACAGGAATTTATAAGAGAGAGAAAGTATAAAGACAGCAGTAACATGACATATTCAGGAGATAGTGTAACTAGAGCATTGTTTTTTTTCAGTAGTTAGTTAGTGGGAGTACAATGTAGTTGGAGGTGTCCGGTGAGGCTGCAGAGTACAGACGCTTTGAATGTCTGGACAATTTGAAACTAATGAGGAAGAAAGACTGAGGTGGGAATAGGGGATGAAGAAAGCTACATCATGGCACAGGAAATATTTTAAACCTCGCTCAAAGGACCTTTACTTCTGTATTCCACGTAGGTTTGGCAGCTCCCTGTAACCCATGCAGGTAACAGTGCCTCCCACTCTTAGTATTGGGTCAGATGAGGCAGGTACGGGAATTAGTAGTCCTTATCACTCATTAAATCTGTTTTTGGATATGTCCTGTTTACACCAGTTGCCGTTTTTGTTGTAATGCAAATAGATCATACACAGTAACAGGTAAAGTTGGCCTAGGGCAAGAGAAATGCAGCCTTGTAAAACAATACAGGGAAAAAAAGATGACAATTACAACAATTCCTGATTTTCATATGTGGAGTACTGCTACCAAAGGGCATACTGCCCCCCAAAAAATACATCACAGGTTTGGATGGGAAGAGATTTGTCAGGAGTTTGGTTTTTTTCCCCTGCTTTTCCATGTTTATAAGAGGGTTCCTTTTTTAAAACATCAAACATTTCAAAGGAAGGCCTGATCATTTGTTGGAAATTTTGAGGACAAGAGGTTAAAGGCTACAAGTTTGAGTGGATTTTTCCAAATCTTGGCAGTGAATTTTGAATTTGGCTGCTTCTCTCTTTTTTTCTCTCCCACCCCTCCTCCCACCCTGTACAAATGTAGATTTGGGGAGGAACCTTGTGTGAACTTCAGCTGTATTTGCAGCTGTGTCAGCATTAGGTCTCAGTGAGGTCTTGCTATAGAAAAGTGTCTGTTGTATTCAGTTTCCGCTTGAGTGCTACTGTATACACACAGCTAAACAATTGGAAGAGGAAGGCAGGATTTAAATGCAGGGAAAGTGAATTGGAACAGGAGCACAAGCCATTTTGTGTAACACTGGGTTCCTTTTACAGGATGTTGGGAACCATGGAGGAAATTTAACACACTGATTAACAAAAGTGGTTTGAAAAATTTATGTTGAAACATTATTTTTTTGCTTTTTAAAACATTGTGATTTTTCCCTCTATCCTTTTGTCATTACAGTTAGAACAGCAGAGACAGCAATTACTCACTGAACGCCAGAACTTCCACATGGAGCAGCTAAAATATGCTGAATTAAGGGCTCGCCAGCAAATGGAGCAACAGCAGCACGGGCAGAACGCTCAGCAGTCCCACCAGCACTCTGGGGCACCAGGGCATCCAGGAATGTTGCCTCATCAGCAGCCCCCTCCTTATCCCATGATGCACCATCAGATGCCCCCTCCTCATCCCCCTCAGCCAGGTAAGGGTATACTAAACATCACTATAACATTCAAGCATACTCAGACATTGGTCTGTATAGTTCTCAAGAGTCAAATAGCTCAAACTTTTGGGTTGACTGCTTTTGCAGTGGTTATATTCAAAATATAAGCTTAAGTCACCCAGAGACTAAAATGATACTTGCCCATTATCGTATAAAAAATTAGTAGTAATAATTAGAGACATTATAGGATAATATTAAGAATGTTGAATTTTGGAATCAAAATCACAGGTAAAATATTCTGAGGAACGTTGAGAACTTTTTCTCATACTTTTAGACAGGTCACCTATAATCTCACTGGTACTTAGTTTCCTCATCTGTAAAAAGGACATGGTGATGCTTGTTATTGGATTTGCTTTAAAAAAAAATTGGAATAAGTACTGTTATCCCTTGAAATATCTGTTTTCAAATTCTCTACAGTTATTTTCATGCTCAGACCTATAAATTACATAGAGAATATGCCATCATAACATCCTCCTTTTGATCCAGTCTGTTTGGTGTGTTGTGTTGTCTGAGAAGTTGGACCTCCTTGGGTCTAAGCAAACTGACCTCCCTATTCCACTTTGCAATCTTGAACAAGACAGAAGTTCTTTCCTTTAATGGCTTAAATTTCCCATTAAGCTTTCAAAAGGTACAGGCTCCATGAAACAAGTTATGGTGGAAGTATTTGAACAAGTTCAAAATCTCGTATCTTTAATAACACATACTATTTTGTGGAAAGGAGTGATCTATTATTTGTGTTTGTTCCTTGAGATGTAATACTTTATGTTTTCTTATCTTAAATTTAGGTTTGGCATATGAAGTTCACCAATATATTTTGATGGTTCTTTAATTTTAAATAAATTCCTCATGTGTTTGTTCAGTTTTAGTCAAATGTGGCAGTAAGTAGTGGTGGTGGTTTAATGTTTTTTTAAATTAAGTTCAAGGCCTAAAACACTTGGCAGTAAAGAGTTTAGGGTAAAATCTTGACACAGATTGTGGATACTCAGTGACTAAAGCATTCAGTAAAACACAGGACACAGTATTTCCTGAGTAGTTGCCCATTTCTTTATTTTCTGTTGAAAAGATGGACAAAGATGGTCCTGCCTTTTGCCACCCTTCTTCAGAAAAAGGACAAACACAATTGTTCCCTTAAATGTAGAGACAGGCACCTACAAAAAAGCATTTACAGAACAGACTTTGGAGGAAAGCCAGTTTCTCTTTTTTCCTTTTTCATTCACAAAAACAGAATAGAGTTTTGTAAATAATGATAGCTAGGTGGAGATGTTAAACATTTGATTATTCTGAAAAGAGATGTACTGCTTTTTATATTTGAGATTGCTTTAGGGTTCAAATGCAAAATGAAGGCAAGTGATAGTAGTAGCTTGTAAAAGAGAAAATAGCATCAAAAACTATCCTCAAAAGAAAAGGAAAAAAAAATTTAAAAGACAGACACCATACTTTGGAGGTCCGCAGAATAGAAGTTAAGAAACTAGGGCAAGGGAGGAATTTTGTGAGTGTCTCTCAAAACATGTGAATAATGGTCTGCACACTCATAATTCCCTGTGGTTGTTATATTTAGGAACTATCAATATGAGTCTGCCAGCTGATATTCCCTTTATTCACTGGCAATTATTAGAAATTTGTATTGACAAAAAGTTATTCAGGTTAACTGTCTAAATAATTGATTGAACTAAATAAATAATTGACCAAAATTTATGCTTTGTGAAGAGGATAAAATGTCAGTTTTTGGAGGCCAAGAAAGATATAGTAGTTACAGTGTGAGGGCCAATATATTTTAACTCTGCATGAGATGGTGTATTTTACTCAACTTGAAACTTCTTAGTCTTTCTAGATTGTGATATTCTGTAAGTAAATGTCATGAAAATGTTTCTCTGCCCTAGTGATGTGTGATAGAGCACATCATTATGCCAAATTAGAGCATTATTTTTTCACTTGCATAACTTTATAATGAAGTTGTTATGTATGGATTAGCAAAGTGGCTGGTAAGAAAAGGTCCTACCTGAGCCTCTTTTTGGTTTTAGTTCTTTTGCTCCCACTCTTCCCATTTAAATGTTTAGAATTGAGTTTGTGTGAAAAGAGCCCTGTTCCTGACTTTTTCTGATGCTGCTTCCTGACTTGGCTGGGTAAACAGAACTAGCTATCTACCAGTTGTTTTGTTCCCGTTTCTTATGAAGAATGGCAGTGATTGGTTTACGTTTTTGAAGGATATCATAATGTAATTTCATTTAAATTTTTTAAAATTTATTTTTAAAAATAGAATCTATTTCCTTTCATCTTCTTCCTCCATTGAAAAAAGAGAAACAAAATTCCTATAACAAATATGCCTATTCAGGCAAAACAAATTCTTCTTCAAAAAATCTGTCTCAATCTGCACTCTGAGTCATTCATGATATAATTTTAAAGTATGGTGGTCTTGGAAATAGTAGGACCTGAGTTCAAATTCTAGTATGACAAATCACTTCACCTCTCCAGCACTTGGTTTTTTTAATCTGTAAATCTGGGGGTTTGTCCAGAGGTTTCAAACATGTTGGCTATGTGTGGCCCACAATATTTCTGAGTATAGCATGCACCAAATTAAAATGTAATTGAAAAATTTCTAACAAAATAAATAAAAATAAAGTAGAACATGGATAATGTTACATTTTAAAACTAAGCCAGTATAGAACCCATTGGGATCCTTATGGCCCCATTTCTATTTGAATTTGACACCAAACTGACTGACCTAGCCAGTTCCCAATCTATGATCCTAGAGTGCTTCTAGGTAAAAGTATTATGCCTATTATTAGGATGCCCTTTGATTGTTAAAATCAGATTTAGATGTAATTTATTACTTTCATAAGAAATATTACATTTAATACTATATTCCTCTCAGTTTTGGAAATAATAAAATCTAGGGGCGGCTAGGTGGTGCAGTGAATAGAGCACCAACCTTGGAGTCAGGAGCACCTGAGTTCAAATCCGGCCTCAGACACTTAACACAAAACTAGCCATGTGACCTTGGGCAAGTCCTTAACCCCAATTGCCCTACTTTTCCCTCTCCAAAAAGCAAAAAAACAAAAATAATAAAATCTCACCTTAGTTTTCTTGGATGAAATCTTCCCCTAGAATTGAGATGAGACTGCCAGTCTGGAATACAAAACTGTGGATTAGACTAAAGCAGCATTTATCTGGCATTTTTAGGGAATAGTGAACGTTATACCATAAAGGAAAATTTCAGGACTTGAAAGCATCTAAGCTGTGATCTATACCAGTGCAAAAGTGCCTACTCTGATTTAATCCAACAGATGTTTGTTGAAGCACTACACTAGATGCTAGGGGTATAAAGGCAAAAAAACAAAGCTCTCCCTACTTTGAGGAGCTTAGATTCTGTTGAGAATACAATGTGTATGTAATTAAGCAAATGTGAGATAATTTGAGATGACAGAAAACTTTAACAACTGGGGAACTTGGGAAAGTCAAAACATAGGAGATAGCACCTGTACTGAACCTTGAAGGAAGCTGGTGATTTTAAGAATCAAAGAGGGATTGCTTCTAGGCATGAAAGATGGCCAGTGTAAAGGTGTAGAGATGAAAGATGAAACCTCAACATATTAAGAAGAGTAAAATCCCAGAAAAGGTGGTAGAATCCAAATTGTAGAGGATTTGATGTTTTCCATTCCAGTCTAGGGAGTCCTTATTATATCCAGTAGAGAAGCACAGAAGGTGTTTGATTGGAGTGGCATGATCGGGTTTTAGAAGATTTTCATATAACTGGAGGCAGCTAGGTGAGCGCAGTGGATAGAGCACTGAGCTGGAAACCAGGCCACTTCCTGAGTTCAAATATGGGGTCAGACACCAGTTGTGTGACCCAGGACAAGTCTCTTAAATTTGTTTGCCTCAGTTTCTCATCTCTGATGTTAGCTGGAGAAGGAAATGGTAAACTACGCAAGTATTTTTGCCAGGAACTCCAAATAGACTCATGCAGAGTTGTACACATCTGAAACAACTGAACAACAATGATCAGGGTTAGACCTGTGTTTTCAGAATATAATTTTGGTAGTTGTGTGGGTGAATTTAAAAGGGGAACAATTAGACTCAGGGAGTTGAATTAGGAAGCAATCCAGTAAACTATATGAGAAGGGAATGAGAGCCTGAACTAAGGTGGTGATTGTGTTGATGGAAAGAAGTCATTGTGAGAGATACAGTCTGTTCTGCTATGACAGTATACATTCCTTCTAAAGCACTACACTCTGCAAAATTGAGCAATAAAAACTTTGTTGATGACACATTACAGAAAAGACAGTGACCTAATAAAAAGAAAAATACAATTTTATTCATGTTAAGTGGTTAAGAAATACATAAATACAATAAATAGTGGCTCCATCTGTGCCTCAGACTGCTGCTCAGTCAGCTTTTGCCCCAGTTCCCATGGGGTTAGGTTGGCAAGAAGTTGGGCAAGCTGCAACTCAGGGCTAGAGGACATGGGATTGGTTCAGACTGGTCCCTTCTCTGTCCACAGTTTGTACTGTACTAGAAGGTATAAGTAGGGTACTTTACCTCGACAAAGATCTGAAGTTTGCTTGTGAAAGTGGACATTGGAAGTGTTGGAGCTTATGAATTATTATAAAGTGGTGCAGTTTTTCTGCATTCAGACTGTTTCTAGACAAAATTAAGCAGAAGCAAAACTAAAACTTGTATTATATCCAAAATGTCCCCTTAATGTAGTGTTAGAACAAATTTGTGTTTTCAAAACATGTTATAACAGAATTGACTGTATTGTTGAGTTAGACTGGACAAGATTTAGAAACTTATTGGGTATGGGAGATAAACAAGAGAATCCCAGAATTTCCAATTTGGAAGAAACCTCAATAGTTATCTTATCTAAGCCATAATCTTATTAAGACATAGACTCTGATGACATCCTCACTCCCCACAATGAAGGAAACCTACTGCCTCCTGTGGCTTCCCATTCTACTTTTAGATAACTCTAATATTGGAAGGGTTTGAGGGTTTTTTTGGCATAGTGCACAGTAGGTGTTTGGTAAATGCTTATTAACTGATATTAAATCTAAATTTATCTCTGCAACTTCTATCCCATTTCTCTTAGTTTTCCATTTCTGAACTAGGAAAGAATTAACTATGACTCTGAATTTGTGAACATCAGAGAACAGAAAATGTTGGTGCCCTTTAGCAGAAATCAAGAAGTTGGAGGAAAATTGGTTTAGGAGGGGGTAAGATGGTGTGTGATAAAATGTTGAGTATGAAATGACTATAGGATGTCTAAGTGGAAAACTATAATAGGCAATTGATATGACTTTGAAATTCAGGAAAAGGATTAGGGATTTATCTATGGATGCATTAATAGATGTTTTTGAAAAGAAATGATCTGAGAAGAAATGGTACTTGAACTCCTGGGAGTTAGTGAGGCCATCACTGAGGAAGAGAGAAGAGAAAGGGCCTAAGACAGAGCTTTGGGGTAGAAGAGGGCATGAACAATGATCATTCAGTAAATGAAACAAAGATGGAGTGGTCATTTGAACAGCAAAGATACATGAGAGTATCCAGGAGGAGAGGGTTTGGTCAACAGTATCAAAAACTGCAGACAGGTTAAGTAGAATTTAATCTGAAAAGGGTCATCAGATTTAGTATTTACAAGTTTTGTTAAATTTGAAGAGAGCAGTTCAATAGAATGGTAGGATTGGAAGCCAGAATACAAGGGATAGAGAAAACAAATGGTCAGTGAAGAAATGGAGGCAGCAAAGGCGGATGATTTCTAGGAGTTTACTGTGAAAGGGAGGATAGATAAAGGGGCATGACATTAAGGGCATAAGTAGAGGAACTTGTGGAAAAGGGCCACTCCTTTTTCAGAGACAGTAGTCAAATAAGAGATAATGGGTGAAGATGTGAAGACGTTTTGAGGAGGTGATGTAGAGTATCTGAGAGAGCTCATGATTGGTAGCCTTAATTTCTTTAATAAGGTAGGAGGTAAGGATATGTGCTAGGTGCCAAGAAGTGAAAGGCAACATTGGGGGTTTGAAGATAAAAATTAGGTTTTAGAATAGTATTTGAAAGGAATGAAACAATCAGTTTATGAAAAATTAAAGTTTTTGTGATAGTACAGACCTGGTTGAGGTGAGTTTGGAACCAGATGGTACAATCAAAGGTATGAACATTCCTGTGGTTAGCTGACATTATTAGGTTGATATTGCTGCACTTGGAGAACAGGGTGTTGGAGAGAGACAGCAAGCCAGGTACTAATATCCTGAGTAAGGAGAATAAATAGAGAAATCTTAGAGAAAAATAAATTTCTGAGTGATGATGGTAGAGGACAGGTCTGAAACCAGCATTGGGAGTATAAGGAACTCTCCCCTCAGTCTGGTGAGGAAGCTTGAGAGAAGGCTCAAACAGCATTGGAGCATGTAACTAAGGACATACTGTCAAATAGATTGTGAAGAGAAAAGACAGGATGGAAAGTTGTATGGTTTTCTTTTGTCTTCCAGTGAGGGAAAAGAACTGGAAAGTGATGGGATTTTGCTGATTTTGAAGTTGCAGGAGAAAGCTTTTTTTGTCTTTTGGAGACTGAATCACTAATATTAGAGGAATGGAAGGATGAATGTGATGGTCATTGGACTAAAAGAATACCAATTTGTTAGGAGCTCTACCTTTGAGGGGCAGGTGGCATGTCTGACCTGGCATCAGGAAGACCTGAATTCAGATCCAGCCTCAGATATTTAACTAACTTTGTGACCCTGGGCAAGTCAATCCATAAACATCAAGTGCCTCCTATGTGTCAGGTACTATTACTAAGCACATATTGGTGATCTGTGGTTTGGAGTTATAAGGAGTTCAGCCTCGAGGTCTGAGTTCTCACAGACTATATAGAAAGCACTTATTGAATTAGTTCAGTAGTTAAAACTCAAGATGGCAGAGACTCACAGAAGATATCCTACACATAGAACCAATGTTTGGCTCTGTGTAAGGCCTCAGCATTCTTTTGGTGTTGAGATATCTGAAGCATTGATTATCACTTGTATGGGTTAAAGCTCTTACTCGAAAGTCCCAGTCTTTCCAGCTTTAGGTATGGTATCTGAGGCCAATGAAACTGTCACTTCAAAGAGTCCTTTCTTCTGTATTATATCTCCTCAAAATAGTTAATGTCCTTCATTCAGTTCCTGTATATGTCACACCAGAAAAGGTCCTTGAGGAAGAGACCTGGAAAGTGTTTCCCTGCTCTTTGTGTTAATGTCTGAATAATGATCATCTTTGAATGAATTATGTTAAAATGAAGTACCTGAAATACAATGTGCAGGTAAGCTTTAAAAAAACACCAAAACCTTCCTTTCCCCTGGATATCTATGTTAAGTTAGATTATTCTATTTATTCATACTTCTTAGTTCTGTTATACACCAGCTTGTATAAGGAAAGATCACTTTTTTTGCAAGAAGAAAGTGAAAAGTTATGTTGGTTTTTGAATGTCCATATAAATTTCTCACTATTTTTTGAAAATTAAGGCACAATAGAATATCCCAATTGTTTTAGTCCAAGAAGTACCATTTGCTAAAAATGTGAATAGGTTTAAGTGGGATTGCAATAAATAGTTAAGGATCTAATAATTAATGAACCTATTAAGGGAAACCAGGGTGTAAGGTACTTTGGCAAACCCCTGAACTTTTGATCATAATGGTAGTCAACCATGCTTTCCCTTAGCAACATTATCTTAGGGATGTTACTGGGCATAATTACTCCATAATCTGATCTATGTGTTTACATTTGTTTTAAGACTTTGTTTCTTTTAATCTCTGGGTTTCTTTTGTTATTGAATACCAATTCATACATTTTTTTTTAAAAATACTATGTAATCACAGTTCTTAAGCAGCCCAGTTTATTTGCATTAATTTGGTTAGACTCTTACATCAGTAAGTTTTCATCTCAGTTGTTAGCCTGAGCAGTTGTGGTCACATTAATAAGTTGCACATGCTTTGTGTATTCAGTTCCACAGGTATTTATTGAGCACCTCCAGTGTGCTTATCTTGTGTTACGTGGTGAGAGACATAGGGAAAAGAAGGGTATGCCATTGTTAGGGAATAGGATTACTATGTCTTGAGAGAAGATTAGGATATTAAAACATAGAATTTGGATTCAGGGGACCTTGGGTCAAATTCATTCTCCACTGCTTAAAATTGACCTTTGAACAAGCCACCTAACATTTTGGGAGCTCAGTTTCTTCTCATGAAAAATCAGGAATTTGGACAAGGCAGATGAGTAGCAATATGATGTATTCTGTGGTATTGGACTTTGAGTGAGAAAGATCTCACTGAACTGGCTCCTGCCTCTTGAATTTACTAAAGTGTGACTTGGTCAAGTCATTCTGTCTCTTGTGGCCTCATTTGCACATCTGTAAAGTGAAGCAACTGGACTAAATTATCTTTGCCCCTTTTACCTCTAATCTGTATTATAATGATACTTATAGTAGTATGATCTCAGTTGTTTCTAGTTGTAAATTCCTCAGTAACCTTTTTGTTTCATTCAAAAATGTATCAACCTAGTTAATCCAAGGTACACTCTGAGTTCAATTTAATAAATATTCTGTAGTTGTCAAGTGAAGATTTTTTTTGTTATCTAAGTTACTTTTGTCTGTTTACTTCATATAACCAAAACTGTTGCATCATTTTCCAGTGCTAACCTTTAAAAAGAAAACACTAAGAGCTCTGTTTCAAAGGGAAAAAAACGAACTGTTGTGGTTCTCCTTAGGAAAGTACTCCGTGAAGGAAGCAGGTCACTCAGGAGTCTAGACTTCTCGCTTAGGACTGATTCCATTATTTCTGTTCTACTGGGGCCTCAGCCAAAGGCTGTACATATGAATGATTTAGAAATGAAATAATGAATGGCACCAAGCATTTGAAATTCTAAAAGTCCTTTTCAGCTACCCTCCTCTTTATACCCTCACAAAGCAAAGAAAGAATCCTTGGTTGGCATTCATTGCTGTTTCCATGGAATGATGAAACTTACAGTTTAATAAAATAAGTAATAAACCTGAGGGTATATCAGCAGTTTTTCACTCACCTGAATCTAATTTTAAGCATAGATTTCCATTTCTTATAATTTACATGTCTACTGCTTGCCTCTTATTTATTATTTCCAGTATTTTGTGCCTTAATAGTGCTTTTGTAAAGCCTTGTCCTTTCCCCATCTTAAAGGAGACATCTAATTTTTTCCCCCTGATAATGGAAGAGGATGAAAAAATAATTTGACTTTTATCAGAATTATATGTGTTCATTTAAGCTTTGTGTGCTTAATTGATTTAGTTTTATGCCAGGAAGGCAGATTGAGTATCAGTTTATGAAGACTTTTGTTCTTCCATTTAAAAGTTGATTGAGCCCATGAGCATTTCAGATATCAAGATGACCTCAAAATTTTTAAGATTCAGAAAAGGGACTTTGCCTTACAAGAAAAATAGAACCAGTCTTCTCTCTTAGTAACATAAAGATAATATTCCCATTTAAAATCCTTATCCTTTCCTAAGTAAGTTCTACCATTGAAATATTTTGCTATCCACCAAATCAATTTTGTAAAGTGGCATTTGTGAAACTTACCATACTATCTCACGCAGCATGTGACAGCTATAGCCTCTAGAGGGCAATGCCTCTTTTAATGGAAGTCTTCAGTTTCCCTGAAAGGTATTCATAGATGGCAGCATCCTACAAGCAGTGATGCAGTTTGGTCATCCTTGTCCCCGCCACACTTCAGGGAATGGTTTAATTGATTGGTTGGGAGAAAACCTGTATTGACAGAAACAACTAGAATTAATAGTGTAAGCAAGATAGAATCAAAGAAAGTAATACCCAGATGTGCATTTTGTATCTATTACTTCTGATTGGTGAATTAATAGGTATATGAAGTTTTCTTAGATCAGTGTGTTTGTAAAGCACACCTGAGCAGCTAATTCACTTTCAGACATAAAGGAATGAGAGTAGCAGTGTGGTATAGCAGATGGCGAGCTGACATTGATAAAATGATGTTCATGTCCTGCCTACGACATGGACTTTGTAGTTTTGGACAAAAAACTTCTCAGTGCTCCAGATAACTGTGTTAAGACTATAACTTGCAGAGTGGATACTGATGTTAATTGTTAAAAAGAGTTTCCTCATTCGTAGTTCCTCTACCAATGAAACCATAGATCCGTTATAGAAATAAAGTAAGGGAATGAAACTAGATTTGGGACATGGAGCAGGGCACAAACCATTTTCCAGAATAGGTCTGACCACTTACAGGTTTGATGTCTGCATTGGTTATGTTGCAGGATCAGGACAGGCTGGAACCCATGGATGGCTACAGTTGATGTTATGCATGTACATCCTCAATGTAGCCTTTATTTTAAGAGCAATAAACTGTAGTTTGGTAAGTTCCTTGAGTGTCAGCATTGTCTTTTTCCTTTGAAAATAGAAGCAAACTAGAACACAGGTGAAAAACATCTCCCTCTATGAGCCCTGCTTGTTGCTCCTACCTATCTCTAAAGAGCTATCTTTGGCTATTCTAAAACCCAGGGAACCCTATCATGTGTTTTTAGGTTTGATTATTAACAAGATTTATGGTCCTTTTTATAGTATAGCAGTTATAGCAAGAAGGTAAAAGGGTTTCAATTTTTAATAGGACTTTTGCCTTAAGCACAGTGCCTTGAATAGGAGGAGCTTAAATGCTAGTTGACTGACTTCAGTAATGCATAGGAAATGATTCCTCAGGGTGTGGAGAGCAAATTTGACCTTGGCCAGTTGACTTTTCTTCACTGACTTTGTGGAACAAGCCAGATTGGCCAAGGCAAGCACTCTTCTAGCAACAAGGCTTGTTGCCATCGATGTAGGGGATTATGTAGCCAGCCAAAGACACTTGAATTCTTGACTCCAGGACCTGAAAACAGGCCAGCTGTGATTGTAATAATTAGGGGGTGAAATTGCTTTACTCTTGTATCACTTGATAATTATTTTTCAGATTCTTTCTTGGGTAGCTTATTTCTATGCTTTCCAAATAAATAGGGGAAGGGAAGAGAGAACTGGCATGGTTTTTATGGAGAGGATTTTTTTTCAGTCAGCAGGAGCTCATCTTTTCTCCCTCCCAAAAAAAGGAAACCAATCGTTTTTGTAAACATGTCTAGTCAAGCAAAAGAAGTTTCAGCATTGGCCATGTTCCAAAAATACATTTCATTTTTCATTCTGTGTCCTTTTCAGGAGGTAGGTGACATGTTTCATCCTTAGTTCTCTGGAATTGAGTTTTAACATTACAGTGATTAGAATTCCTAATTCTTCCAAAGTTCTTTGTTTCTACTATTTCTCCAAAGTACATATAACCACATTATTTTGGGGAATAAGAGAGTCTCTTAGCTGTCCATTGTAGCTCATCATGGCTTCCTTCATAGAGAATCTTTGAACAAAAGCAGCTGTCTGCAAGGGGGCATTATCAGTTTTGCAATGTTCTGTTTATGGGGAACTGTATACTTAACACTACCCAGAGATTGAGCAATGTCCTGCTGAAATGCTAAGGACTGTAGCACTTCAGGCATCTCTTTGGTTCCAGTTATGGTGGGTAGCAATTTCCTGGGTTTTAAGAAATGTGTTTCTATTTATTGGGACCCAAGTAGCACCTTCTGGATAATAGGAGTCTTTCTTAGAAGACCCAAGTGTAAATTCTGTTCAGTTGACATTGTATATGTTCCACCTGCCTATGTGGCACAATTTTTCATTTATTTATTTTTGCAGGGTGTTTGGGTTTTTTTTGAGGGGGGGAGACAGGGCAGTTGCAGTTAAGTGACTTGCCCAAGGTCACAGGGCTAGTAAGTGTTAAGTGTCTGAGGCCGGCTTTGAACTCAGGTCCTTCTGACTCCAGGGCCGTTGCTCTATTCACTGCATCACCTAGCTGCCCCAGTGTGGTATAATTTTGATAGGAACTCACAGGCCTACCCATTCCAGCAAAGCAACCCGAATGCAGGTTACTGTATAATATATTCAATTTCTGTCGATATTATTAGTATCTCCCCTACACAGTTGCTTTGGCAACTTGCTTGTTGTCATTCCACAGTGACATTGACAAAGTGAAGAATGACACTGTAGGGCAACCAGAATGATGAAAGACCTTGAGTAGGTCCTGTCATATGAGTATCAGGTGAAGAAATTAGTATTGTCTTGACTGAAGACAATTTAGAGGAAACATAACAGTGGTCTTTAAGTGTTTGAAGGTGGAGAGAAAGAAAGGTGGATTCAACTTCTGTGCTTGTTCTACTTGTCCACAGAGGACAGGACAAGGAATGACTGTGGAGCAGTATGCTGTCAGAACTATCTTAAAGTAAGAAGGTATATTTCAAGAGAGTGGATTTCCCCTAGTTAGAGGTCTTCAATCAAAGCTGGATAACTATTTGTTGACTGTGTTAGAGAACACTGTTGAAAAATTCAAATAGAAATGGTTCAGAGCTGAATATTTTATCAGCCTCCCTAGGTCAGTGCTCCCAGGTTGAGCACCTGCTGTAAAGGCCATTCATTTTCATAAGGATGAGAGGTGTTAACCTATGCAGTACCTTCTAGCTCTGTGATTTTTGAAGTCATGCCACATAGGTAGGTGTTCTATCACATGGCTCTCTCATTTCCTTTTAAAGCTCAGCTCAGGAAGCCTTTCCTCAACTCTTAATGTTCCTTCTCAGAATTACTTTGTGATTGCTTACCTGGGTTTGTTACTCTCCCACTCCCCTATGAGGATGAGAGAAGATTTAACAGATTAGTGTAGAATTTACTTTGCTTATAGAAGAGGGCAGGTCTCTTATATACCACTATCTCCTGGCAACTGTTATATACCTAGAAATAATGTATCCTCTGTTTTATTTAATAAGTAGCAACATTGGTCTAGAAAATTTTAGGGCTCTTTCTCTCCCTCTGTGACAGAGTGTTGAATTTGGAATCAGGATGACCTGGGTTTATCTCCTACCATTTATGCTGATTACCCATGGACAAGTAACTACATTTCTCTGAGCCTTAGTTTCTCCATCTGTTAAATGGGGATAATAATAACTATGATACCTACCTTATATTGTTGTGAAATTTAAATGAGATTATGTTTGTATAGTACTTTTTTCTTTGTAAATGTCAATAATTGTTATTGTTTTCTTTTCTTACCTCTAGACACCATATCACCAGAGTAGCATCACCATATCACCAGTTTCCAAAGAAGGAAACTTCCAAATCATTCTTATCCCATCCTCATGTTTATCCTTTACTCCATAGCTCTCTTATGAATGCTGCTTCCTTTACCACTTGTGCATTAAGAATATTCCAAAACTTATATTTTTCCCATCCCCTTGTTCTCAGAGTGGTGATGAGGAATCAATAAATCAGTAAACGTTTATTGAGCATCTTCTATGTGCAAGGCACATACAAAAAGAGGCATAAGACAGTCTCTGCCCTCAGGTAACTCACAATCTAATGAGTGAGACAAATGCAATCAAATATTACAAAGACAGCTAGATACAGGTTGAATAGGAAATAATTAACAGAGGGAAGGCTCTAGACTTGAGACTGGGGAAGACTTCCTATAGAAAGGTGGGATTTTAGTTCATACTTAAAGGAAACCAGAGTGGTCAGTGTTCGGAAGAGAGAATGCATTGCAGACACAGGGAACAGCCAGAAAAAATGACCAGAGCCAAGGAATAGTATGTCTTGTTCATGGAACGGGGGGCCACTGTTACTAGGCTAAAGGATATGTGTTAGGGATTAAGGTATAAGAAGACTAGAAAGGGGTGGGGAGTCTTAAGCTGTGAAGGGCTTTGAATGCAAGG
Organism: Pseudochirops corinnae; assembly: GCA_028646515.1. Classification (NCBI taxonomy): domain Eukaryota; kingdom Metazoa; phylum Chordata; class Mammalia; order Diprotodontia; family Pseudocheiridae; genus Pseudochirops; species Pseudochirops corinnae. The sequence goes on along the minus strand of CM053590.1, from coordinate 75,388,423 downwards.
CAATATTTTGCATTTGATTCTGAAGGCATAGGGAACCCCTGAGGTTTATTGAGTAGGGGTGGTGCTGGGGTGGTAACATGATCAGACTTGTGCTTTGGATAGAAATGGAGGATGGAATGTGAAGTGGGGAAAGACTTGAGGCAGGCAGAGTCACCAGCAGACTATTAAAATGGTTCAGACGTGAGGTGACAAGAGCCAGCCTACACCAGAATGGTGGCAGTATTGGAAGAGAGCAGGGGAGTATATTAGAGAGATGCTGTAAAGGTAAAAACAACAGCAGTTGGCAGCAGCTTAGATATATTATATATAGATATTGTGAGCCTGAGGGACTGGGAACATGGTGTTGTCCCCTATAGTAGTAGGGAAGGTGGGAGTGGGGGTTGAATGTAGGGGAAAGAGAATGAGTTCTGTTTTGGACGTAGTAAGTTTAAGATTTCTACTAGACATCCAGTTTGAAATGCCTGAAAGGCAGTTGGAGATGTGAGATTGGAGATCAGCAGAGAGATTAAGGCAAGAAAAGTAGATTTGAGAATTATCAGTATAGAGATGGTAATTAGATCCATAGGAGCTGGTGAGATCACCAAGTGAAGTAGTTTGGAGGGAGAAGAAAAGAGGGCCCAGAACAGAACTCTGAGGGACACCTAGAGGATGTGGTCTACAGGAGGATCAGTCAGATAAGTAGAAGGAGAACTAGGAGGGAGTGGTGGCCCAAAAACCTAGAGAGAAGAGAGTATGGAGGAGGAGAGAGTGATGAGTAGTGTCAAAGGCTGCAGAGAGGTCAGTGAAAATGAGGAACAGTCTTTGGATTTGGCAACTAGGAGATCATTGATAACTTTGGAGAGTAGTGTCAGTGGAATGATAAAGTAGGAAGCTGGATTGTAAGGTGTTAAGAAAGGGAGTAAGAGGAGAGAAAGTGGGAGCACCTATTATATAGATAGCTTTTTCAAAGGGGGTTTAGCTACAAAGGGCAGAAAAGATAAAGAATGGTAGTTAACCAGAATGGAAGGATCAAGGGAGAATTTTTTTAGGATAGAGAAAACATGGTCATATTTGTAGGCAGTAGAAAATTAGTAGAGAGGGAGAGATTGAAAATAAATGAGAGTAGAGATCCAATGGAAAGGGCAGTCTGTTGGAGGTGGTGGGATAGAGTAGGATCACTTGAACAGGTAGAAAGGTTAGCCTTGATAATTAAAGGATGAAGGCCACTTCATCATGTAAGATGGTGATGAAGGAAATAGTAACATAAGACACCAGGGTCATAGATGAGGAAGAGAGAGTTCACGGTGAATGACCTCAATTCTTTCTACAAAGTGTGAGACAATATTCTCAGGTGAGAGAATAGAGGGAGGAGAAGCCATAAAAGGTTGGTGTAGACATGAAAAGGTGTGGAAGAGCTGCTGTGGGGAATGGGCTAGAAAATTGATAAGGGAATTATAGTAGAATTGCCTACTAATTTTTTTTATTTCTTCATTAGTCAGAAATTGCTTTTTGACTATACTTCTACCATCAGTTACTATCTCGCAGTCTTATTTAGCAGATTACATGATCTGAATTTTCTTTTATTTGACTCTTTAGGGCTTAATTGTGAATCAGTAATTATTTTGATTGTGTTATATTATTATATTATAACATTATTACAATAACATTATAAAATATTTTATTCCTGTACAATTGCACCCGTTTGGACAAAAGTCCTTGGAGTTTTCTAAGAAAAACCTTTTATAAGATTCTCTTGCTTCAAGCAATTCATTCAGTGAAATATTAAACATTTGCTGTGTGTAAAGCACTGTGTTTGGCGATGGGGGTTAAAACTTTAGATAAAACCTTGTCCCACTTCATAGAGCTTACCATTTATTAAGAGGTAACACCAACAGGGATCACTATAATACACAAAATGAAATGGCAAATACACTAAAAAATTTTGAAATGAAACACTGTGTCCCAGGAGGAAAGTCATGAATATAACCTGAAGGAAGATTTCATAGAAAAGGCGACATTTAAATTGGGCTTTAAAGGATAGTTAGGAATTCAGGCTAAATGGAGAGGGAGGATGTTCCATGCTTAAGCAGAACAGCATGCACAAGAGACAAAGGGCTGTCCACTTCAGCTAAAGCACAAAGAAGTAATAGGAGATAAATCTAGAAAGGTTAAGGTGATGTCAGCTTGTGAAGGGCCTAGAATACGAAGCAAAACAGGTCAATCTCTACTGGGTATCAGCAATGAAGTGACTGAAGAGTTTTGAGCAAAAGACTAAACCAAATAGAAATACTTAAAAGCATCATTCTGGCTGTGGTACAAAGGCCGTTTTGGAAGAGGAGAGGGTGGAGTTTGGAAGACTTGTCCAAAAGCTCTAGTGATAGTCCAGTCGAGTGATGATGAGGTCCTGTGTAGAGGGAAGGTTGTCCCTGAAAGCTGTGACAGAAGTAGAGTTGATAGGACTTGGTAACTGATTAATAACAGCAACAAAAATAGTCACAGGTAACACTTCAAGGTTTGCAGAGTCTTCTACACATACTCATTTGATCCTCACAACAACCCTAGGAGGTAGGTGCTGTTATTATCTCCATTTTATATGAGGGAACTGCAGCAGAGCCATTTGCCCAGAGTCACACTGTCAGTGTCTGAGACCAAATTTGCACTGAAGTCTTAAAAACTCTATGTCCAATATCCAGTGCTCTGTGGTGTCATCAAACTGCCTCTAAAGGGGGTGAAAAAAACAAGGTTTGAAAGTTTCAAATGAGGGAAAGAGGGTGAATTGGTGGTACTTCTCGCAGAAACAATGAAGTCAGAAGAAAAAGGTTTGGGAAGAAAAGGTAGGGGCAGCTAGGTGGTGCAATGAACAGAGCACCAGCCCTGGAATCAGGAGGACCTGAGTTCAAATCCAGCCTTAGACACTTAACACTTACTAGCTTGTGTGACCTTGGGCAAGTCACTTAATCCCAATTGCCCTGCCTTCCCCTTCTCTCTCCCCCCCCCCCCCCCCGAAATAAAAAGGTATTCATCTTGGTTTTGAAAATTCTGAGGTGTGGGTGGTAGCATCATGAAGATGTCCTCTAGGAGTTGAGGTTTAGGTCTGTATTCCAGAATATTAGGCATCATGTATAAAGTAGAAGTACTTGAAGCTGTGGGTGTGATAATTCTAAAGGAGAGCTGGGGAAGAGATGAAGGCCTAGATGAGATACTAAGTGAGAACAGGAAGAGCTGAAGTAGTTACAGCAGTGGTTAGGGAAGTGGGAGGACTAGGAGAATGTGTTTTCTCTCAAGCCCAGAGAGAAACTATCACCTATGAAATTATTCTACATACCATGGTGTAGCCACTTACAAGAAAATACAGCCCCAAAATAAAAGTCTTGAAATTACAAACTAATTAATGATCCTCCATCATATTCTAAAGCTAGTTATAAAGCAGTACACTTGAGACATCACACAGTCCTGTCTGGAATAGATCATCATTTTGCACTTATTTCAACAGGTTTTGGAGATTCAGGCCAGCATTTACTATTGAAAGATGAGTGAAGAATGATGCCCTTTATATGTCCAGAAACTCTCTTTCCCTCTCCTTCCCGCATTTCTTGAATGCAACTCTGATCTTAACCCAGTTAAACTATTAGTCTCCAGACTGAGTGCACACTTGGTGTTAAAGCTCTTCTAGTTAAGGTGACAACATACATAAAAAGTTAAGAGAAAAAAGTGTCACAAGGTCATGTATTTGTAATATATTTGAGAAAAGGCCCTAGACTTAGGAGGTGTAACACCCAGATCCAGTGTTCACAGCTGTATGGCCCCATACAAATCATTTCATTTCTGGGGATCTCAGTATTCTTATCTGTAAAATGAAGTTACTGT
>CM053590.1:75367802-75384077 GCA_028646515.1 Pseudochirops corinnae | reverse complement strand
TGCTTCAGTCTCCATTTAAACTATAGTCTTTCTATATCTTTCTCTGAGTTTAGGTATCTCCTTCCATCTTGAGGCTTGTAGAGTTGTCTTTAGCTGTGCATTGTTGAGGATAGTCCAGGGAAAACAAAATTTTAAAAAACAAATGTTAAAAATTGTTTTTACATGTAATTGGGAAAAAATAAAATATATAAAATTAAAAAGAAATACTTTATTTTTTCTAATCAAACTTAATTCTTTCCCTAAAGCACAGAGGCTTCTCTGGAACAAGAAGGAATAAAGGACTTTAAAGCACCTTTATGTACTCATTTTGTCAGAATTTAGTACATTTTTTTGTGTAAATCATGGAAAGTTGGTATTATCTTAGGTATTTTGTGGAGAAATTTATCTTAGGCAGCTCTTCCCTCTAGGTATATAATGTTTAAAGTGAAGGATGCGGACTAAATCCTTCCTGTTGTAGACAATTAATTATTTCCAGTCAGATTATTTTGGTAATTTGAATAATCTGCCTTTAAACATAAAAAAATAAAGATACAGATTTTATTTATCTTTATTTTTCTCTTCTTCCTCCCAGTATGATTACCACCAATACAATTTAGGGTAATGAAATTTAGGCTGCCAAAATGAGTATTATCAAATGGTTTAAAAATCCTTCAGTTTATGTTTTAATTGTTTAATGTCAGTTTTTATATAACCATGCTTTCTGAAGAAAACAAAAGAGATAACCTTTCCTCTTGGGGGCAAGAGTAATTTATCCTGAACTTAACAGATTCCCCACAAAAGCAGTCTTCTGGTCCCTTATTGTGGTATATCGGTCCTTACGCTTATTACCAAAGATTGTGCCAGTTCAGGAAGTTTTTCCTGTGATCCAGATTATTCTCCCATAACTTATCCATGCAAGTACAGAGAGGCTTGTCTCATGAAATTTGACTGTTAGCTGACCAATTTTTTGTTTGTAGGAACTCATTTAAAAAAAAATACAAATACAAAAAGGTTCCATAGACCTTTGTCATCCCACTTGTATTTAAAGTAAATAATAGTAGCCAAAAGAAAAGTTGAAATTGCTAAGATGAACACAGATTTTAGATCCTCTATAAAATATTAAGTTAACTGTTTGACTCTAAATGTGCAGTCCTTTTCTAAGGACCAATGAACTTACACTCCTCTGGAAGAAATTGGTCATCTATATCGATATTTTTGCTATAAATGGAAACCAAAGGAAAGAGTGTTTGCAACTAAATTATAAAATCACTCATGGGTCCTCAGGTGGGGAGAGAGTTAATTTTATCATATGTCATAAAGGAAGAAAAAACATTTTAATGGAAAATTTGGTAATTTCATTTTGTTGCTCATAATTAGCATAAAGAAGGCTGTCCACCATGAAAATTGATATAGCTTAATGTGTCAGCATCCTTTGCATAGAACTTACAGTGAAATTTACAAAGAAATTGATAAGATCCTCCAACCAAATCACATTCTTCTTTTTAAAATAACTTTTAATTAATATTTTTTGAAATACCACCTAAATTTCCATCTAGATCTATATGAGATTGCATTTTTAAAGCATCTGGCACATAGTTGGTGCCTAGTGAATACTTTTTCCTTTTCCTTTTCCCTCCCCTAACAAAGATCCATCCCATTTAACAAAGAATTTTCAGACTATTAATTTTCAGGGACTGAAATGCAAAGTAGGACATCAGGAAGGTCAGCAAAAAAATTTGAATTGTGTGATTTGGAAATAATAAGTGAAGGGAGGCTAAAGGTTTGTAGATTATTCACAAGCCTTATAGCCACGCATAAATCATGGAATTATTGGAGGGTGCCAAAAATTCTTTTTAAAAGGAAATTGATTAGAACTTAATAAACAAGGAGTGATGAAAGTGATTACATGACAATCATTTTAGAATCAGCTATCTGTATTGTCTTATTTCCTGATAGGTAGAGCAGAGATCAGAATTAATACCAAATTTGAAGAAAGCCTAAAAATGAAACGAATTCATTGCATTCAGTAATAATAGATCAGACTCAACTTACATAAACAAGCTGTTGACTCTGAAAAATGAGAGGCAAATAAAAGTGAATTCGGTATCACTGATTATTATCCTTTCTTAGAGAAATAATCAATATAACATAGTTGCCACAGCTAGGAATGAAAAAAAAAAAAGCTGGGAAACTTCTTTAGCTGATAAACCCTTGATCTTTTTATATAGTAATGTGGCAACCAAGGAAGGCACCAGTTTAGACTGTAAGCTTTCTTGACAATATATTATGGAGGAAGAAGATACATGATGGTGAAAGAGTATCGTGTCACAAAAATGTGAAATTCATTGGATGGGAAAATGAACCTGCAAAAAGCTTGCCGTGAGATCCAGCTAAGTCATATCATCCTGAGTAGTTTAATAGATGAAACAGGAAGGACAGCAGCAAACATTTGTAAAATGGTATAGACCCTACCATTATTTCTCTATGAAAAATTTTTTCCCTGACGTTGATTACTACATTTGAACTCTTAATACTTATGTACTAGATATGTCAAATGAATAAGAGTGGAAGATGGTATTTGGTAAAATAAAGTCAGGGAGAGTGACTTTATATAAGAGAAATCTGTCCTGGAAGTGCTACAGTTTTAAGGGGACACAGTAATTACATTTTTACAATAGTTCAGAGTGATGGTGAATAGATTTCTCCCCAAATATATCACAAATGGTATTATCCTCTAAAAGGCAATCAAGAAAATCTCAATAACCACTAACACAAAATTTTTTGAGGCAAAAAGCAGCAAGATCTAGTCTTTAAGGCTCTTCTCCAGAAGTCTTTTCATTGCTTATATTAATATCATAAATTCCTTGATAGTTGTGACCACAGAGATAATGTCATTTAATAATCCCTTGATATATTATTATCATGAAAAGATAAAATGGGAAATACAAGCTTACAAAGAGGCTTTCCATTATTGTACTGTTTCTGAAGGCTTCAAAAAGAGGAGAAATTTCCTATAGATATTGAAATTCTCCAGGTTTTCCTCTTTTTGATTAATGTTATGCCAGTTGTTTCAATTCCCATAACACTACAAGATCTTCTCCATTAGATCCATGGCCACTCATTCATTTGGCAAGCACTTAAAGAAGACAAAATATAATATAGTTCCCACCGTCAATGGACTTATCTTCTGGGAAGGTCTGAAGAGGTTGATTGATCTAATAGTTCATATAGGGGGGAAAAACAAGTGCATGAAGAAGGGATGTTACTCAAATTATTTCATGCAACTAGCCAGCCCATATTGAATGAGTCTATCAGTACACATATCTTGTTTATAAATGGGCTGTAACTTTACTTGAAATTAAATAGGAATGGAGAAATGGGATAAATTTCATTTAGGAAATTATACAATATTTTCTTTTTTTTTTTTTTTTTAATGTTTTTATTGATAACCTTTGTTTTTATCATCCACCTTCTCCCCCTGCCAGAGAACCATCTCTTATAACAAAAAATGAAAAAATAAAGAACTAAGCAGAACTAACCTATGGACATCTTAAGTGTTCCATACCTGTAGTCCCTCACCTCTTCTAATAATGAAGAGGTTTCCATCTAGTTTCTGTTTTTTGGGGGGTGGGGGGAGCAGTTTTTACCATATTCAGTTTCATTTATTTTGTTATTTCCATTTGCCTTGTCACAATCTAGATTGTTAGTCATTTGTCAGTCACTTGGCTGTACAGCACTTTCAGTGCACTGCATCATTAATCCCAACTTACATCCTGCCCCCAAAACACAGCTTTAAAAAAAAAAAGGATTCTCATTGTTACAGTATGAGTACAGAGCATTGAATGTCATGGTTAAAAAAAGAAACAGCATGTCAAGCAGTCTATAGAGTAAATGGATGGTCAGTGTGAAGTGAGATCATGTTAACCATATATTTTATTCAAGAAATGGGCTTTAACAAGGATTGGATTACAAGCAGAAGGGATAGTTTGGTATGTTGAATAAATGGTCAGGGCAAATATCCAGTAATTATTTGGATTACAGTGTCTAAAATCATTCTATATTCAGCTGATAGACACTTTTCTGTAAAGAAAAGGGCTTTGGTCACTCCATTTAATAACCATTTATTTATGTTCCATTTAGTTTTTAAAATACTTTTAGAGAAAAACAGAAACTGGTGTGTAATCTAGCATGTGGTTGAGAAGACAACCCTGATAATAATATTGTTGTACATGTCACTTTTCAGGAACAGGAGGCCCAGAAATGACTGTGTTAATTACATTCCATATCATCAAATACAATTCACAGTTTATAAATAGCTGAGGGCTTCTCACCATGAGAATTTTCAAGCACCATTCAGAGCCAAAGCATTCTAAGTCAGACAACTATGTGAATGAAGAATTTGGCAGTTAAACTTATAAAGGAAATCAAGTTTAGTTTTTTAAAATTATTATTAGAATTTTTTTCCCCAGATAGAATGAGGATCTCTTGCTTTGCTATTGTTGCACAAAAAGTACCTTCAGGTTCTCAGATATGGAAATATATACTCATTTTTCCAGCTTTTGGCAGCTTGGACTGCACTATCTGTAAAATGAATTCCATTTCAAGGACTTTGGCTAATGGAAGGATTTAGTAGTTTGCTATAATGACTATCAGGTTTATCTGATGGTAAGATTCATATTTTAAGGAACAAATTGACTCTTTAAGTTGCTCTTCTTTTTACTTATTATTGCCTGAGAACAGATGTATGTTCTGATAGACTCTTCTGTTAGCCTTGTACCTAATCAAATAGGCAGCCTCTACCTGAAAGCCTATTAAATATTGCCATTTCTGGGATAAACTTAGGTGAAAATATCTTAAGCTAATCAGTCTAATTATTCTGTGAAAGATACCATGTGAAATGTTATCGTAGATGCAAAGGTGTTTTAAGACATGATTCTGATTAAGAAATATAATCTTTTTGATGGATGGAACTATATATTCCTGAAAAGATTATTAGAATCTCAAAATTTTAGGTTTGGAAAGGATTTTAGAGACCATTTAGTCTACCTACCCTAATTTTGAGACAAAGAAAGTAAAGGCTGGAGAAATTTGATATACCTAGTGGTGATAGAGCTAAACCCCAGAATGAAGGTGTTCCTCACAAAGGCAAGAATGTAAGCAGTAATGAATGAGGTAGGAAAGTTTCAGGCATGTTCAGTTAGCCACAAATGAAACAGTTAGACTAGAGGGGAAGGCCTACGTGGGGACATCATGGGGAAATAAAGCTGTGGAAATAGTTGTTGCAGGCTTTCAAGTCTACAGTGCTTGCATTTTCCCCTCTATGCAGTGGGAAACTGTTGAGTCAAGAATGGGACTTGATAAAAAATAGCATTTTAGAAAATTAAGTTTGATAGAGTTCTGAATTGCAGTCAGGGAAATCAGTTACATGGCTATTCAATTCATGGAGTTGAAGAGAGGAAAAAGAGAAGTGACTTTACCACCCTCAAAAGTAAAAATATGTCCAGTACTTAATTCGGAATTTCAGATATAGGGAAGTAAAGAATCCCAATTTGAGATATTCTAAAAGAAACAGCAGACTGATTTAGTGGTGACTCACTTATAAATAGAAAGAACAAGATGGGATATATAACTCTTGAAATTATATTGCTTATAAACTCAGGAGTTTAATGGAATTATACATGGTTCTCCCCCCTCAAAAAAAAAAAAGACATGTGAATCTCAGTGTTCACATTAAATAATTCCCAACTGTCAATAGAATCCATCTAGCTTCACAGTTGAGATTTTGTAGGAGAGAAAGGATTTATAATTTTAGTACATTTAATATATTAAAAGACGCAATCATTGCAAGTCTATCCTAGCTTCATATCTTTTCCTTTACTTTTATATTTCTCTCTGGGATTCTGAAGTAAAGTTGGGGGGGGGGGGAGATAGGTGGTGTAGTGAGTTAGGAGGACCTGAGTTCAAATCCACCCTTAGACACTGAAACCCTGAAATAAATGTCTGCCTCTTGACACATAATCTATTTGTGATTATAGAAAAGTCACTTAACCTTGCAGTGCCCTAGGTGGTTCTCTAAATTGTGGTCAATTCGATAACTGATCCATCTTCAGCAGTGGAGGGAGTTTCTTAGTGTGTATTTCATAAATCTCAGTCTTGACTTAGTCATTTTACTACCTGTATGACTTTGAACAAGTTACCCGATTTCTCTGGGCTCAGTTTCTTACTCTGTAGAATTGAAGCAGTTAGACTAGGTTCTCTTTAAGGTGCCTTCCATTTCTAAATCTTTGATTTTATTCAGTTTAATGTTTATGGATTGTGTTTTGGTCCACTTTAATTACTCATTGTCGGGCCTTAGACTCGTGCCCACCCAGGGACGCCAAAAACGGTTGTGTTTTCATGATGTGTTGTGTTGGGACTGTCTCAAAGAGTTCAGAGCCAGACCACCTCTAATCTGGGAATAGACATTTATTGAGATTGGCGTCTCTCATGAAGTGGGCTAAATTAAGAGGAACCATCACCTTCAGAGGAAGCAAGATGGATTTTTGATAAAGATATAATTACATAACAGAAATTATTAATATTAAAAAGGTAGGAGGAGCTTGTTAAGGGATTAGGTAATAGGGGTGTGGTCTCAGCCACAGTAGAACTGCATATGCAGTTATCCACAATGCATACAGAAGAACCCATTTGGGGGGAATATGTATGTATGATAATGATAAGCCTCTCTCTGTCTTAAGTTCACTCTAGGAGTGTTCTTTATTATGCAGGTGCCTAGTTAGGAAAGTCCTTTCTATTGTTTTGGGGTTGGCATCCTGGTAGTGCTGCTTTCTGATTGGCTGAGTATTGTGGTCCTGTCTGAGAGTAGATGGATGTCATTGTGGTTGAGTGCATGGACACACCCGCTTTTTCTGTGGGAAATATGAGGAATGGGTCTGGGGTCAGTGGCTATCTAGAGACAGTGACTGGGATCCCATCACATGGATATCCTGCTGTTTCACAGCTGTAAAAGTGAGCAGTAAGGCATGTGTGAAGAAGTTAGGGTATTTAATGTGGGGGGGAGGGGGAGAGTAGCTAGATGGGGCAGTGGGTTTGCTGTTCAGTAGGACCTATAAGGAAGTTAGAATATTGGGGCTGAGGGCAGTTTTATTAGGATTCCATCACTCTCTTTTTTAGTTTATTCTTTTGTGGTGAGTAGCTCTATTTAAGAACCCTTTTGTCATCTGGCAAGAACAGTAAGTTGGTGTTTGTGTCACTGAGAAGGTTTTTTTAAAAAAAGTAGCTTATTTCTCTTCCTCCATGACGAACTGTTTCATACAATAGACTCTATTGTGGGTACTCATACACAGAGCCTCTTTATGTACAATATCAAGAGAAACTGAAGATTTAAACAGAATCTTAGAAACATGTATTCAGTCTCTAGGATTTTCCCATTCCAAAGGGACTATCTTTTTCTGCATAGTTGTCATAATAATAGAGATATTTATATCAGTTTGTCTTGGAATTGTACTTAATTAAAGGGTTGGTATCAGAAATACAGTATCCTACCAAGGACTCTGAGTTAGTGTATTGTCCAGAGATTATTGGAAAGTAAAATTCCGGCATCACTCAAAATTGGAGGAAAAAGAATCTTAAATGGAAAACCCCAATGTGTAATTTTTCACCCATATACTCATTCACATCTTTGCTGTCTCGGGTAAGATAAAGCCAATTCAACAATTCAGTGAATGTTTATTAGGCACCTACTGTATACAAGGTACTTTTTTGGTGACTGAGTATACAAAACCCTTCTTTTCCTGTCCTGAGACTTTATGTTCTTATGGTGAGGTATTCAACATTTACCGTCATAAATACAGAATAGAACATGAATGGAGCAAAGGAGAGATTAAAACAAATTACCTCAGGAGAATTTCAAAGAAGAATACTGCGCAGAGACATCAGTCGAGGAGGAGGTAGCATCTGAGCTGAGACTGAGAGAGAGAGAGAGAGAGAGAAACTCATCATGGGAAATAATAAGCTGTCCAGTTTAGATGGAAGACAGAGTGCTTGACTGGACAGTGCAGTGGACGGAGCACCAGACCTGGAGTCAGGAAGACTCCTCTTCCTTAGTGAAATCTGACCTCAGATACTTACTAGTTGTGTAACTCTGGGCAAGTTACTTAACCCAGTTTGTCTCAGTTTCCTCATCTGTAAAATGAGCTGGGGAAGAGAATGAGAAACTACTCCAATATCTTTGCCAAGAAAATCCCAAAATGGGATCACGAAGAATTGGACATGATTAGAATGACTGAACAACAACCGAAGAGTGCTTGAAGGGAGAAATGAGACTGGAAAAGTAGGTGAATACCAAATTGCAGAATGCCTTACAAGACAGGCTGAGGAGTTTGTATTTACTCTTTGTGATAATCAGGAGCTGCTGAATATATCTGAACAGGGAGGTGACATGTCCTAAATTATGCTTTAAGAAAATTATTTTGGTAGCAATGTGTAGAACAGATTAGAGCAAGAAGAAACTGAAAGTAAGGTAATCTTTTTGGAAGCTTTCCTAGTAGTTGAGTTGTGAACAATATGGATGTGTATATATATATGAGCCTCTGCAAGGATGTTTCCATGCCCTCTGCCCTCCCCACACACAAAAAAAACCTGTTCTGAAAGTAGAATCTAGGATTTTGCAAGTAATATCATATGTGGAGGGTGAAAGAAAAGGAAGAATCAGAGATAATTTCAGAGTTTTGATTCTGAGGGATGGGATTGGTAGTGGTGCTGTCAGTATAAATAAGGAAATTTGGAGGAAAGACATTGACTTTGGGGGGATGTATGTGATGGTTTTAAGTGTGATATTTTTAGAGGTGTCTTATTGTACTGGGTGGGGAAATGGGTTTGAAGTCCAAGACCTGAGTTTTAATCCTATCTCAAACACTTAGTAACTATTGTGTGATCCAGGACAAATGAACTTTTCTGAGCTTCAGTTTTCATTTTTAAAATGGGAATAGTCATAGCCCTACCTCAGCGTTTTGGTGAGGGTCAAATGAGATAAGATATGTAGACATTGAAGTGCCATGTAAATGTTAACTATTATTAATAAATTGAACTTGGTAAAAACACATTTTCTTCAGTTTTTAAATATTTGTATTGGCTCTCCAGAGTAAATCATTTTTTTCCTCTGAGCTTACTACTTTAATATAAGGTGGTTCTTACATTTCAGTGCATGAATATATTTATTATGGCTAGGTGATTACATCTCATTCTAATCTGTAGACTACTTGAGTCTTTGAATTGAAAACTACAATAAATCTTTTTTCATTGCTTATTGGTTAGTGTAACATCTTAGATTGTGGCTAAAAATCAAGGTGGGGCATATTTATCAATCTAACCTTTTAGTTCTGGTATCACTGTTGATCTTAGCAACAGCTTTGTTGTAAGCATAATCTGATTGAGCTACTTATCTTCCTTCCTTTCTAGATGGTACTGAAGAAGAAAAAATGGAAACAGAATCAGATGGACAACAGGCTGAAAAGGTGGAGTATGTTAAATTGGATTTTCTTATACCAGAAAAGCCATATGAAGTATTTGAAGGTCACTTTAAACAAACTATTGCCTGCATAAAATTAAGTGGTCAAAAGGTTATACATAAGATGTACAATTTATGTCACTTAGGAATATAAAGGAAGTTTAGATTAATCAGAACATAAGGTAAGTGTTTATCCCTTTTTTAGTTGAGGTATTAACTATAGAATATTAGAATTATAAGGAATTTTATTTTCTAGGTAAGGAATTTGAGACCCTAGGAGGGTAATTAATCACTCAAGGTCATATAGTTGGTAGCAAAGGCAGGCTTAGAAACCCACGTTTTGGACCCCTCGGGCCTGTAGTCCAGTTTACTTTCTACCACATCATAGTGCTTCTTGTTGTACCTTTCTGCCTCACAATCCAGGTAACATTTTGAACTTGTTGGTAAATACAGGATTCCTGGAACAGTGGGGTCCTCAGTCTACAGAACTGACTCAGTCTGCAGATACAGAAATATCTCTTTCTAGCACCCATTCTTATGATAATTCATTTATATTCCAATTTAATGTGAAACGATGTGGTTTCTTTACTAATTGTTAGGACTCAGAAATTAACTATACATAAATTGGGGTGGTTTATACCATATTCTTTGCTTACCACAAGGTGCCACAGTGGGTTATTTCTTGACAGAAAGCTCATCGGGCTGTTAGAAGATTATTATATTCTTTCAGACGCACCTCCCACTAATTCCCATTACTTTGTTTATGCTTTTTTTCCTTTTTGATTTCAGTAGATTGGGATATTTTTGCTTCTTGCCACAATCACAGTGTGAAATACAATGTCTTTGCTTATAGCAGTGGTTCTCAACCTTCCTAATGCTGCAACCCTTTACTACTCGTATGTGGGTGTACTTGCATGTGGGCATACCTGCCTGGAGATGGATAGAGGAGTGGTGTCTCGGTTCCCAGGATGATTGGAAATATGTGTTTTCTGATGGCCTTCAGCAACCCCTGTGAAAGGGTCGTTTAACCCCCAAAGGGGTCGCGACCCACAGGTTGAGAGCCGCTGGCTTATAGGCACGTAATGGGCATTGATCGAATTGTTAAATTGGAATCTAAATAGATTTTGCTCTTTCAGAAATTTTATGAACATTAATTTTCCCCTCCTTATCTGCTTTTTTAAAGTTCTTGTTTTAGAAATAAGATTCACCTTCTTAAGAGAGCAGAGATTATATTGTCAAATATTTAATTTTGCTTTCTGGTACCTGGCACCTTGGGGAAATTCACAGTAGATGGGTATTTGAACAGTAAACATGGTGTTTTTTAACATTTATTATGTAGTTGAAATTGAATTATGAGTCTTATTTCCCACTTTTAAGGTTAAACTAATTAACAAGTTTTACTTTTCCAGGCTGTAAAATGACTTTTAAAGGCAAAGAGGAGTTAATTAATAATCATAGACGCTATAAGGAGCTGTTACTACCTATTGAATAGGAGTATGACATAGTTATAACTGCTTAACTTTGGCAGCAGTTGAGAGGATAAATTCGAGTGGGAAAAGTCAGGACAACCAATTATAAAGCCAGTGTAATAATCTTGGTGTGATGTGATACAGAGATAAAGACTTGAATATAGGTGATAAGGGCCTGAATTCAGGTTGTGGTTTTGTGAATAGAGAGAACATGTTGGATGTTTGAGATTTTTGGAGTTAGAAATGGCAGGAAATGGAAACTGATTGAGTATGTGGGTTGTGGGAGAGTGAAGAGTTGAAGATAAAGCCACAAAGACTGGGAAAATGTTGATAACTTTGAAAAGAGTAGAGAAATTTGAAAGAGGGTTGAGTTCTGAGTTAACAAGTATGAGCTCTGCTTAGGACATGTTCAGTTTAAGATGTCTCTGTGACATCTAGTTTGAAATGTCTAATAAGCAATAATTGGGTTACATGATTATCATAAAACTGTATTACCCCAGAAAGGATTTTTTTCCTCTTTATAACCTCCCTCTGTCTCACCTTCTCTTTAGGTTGAAAACAAAGGAGAAAATGAAATTGATGAAAACGATAAAACACAAGATGGAGAAAATGATAAGAATATTGAGAAAGAACAAGATAATGAAGTTAATGAGGATACCAAATCAGGTAACTGATGGAAACTATTCTTAAAATATAATCTTTAGACACCATTAGTTTAAACAACCAAGTGAATGAGATCCTTTCTGTAATACATGGGGCCTGTTTCTGAATCCAGCAGTAATTATTCACTTTATTTTGCAAAAGCTCCAACATGAACTATTCTGATCTTTTGGAATCTTTGCCAATTTCTTGGTATGAGGCAAAAACCTCAGGGTTTTGTTATGCAATTCTGTCAGTTTTTTGGAGCATTCTTTAATATGCTTAATAGTTTTTAATTTTTCTTTTGAAAACTGACTCATATGCTTTGACCACCATTCTTTTGAGAAATGGCTTTTGGTCATGCATATTTTTCTTATTAGTCTATGTATCTTGGTTGTCAAACTTTTATCAGAGATATTTGATACAGATCTTTAATCCTAGTTGATCACTTCACTTCTCATCCTAGATATGTTAATTTTATTTGTTCAAAAACATTTCAGTTTTATGAAATCAGAATGATTTATATTTGATACTTGCCTCTATCCTACATTCAGTTAAGAGTTTATCAATTATCCATATTTGAGAAAGGTTTTGACCAGAATTCCATTTTTAAAAAGTATACGGCAGGGGCAGCTAGGTGGTGCAGTGAATAGAGCACTGGCCCTGGAGTCAGGAGGACCTGAGTTCAAATCCAGCCTCAAACACTTGACACACTTACTAGCCATGTGACTTTGGGCAAGTCACTTAACCCCAGTTGCCCTCCAAAAAAAAGAAAAAAAGTATATGGCATCTGTTTGCCCATTAGAATTTACCAGAGCATTTCTTGATTTATATGTTGTTGAAACTTAGAATTTTTATATGTCCCATTTCTCCTAGAACAATTGTTTTCCCTCTGTATACTGAGTTTTTATTTATGTCAGCAGGAACAGCACAGAGTTTAAGGGAAAATGGAAATATAAGAAGATAGAATGTGCCGCTTAAAAAACTTGACCCTATCAGAGATTAAGTTGATTGCCTTGATGTTGAGTCAGATAGAGGGCTATATTTGTGGTTTGGTCATAGTGTTATAAAAGATAGTAATAGGGTTTGTTATTAAAGGGCATTAAAAATGAGTCTGTGATCATTTCAGAAGAGAAGGATGGTGAAGAAAATAAGGAAAATGATGCCTGTAAAGAGAGAGAGAATGATACTGGAAAAAAGAAAGTGGAGCATGAGATTTCTGAAGGAAATGTAGCCACAGCTGCAGCAGCTGCTCTTGCCTCAGCTGCCACCAAAGCAAAGGTTTGTAATTTCCTTTACAGTGTGGTTTTCCAGGTCCCTCCAAATTATGTTCTCATGTTCTCTTTTGAGTAATTGACAAAAATATTTAGTACATGGCACCCTGTGCATAGTACACTCTCAGTGTTTATTGATTTCACTTAATGATGATTGTTTATACCTAAATCCATATTCATGGAGTAAGCAGTATAAGTAAAGGACCCAAAAGATGTTGGTTTTCTTCAGTTTATTCACTGCATAGTTTGTTAGTTTAACTTGAAAAGCCTTGATGGTTTCTTTAAATTATTTCCCTACAGATTTGATCTGAAATTGTTATAATATTAATTACTAATCATAGAAAATTTATATTTCATTTGATCTTTTATTTTCATTCTTTAAAAAAATATGCTTTGTACTGTTCTTGTTAACTTAAAGGAAATGAGAGGCACCTAAAATAGCTCTTTTTATACATAGTATTGCCAGCTTCTCTGTGGGTGGTTTCATTTCTACATGTGGTGTTAGCTGCATAATGTATATTACAGGTTTGAAAAGGGAAGAATCCTATTTTTTTCTTAGCCTTTCAGGTCATTCTAAAAATTAATTTCTCTTCTTGATCTGCTAAACTTCCCTATTCTACTCTCCAAAATAATTTATTCTATTACAAATTCTAAGCATTTCAAGAAACTATTTGTAGATTGTTTATAACAATATATCTTGAACTTGTGCCCATAATAGCCCTTCTTTTTGTGAATATGGCACCTTAATAGTTTTCTCGCCCAGACTGGTAGCTGGTGGATAATCATCCTTCCATTGTTTAATCTGTTAACAAAGACTTCTATCAAGCCTGCAGAATAAGGAGACATATAGCTTGTGATTATGAGCTCTGGCAAATGTGACTGCTCTAGAGAAGAGCTTGTAGGAGTAGAGGTGGTTTTTATCCTTTGACCAGGAATGTTTGAATATTTCTGATTATGGTGATAATAGATGACATTGATATGTACTTTATACAATAACTAGAAAACATTTTACGTAGGTTTTCTTATTTGTCACAAAAAGACAGAGGCATGCGGTAAATTTATTATTATCCATTTTCCAGATATGAGAAAGTGGAGTGTTTGATTTATCACACCAGTAAATGGTAGAACTTGGTGATCAAGGCCTGACCTTATGACAGTGATCCAATACTTTTTCTTACTTTACTAGTTGCCTCTCTAACCCTGCGATTTATAAAACTGTTACTATGTCATTTTCCCTAGCATTCTAACTTTAACAAAGTTGTTATGCAGTTGGGTTTTATTTAGGATTAGTGAAATGGCTTGAAACTTCACAGTTAACATATGTCAAGGTTTTTCCAGAAATGTCTCAATTTATATTTCCTTAATACAGTTTTGCCCAGAGTATATATATTTTTTCTGTATCAGTTGGACTTGAAAATATAACAAATGCTAACTAAATAACAATGTGGAGCCATTTAACTGTTATTCTGTTTTCATCTGTTGGCATAAATTAGTTACAAATTCCTTGGGTCTGGTTGGTGTATTCCTTTGCCTCTGCTCTTTCTGAGGTCTTTGATACCTCTTTTTCTTTGCTGTTCAAGTGTTCATCACCATGCTAATGTTAGAAGAATAGACTATCAGAGCTTGTAAGTGACCCAAGCTCCATAATTGTAGAGATGAGGTGATTGAGGCCTAGATGACTATAATGCCACACAAAGGCAGCTTCCAAGGTTTGGATTACCAGCATAGCAAACCCCATTCATTCAGCAAATATTGACAGAACAAAGAAAGTCAAAATACAGTGTAACTTTTTCATTTAGGAAGTAAGTTCTCAATTCAGTTGCAAAGTATCAAGGTCCAAGTATCCCACTTGTGGCCAGTACATTAGTCAAAGTAGCCCACTCCTTGGCAGTACATTTAGTGAGTCAACAAAGTCTCTCCTCTCAAATGGAGGTTAGTCTCCAATCATAAACAAAGTACATTCGGTTGGTCAATCACAGAGCACAAAAAATTCAAAGGTTTCTCACGCCTGAATCTCAAAAGGGGCAGGAGAGCACAAAAGGCCATTCACCCTTAAGTTACAACAAGGTTAAGATATCATCTCAGCACAGAATGCCAAAGGAAAGGCCATTCTTTCCTCTTCACTCAAGGCAAGCCCTCAGCAATCTCAGTTCCTGGGGTGACAAGGCTCAACAAAGCCATAGCCAGTGTCCTCATCAAATCACTCTCTGCCTGTAGAACAGTCCCAGAAACCCTGAAAACATCAGCAAGGCCCTCTTCCAGGATTTCTGTAAACATACAGCAGGAAAATCCTTCTTGAGGACTTCTGAACCAACGGCCAGGTTCCAGGACCTCTATAACAGCAGCACTGTCCTTCACCAGGAGGTGAATCTGGCAAAACAACATCAAAACAGACAGAACAGCCTCCAGGGCAAGGAAGCAGCAGAAGTGAGGGCCGTGCAGTTGCCTCCACATGGCTGCTTCAGAGCTCTTGGCCTGCAGAATACAGGGGGACCAAGTGATCATTCAGAGGCTAAGTGCTCTTGCATTGAGCAGCCTAGATCCGGATTGAGGTCTTGGGTGGTGGTCTTGGTGTGCGTTTTCAGTGAGCCAAAGCTGGTGAGGGCTGCAGTAGCCTTCTAATAGCTCTGGCAGCTGTGAAAACCCCAGCAACTTGGGACAGAGCTTTCCCCCCTGGAAGCAGAGTTCCACAGAACTAAAAAATCAAGTAATCCATTGGCAACATGAGCAGACAAAGGAAGCAAAGTAAGAACAGCAACCAAACTCTAAAATCCTTTTTTGGAGACAAAAAAGATCAAAGTATGGTATGGGAGGAGGACAAAACAGTTAGGACTCCCACACCAAAAGTTTCCAAGATATGTGAAGATTGCCTAAAAGCCATAGATCAGCTTAAGAAGGATTTTGAAAACCAATTAAGAGAAGTGGAAGAAAAAATGGGAAGAAAAATGAGAATGATGTAAGAAAATCATGAAAAGAAAGTCAACAACCTGACTGAAGAAAATAACACCTTAAAACTAAATTAACTAAAATGGCAAAATAGGCCCAAAATGCCAATGAGGAGAAGAATGCCTTAAAAAGTCAGCTTTGACAGATGGAAAAAGAATCTCAAAAGCTCTCTGAGAAGAATAATTCCTTCAGAATTAGAGTGTAGCAAATGGAAGCAAATGACTTTATGAGAAATCAAGATACTATTAAACAGATCCAAACAAATGAAAAAATAGAAGGCAGTGTGAAATATCTCCTTGAAAAAAACCACTAACCTGGAAAATAGATCCAGGACAGACAATTTAAAAATTATTGGACTACCTGAAAGCCATGATCAAAAAAAGAACTTAGAAAGCATCCTTCAAGAAATTCTCAAGGAAAATTGCCCAGATATTTTAGAACCAGAGGGCAAAATAGAACT
>CM053590.1:75326481-75367302 GCA_028646515.1 Pseudochirops corinnae | reverse complement strand
TGTATGCACGTATTAGTTGCTGGGTATCAAGTTAGCTGTTAATAACCCTTGCTATTGGAGATGACATGTAAGACAAATTGGTGCTTGCTTTGAATTCCAGTGAGAGAGCTTACTGTGTGCTGGAGTTTGTGAGGAAGGACTTAAGGGAGAAGCTGGAGTTTCAGTTGGATGGGTAAAATCACAGTGATAGAAAAAAATCCCTCTGGTCACTTTGTCCATCTTTTGAGAGCCAGTACCCAGAACTAATATGTACTTCCTCATAATGTGTTTTATATTAAAAACGTTTGCTGTTAACCATGCAAACAAATGTTTAAAAAGTATATACAGACCTCCTCTGAGCTGCCTTTTTTCCCCTCTATTCAAAAGTAAAATTATCTTTGTTTGATACTGTTGTAAACTCTAGTTCATCCTATACAAATGCTTAAGGAGAAATGGTTATACAGAATTGGTATCTGTCAGTTGGTCTTTGAGGTTCACAAGTAGAACTGGAGCAGGCCCTCTAAGGGCTTCATCTGATCTTGCCTTCCACATCTGTACTTCCCCATCTCCATTCTTAGGCTTATGCTATTTCTAGTCCTAAAATCTGTCATCTTCACCTCTTCCACGAAGCCTTTCTTGAATTCCTCAGCCACAACTGATTTCACCCTCCTCCACTCTCATGATACTTTATTTGTTCTTCTCTTATATAATTATCATTCACCATAGACATCTTAATAAACATTAATAAGCAGGTGCTATGTATAAGGTTCTATATGAGGCACTGGGGAGACAACAGTTAAAAATTGTACAGTCCTTTCCCTCAAGGAACGTAGAGTGCTGAGGGATTTATGTACCTAAGTATTATAAACAGGTTAAAGGATGATGAAAAACAGTAAAAGAGCACTTTGAGCTGGGGGGGAAGAGAGGAGTCAGAGATCTACTTGATAATTATTTGTATTCTCATCTTTCATCTACTGTCAGTCCCAAGCTTTTGTTAAGCATTGACAGTTCTAGTTACTCTTCAAGGTCCTTGAGATACAAAGATAGGAGATTGACAGGCTTGTCAAAAGCTGCCTGGTCCTGTTGGAACTTAAACTGGGCTTTGAAGAATCAGTAAGATTTAAATAGTGTACAGGATGAGAGCATTCCAGATGAGCAGCAGCAGAAGTCATAGCAGTAGAGACCCAAATGAGTGTAGTGTCTGAATACGGGGTTTGTGTTGTTGTGGAGAGACATTATTTCCAAAGCAGCCTGATGGAAATAGTTCTTTTCACAAAGTAATACCCCATGTTTTCTCTGATCTAGCTTCCTTCCTTCCCAATTGATTATGCTTCCATGATTGATGTTTAACTTTTGTATGTATTTTCAGATCCCCCTCCTCCACAGCAGCAGCAGCCCCCACCACCTCCTCCCACTGATGGCGTCACTCCTCCTCCTGCAACAGCACCAGCCTCCTCAGCTCCCTAACAAGAAGAAGTTCAAGGGCCTTCCAGACCTGATTCCATGATCCCGAGTAGTGACAAGACTCTCTTATTCCTCAGTTTCCTTCTGTTTCTTTCAGGATTTTTCCTCTTCCACATCTGAGTGCCTCCTTGCTCTGGTGTATTCCTTTTTGGTGGTGCTCCTTTGCCAGGGCTTATGAGGGACTGGGGGTGATATTGTACATTAGACAGGAAGAATTCACCTAGTGTTTTCCCTCTGCTGAGTAAGGGGGAAATAGGAAGTATAACGGGTAAGCCCATCCCAATCTTTGCTTTTCTAGTCTTTCTCTGTCTTGGTGCTTCTGTGGGTAATTTTTTGTTGTTTGCATTTTTTAAGGAAAACAATCCTAAGTTAATAGGAACCAAAAGATGCAAGCAAAGAGATGGACTCACCAGTCTAGAAGTGATTAAACTTTGAGGCATAGCAAATGAATTCATTTCAGTTTAACGATGGGATGAGGTGGAGTGCAAATGTTTAGAAGGTGCACAGGCCTTGGCACATATATATACAAGCATGAAGATAAGAGAAAACAGTGGAGGGATGCACCCCTGCCATTAATACTGCCCCCATTGAGGAATACATGTGCCTCTTTATTAGTCCAGGGTATTGTATATCATTCGAATCAGTACCTGATGCATCTCTCATGCTGTACTGACAAAGCATCCTTTTTTCATTTATCCGTGGTGGCTGAGAGTGCAAC
This sequence comes from Pseudochirops corinnae, assembly GCA_028646515.1. Classification (NCBI taxonomy): domain Eukaryota; kingdom Metazoa; phylum Chordata; class Mammalia; order Diprotodontia; family Pseudocheiridae; genus Pseudochirops; species Pseudochirops corinnae. The sequence goes on along the minus strand of CM053590.1, from coordinate 75,365,141 downwards.
AATTAGAATAAAATTGCTCTTTCTCCAGGCTTACTGGTTCTGGCTTTCTATGCAGATAGTTATTGTTGGGATGGTTTGAGTTATAAGGAGCTTTGGGGGCTACTAGGGGTGGGATTGGAACTGGGAGATGTATTCTTTAGGTCCCCAGGACACCCAGAAAAGTTTCAGGAGTCTAAAGCACTAGCCAGCTTGAGGAATCAAGCTTGATAGTCAATGTCGGATGCATTTTTCCCTGCTTTATTCTCCCCCTTATAAAAAGCATAAAAAGAAAAAAAAAGTAGATGTAGTTCTGAAGTTCTAGTTGATGGAACTTGGTTGGGATGGCTAGGGGTGTCAGGCCCCAAACTACCTCTTGCAGACAGCCAGAGTGAGCAGAATTCAGTGGAAACGGTACTTTGAATTTAAAACAAAATTATTAGAGAGGTGAGGTAGTGCTATGTCCACTCTTACACCTCTCCCCTTTACTTTCTGATCTCTAACATTCCATCCTTCATCAGGATTTTGATAGGAAACACCTGGTTTAAAAAAAAAAAAAATTCTGAGGGGATGCCAGGGAAAGGGCTCAGCATCTAGAGCAATAAGCTCTCTGTTTTTATTAGGAGATGTGTTAGGGTTTCTCATTTTGAAGACTGGTTGGTGTTTTTTGGGATTTTTTTTGTTTTTCAGGGACAGGATACAGGAATGGGGTCCATTCTATATAGGAAGACACAAAAATGCCTTAATATGAGCCCAGTTTGGACCACCACTCTGTTCCTAGTACTAATGGTTAGTTACTTGATAGTTCTTGGTGACCATTCAGTTTTCCTCTATTCCTATTCTCTAGGAAAGAGATTTTTTTTCCAGATAAAGCTTTGTCTTCCAAAGCTTGTGGCCTCCTTTCCTTAATTTCCAGGTTGCATTTCCATCAAGTTTGAAATACAAGGTTGTAAGTTTTTGCTTTGTTTCTTGTCTTGTCTATAAAGCTTTACTTTATTATAAAGGACAGGACACATGAACTCTGAGCATAGTAGAACTTTCTCTTCTTATTCTCTGAAAAATAATAACACACGAAACCATCATCAAGATCTGCCTTCTCAAGGCTTCAGGTGTGGACTTCAGCTAAACAGATGCTATTAGTATCTAAAAGCCCTTTCTTAGAGCACTGGATTTGAGCTGTCCCTACTGGAGTTTAGTTTTAATGCAGTTACCTCCAGAGAGCCCCCAGTGCCTTGTGAAAACAGCCAGGGTTTTTCTCATTCCCCACCCCCCACACCCACTCCCACTTCCCACCCTACCAAAGGGAATTCATTCCAAGTATTACATTTTCCTCCAGGGCTTTTCAAGGAACATGGAATTTTGTTTCAGATTGTAATCCCATGTAACCTCAGGTTGTTAGGATAAACACTTTCAAATTTCAGAAATCCAGGTCATTATTTTTTACTGTACTGGTGATGGTCCTACCAAGTACCTGAATTCTTAACACTGCTGTGTATCTGTATAAATAACCATGTGGTGACTTTTTTTCATCTGATCCTGTGTATATGACCAGTTTTATTCCTGCAATACAGCCACCCAATTTTGTGAGAAAAACAAATGTGGTTTTTGTACAAACCTGTGTCCTTGTGTGTGATTATTTTAAAAAATAAAGAATGGGACTGGGACAGGAGCTAGGAAGTCTCTTGGTCCTATCTCTGTGTCACAGTAGGACCCTATATTTCCACTTGTGCTATAGAGTACCAGGACACTTGCCCTATCATGTGTGAAAATGCAATGAGTTGATATATATCTTGGATTTTTCTCCTGAAAACAAAAGATGCTTGGGAAACATCCAATAGAAGTTGTGAGCTGAAGCTCTTTCCATCCTAGCACCTTGTACAAGTTTTCATGTAAAATGAAAGAAGGTAAGTGTGAAGATGCCAGAGAAGAGGGTGCCTTAGTACTGTTTACTGTGTTTAAGACTACCTGGTACTGACCCTCCCTGAGAAATGAAGTGGGATAGATCAGTTTAGTTAGTCAAGGTGTGACTGGTAGACTATTTATATTGAGATACTACCTATTAGCTGCTCTGTTCCAATCCCAGAGAGAAGGTAGACCTTGGGAACTTGTCTTTTTGTAGTCTCTTAAAGTATACATGCAATTAAACCTAGATGTAACTATTTAAACTGTCAGGATGGGAAGGAATTTCCATGGTTCATTACTGGGGTTATCATAATCAAGGGTTTAGACTTTATCTTAATAGGTTCAGAAACTCAATTATATAAATTCATAAATGGATGATGAAACCCTGAGCAATTGAGTCATGATAACCAAACTTATGAGACTGATTTATAAACCAGAATGCCAAGTTAACTTAAAATGAGAGATCATACATAGAATCATGATAGAATCTATAAAATGAAAGGGCCCTGAGAGGTCATGCCAAGACTAACCACAACATGTGCTGAAGTCTTCTCTGTAACACCCTTAGTTAACAAATCATCATTCAGCCTTTGCTTAAAGATCACCAATGACAGAGTACTTTTAGGAAGCGCAGAGCAAGGTTTCCCCCTATATCAAACTAATATCCTAATGAAATTTCTACCTAATGAATCACCTCTGAGACCAAACAAGTATAAACTTTCTTCTTGTTAACCCTGCAGATATTTAATAACAACTGTTTTGCTACCTTGCTTAAGTGTCTTTCAGGCTAAACAATTTGAGTTCCTTCAGCTGATCCTCTGATCTACCTGGAGAACTTAGTCTAGCTTTTCATCTAAATTGTGGTATGCAGAAATGAACATAGTTTGGCATGTGTAATCTGACCAGATCAAAGAACAAAATTGTTACCTTCCTCATGTTGGACACGATGCTTCAGCTTGAGAACAAATTGTTTTGTTTTGTCTTTTGCTTTCCATGTCATTGATAAAAAATATTGAACGTTAGGGGAAAGATGGGGAGAAAATTTGTAACTCAAAATCTCATGGAAATGAATGATGTAAACTAAAATAAATAAAAGTTAAAAAAAAATATTGAACGAAAGACCAAAGCCAGATCTTAAGAGTAACAGTCTCTTAGAGAACTATCTTCAGACCTACAGAAATCAACTAATCACCATTCTTTGGGTCTGATCTTTCATCCAGTTTTAGAGCCATCAAACTGTGTGTCACTCAACCCACATTTCTCATTATTCACAGGGCTATCATGAGATTCTTTTCTAAATTATGTTCTGAAATCCAGGTAATACTGTGTCTTCAGCATTCTTCAGGCCTGCCAGTCTGGGAACCCTGTCAAAAATGCTAATCATTTATTACTATGTTTTGCTATTTGTACTGTAAGGATACCATTTTATTTCCCTTTTTTTGAAAATAAGGACATTTTCCTATCTTTGGTCTTTTCCTTGCTGCCATCCTCCCACCTTTGCCACAGGTTTTCAAGGTCAGCAGAAGTTGCTTTGCAAATCTCACCAAGTTTTTTTCAGTGTCCTGACACATTTGTCCTGGCCTACCAATTTGAACTATTAAAAGTATTCTTTTTACCGTTTTATTTTTTTGGGGAAATATACATGATCTAAGAATTGAGATTGGCACTTTCCTTCTGAGGTGTATAGATCTACTAAGGCAGTAGTTCTCAACTTTCCTAATGCTTCAACCCTTTAATACTCATATGTGGGCTTGTCTGCATGTGGGTGGACCCACCTGGAGACAGAGGAGTGGTGTCTTGGTTCCTAAGACCTTTGGAAGCATGTGTTTTCCGATGGTCTTAGGCAGCCCTTATGACCCCTGTGAAAGGGTCATTCGACCCCCCCCCCCCCCAGGGGTCATGTCCCACACAGGTTGAGAACCGCTGTACTAAAGGATATTTTTACCTGAAAAACTAGAACCTGTCATAGAACTTCTCCTTTGGACAGTGTTAAAGATACTGCCTCTATTTCTCCCTTTCAAAAATTCCAGACAGCCATCTTTCTGTTTTTATTTTTTATTGAATCATCTGTCTTTTGACATGTTAATATTTCCAAAAGTTTAACTTTTATCAACTTAGTTATTAGCAGAGAATTGGTATGGTAATGGAAAAAGCACTGAGAAATTCAGTTGGTTCTTGATTTCAAGAGCATTGAGACCTGGAACAGTATAATTTTCACTTTTCTGGCCTTAATTTCCTTATCTGTCAAGATTGGCCCAAGTATATTAAGGGTTCTTTCCAGCTTTAACAGTGAAACTTGGCCAGGTGATGGAATGGAGCATTCTGTGCCACCATTTATGGAATTCTTATCAAGTTGGGCTTATGTTTAAAAGGCAAAGAATAAAGGTTGGGGCATATATTTGGAAGGAACCTCCAGCAGCTTTGCTAACCACCAAAAGGGGTCACAGTTCAAGCTTCCTTCAAATCCAAGACTGTATTTCATCTCCGTCCACAGTTGAATACCTACAATGTTACCAGTCTTCTTCGTTTGCTTGCTTTCAGGCCCAGAAGTCTGGCATATGTGAATTCATGTAGTACCCTGCTGAGAGTTCACAATGTTGATTGTTACTTGGCTGCTCCTTGAAAGTTCTGAGAATGTGCTTCTTTCCGCTTTTTAAAAAAATAATTTTGTTAAAAGCAATCTCAACAAACACAAACTACTAAGCCTATATCTTGAGGAGCTTAGTGACTAAATGAAAGCTATGTACACCAAAAAATTAACAATATCCTTTTTGTGTGGTAACAACCTGAGACGCCATCTTGTTTAATGGATAAAAAGCTCATCTTGAAGTGGAGACCTGTGTTCAAGTTCTGATTATGATAGGAGCTCACTCAGTTACCCTGAGCAAGCCAGCAGCTGCTCTGGCAGGAACTTGGATTGTCATTGTGGGTCATAGGCTGCTCCTCTGTGAAATCACAGGTCTAGTCCCTATCCATTTGCTACAGGAGTCCAGAAATAAAGTGGATGTCAGTTGATGGGGGATTGCTAAATCAGGCTTTTAAAATATGCTGGTTTTGCTAAACTATTCTTTGTCTTCCTCTTTTTCTGTTCTTATGAGGGATAACACTGGAAGGTAAAGGATGGTGGAAGATGTAGATAATATCAAAACAAGATATCTAAAAACAAACAGGAAAGTACAGAGCTCAAGTTTTCAAAAAATAACATATGCTCTCTGCTATTATCTTTACATTTCTGTACATAAGATTTTGGGGTGTATTTATATTCTGCTTTAATGTTTACATAGTACTTTCTTAGCAACCACCCTGTGAGGTGATGTAAGTAATATTCTGTCTGCTTAATAGAGGAGGACAACAACCAGATGAAACCTGAGGCTCTAAGAGGGGATAATCCTTGCTGATAAACCTGGATGCAAGACCGGGTTCTCTGACTCCAAATCCACTGGTGTTCCTCCTATGTTACGCTGCTTCTTTAGTTTGGGTTTCATGGCTTTGTACTATTTTCTGTATCTTTACATATTCCTTTTATTTATCTTTTCAATGGCACAAAAATATTACCTCATGTTGAGGTACCACAATTTGTTCAGCCATCCTCCAACCATTGGATTATGTCTTAAACTTTTCTTCTGTCAAGCATGAACTTTTTGCTTCCAGATCTAATACCTGCATTTTCCCCACTTTTTATGCCCATTCTGAGCTATATTTTCTTTTGCAGAAAACCGAGAGAAAATTTGTTTAAACAAAATATTTGAAGCAACAATGCAACCTGCCCTCGGGTTATGGCCTGCCCCATTGCTCCTGAGTAATGACTAGCCATTAAGGATTTTCATCTACCACATCCATACCATTGCCCCGACTTGGGTCGCTCTTTCCTCCTGTCCCAGTACCTCCACTCAGCGCCAGTAATCCAGAAGAAGTGCAGTTTCTTTCCTTAGTGATGTTACTGGGACAGCTAGGTGGTGTGCTGTGGATAGAGTACCAACCCCAGAGTTGAGAAGACCTGGTCGTGGCCAAGTCACTTAACCTGTAAAATGGAGTGAATAACTACCTCCCAGGATTGTTGTGAGGATCAAATGTGAGTTATTATTTGTAAAGTTAATGTATTTACTATTGTCTTTGAATCTCTGGCTCTTCCTTTCCATGATATCTTGGTGGTTCCAAGATCAGGCATATCAGAATCACAGATCCAGAACTAAGAGGAACCCTCAAAGTCTGGATTTGAGTTCTCTTTTGAAATGAATCTCTAGCAAGCTCAAGATATAGATAACTTGGAAGGTATCTACTCCAGCCTCTTCATTTTGCTGTGTGGAAACAGGCCCAGAATAATTTGTTCAAGGTTACATAAATGTTAATGAGACAACCAGTACTCAAACCTAGGTAGCGTAACTGGTATTCTTTACATTCTTCAGTGTCTCTTAAGTGTTGTCTGTGTTCATGACACTGTGTAGCCACTGGAGGGTTACCAAGAAGGATTTTCAGTGAGAACAGTCATGCTATGAGAGCAGATGGTCTTCACACTGCCATCATGCTTTTTCCTAGATTATAGTTGGAAACCGCTTTAAAGTCATTGAGGTCATGGTAAGTCTCAATAGCTACTTATATGAGCAATTCCTAGTGACTGTGGAAAGGCTAACACCTGGGGTTAAGTTCCTTTTTGAAATTAATCTGAAGCAGGGTCAAATGTATAATCACAGCTGGAGGGTCAGGGGTGATCGAAGGAGGTGCCAAGCACCTTCAACAAGGGATTCTGGTCAGAGGATAGCATAGGAAAGGTAAAGTGTAGCTTTGTTGTCCTGATCTAAAAGGTAAGCCCTGAGAAGGGGCTAGACCCACAACAACTTACCGGGTTTCCGGGTTCCCTTCTCTCCACCTTTAAAGACTTAAACCACTTAAAGAAAGCAAAATGTGTTGAGTTTTAAACCTATGTATAACAATCACAATTTTGGACTTTGCAAGGGGCCTCTGGTCATCTAATCTTAACCCCTGTATAGCACCCCAGCCTCTCCAAAACCTTCAGACTAGGGAGCTCTGTACCTTGAGGCAGCCTTCAGCTTTTGGACTGCCCTAATTTTATGGAATTTATTTACATCAAGCCAAAATCTGCCTTTGCAGCTTCCACCCATTGTTTTTATTTCTACCCTATGAAACTAAAACAGAATTAAGTTAATGTATGTGACAATCTTTGAAATATTCCAGAGATAGCTATTTTTACACCTCATTTCTTTTACACATATTTATATACACTCCGATCTCATGTAGGTTGATTATTCCTATTTCAAATGATCCTCACGTGATACGGTTTTCACTTCCTTTAACCTGTTTTTTTTTTCCTGAATCCTGGTCTTTAGGCTAATGTCCTTTATAAAATGTTGTTGCGGGGTGGCTAGGTGGCACAGTGAATAGAGCACCACCCCTGGAGTCAGGAAGACGAGTTCAAATCTGGCCTCAGACACTTAACACCAGCTTGTGTGACCTTGGGCAAGTCATTTAACCCCAATTGCCCTCCAAAAAGCAAAAAAAAAGTTATGGTGGCTCAGTATCCTTGCCACTGGACTATGATGGTTCTGGAGAAGAGTGAGGATGATGGTTTTGGGGCAGCTAGGTGGCTTAGTGAATAGAGCACCGGCCCTGGAGTCAGGAGGACCTGAGTTCAAATTCGGCCTTAGATACTTAACACAAAAAAACCAGTTTTGTAACCTTGGGCAAGTCGCTTGACCCCAATTGCCCTGCTTTCCCCCCTCCAAAAAGAAAAAAAAATAATAAAATGTCATTGGGAATTGAGCACCATACTCCAAATGTGTTCCAACCATAAAGTTTACCTCTTGTCAGGATACCTTGTCTTAATGGAGACGTCAAAATCACTGTAGCTTCCATGAAACATTTTTGAGCTTTCCCCTCCCACCCCCCTGCTTTTTAGCATAGGTTCTCCTCTTGCCAGAAGCTACTTATCTTGTATTTATGCAGTTGGATTTTTTGAAGGGCCAAGTGAACTGGAGAGAGGATGCACTATAAGCTCAATATACCATGACACCATTTCTAAAAATTAGAAGCATATCATATGCCTTTCATTGCTCTAGGTAGGGGGTGGATTCTTAAGGGATTAGAAGCAATTACAAGAGATAACAGTAATTTTGAGTACATGAAAAGCTTTTGCACAAAATACAGGATGAGAAGGAAAGTGGTCAACAGTCGTATATCTGAGAATTTGATAATTAAATGTGACCAAAAGTTATTCTGTGAAAGAGAACTGACCAAAGAGTTGCAAACTATCAGCCTTGTGAAAGAATGCTCCAATAATAAATGCAAATCAAAATTTGAGATTTCACTACACATCCAGAAAATTAGCAAAGCTGACCAAAAAAACAGAAATAATGGGTGTTGGAGGAGTTCATGAGGTATTGGCAGAATTGTGAATTGGTACAACTGTTACGGAAAGCAGTTTGGAATCCTGCAAATCATGTGACTAAAACATGCGTAATCCTTGATGCAGAGATGCCACTGTTAGGTGTATGCCCAGGTTAGGTCTTTGGCAAAAATAAAAGCCCCGTGAAACACCAAAATGTTTTATAGCAGCACTTTGTGTGGCGGCAAATAACTGGAAACAGTGGATGCCAATCAGTTGGGGAATGGCTAAATGATTTTAATCTTATGGAATAAGAAATGAATACAGAGAACAGATGGGAAAATGGAAGAAATAACTGTCACAAAACAAATTGCAGCAGAAATAGAACATGCCTAGTTGACCCCAAGGAGATAATAGCTAGCATGTATATGACACTTTGCACGTGTTTCATTTGCTTCTCACAAAATCCCTGTGAGGTTGATAATGTTATACCTGTTTTTACAGATGAGGAAACTGAGGTAGACAGGTTAAATGACTTGCACAGGGTCACAGACAAGCCCCTGAGCATGAGGTGACATTTAAGCTCCTCATTCTCGGTCCAGTACTATTTATCACGCTACCTAAGTGAGAAGACACCTCTCGTAAAGATCAGTGTTCCTAAAGTGTAGAACATCGCAAACATACGATGTCACATTTTTTCATTGTATTTCATTAATCCATTTTACTGAATTTTCTTAGTTGATTTGGGGGTGGAGAAGTGTAGAGAAATATAATGTAAAAATGGAATGAATAAAAATCTGTTGTCTTTTTAAAAAAAGATTCCTTTTTTTACTCTGCTGGTTAGAGCATAAAATACACATTTGGTCTTGGAGACAGAACCCTGACCTCTCCAGTGCCCTTGCCTATCTTTTCCTTGGAATCCAAAAGGATGCCTTGGCTTCCTCTGCTAGCCTAAGCTTTTCGTTGTTCACCTTGCCGACCTGTCTCTACCCCTGCTTCACAGGGTCTCAAGTGCAAGACTGGTGCTGGGCCTTCCCTTGGTCTGACAGCCTATGTGGGTGGAACATTGGTAACTGAGGACTGAGGTGGATGTTGTTGCTCTAGATTCTAGGAGAATAAGCAGTGTGACCTGCTTTTCAACACCAGCCAGACCAAAGCCTTACGAATACCACCCACACAGAGCTAAAGAGTGTGCCTGCACATACACAAATAAGAGAAAGTGACATAAGATATATACCCTATTGAAAAGAGGGAAGAGACGATCTCATTATTCTCTTCCTTCCCTGCAGTGTTCCACCCCAGCAACTGAAAGGGGTGGTGGGGAGGAAGACAGAGAAACACCAACATTCTCTAAAGAGGAGAAAACCAAAGAAAGATCTGCCCAACTACACGGAGAGGAGACGAGTGTGAGCATACATGCATACAGACCAGGGGAAGGAGATGGAGGGAGTAAAGAGGTGCACGTAGGCATCGATTCTGTGTCTTGGAGGCTAGTCTTGCCATTGCTGGTGTTCTCCCTTCAGAGAGAGGAGGAAGTTCTGTTCCATACCTGTATTTCCTTTCTATTGATTTTCTCTTACCCTTAATGATTCTTTGTATTTTTGCACAAAATATATCTAGGACAAGCAGGGCTTTATACAGTTTACAAAGTCTTTTTGTAATGTGAAAGAGCTTTACAATCATAGTCTTCTGTGTCATTAGAGATGAAGGGATGGATCATGGTAGAATTCTACATTTAGACATGAAAGGACCGTAGGGATCATCTACTCCCTAATTTTACAGGTGAGGAAACGGCTTGCTTCAAGATCAGAAGTGGCTAGGTCAGACTGGAACCCAGATAGTTCATACAATCTGTAAGCATCAGAGACTGGATTCCAACCCAGTTTTTCTGCACTATGTGGCATAGCACAATAGGAATTGGCAATAAAGGGGAGGCTTAGCATGTCTGTGAGAAAAGAGGGTAGAATAGAGAACAGGACAAGATATCTGGGACCCCAGTTAGGAGGTGTCTGTGGGTAGTTAGAGAGGTTAGCGACCTGTTCAAAGTCACGAAGTTAGTGGAACTTAATCATCATGATCCTGGAAAGTAACCATGGAAGACACTCCCTATTTGACATTGTCCAAGAGCACGTGTATGAACTGACAACCAAGTCATCTGGCATAGTTCAGTTTGTCACAGTACTACTAAACTTAGTACAATTTACTAACAGTAACAGTGCATTACTGAATTTAAATCTGAGATGTTCTTTATAGTTACTGTCTCAAGCACTGTCTTCATTTGTTCCCCAACAACCATCTAAGGTTGTTAGCAGGTGGCAGGCCAAGGACCCTGGGTCTTTCTTTGAGCATTCTGAGAAACTGACCTAGTTATAGCGCACATGCCAAAAAATCTCACAACCTGATTTGCCTTGAGACCTGAGGGAAGCAGTGATTGAATGGGAAAAGTACCAGCTTTATAGCCATTGACTAGATGTGAAGGCATTTCCCCTCTCTAAGGCTGTTTCTTTCTACATAAAATGAAAAGGCTAGATTAGATGATCCCTAAACTCTTAAAATTTTCTGATTTCAAAAGAATATCTAGTTGTATAAGGGGGGAATATGACCCAAACTAGTTACTATTATGATAAAAGGGGGAAGGGGAAGCAGAATGTACTGATGTTGGTTCATGGGCCAGTGCTTTCATTTTGCAGACAATGGATCACATTGTGAAATATGTTATTGCAGTACCTTCTCTAACTTCCACCCCAATCTTGCCAATCTACTCATCCTTACACTTACACAAGTATTCCTTTTTCCAAAGCCTTTTTGCAGCACCCAGGTTCCCGACAGCTGCTATGATGACTATTGGTCCAGTTGGCACCTCAGTATTCTCCAAAACAATGCAGCACTCCTTCCTCCCACCTCAAATCCCAATTGAAGACCTACATGAGGGTAATAGACCCCGGCTTGCAAATCTGATCCTAGAACCCCAAGTTGATGCTATATGGCTGTATATGCCATATGAATTCACCTAAAGTTGTTTCAGTACCTACATCTCCATAACTAATTTGAGGAAAGTGGAAAATTCCATAAGAACACCTCCTCTTTGGGAATCAATAACAATAATTGACATTCACATGGCATTTTAGTTACAGAGTTCTTCATATACAAGAGGAAGGAGGGAATAAGGACCCGCTATGTGTCAGGCACTGAACTAAGCACTCTTATAAACATTGACTCATTTGATCAGCAATCAGTGAGGTAGATGTAATCCAGGTTATCACAAATGAGGAATCTGAGGGTCAACAAATATGAGTCAGGGGCAATATTGAAAAGCTAATCATTTTAAAGTGCTTAGCACAGTGCTTGGCACATTGTCAGCACTAGACAAATGTTAACAATTATCATCATCACCGTTATCATTATTATTAGGCTTCTTTAAAAGAGAAACACCATCCAGCAATAAGGAAGTGATACTCCCCCCTGAAATTTGCCCTGGTCAGACAATTCCTGCAGTATTGTGTTCGGTTTTGTGCATCACAACTTAGCAACCATGTTGGTAAACCAATGTACAGAGGACAGCTTGGATGGTGAAGGGTCATGTTGGTGACATGGGAAAATCACTTAAAGGAACTGGGGATAAAATATTCAGCTTGGAGAAGGGGAGATGACAGGTAGGCAGCAAGGGGGATGGTTGGATTTGATAGCTGACTTCAAGTATGTATTTAAAAGGATATTATAGGCAAAAATGGCTAAGCCAGAAGGCAAAATTAGGAGCATAGCATCTATCAGGTATAAATTTCAGACAGACAAATATAGGTTTAATGGAAGGAAAAAACTTCCTGGTAACTAGATCTATCCAAAAGGAATGGACTACCTTGGGAAGTAGGGAAAACAATTTTTGACCCAAGGCTGGCTGGCTGATTGACTGGAATGTTGTGAAATATTTTTTTTTTCCAGGTATGGATTAAACTAGACTAACTCTAAGGTTTCTTTCAAGGTTGAGATTCTGTGATTCCTCCCTGTTCTGCCTTTCCCTTTCTCAACATTTCTCTTTAACCTACAATGCTCTGTGAGCATTGATACTTCTTGGCCAAAATATTACAATGGAAGGGGCATTTGCTCTCTCATATTCCTCATTGCCTTCATTCCCAGGTCAGAATCTCTGAGCCATGCATTCAGCAAATATGAGAACTATAGAAATAAGTAAGTCCCAACCCTCAAGGAACATACATACAGTCTAATAGGGGAGATAAGATAAGTGTACAGTTATTAATACAAACAGTACTAAATGAAGTGAGCACTCTCAAATGATGCAAAGTATGGTATGTAATTTAGGAGAGGTCGTTTTTCCACTGGAGTGAGCTGGCAGGATTTTGGTGGGAAAAAGAAAGCTGTTGTAGCTTGTTCTGAGCACTGAGTAACAGTGGGAAGTAAAATTGTAAATTCGTATGTCTTAGATAAGACCAATTGTGGAGGGCTTTGAATACCACACCAACAAGTTTAGGGCTTCCCCCGTCCCCGGCTCTTGTAGATAATGGGGGACCATTAAGTATTTCTGACCAAAAGAGGAAAATTAGGAACTTTAGGAAAATTAATCCTGTAGGATGTGCTTGGATAGCTTGGTGTTTTGCCTAAAGGCACTAAGCTCGTTAGCGGCTGATTTATAAATTGTTGAGAAGTGGAAAGGACCTTTAAGACAGACGTGGGAGAAAGAAAGGTGAGCAATCTAGCCTGTAGACCAACACAGAGTTCGTGCAAAAGAATAATGGAACATAAGATTGTAAAGCTGTATATCTAGTCCAGGCTCATCGTTTTACAGTTGTGGAAACTGAGGCTCAGAGAGAGGAAGTGATTTGCTCAATGTCACACAACTTGTGACAGAGATCAAAAGTGACCCCACAGTACCCTTACCTCTAATTTCAGGGTTCTTTTCATCACATAATTAGACCCAATTCTCCTTACTCTACCTCCCTGTACTTTTCACACTGATAAAAGTGATGCACATAACATTCCTTGCCCTTGAAGAACTTTTAGTCTGGTTCAGAAGAGAAGATCCATTGGAGTAGAACTGGAGTCATCTCTGTATCAATGAATACTCCAGACACAATACTCCAGAAATTACCAGGCTACATACTAGACTGGGAGCTAGGGTCTAATGAGGTAATTTCCCCCAGCCAGTCATGTGTTTATAATGACAAGGGAATCCTCCTGGATTGTCTCCCCATATGTTAAATGGAAACAGTGCTACTTACAAGTTTGCCCTATTGGAGTCACTCCTAGGAGAGGATTGTCTGTCTGTCTGTAGGTCTGTCCATCAATCAGGGATGGTGGTCCCAGTCAAGGTGTTTTCTTCTGCACAGTCCTCTTCCAGCCAAAAACAGATTAATAACTCCATAGCTTGTTGGACCACCAACCCTGATGAAAGGAGCCAAAGCAGAGCTATCTGTCCACCTCTCAGCCCTCTAGACTGTGGTTGGTTTGGGCTGGTAGGTTTGACCGTTCAGATTAGATTAGATTTGATCCGATTAAAGCCCAGGCCATTTGCTTCTGGCTTGGCAGCTGCCAACCCTTTTCCTGGCTGGGCCCAGGGCCCCATTTGGGAGGGTGTAGTAGGACAACCTGGGATCTCCCTGGAAATAAACATGCTTTTCCAGGCTCCTCCCCCTCCTTCCCCCAAGAAGCTCCTCTTCTCTGTACATTGGGAGCTGGGAGGAGGGGAGGAAGAGGGGAAAATACGGAGTTTGGAATGGGGGATGGGAAGATAACACAACATCTCTATAGGAAGATAGGTGTCCTGTCTTCCTGGTACTTTGAAACTCTTTCTAGGTGAACAAGGATGTACTGTTATTGCGCAGTTGACCAAGGCCACTGAAGTTCCTTCTAACTCAAATTTTGAGATTGTATGAAAGACTTCCCAGTATGCAAATAGTATCTTTCTGTAGGAATGCACAGGTTATTGTCTGTGCTGCTGTGAGTCTGCGTGGTGTCTATGTCTGTGTCTGTGTCTGTGTGTGCATGTGTGCCTTCGTCCCACTGTCTGAATTCCTATGTCCCCACATGGTCTAAGATCAAAGTCTCTATTGCAGCTTATGGATGTCTTTTTAAATATTCTCTCCACCTCCCCCCATCCCCAAATTCCTGAGCCTACAGGTCCCTTTGTACACAAACTGAAGTCTATCGCGGTCTCTTTGCTCTCACGTGCCCTCCCGCCACCCCCAAGGTATGCCCTACACAGATCTGTGTCTGGTGCTCGGCACGCTCAGGTGCAAGGGGAGGTGTCCAAGGCTGCTCTCCGTCCTCATGGTGCTGTTTTTGCTTCGCCTTCTTCCATGTGTCCGCAGCCTGTCCTTCCACGGGTATGGGGAGGAGGGGTCATTGCGTCCCCTGGGTGTCATTCTGTCTTTCTTGGAAGGGGTGATTACGTCCCCTCAGCCTGTGCACGTTGAGGGTCGCGATGGTGGTCATACCAGCCCCTCGAGGGCTCGTTAGGCTCCGGGGAGAGAAGGCGGGAAGACTTCTCCCCAGACATCACCATCCCGCCCTGTTTAGTGGGTTGGCCAGTCGCTTGAATGGGAGGCGGGGGAGGTACAAGGGAAGACAATCAATGCTTGCCAGTCTGGTCCCTGCAGGGGCGGAGGCTATGGGTCCGGTCACTGCCGGGTCTCCCTGTCCTGTGTAATGTCCGTTATTCTGTCCCCTTCTCTAGGGCGCAGGAGAGACGGAGAGGGCGTGTTCTCCCAGGGACTCTTCTGTCTGTCTCCTCTCCCGCGGACAGGGCTGTAGGTCAGTCGGTCAGGAAGGGGTGCGGCTGAGGGGCCGAGACACCCCCTTAGTCCCCCTCCTCTGCGGGCGGAGATAGTGGGGGGGGGAGGGAAGGAGGAGGCCCCCGGAGCCAGGCGTCAGCATTACGTGCGGAAGAGCCGCGGCTGGTGCAGTCGGGAGGGAGGCGGCTCGGGAGCCGGGGCTATGCAGCCCGCCGGGGCGCTGGAGGGGCGGTGCTGAGCGCCGGCAGCTGCGGTTGGGAGGGATACCCAGGAGGAGGGAGGTGCGGGTGCCTGAGCGGGGAGGCAGAGGGAGAGCGGGAGCGGGAGCCTGGCGGAGGCTCGGGAAGAGGACGGAGCCACCGGGCGCCGGACCGGGGAGAGAACTGGGGCGGGATGCGGCTGTCACTGCCCTTTGCGGGCTGAAGCGGGAGCGGCCGTCTTGGGGAGGCGCCGGCGGCATCGGCGGGAAGAAGCAGCCGGAGGAGGAGGAGGACAGCGGCGGGAGCGGAGCTGATCCTGGTCAAACCGGAGCTGGACGGGCAGCGGCGGGATGGGCCGAGCCGGGCGCGCTGGGGGCGGGGAGCCGGTCCGCCGGCGGAGGCTGCTGCTGCTCCTGGGGGCCGCGCTGATTCTAGCCGCCCGCCTCGCCGGGGCTGCGCCGGGTAGGTGCAGAACGCGACCCTCCTCCCTGCACAGCCGGGGTGGGGGTGGGGTGGGGAGGCACTGGCCTCGACCCCCTGGCCGAGCTGGGCCCCTACCCGGCAGACACCGCTAGACCCGCGGACCCGAGACAGAAGAAAAGGGAGCGTTCCCCCTTGACCCCAAACCGAGACTGGGGGTTGGGGGGCTCGGCGCTGGGATATGCAGGGCTGGGGTGAAGCCCCGGAAACCTCGCACGTGCCCAAGTCCTCCACACCCCACACTCCCGAAGATTGGGTGAGGGAAGGCTCCCGTAAGGGAAGGGGGTTCACAAGGGTTGTCCACCCCCGCCCCCCCATCCTTCTGGCCGCTCTTCAAATTGCCTGCGCCCGAGCGATGTCACCAATCCCCCACTCCCGTCCCCTCCCCTACAGTGACATTTTTCACCCTAATGCCAGGCTGGGAGGGGGCGCGAGGTGAGACGAGGCGGAGCCAGGGCTGAGAGAGGGCTAAGCTGAGGGGTGGGCCCTGGAGCGCGGCCAGCTGCAGGTGGCAGGGGCGCACGGGCTCAGGACCCGGGGAGGGGGCTGGAAGCTGACCGCCGGAGAGGGGGCTCTCGCCAGGCGGGGCGCCGCCCTAACGCCCTCGCTCTTTTCCTCCTCTCCCCTGCTGTCACACCACAGCCTCTGAGCCCAGCACTGCGGGCGATACCCTCCCGGCCGTCGGGGAACGGGGCGGGCCAGAGACCCAGGAGAGCGGCCGAGAGCGGGCGCTTCGGGCCAACGACACGCGCCGGGAGGAAGGCGCAGGGGAGGACGAGGCAGCGGCCATGTCTGAGGGGCGTGCGGGACGGGGTGAAGATGAGGCTGGCCCATGTTGGGACTGCCCCCCGGGCACCACTGTGAGGGTCGGAGCCCTGTCCGAAGAGGCCTTGCTGGAGGCTTCCGCAGCAGTGACCGGGGCAGCCTGGCCTGAGGCCATGACTCTGGACCTGGCCCCTGAGAACCGAGAGGAGGCTGGCAGTGGAGACCCCCAGGCCGGTCGGGCCACCCTCCCTGGCCTTGAGGAGGGGCTCAGACAGACAGAAGTACCACCCTCTGGGGAAAGTAGGGGTCCAGCTTCAGAGCCCGTGGGAGCAAAGGGGCCGCCTTCTCCTACCTTAGGGGGTCACCTCAGCCTTACCCTGCCAGGCTCTGGCCCAAAGCTTCCTGATGTGGCCCACAAGGAAAACCCCTTAGAGTTGTGGCTGAACCTGGGCAGTAGCCTGCCCGACCCTCATGTGCCAGCTACTGCCTCTCCACCTCTGGGTACTCCAGAGCCTCAGCCTTCCTCAGAGATCATTGACATTGACTACTATGATGGCTTAGACTCTGAGAGCCGAGGTGCTGATTTGGGGAGTTTCCCAGGATCACCTGACACTTCCCACCAACACATTCACCCAGGTGAAGATGCACCATCCTGGAGCCTGACTGACATGTATGATGACTTCACCCCCTTTGATGAGTCTGACTTCTACCCTACCACCTCCTTTTATGAGTTGGAAGAAGAAGAGGATGATGAAGAGGATGAAGCTGCTGTTCAGGACCTAGAGGATGAAAATGACCAACGACTCCCTGGCCTGACCCCCAGCATGGGTCCAGGCATTTCCCAGCCCACCAGTCGTTGGCATGCAGTACCTCCACAGGAGACTCTGGGGGTGAACCCAGACAACAGTATCACCTTCAGGCCTCGTCCTGGAGAAGCAGGCAAAGAACTGGCACCAAGTGAGAATGGCACAGTGTGCCGAAGTGGCTTTGTTAGGCACAATGGCTCCTGCCGTTCAGTGTGTGATCTCTTCCCAAGCTATTGCCACAATGGAGGCCAGTGCTACCTGGTGGAGAATTTAGGGGCCTTTTGCAGGTAAGGGTGGGGCAGAGGGATGAACACAGTCCAAAAAAAAAAATCAATTTTTGGGAATACTGTTATAACCTCTTTCCAGGAAAGGTGTAGTCTTCAGGAAACTGTAGATAGACAACTTTCTCAAACAACCTAGATTCCCAAAGGTTAGAACTATAGAACCCTAACCAATCTACAACAGTGCCTATTGCAGGATTTCCACTTAAGAGTTTCTACCCTATGATTTTATCACTTGAAAAAGATTTACCAAGAGTAAAATTTACACTCTCTTCCCCATTTCTTGAGTCCTGCTTGGGTCCTGCTATCCAGATTTTTTGGAAGCAGCTTTCCTGGTCAGATCTGCACACTGCAGATGGAAATGATGAATTTCCTCTCAAGACAAAGAAAGGATTTTGGATGAGATCCTTGAAGGGCTGAGAAATCTATGAAGGACAATTCCAGCTTCAGAAGCTAAAAGAGGCTCCTGAAGGCTCTCAAGATAGGAATAAAGGAGACAGAGCACACTGGAATAGAGGAGGATGTTGACCCTCCCATTTTTAGCTTAATTCTTATTCTTAATATCAAAGGAACAAAACTAATCTTTAATGGAAGCACTGAACAGTGGAAGATAGAGCCCCCATTTAAAAAAAAAGGATAAATTTCTAATTGAATACCTCCCACCATCCCCAACCCCCAAATACCTGGTTCAAGAGTGCTCAGTGGCACTGAGTGGCTGAAACTGGCCACTGAAACTGGCTCAGTTTCACCAACCCTCTTCCCTTCTTCCTCCTCACTGGCTCCTTGTCTTTTCAAGGGATCACTCTTGGCTAGCGATTGTCAAGTAAATCCATAAACCACTGTTGGTTTAATGGCCCTATTGATACTGTCCCTTTGCCAAACCTACCATTTCCTCTCCTTCTAACCACTGTGGGCTATATATATATATATGGGCTATATATATATATATATATGTATATATATATATGTGTATATATATATATATATATATATGATAAGCACCAGGCATGTCACAATGTAAGATATGAAATTGTCTTTTTCTGTGGTAATTTATAAGGCAGGACTGTGGACGGGAAAGAAGATCTTGTTGGTAATGGAGTGGAAGATCAGCCCTTCAAATGGGCAAAATTAGCAGGTTGAGACATGAATTTCTTTTTAAGAGTCTCCTAGTCACTTGCTATGTCCAACTTTCCCCAAAATGTAAACTAGCCCATTAGCTTCATGCCCCAAACCCTACCTTTCTCTTCTACCCTAGATCCTGCCTACTTTGATACCATACTATAAAAGAACTGAGAAGTTTGATAGGTTGGAAAACATTATTGTAGAACATCTAGAATAGATAGGCTGCTATCTAATCCCTTGTCAGAACTTAGTGATTATCTTTTCACTACCTGTCTTGGGTAGTGTCTTGATGTTTGAATTGATGATGAGTAACTCAACTTTAAAAGGAAGGGACACAGACAAGAATGATGAGGACTAGAAAAGTTTGTCTTCAGCTTTCACAGAGCCCAAAGGGGATATATGACTTATGATTGGAAGGGTGGGGAGAGAGAGCATGGGGTGCACAATTTCTTCATCTTGGGTAGTTCAACTTTAGGTTTTATTCCTGATGTTTCTTTCACTTAACTCTTGAAGGGAAAATGAAGAAGCCAAACCACTTAAATCCTAAATAGAAAGATAATCTGTGGGAATTCATGTAAAGACTCTGAGTTTTGTTGATCTGGGACTAAAGCTTGTGTTTATTTCTGAAAATGGCCTGCTTCATCTGGGATTGCAAAGAGTCGGTTGTACAGTGTGTCCTGTAGGTTGTATATCTTGATTCTCTGGTAGCTCCATGAAGAGCCATTCAAAGGCTATCAGAAAGGAAAACAGAGTCTCATCTAATGTTTTTTCTAACAGGAAATTATGGCTACTCTCAATGCCATCACCTGATTGGGGTCCCAGGCTTCTGTTTCTAGAAGCTTAGTTTGAAGGAAAGAAACCACAGAGAAAATACTAGCTTGCGCACCATGGCAGTCTATGATGTAATATCCTCAGCACCCAATCAAGGGAATCTGAGTTTCTACCCTTAGAGAGTTATGAATGTGAAGTTAAGATCCTTTGTTACTTCTTGGAGATTGTAAAGGTTCTTAAAGCCTTCTAAAAGTCATAGACCGGCCCCAGATAGGAATGTAAGATGCTGAACTACTGAGCTTTGGATGTACTCACACAAGCTCCAGCAATAGGCATGTGCTAGTCTAAGGAGGTCTCCCACAATTTCATCCCAGTTGTCATTTTCCCATTTTTCAGCCAAGTTGTACATACTTGTTCCCTTATTAAAGAATCCAATTCTGCCAGCATATATCCATTGGCATTGGCTAAAAAGCTCTTGTGCATTCCAGGCACATAGGACTGAACCCCCAGTTGCTCTCTGCAGCAGTTTCTGTCTCTGTTGCCCTCTTTTTTTTCTGGGACATAATTAGAACATTGACGGTTAATTTCTTTGTAACAGAAAGTTGAGGACCCTCTGGTAAGAGTGATCTGAGTTCTGTAGGGTCTTCAAAACAGTGAAAGTCCTCAGTCGTCTTTGACAGTGCAATTTGGAAGGAAATCCCTTGGGTTCCAAGCAGTGCCCTTGAGACTGGGAATAGCAAATTCCTTCTTGCAAAATCCCCTTTCTAGGGCCCCATTCCCTTGTCATTCGGTGGGGTTCATGTCCTCCTTCCATCGCCTTTTCCCATCTCCTTCTACATCTTTCCCCTTTGAAGCAGCCTGGTTCCCATGGAAACAGCAATGTCATTGGAAGAACTGGAGCTTGCAAATGTCCTCAAGGGCAAGAGAAAGTCACCAGACAGAGGGCCTAGGACAGTGCTTAGAAAGCTAACTGCAAAAGGTTTTGTGTAATAGTTCAAATAGCAACAGGAAGACTTGAAGGGTCATGTTCTAGGGACCAAGGAAGTGGGGTGGGGCTATCTGTCTATCTGTGTATTTATCCTTCTGTCTTTTTATTCCTCCATGTATATCAGCATCTAGTGAGTCACACGTACAGGGTGTAGCTATAAAGTAAAGGGAATGGTTCCACAAGTCAGACATAAAAATCTGTGTCATTTCTTTAAAGCCATTCATCATTTTTGCCTCTTTTTCACTCCCTTTTTATCTGGGGTTCTCTGCATCAGGGATAGTGCCCAGAAAAATTTCTGTGACTGCCTTTCTCCAGAGGCAGGTTGATGTAGTGGGGAAAGCTCTGGACTGGGAATTAAAAGCCCTGGGTTCTGCAGCTCAGTAGGTGTGTGAGCATGGACAGGTCACTCAACTTGTCATTCACAACAATAACATCTACCTAATCTTCTTGGCAGTTATGATTCCCAGATGATACAATTTAGGTGAAAGTAGTTCATAGATTATATAAAATGAGGTATAAATGGGTAAAGTTCTGTATTATTAGACCTCTAAGCCATGGTTCTTAACCTTTTTTTTGTGTTGTGGACACAACTGTCTTATGAAGGTTTTGGCTTCGGCAGTCTTATGAAGCCTAGTCCATAGGTCTGTAAATTGAAGGACATGCTAAGTTCCAGTCAGGGGCTAGTGAAAGTAAAGGTGCCTTTTTTCTGGTCCAAGTTCCCAGACCCCCTGAGATCTATTTGCAGACCCTCTGCTTAGGCAATGATAGGACTGTACCAGTTTTGGAAAAGCCATTGGAATTTAGGGGGATGCTTAACCAGGCCAGGATTCATATGACTTATCCCTGTCCCCCCTGCCCCTCCCCACAGGTGTAACACACAGGACTACATCTGGCACAAGGGGATGCGCTGTGAGTCAATCATCACTGATTTCCAGGTGATGTGTGTGGCTGTGGGAACAGCTGCCCTTGTGTTGCTCCTACTCTTCATGATGACTGTTTTCTTCGCCAAGAAACTCTACCTGCTTAAGACAGAAAACAGCAAACTGCGCAAGACCAAGTGAGTCGTTCTTCCATCTCTCCCTACATAGTGGTGTTCACTCTGTCCCTCAGCAAATACCCCACATCTATCCCACATAAATGTGTAGTGGAAATTGTTCTGGACTTGGAAACCCAGGAGAGCTGGGTCTGAATCCTGCCTCATATTCTCACTAGCTGTGGTGCCTAAGAGCAAGTCATCTCACCTCTGTTGGCCTCAATTTCCAAAGCTCTAAAATGGGGATAATAATTACTATCTGTAGTACCTATTCTTGTGAGGAGAGCTTTTGTAGACCACAAGGTTCTGTGTAAGCATGGGATGATGTGATTTGTTCTACAGGCAAGTTCACTTCCACACAAGGTTTTTGAGTTGCCCACGCATGTAGAGAGTTAACTGCCTAGGACAGGGATGGGGAACCTGCAACCTTGAGACAACATGTGGCCCTCTAGGTCCTCAAGTGCAGCCCTTTGACTGAATCCAAACTTCACAGAATAATCTTTAATTTAACAAATCCTTAATAAAACAATCAACAATCAATAGAACAATCCAAAAGGATTTGTTCTGTGAAATTTGGATTCGGTCAAAGGGCCACACTTGAGGACCTAGGAGGCCACATGAAGCCTCAAGGCCACAGGGTCTCTGCCCCTGGCATAGGATCTTGTATGACAGTTCAAACAGGAACAGGAAGGCCTCTTTAAAGGTCCTGTTCTGGGGGTGCATGCATTCTCAAGCCCTATTCTGATCCAACACTTTGATCCAAAACCTCCATCTCCTTGGGTTATTGCTGTGCATTCTCTAGGTATCTCGGGAGGGCGGGGTATGTTTATGTCATAGATTGTCTGCAGTGCCTGTTTGTCTGCATATGGACTGTCCAGGTACTGCAGCAGTGGCATGTTCCCTGGTGGGAACGATGCTGCTCCTTGTCATCAACACCCTTCCTTTGGCCTGAAGTGAGATCACTGAGGCGAGACATCAGTCATGGGTTGTAGACTAAGGTCTGGCAGCCCCTAATCCCCGGTGTGGGTGCCAGAGATTGCCGACCAGTTGCTATAGCCAGACTTCTCCCTTCTCCTTCCCCATTCATTCCTTCAGACATTAAGAGCTGCTGCCAGCTGCACATGCTTCTTGAATGTAAGACAGTGCAGAGGAGTCAGAGATCAGAACCATCTTCCCTGGAGCCATGATTCTTAGCCTCCTAAAAGAGGTCAAAACCTCAACACATCCTTTTTAAAGCCCTGTCTACAATCTGAATATCTATTGTGCCTACCCATAGATAAGTGTCTGTACTCTTGCATGTTTCCCTTTGTGTGCGTACCCTACTATACGCTCACATTTTTGACTGCTTGCAGATTTTCACTGCAAAAAAAAAATTTAATTTTGAGGGAAACTAGAATGAGCTTAGATTTAGCCAAGCTCCCACATGTCTTAGGCTGAAATTTATCCCGACGCTGCCTGCCACCCCATTTCATTCAACCTGTAGCCCCATCCTGTGCCCTCACTTGACCCAGGATCCCCAAGAAATGTGACTGAAGGACTTTTCCCTCAGCCCACCCTGGGGAAAGGACAAAACACCATCTGCTAGGTCAACCTTTGCAAAGTGCAGCTGCTGGCAGCTCTGTGTAGTTCTGAAGCTGGCCAAAGGAGGGCTGGAGGGGCCCCTTTATTATGCCTGTGCATTGAGGCAAGGCCCTTCTCTGTATTTGTGATGGCTCTGGAAAGATATAGGCCTGTTTCCCCGGCTGCTGAGTCGACCACTCCCCCCTCCCCCACCACATACACACTACTGGGGATGGGAGAGTAGAGATGTCCTATTCCCAAGCTGCTGCTTAGTGGGAGGAGGGAGGAGGAGAGAGTTCTAAAGGACATACTTACTGACCATTTGGAGACATCAGAAGTAGGATAGTAGCCTTAAAAAGGGGAAATGGAGAAAATGAAGTGACAGAATCTTAGAAAAGATTCCTTTTAAGAACCATCAACCAATGCAATGTGGAACAGAGAAAGGACAGAGGGCACCAAAGCCAAGAAAGTGTCTTAGTTTTTGTCTTTGCTCTGGGAGCTTTCTCCAGCAGCGTTCAACACACACACAGCAGATTCTCTCTGTCCCCTAACTTTGCTGGTGTCTCCTCCTGTTGCATCACCCTCTTTTTATGCAGGTCTTTCCTCCAGCTCTACTAATACATGGTGTTTTTAGGGTCGGGATTTAGGAGGTCTAGAACTGACCTGTGATGTTGAATGGATGTTGTGTCAGACAGATCTTTCATACTGGTGACATTCATCTATCTTCTTTCTCTTTAATTCTGTCCTGGTCAACAGATTCCGGACACCATCTGAACTCCACAATGATAACTTCTCCCTCTCCACCATTGCCGAGGGATCTCACCCAAATGTAAGGAAACTTTGCAACACTCCCCGTTCCTCCTCCCCCCATGCCCGTGCCTTGGCTTACTATGATAACGTTATCTGTCAGGTAACTTGTCTTCTTCTCATTTCCTCTTCTGCATGCACCAGCCCCCCACCTATGCTCTTGGGCTACTTCAGAGTGTCATTTAGAGGCACCTTTCAGAATCAAGGAAAGCAGCTTGGAGGGTGGGGTTGGGGTGGCTGGGGCAGGATACTACCAGGATACTAAAGGCAAGAGCACAAAGACGTGATTGCTCATTATACCTGAAAGACCATAGAACTGGAGTATGAGATACAAAGCTCTTAGTTACAAGGATTTCATCTTTGTTGATTCATAGCTTCATTTGGGGCTTGCATAAAATCCAGTTATTTCCTTTTTGCTTTTCATGTCATCAGAGAGAGAGAGGTTTTGCTTTAATTGCCATGGAAGAGTCTGATCAGTGAAGTAGTAAGTAGTCTGGCTAATACTTCCAGGAATGTGAGAAATATAGTATCCAACTTTTTGGCATGGTTTGAGGAGAATCGGGTGTGGCTGGCATGCTTGTATACAACTGTTGAGGGTCCAATGTCATTGAAAGATACCTGAGCACCAAAGGGAAAAGCCATGAGAAAGAAAAAACAAACAAACAAAAAAGATACCTGAGCACCCACCAGTCTGGTAACAGGCCTATGGTGATGAACTGAGGGAAAATTGATCCAAATACTACTTGTATGGTGGTGATTTGTAAATTATCAGTTGAGGCCCAAAAGAAGCATTTAGGACCTTCTGTAGACTGTTCTATGAACATGGTTCAATCTAAAAAACTTTCCTTAAGCATCTACTGTGTGCAGCTAAGAACTGACAGGAGTGCAGATAGAAAATTTATATTAACCTTGGTCCCAGCTTCCCTAGAGCCTACAGCGTAAGAGAGATCAAGACAGGCTCAATATGCTGCAGAAGCCAAGAAAATGAAAGAGAAAAGAAAGAACAGAAGGAAGGAAGGAAGGAAGGAAGGAAGGAAGGGAGAGAAAAAGAAAGAAGTAAAGAAAGAGAAAGAAAAAGAGAGAAAGGAAGGAAAGAAGGAAGGAAAGAAGAGAGAAAAAGAGAGGAAGGAAGAAAAGAGGAAAGAAAGAGAGGGAGAAAGGAAGGAAATAGTATCTTACTCCTTTTCTATATGAGAGCAAACTTTTAAAAATAGAACTTTTCAGATGAAAAAGATAGAAGCTGAGAAGAGATATGATTAAAGTCTAAAGAGAGATGAAGAACATTAGAACCAGGCAGAATTTTTCTTAGAGATTATCTAATCTAGTCCCCTCATTTCACAGATAAGGAAACTGAGGGAAAGTGGTTTCCTTAAGGAAATAATAAGACATACATTGACATTCCCCTTGAACCTCAAAGAGATAAATTCCACAGAATCACAGGATTTTCGAATCGGAAGGAACTTGAGCATTCATCTTGTCCAACCCAGGCCTAAAAGGAATCCTCCCTAAAATATACTCAGCAGACCCATCTAACTTCTACTTGAAGACCTCCAAGAAGAAGGAGCTCATTACCTCTGGAAACAACCCACTTCATTTTTAGACAGCTCTATTTGTTACCAAGTTTTTCCTGAGATCAAACCCAAATTTGTACTTGTGCACCTTTTACTCAGCTCTTGATTCTGTCCCCTAGGGGCCAAACAGAACTAATCTGATCCCTCCTTCACCTGGCAACTCTTCAGATGTTTTAAGATAGCTATCATGGCTTTTCTTACCCAATCTTAAACATTCCCAATCCTTCTGTGACATGGACCTAAGGCCCTTCACTGTCCTGATTACCCTTCTCTGTATAGTCACCAACTGATCAATATGCTTCCTAACCTCTGATTCTCTGAGATGAACACAGTACTCTAGATGAGATCTGACAAGGGCAGAGTGTGGTGGAACTATTGCTTCCTCATTCCTGGAAGTTATGCCTCTAGTATTGTGGCACAAGATCAGATTGGGTTTTCTGGCTGCCATGTCATGCTGTTGACTCATATTGTGTTTGCAGTCCACTAGGATCCATAGATCTTTATCAGATTTTGGATCATGTGGTAGTTTACAAATAAAAAGAAGTGTTTACTTATGTTTCAGATACTAAACATCAGAAACTTGTGGCTAGAAATGTCCACAGGTTAAGAAAGAGTTTAAATAAATTCATAAGTGATAGCTATGTACTAGATCATTAAAGAAAACTAAGGAAATTTGGGGACATCTCTAACCTTTGAGTTTGCTCTGGCTTCTCCAAACCATCCCTTGGTGGCATTGTTAGACAGATAGCCCTAGTCTAGCTGGTCTTTGGCCCTAGGCCAGAATGACAGTTCTTGTGATCAGAAGATGGATTTTTCATGATTACTGTTTGTATGCTGCCAAAGAGAGCGTAGGAGGGATCTTTTGAACATTTATGAATCATGCATTTCCAGTTAAATATTTATACCCTAGGTGAGACCACCTTTTGCTTGTTGGAGAAAGAAAAGGTAATTTCCTCCCTGTTGAGGGTTTTGTAGTATGAGCTATCATTGTGGGACAAAAGTTTCCTGTTTCCTTCTGACATTATGTGATCCTACTTTGTGAAAAGAGATCTATGAAAAGCAAATTACTTCATACTAAATTCACAACACACTCAGCTTTGCAAAGAAAAACCCTTGGGAGGGAAGAGTTTCCAACACAGAATCCCTAGATCTTTACTGCAAAGGGTTACTTTAATTCTCACTCCTCTTCCCACCAGCTTTCTTCGTCAGAACCCCACGGAAATTCTGAATTTCTTCTTGGTGCTTTAGACTGGGTGTTGTGAAACACTTCTTTAATTGAAGATTAAGGTTGTTTCCCAATTAGTAATGATCTTCAGGTAATCTTTTCTGACCCTGTCTCAAAAGTTTTGTTTTTGTTCTTGACTCATCTCTGTGTCTGGAATAGTCATCTAGGCATCCAAAATCCTTACAACATCATACGCCCCTCCAAAGGCACACAATTCCTAGATATACCAAAGACTGATTGTTCAATAGATTCCCTAGAATTGAAAGGAACCTAAGAGGGGGCCATCTAGCTTAAGCCTTTCATTTTCCAGATGAAGATATGGAGGCCCATCGAGATTTGGTAATTTGTTTAACATGATACAAGTAAATAGTTGATCTGTGATCAAAACTCAGATCTTCTAGTCCAGTGTTCTTCCCAATTCAGTTACAATCAACAGATGTTTATTAAGCACCTACTCTGTGTAAGCCATCACATTAGACTCTTGGACTACACAGTCAAACTTTGGGGTCCAGTGAATTACTTAATGGGTCAGTTTCCTCTCCAGGTACATTGCCCTTTAAAAAGCACACTCTGAAACAGCTTCTGACAAAAAAAAAATCTGCTGCTTTGAAGACTAATGTGGGGGGGAGGTGGGAAGGGCATATTGCTAGCCTATGTGCAAATAACACTTCCCCTCCCCGTCCTCTGTTACTCACCTCACCTTGTGCTAACACTCACATTGGCCCTGTTGGACCAATGTGAGGTAACCGTAGCTGGTGGGCCATCGTATGTAAGTCTGTGTAAGTCTCTCGTGTAGCTAAGCAGCAACCTGGAAGGGATTATCAGGAGAAGAGGGAAGGGTCCATTGTTCAGCAGCAACCTTCCTCCCCCAACCTGCTGAGGTTTGTGGGTTATCCAAGTGGAATGGTGAGTACTTGGGAAAATGGCTGCCATAAGGGCAATAGAAGTTCTCCTGTGTATACGACACAAATGAAGGTCACCTATCGTCTATAGGTAGTCCTTCTGAATGCCATGCATCATCCTGGCCTCAGAGCTACAAAGGACAGTTATAGATGGAGCCCAGATCCTTCAGATGTGGGGGATTTTTACAGGACTTTCAATACCCTGATTCCTCAAACTTAGAAAAATCTCTCCCATAGCTACCTCCAATTTTACTTCACTCTATTTCTTTGTGGTTTTTTTTTTTTTACTTGCCAGACGTCATTTTTCCCACGTGCCTAACAAAACGTTGGATTCTAGAGGCAAATGAATGAATGGCACCAACTCTTAGTGGTCTGGATCAGTCTGGTCCCAATAATCTCTAAGCCACAGGGTGCTGATATGGTTGGAATAGGTCTTGGGTATATTTAGCAAGGGAGAAATTACTTAATCTTTTTTTCCCCAAATATGGGGTATTTGCTCTTGCTGTAAAACAGAGCAGCTCGTTGGGATGTGGCTGTAAAGATTCCTATTATTTGACTATTGAACCAACTAGTCTTTCAGGGTCACCTCCTGGGGAAAGGCTTGGGTTGAATGTTCTATATACAGACTTCCATGATACAGGACCCTTCAATCAATCCACAGTTACTTCTTTATTAAACACCTACTATATGCCCTGCACTTTGCTAGGCACTAGGGATATAAGTGCAAAGATTGAAATAATCCCTCCCTAGGACATTCTAATGACTCAAGATTGAAACTACTGTGAGGTTAGCCTAGTACTGATATGACACTACTTCTGCTGTTGCTGTTTGGACAGAAATGTTGAGTGGCAGCTTAGTGACTGTTCATTTCTTAGAATGTACTTCCCCTTCCACTTGGCCCAAATTTAGGACTCTTTTTTGATCTGAGTTCCCACAAGGCTCAAAGGGGCTAAGTTTAGTTTGGCTCCCATGCTGTGGCTTCATCAATCTAAATTTCTTTATATTATGACAATATACTTGTGGCTTTAGGATGTCCCAAAGAATGGAAGGAGGCATCAAAGGAAACCCCTGAAAGGTAGAAAAAAGGGTACCTTGCTGTGAGGCCACCAAAGACCAAAGCACTTTTGCTATGGTCTGAAACCAGTTTTACTAAAGGCTTAAAATAGGGCTTGTGCAGTAGTTCAGTCTCCAATGACCCTGAAAAAGAAAGTTTCTAAAACTCTCTATGAAAAAGCAAATGAAAATGTCCCAGCTAGTCTCTGCCTTGTTTATTAATATCTGAAGTTCATTTCTCCATCACTCCACTGGATGCAGAGGAACGTGCTCCTCACATGTCTGAAGAGCTCTGTTAAATCTAGTTATTTCTGTTTAACTGTATTTGTCCCCAGACGAAATGATCCGACTCCATTTACAGTTTTTACTTAGTGCCTGTTTTTCAACCCTTCAGTTGTTTTCATTGTACTTCATGGGAATTTCTACAAATTCACCACATGTCTCAAGACTGAGGGGCCCCAGGCTAGATAGTACATTCAGGTGTGGGTCTCACGCAGGTTAAGCATCAGGCAAGTTATTCTTATGTGCTGTTCTTGTATTTAGACATCTCAGTATCTGGCAGAGCATGGCAGTTTTGGAAGATCTGTCCTTAATGCTCCTCTAGTAGTGAGGACCTAAGGTATAAAAGGTGAAACAAGGTCACAGGGTCAAGGAATGAGTTGGTCAAGTTGAAATCTGAATAAGTGGGCCCAGATAAAATACTAGAAACACACTTTGGATCAATGTCAGCAAATGATCTCAGAATAGGAGATATAAGATATTCAGAAAAGTGATACTGAATTTAACTTAACTCTTCTCTGTATGGAACTCAACAATCTAAAGACATTAAATCCAGTGGTTTCTTGCTTTACAGTGATGATAGGGAAACACACTTACTTGGTTGACACCTGGAATGTTACAGGAGGGAAATCCCTAATGCCCATGTTCTCAGCTTCCTGACCAGCTGAAGACTTCCCAAATTTCACTTAACCACACTGATCAAGAATAGAACAGGGTGGACAGTAGATAGAATACAGCAGCGCTCCAAAACTTATTACAGGGCATGCATTCTTATCTCCTTAGTAACTGGTGTTAGTGAAGATGTTTGGGTTGAGAAGAGATTTAGAGTTAAAATGCTTATTAAAGAAATAGCAGCTCAAAGTGGGCAAGGTTGATAACTTCAGGTAGTTGCTATCTGCTACCATAGGCTCAGGTGGTTGTATGACCTCTCATCACTAGAGTTTATAGTGCTTTTGAGAGTCATCCTGGCTGTTTAGAAAAATAATCACAATTTATTGAGTTTGATTATTGTCTCCAAAAACGGTCCTGACGTAGGTTAAGACAGGTGAGAGAGGAAATTATGAAAGAAAGAAAAAGGACACCTGAAGCTTCATTAATATAGAATGTAATATATCAATAAAAGAATCTTGAAAGCACATAAATTGTATTAAAAGACATGTACAAGAGGTTACTGGGTATAGGTGTAGGGGGCCTTCAGGGATATCATAACCACAAAGACAATTGTTCTGTTTTGAAGCCTATAACATGTATGGTGGGAATGTGGTACCCACCTAGAGTGAGGGAAGAATATGAAACTGACTAGCGCAGGTCACTGGGTACCATTCAGGCAACAGAAATCACTCATGTTAAGTCCCTTCAGTAAGGATGCCATTTTAGTTTAGTCTTAATGGGTCCAGGTCTGATAATAAAGACAATTGGTATTAAAGGAGGTTACATTTTTATTCTCTGATTTAAAAAGGGATTTCTTTGCTGACCAGATTAGTTGCCCCCAAAGTTACCCCGCACCTCACTGGGGCTAGCCAGTAGAAAATATCCCCTGTGCTTGTTGAGGTGTCCTCTCAGAAGTAGAACAGTACAGAAATGCAAAAAATCCTAGCAACAGTAAAGTCAGCATGAGGTAAGCAGACCTGCATAAACCCATTACTGTGGAAAGTCTTTGGCTTGCTTGAAGACAAATGGAAAGACCTTTGTGTATCCAAGACTCTTCATGACATGATGATGAACACTCTGACAGGTACCACTAAATTCAAGCCATTTGGAAACCAGTTAGCTGGAAGATTGCAGCATACACAAGCCCAAGATTTGTGGTTCCCTGTCCCAGAAGAACCAGTTGTATGGCTGGCCATTTCTTTTCAATCTAATTTTAATCTGATCCCAACAAAATTATAGGATTCCTAAAGGTAATTAATGAATAACTTCTGCCAATCTTAGCAATCTCTCTTTTTTCCCCTCTTTCTCAGATCTGCTATCATAGATCTGATGTTAGAAATTTATTCTGTCTGATTTTTCTCTCTCATTCTTTCTCCTCTCCCCCCCTCCCAAATTTTTCCTCTTCCAGGATGACTCCAACATATCCCATAAAATGCAGGATGTTCTGAAGTCCTGCCTAAAAGAGGAGGAGTCATTTAACATTCAGAATTCCATGTCA
This sequence comes from Pseudochirops corinnae, assembly GCA_028646515.1. NCBI lineage: Eukaryota > Metazoa > Chordata > Mammalia > Diprotodontia > Pseudocheiridae > Pseudochirops > Pseudochirops corinnae. The sequence goes on along the minus strand of CM053590.1, from coordinate 75,334,185 downwards.
CCCAAACATGAGAATAACAAAGGTGACCAAGATGACTCGGAAGTGAACTGTCTCCAGAATAATTTAACATGAAGCAAAGGAATAGGAAGAGGAGAAGGAGAAGAGGAGGGAAAGAAAATTGACCTATTGTACAGCTCCATTTCCTGTAACCATTTGTTAAACTTTTCCTTTTTCTGATGTCATGGCATGCTTTGATGTATTTTGTACAGAAGGCGGGGGAAAGCCCCACAAACTACGTGAAGAGCCTAAGCTGAATTGCGTGCATCGGGGTGTTTGTGCTGTCTGTATATTGCTTGGGTTAGTTCTGCTGCTGTGATTTCTAAACCTTTGCTGTTATTCAACTGACTTTTTTTGTACTTTGATCCACCTTTTTTTGAAATACAAGTAAAAGCAAAAAAAGAAAGTTCTTGAAATAAAACATTTTTTAAAAGTTGCCCGGCTGTGTGGGGGTGTTGTTTTTTCTTTCCCTCCCATTTGTTCTTCTTGGTTCAAAGTGAAGACATCACTAGTGAAGGTCTATCAGCAATGTCTACTCCTCCCCCCCCTACCCTGACCCCAGCCTTCTAATTCCACCTGTTTTAAAATTCTTTCTTCATTCTCACTCGGGGATGGGGAATGGGTTCTAGAAAGTACACTAGCAGCATTATCCCAGAATGCATCCTTTATTCTTTCATAGACCAGAACGACATCAAGACTCACATTTGTGATTTGGTGGACTTTAAAGCTTGCCCTCAGCCCCTCCTACCTTGTCCTCTATCCATTTAGACAAATTTGGGGACAATATTAACACTTAAATCTTTTCTCTCAAGCACAATTTGAGAGAATTCTTTTAGCTTTCTTTCTTGTAACTAGGGACTTATTAAAATATTCTGTGGAACACACCAGTCAAATAAACCGTTCTAGGAGCCCATAAGGGAAAAACCTTATCAGGAAGGGGGTGATAACAAAAAAGGGGTAGAGAGGAGTCGGAGCAATAGAGCTGCCAAGTACCAGAGACCCCAGATATAGATTAGAGTTGAAAAGGAATTTGCCAATGTTCCCATTTAACTCTTAGAGCACGACATCGGTCTTCTATGTTTGTTTCTCCTCCTCACTTTCATTTGTGACAGAATAGCTTTCTCTTAAACCATAAATGATCACTTAACCCATGTTTGTCTTGGAATTCCTTCTACCTTTCCTTCAGGCATCACTCTTCCTTCCTGAAAGGCACCCATTACTTTCATGCTACTTGAAGAAATCCCACTCCATAATACAACGAATGGGTGGGGAAAAAAAGAGTCCCCTATATCTTTCTCATTTCAAGACTTTTATTTCCTATTTCTGATGTCTGGACATAATGAATGGTAATAGTATATCTCAAGGTTAAAAACTTAAAATGTTTCAAATCTCAAATATGACAACAGTTCAATAGGGAGAGTGTTTTTGGGCAAGGGACCTTTTTAGCACCCCTCAAATCATACATACCTCATTAAGAGTTGTCAGCTTCTAGCAAAGGATCTAGCGGGCAGCATGCCCACGGACCCTCAATAATCTGGCATAGAGTTTGGGATGGAGAGGGTATGATTTTTGACTTCAACTCTCAAGAGAAGATGAGAAGCAGGTAATAAATTATCTAGCAAGAGAAAGAGTGAGATAGATATAGATTGTAAACACATAGAACTTCCTCTCCCTGGTCCTGACACCTCATCTCTTTTTTCTCTGGCCTCTCGCTAGTCCAGAACCCTCCTCCCACCCCTTACCCCAGACCATCATCTCATATATCACTCTTTCTGCCAGGCTATTGGCCTGGGTATGTCTCCATTTTTCTCACCTCTCCTCTTTCTTCAATACTCATGGTTGTAAGTCACATAGCTATGTTTGAGATAATCTCAGCAAAGGTCTAAGAGACCTAATGATTTGAAACTTAATTCCTATTAACTATCTTCTAAAATTATTAACTATTAATTATTTTCTGAAATATGATCCTCTGTATGCTTGTGGTAATTGTCAAGTATTGTACTTTCCATGTATATGTCATTTATTATAGACTTTCCTGTTTATATTGAGCTAGAAATTCCCCTCCAAAGTCTTGTGTACCCGCTTTATACTTTCTTTGTCCCTCTCTCTATCTCTCTCTGTCTCTCTATTTCTCTCTGTATCTCTTTGTCTCTGCCTCTTTCCCCTCTGGCCTCCTCATGTTTCTTTTCATGGTTATTTTAATGAGTGGGATTTACACTAACTCTGTGATCTATTGGTCACTTAATAAAATACCCTGATAACTAGTTGGGAAAGGAGTCCTTTCCTAAAGCTTTGTTTATAACCAACCAGAGAAAAGTGAAGGCGTAGTGTTGGCAACGAGAGAGAAACTATAATCAGCTAGGTCAGGAGTTATTAACTGGGGATCCACAAAACCCGCGAGGGCCTGTGGATAGATTAAAGGAAGTCTGAGAACTAGTACAGGAAAAAAATCACACCTTTATTTTCGCTAAACTTTGGTTTACTTTGTAATTCTATGTATTTGATATTCTGCATTTAAAAACATCATAGGCTTCACTAGACTGTCAAAGAGGTCTGTGATCCCAAAAAGATTAAGAACCTCTGAGCTAAACCAGGGTAACAGCCTTTCCCCAGACCTGTTACAAAATGTGTACTCCTTCTCCCTCTTACATAGAGGTTGACACAATTGTGCAAGGATGTGAGCTCTTCCCTCGGTCTGAATTATAAAATTGTAGAGATGAATGAAATAGGATTATTATTGCAGGCACTGACTTGGGGTGTGGATTCTAGAAAGCCAGAAGATGACAGTGGAAAGTAGAGGAGAAGCAGTTAGCTTACGGGATCTCAGACCTGGAATCAGTCCTTTGGATGAAGGAAGATCTGTAGCTGAATATAAAAAAAAAAATTTGTATGCAGAGTGTTCCAGGAGAATCGCTGTAATCCAAGACAAGGTGAAAGTGGATGCTGGGCCTTCTTAGATAATGCTGTAAAGCAGTCATTCGCTCTGGCCCCTCAGCCTCTGAGGGGGTAGGCTGCCTGCCAGCATCCTGTCTGGCCTGCCCAGTCACCCAGACTGCAAGTAAAATATAGGCAAGGGACAGCTGCCACATGGAACAGACAAAGGAACCATGAGCAGATAGATCCCTTCAAGCTAACTCAGAGGCCAACCTGAAGGAAAGAGGAGAGGCTGCTTGTAGGGCCAGAGGAATGTGAGAGCAGCTTGATGTACAAGGACTTGGTTGCCAAAGGGCATCCCTGTACTTTGCTCCATTCCCCTTGATCACTGGGAGTCCTTGCTGTTGGCTCCATTAGCCCCCATTGCCTTCCAGCTCCTGGAAGAAAAGGAATCAGTCTTTCTTCTCTCTTGGCTTTTTATTTATTTATTTTGGGCCACTGAAGTCCAGGCCCAGTGGGCAGCCCGGATCTACTTTCATTAATCATGCTGCATGCTGCTGCCTCGCACCCTCCAGGGCTCGTCAGCTTTGAGGGACAGCCAGAGCTTCTGGTGGGAACTGTTTGCCGCTCTAATTGACCTGCACAGGGGAGGCTGGGAGGCAGCAGGCTCCGTCATTTACTTCTCTTTACACTGGCTGCTTCTTCACTCTCCCCTGAAAGGGATGTCTTCCTTCCCAGTACCGCCTCGTTTTGTGGCCAGCTAGGGCAGAAGTTCAGCCTCCACTTTACAGAGAGAGAAACTGAGGTCCTGAGGCCAGCTGGTGGCTTGCCCAAAGCCATCATAAGGCCAAGCAGTGTTGTAAGGAGTGAATATGGCATTGTACCGAAATGCTAAGGGAAATGACAGCTCCCCCTCCTCACTCCCTTGGCGTCTGGAGTGAGTTCCCACAGGAAAAAAAAACAAGAATTAACCTTGGTTTCTGTAGCCACTTGGAATCTGCCAAAAAGCAGACCCATCACTCATGCCTTTGAAGTACATAAAAAGGTGTTCGAATGAGGGAGAGACACGTTTTCCTGCTTTCCTCCAGCCAAAGCTTCAAAATAACAGATTCAAATGTTGTTCATTAGTAATAGAAAGTGAGTTTGGTATAGTAAGTAGTTGCCAGGGAGAAAGGCAGTCAGGGCTACTGGGTTCTATTTCTTGTTCTACTCACTCATGGTCCAACTATGAGCAACTCACTTCTCTCTGCCTCAGTTTCCCTCTCTGAAAAAATATTGAGTAATGTCTAAGCCGTGGTGATCCTGCAGACAACATTGATTTGGTACTGATTGAGAAGGTTTTGAGACCTTTAGCTTTTAGGGGGTTAGGAAGCACTATATTTGACTTCTGTCTCCTATAGTGCTATATAAATGTCAGCCATAATTATTATCTAACTGGATCCAAAGTCTAATCTGCCACTGACTAAAGTCACTTACTTCCCTGAGGACTCAATTTTCTCGTTGTCTATCAAATGACAAGATTGGGCTGGGCGATCTCTAAGGCTCCTTCTAGGTCTGAAATCCTACCATTCTATGACAAGTGATATTCTATTTCTGTGCTGGTTATCAATGTTAATAATGCTAGGAAGGACGTCCTAGTTGTCTAATGTGATCCTTTTGGGTACTAGGTAGCCTGGCTTTATTTTATAGCTACAGATGTACCCCTTATCCAGCTTTCTTGTATCTGAAACAAGTAGAATGTCCTGTAAGGGGAAGTTGAGGAATTTAGTACGGTTGGATCATTGAAAATCCATCCTCACAACTGGAAGACCATTCTACTGACAGGAAATTGATAGTAGCACTCTTCTGGAGCCAACTTCAGTTGTCCTGATCTATACCTTGCCACTGGACCCAGATTGTTCAGGAGGATAAAGTGAGGCTGGTGATTTTGCATAGATCTGCCTCACTTAAATCCAATTCACTTGCAAGCCATGTCATCACCTGTCTGATGTCATGGTCTTCTTTGAGAATGAAGGACAAGCAATGAGTGACACTCTTTTAAACAAAAGACAGAAAAACTTCAGCTAATTGGAACCTACCTAAACAGATTCATCAACATAAATTTTTCTACAAACCATTTTTAGAAGAAAAATGTTGAAGACAAGAAAATAAGTAGGTATCAAGGATTTATTTTTAATAGACCCTTATAAGGATTTATTTATTTTATTTCTAGAACAAAGCAAGCATAACTGGGAACATATTTCTACAGTAACAATAACACTATAAGTAAAAAACTTGGAAAGACTTAGGAATTCTCATCATTTCAATGACAAACTGTGACTCCAGAGGACTAATAATGAAACATGCTACTTGCCTCCTGACGCCTAGGGTTCAGAATGAGGCATACGTTTTAGAATATGGCAAATGTGGAATTTGTTTTGCTTGCCTACGAATATTTGTTACAAGAATTGTGTTTTTCCCTTTACTTTATCACAGGGATTTGGGGCAGGGAGGAAAGAGCTAAAGATAGGGATTCCCTCTCCCAAAAGAAAGAAAAATAGAGTCTTTGAAGTATCTTTAAAAATGCACTGAAGGAGACAGAAGAAAGTTCCAAGGGAAACAGACAAGTAGGTTAGCTTTGAAAATAGCATGTTGGATTTATTATGTACTTAAAAAATAAAGCAAACTATATAATAGAGACGAATAGTTTCACATATAATCCTCTTTTCTGTTATGCTTTGTATAAGAAATGTTTGTGTGTTGAATTTAGAATAATTATTTTTAAAAAAAGCAACTTTCAAGGTATGTTCTGAGGTCAGTATTAATTCTACCTAATCTCCTATGATTTATACCTCTACTTCTACAGTCCTAATTGATGATGAAACAGTGTTTATCATAATGATCCTGAGATTGAGTTACAAAAGAATGATTTAATTATGTTGATTAGACAGTCTTGACTGAGACAGAAAAAATAGACTCAGAAGTTTTAATTTTTCAGCAATTATTACTGTATTTTCTTGTCATCCATACGATTCATTTGGCACAACATGCAGTCCTTCAAAGGCAATCTCCAACCTTCTCTACCCTCTCCAAGCCTCCAATCCTATCCCACAATCTTTCCTTTCAGGAAATGTACTGGCTCACTACTTCATTGAAGAAAATCAAGGGACCAGTCCCCTCACCTTTCCTTCCATTCCGCTTCATCCTATCTGGCTTCACTTGTTCTATCTTTTTTCTCCTATCTCAGAGAAGAATGTCCCTTCCCCATTTCCAAGACTCTACCTGTGCTTGATTCCATCTCTCTCTCTCTCTCTCTCTCTCTCTCTCTCTCTCTCTCTCTCTCTCTCCCTCTTCTCTCCTCTCTCTCTCTCTCTCTCTCTCTCTCTCTCTCTCTCTCTCTCTCCTTTTTTTTTCTCTCTCTCTCTCTCACCTTTCTTCCTCAGTTATTCTCCCTCTCTCTGGTATCTTCAGTCTTTTCCTTTCTACTGGCACTTTCTCCTCTGTGCTCACACATGCATGTTCTATTTTGTCTTTAAAAAGACACTTCACTTCTGGTTCTGCTCCCAATTCTGAGCTTTGAATATTTAAGTTTTTTTTTTTCCAATTGCATATAAAAACCATTTTTAACATTTGGTGTTTTTAAAAATTTTGAGTTCCAAATTCTTTCCCTCCTTCCCTCCCCACCCCCTTCATTGAGAAGGCAAGCAATTTTTTTCTTTTTCTTTTTGTTTATTTTTAGTTTTCAACATTCATTTCCATAAGGTTTTGAGTTACAAATTTTCTCCCTGTCTTTCCCCTACCCACCACCCCAAAATAGTGATCCTACTGAAGGGAAATACTCCTTCCCCCATTCTGCTGTCTCTTATATCCTCCCCCATACCCCCTCTGACTTTCTAGTAGGGCAAGATGGATTTCTATACCCCAGTGCTTGTATATCTTCTTTCCCAGTTGGATGTAAAAATAATAATCATTTTTTTAAAAATTTGATTTTAAAACTTTGATTTCCAGATTCTTTCCCTTCTTCCCTTGTCACCCACCCCTACTGGGAAGATAAGCAATTCAATATAGGTTGTACATGTGTAGAAATGCAAAACATTTCCATAGTAGATATATTGTGAAAGACTAACTATATTACCCTCCATCATATCCTGCCCCCCATTTAATCTATTTTCTACTTTGACCCTGTCCCTTTTCAAAAATGTGCTTCTAACTACCCTCTCCCCCAATCTGCCCTCCATTTTATCATCCCCCCCTATTAATCCCTTCCCCGCTACTTTCCTGTAGGGTAAGATACCCAATTTAGTGTGTACGTTATTCCTTCCTTAAGCCAAATTCAATGAGAGTAAGGTTGACCCATTCTCTTTTGGCTTCCTGTTCTTCCCCTCTATATCAACAAGTACCCAGGATGGCTGCTAGCACAGGTTCTTAGATCTGCTTTTCTAAAGGAAAGCAGCTCAAAATGGGTTAACAATCTTACTTTAATCAATTAAACGTAAATCATTTACCTAGTTCAGGGGAAAAACTGAACTTCAGAGAATGCAAACAGAATACAAGCAGAAGTTACAAGCAGACAAAGAAACAGATCATCAGACGGGCTTCCAACTGTCTGACCATTACATCCATACCTATTCAGTTACCAGAGAGGAAAGCACCAACATCTGGGTTTTCAAAGCCAGGGGGCTCAATGGCTTCCCAGAGTCTCATCTGGCCAAATCACATAACTCTTTCCAAAGTGAGCCCCAAAACAAAAACCTCACATCAGGGCATATATATAGCCTTCTACAGGATCAGAGACTGTCACAGCCCTCTTGACCCACTGTCCAATCACAAAGTAATAAGGTGTGGGCATTCCTG
>CM053590.1:75308098-75325981 GCA_028646515.1 Pseudochirops corinnae | reverse complement strand
TCACTTTTCCACATTGGCATGTAAATAGTTCAACTTTGATAAGTTCCTTATGATTTCTTTTCCATGTTTACCTTCTCATGCTTCTTGTATTTGAGTGTTAAACTTTCTTTTCAGTTCTGATGTTTTCAGCAAGAATGTTTGGAAGTCCTCCACCTCACTGAATGACCAAGTCACTTAACTTCTATCTGCCTCATTTCCTTATCAATAAAATGAGGGTAATGATAACATCTGCCTCCCAAGGTTGTTGTGAGAATAAAATTAATTAGTATTTATAATGTATTTTACAAACCTCAAAGCCCCATATAAATGTTAGTTATTATTGTTGTTGTTGTCATCATTCACAGAGAGACAAACAGACTCACTTTGCCTGCTGAATGGCAGTCTGGCTCAATAACCAATAAAAAATCTGTTTCTTCACCGGGTAGTTAGTGAAACAGAGCTGGTCGTTAAACACCTGTGTATTCTCTGAAGCCCATGTGGGGGATGCATCAGCCAAGCACACTACATACATTCATAAAGGCTGGGCTCTTGCTGGTCAGTCCTTGGAACATATTTATCATGGCCCTTTTTGTTGTAGCAAAGAACCAGAAGCAAAGTGAGTATCCGTCAGCTGGGGAATGGCTGGACAAATTATGGTGTATGAATACGACAGAATATCATTCCACTCTAAGGGCAAGAAGAATGGTTTAAGAGCAGTGGTTCTCAACCTTCCTAATGCTGCAACCCTTCAATTCTTGTATGTGGGCGTATCTGCATGTGAGCGGACCCTCCTGGATACGGAGAGAGGAGCAGTGTCTCGGTTCTTAAGACCATTGGAAATGTGTTTTCCGATGGTCTTAGGCGACCCCTGTGACAGGGTCATTGGACCCCCAAAGGGGTCGTGACCCACAGGTTGAGAACCACAGGTTTAAGAGGAACCTGGGGAAATTAGTATAATGGTGGGATTCCATAAATTATCTCACCCACTTAATTATCTTTCTTAGATAAGACTTCTTTTATTTTATTTATTTACTTTTTTTGGAGGGGGGAGGGCAGGGCAATTGGGGTTAAGTGCCTTGCCCCAGGTCACAGTGCTAGTAAGTGTTAAGTGTCTGAGGCTAGATTTGAACTCAGGTCCTCCTGATTCCAGGGCCAGTGCTCTATTCACTGCGCCACCTAGCCACCCATAGATAAGACTTCTTGATTGAATTAATTCATCTGAACCAAGTATGAGCAGGACCTGTACGTCTTGAATCAATCAAAGTTGGCTTATGAGAAACTTGGTCATGGCCTAAGGAATTTGTATAAAAGGAAAGAGCTGTTTCAAAACCAAATAGCTATTCTGAGGGTCTGGAAGAGGAAAGGAACCATCAAGATCACAGAGAGCTATAAAGGGCACTAACTCCCAGCAAGGAAACTCTCTCTGCTGATGCAGGTCAGTCCCTCCTCTGTAATTTAGAGTCTTCCAGAGATGCTAGGAGAGCACAGAGAGTTTAAGTGACTTTGCCCAGGGTCACAAAGACAGGAGGGAACAGAGCCAGACCTTCAACCTGGGTCCTCCTGGCTTCAGCTCCAGCCACTATACCACCTTGCCTTTCTCAACCGAGAGCAATTTTAATTGGAGGTGAATACAATCTAAGCAAGGGGTAGGTAGGTGGCACAGTGGATAAAGTGCCAGGCCTGGAGTCAGGGAGACTCATCTGCCTGAGTTCAAATACGGTCTCAGACATTTACTAGCTGTATGATCCTGGGTAAGTCACGTTATCCTGTTTTCCTCAGTTTCCTCATCTGTAAAATAAGCTGGAGAAAGGAATGGCAAACCACTGAGAAAACCCCAAATGAGGTCATGACACAACAAAAACAACTCAACAACATCAAAAGAATCTGAGCAAAGTACTTGATTTCTACTTCTGACTCTGCTAACTAACGAGTTAACTACGGACAAATCATAGGATCATAGATCTAGGGCTAGAAGGTACCTCAGAGGTCATCTAATCCACCCTCCTCCCATTTTACAGATGACAAAACTGAGGCCCAGAAAGCTGAAGTGACTTTCCCAGGGTCACATGGGTAGTAAGTGGCAGTGATAGGATTTGAACTCAGGTTCCCTGATTCTAAAGCTAGTGCTCTTTCCAGGGACCATGCTGCCTTGAATTCTTTCATGTCTCTGGACCTCAATTTTCTCTGCTATAAAATGAAGAAATTAATCCTGATAATCTAGAAGATTTCTTCTACCTCTTAATGTTTGATAATTCTGTCCTTGTCATAACAATTGCTGACATCTCTATAGTTCTTTAGAGTTTACAAAGCAGTGTACCCACAACACCTCTGAGAGATGGGCAGTGAATAGTGTGACTCCTATCTGACAGAAGGGGAAACCAAGGATGATCTAGGTTTAAGTGGCTGGTCCAGAGTCACAAAGGCACACCCCTAGGAAGTGGCAGAATTGGTCTAAACCCAGATCTACTCATCCCAAATTCAGTGCTCTTTCTACTAGGCTTCACTGATATATATGTGTGTGTGGTTTACACATATATCCACATGTGTGGGAATGTGTGTATATACATGTAGGCATGTGCATATATTTACAAACATGTGTACACATACATATGTGTGTACATATGTGTGTGAAAAGTGAGCCATGTGGTCTAATATAAAACCCTCCATCTACTTACATGCAAGGAGTCAAAATATGTTAAATTTGTATGAGAGTCCCTGAAGGGTTAATAGTAATAAAGTCCTCAGGCCCCCTTCATACAAAGGAACTGTGTACACCGTTCTTCCCCTTTGTAATAGGCGGATTAGCACAAAAGGAATAATTAGTTCTTAAAATAATCACATTGATTCCTTCTAATCTAGAGCTTTGTGTGTTTGGTTCCTGGTATTGCCCAGATATGCCTTGCCCTCTGCCTTCCAAACTGACCCCAACTGCCATCAGACCAGGGCATGCTGCATTCTCAATGCCACCCTTCACATTATTTCTGCACTTAGGATAAGGACCACTTGTCTATATAAAAATAGGACCAATCTAAATCCTCCAAATTTCATTTCTGTACTAAGGACAGAAAGAAGAGACGGAATAACTTAATAGAGTATTTCAGGCAGATTCTAATGGCTGGCCACCTCTCCCTTCCATTGAACTTGATATTGCCTTTTGTTAGGATGTTTGGTCATGATGCCAGGGTGGAGCTCTCAGCCCCTTGACAAGGGACCCCTGTTCTTTCCATTTAACTCTGTCTCCAGAGGGGGAAGCAGGAAGTCCGGGCCTGCCACAGGGCAGGACAGTCTGGAGACAGCTGCCAAGTACAGCAGATTCTCAAACAGTGTTCTGAAGCTTGGCTGAACTGAACTTCAAAGGGTTGGACCATTTTCTGATGGGGCTCATGATTATCTCTTATCCTTTCTCTTAACTCTTTGTATTTCCCAAGTACCATTCATCACAGAGTCCCGCACTTAGGGAAGATCAATTCCACAGGAGATGGAGGCACTGAATCATAGAGGACATTTTGAAGATAGCTGTCTTCAGTGAAGGCAAACAAAAACTCAGTTCCCATTCGTTACTTATGAATGTCAATTATGGAAGGGGGCCTTAGAAATCATCCAACTCCCTCATTTTAAAGATGAGAATACTGAAGCCCCCACAGGGAGAGTGATGCCACTGGATCCAAGGGAGCAGCACCAGTTTTCTATAGCCTAATCCCGGCTGATTCTTGAAGAAATCTACCTGCTACCCTGAGGCATAAAAGGTTGAGCTGAAGGAAAGTTAGCGTCAGAAATTTTACCTGAACTCTTGGTGCCTTTTTGATCCAGCTAACCATCCGCCATTATGGTTCTAGTGGAGGAGCTGAGTACTGTTTTACTGTAACCTTGACTCCTTTTTAATTGCCTATTAAGTAGGACTAATTTTAATTCTATTTTATGATGCACGTTGTTTTATTTTATTCTAAACTATGAACCTGAATTATTAGGTTATCCTAGTTTAAGTGTGGCCAGTAATATTTGGCACAAGTTGGAGAGGCTTTTTGGTTTTGTTTTGCCATGGCCCCATGGCTAAATTATTATTTTTTAAGTGGAGGAAAGAGGATTGTGGAAGAAAGGTAGCCCTTTTTATGGAATAAAGAAAAGTACCTATTTACCAAATGAGACTGGCTCACTGCATTTTTGAGGGGTGTGATACGAAAAATATCTTCTGGTTCTTACTACTGTGCTAGGAAATCAGGGTTGCCAACACAAGGAGGGTGGCAATAAATTGTCCTTTTACATTAGGCAATTAGAGACAGAAGTGAATGAGCTTTTGATCTTTAAAGTTCATGCCTTCAAGGCAGAAGGAAAAGTAATGAATTTGATAATCATGCAAGTTTAAAAAAAGACAATGTTAATGGCCGTGGGGAGTGGGGACGAATAGGTCCCAGATGCGGAACGTGTACTCTCTGACCCCAAGGTTTCTGTGGAGAATTCCTTCAAGTCTGTAGAAATTAGGGTTATAAAAGAGGAAAATAAAGACTATTCTCAATCACGCCATCTAGATTCTTGTTACTATAATCTACTAGCCTTCAGGAGACTCTACTCTCGTCTAAAGGATTTCACTGCCTGACTCATAAGTCTTCCTCTCTACCCCTACATCTGTCCTCATCTTTGTGGACAATTATCACTCTTTTGAAAACCCTGCTTCCAGTCAATCCATTTCCTCAATTCTCGTGACCTTCTTTACTCCCCCTTAGGCATCCACAGGGTGATAATGTATTAGCTATAACAGTCACATGTAATGGTGCCACCTCCATGACCCTAAAACGGAAACTTCCCCTCTCTTTCCAATCATCTCTCCTTTTGACTCGCTCCTCCTCCATCTAAATCTAGGCTCCATTCTCCCAATAAGCTTTTAACTTTGGGGTTATGCTTGATCCTTCTTATTCCCTTAACCAATTAGTTGCCCCTTCAATTCTGTGAATTGTCAAGTCTAGGCAAGTCAAAAAAGGATTTATTAAGTGCCTACTATGTGATGGGCATTATGTTAAGCACTGGAAATTCTAACAGAAGCAAAAATAAAGGTAGTTCCAGCCCTCAAATCTCATATTCCAATGGGTGAAGATAACACATAAGCTGAAAAGTGTGTGTGTGTGTGTGTGTGTGTGTGTGTGTGTGTGTGTGTGTGTGTGTGTGTAGGGAAGGTAAGGATGTGCTAATGAATGTTTAGATATCATCCCTTCATATTCAACTCATCCTGTGCCCTCTGTCTGTGTATACATGAGCATACATATGCCCACATTCACATATATATTTATATACACACACACCTTCCTATACATACATATATGTGTATGTATACATATATACAAATGCTAATGAATGTTTAACAAAGGTTTTCCACAGGGGGGAAAGGTACACACGATAGACTTTTAAGTTTAATATGCATTAGTAACATTTCCTCCTTTACCTTCTTAAGTCACAATAATCAGCAAAACAATAAATGAAGCCCTAAAGCATTTTCTGGTTTTCAAAGTGCAAATGCTCACACTGAAAATTTAACAATCATACCCATGGTGAAGGAATCCATACAGAGTCATGGTAGAGAAAGAAATCCAGAGAGTATTGGGGCCAGAGAAGAATGATGGAATGAACATGGTTGGCCTGGGCCTTTTCTTAAAATGGAAATTCTAGGAGGAACTAACCGAGGTGGCCAGATGTTCCAGGGTGAGAAGGCTGCTGGGAAATGGAGAAAGAAGTCCGGAGAGTCGGAGGGGAGGCTCAGAGAAGAATGAAGGCGCTTGCTTGTCTGCCCCGATTTTGATTTTAGTTTGCTCACTTAGCAGATGCAATCCTTGACTGTGTAGAAACCAGTTAACAGCTACCCTCACAACCATTCCTCACTTTCAATGTCTACACTAGGGAAGGTTTCATCCCCACCATATCTGTTGTTGTCCTGTCATCTTCCAGTTGTGTTCGACTGTGCATGATCCCATTTGGGGTTTTCTTGGCAGAGACACTAGAATAGTTTGCCATTTCCTTCTCCAGCTCATTTTACAGATGAGGAAACTGAGGCAAATAGGGTGAAGTGACTTGTCCAGAGTCACATAGCAGGTAAGTGTCTGAGACCACATTTGAACTCAGGAAGATGAGTCTTTCTAACTCCAGGCCTGGTACGCGATGCACTATGGTGCCATCTAACTGGCCCCTTGATCCCTGCCATGGGCCTCACTTTATTACAGCCCACAGTGACCCTGTATACAGCCTCACTAAATGAATAATTTCCCCTCCCAATCATGTCTTTTCTTTTAAAGGGAAGCAGCCTGATATAGTGGATAGAACTTTGAGTCAGGAGAATTGGGTTCAAATCCAGCCTCAGACACGTACTAGCTGTGTGACCCTGGGCAAGTCACATCTCTGAATCTCGGAGAACCCCAGTTTCCTGTTTTATAGAACAGTGATAAGAACTCCTGTAGCAGAGAGGCTCTTCTTGGTGTGAAAATTAAAATGGCTGTTATAATGTTTGCAAACCCTAAGGCACTATGTAAATGTAGACTGTTTAAACTCCCTTTTCTGGTGATGGCACAATTATTCTCCCCGGCCTCTCTTCATCAATCAATTGCTATACTCCTTGTCTCTACTTCCACAAGATTCTTTGCACTCATTTTTTCATCTTTCCTCCTACTGCCACCATCCGATTTCAGGCCCTCCTCACCTTTCACTTAGATGGTAATAGCTTCCTGATCAATCCTTTGGCCTATAGCTTCTCCGCTATCCAATCCATCTTCACTTGATTGTATGTGACTATTTTCCCAAACCACAGGTCTGACAGTGTCATTCCTTTGCTCTTAAAGCCTTCAGTAGGTTTCTGTTTCCAGGGAGTAGAAGTGAACCATCTCAGGAGGAAGTAATTTCTTAGGTGACAGGAAATGAATATAAAGGTTCACTGGGAAAGAAGCCATTCACCACGGTCATAGGTAGAAGAGACAACTGGCGGTAGTTGGCAGCTCCTAGTTGAGGGTGCTGAAGTTTCCATGTGTCTACTTGAGTGGAGGGGTATGCCGTCTTCAGAGGGAAGAGCAGAGAGCTTTATGAGACCTGTCAAAGGTCACGATCACCACTTACTTCAGGTGATTCACTGAAGGACAAATGATACTGCACAGAAGAACCTGAAAGCTTGGCTAGTCATGATGAAGTCCCAGAGAAAGAACTAAAAAGCTGTAACAGTGATATTTTCAGTACTGATGCTGCTGAAAGGCAATGCCTTTAGAAAGCAAAGACAAATCTGGGAATAAAAATAAAGTCTTGCTCAAGAGTCCCTGACGTGCATCAAGGTCATGAGGTGGTGGTGGAGCTACAGTGGTACGGTGGGCACTCAACAAGCAGGACATAGCACGGCCCTGTTGATGGAGAAACAAGGGAGAGCAATCTCACCAAAAAGCCCAGAGATCCCAGAGAATTTTCACGCGGCCTCACTGTTCTTTTTCCACAGTCCTGATTTCCTACTGCCTCACTTAGCTCCACATGAAACGTGTTTTTCTCAAGCTTAGACACTGCCCCCTCCCCCACTTTTTCATCTGCCCTTTGAGCCACACCACCTCTAGAAAGCCTTCTATGACTTCAAAGAAGAAAGCTGACAGTGATGTACTGGGTAATTACTTTGAACATAATTATTTATTTATAAGGTAAGGATGATGGTAGGGTAACATGGTATAGTTGCTAGCAGGGCAGTCTGGAAGTCAGGAAGATTTGGGTTCAAGTCACTTAAACTCTCAGATTACTTTTTAACCTCAGGGCAACTCTTTAAGATAATAAATTTTAGATGAATTGTGGGTCTTTGTTGCCACAGTTGAAATCCTAGTTCTGAGCCACCCATCGTCAACCCATCCCTAACCCCCTAAATTAATGAGTTTAATTCATATTGTTGAATTGTTTCTTCATGTTTTATATGATGTGTTTACACACACACACACACACACACACACCTATTTGTTCGTGCTAATCAGAGATAATCACAGCATGTGGGAGCTGGAAGGGATGTTTGAAGTCCTTCTAGCCCATCCCCCTCATTTTGGGTATGAGGAACCTTATGGCAAGAGAAATTTGACACACTGTCAATGTCACACAACTGGCAAGCCAAGCCAAGAACCTGGATCTCCTGACTTCTAATACTGTGCTCTTTGCTCACTACACACTACATTACCTCTCCTTCATGTCAATATGAGGATTGCTAACTCATTGAAATGTGGCCGCTTCTCTGTCAAAGCGTCTCATCTTTGACAGTGCCTAGAAACAACCCAGGTGCATATAAATGTTTAATAAAACTATTTAATTATGATAATGGTGTAGTTCTTAAGCTAAATAGGTTTTTTTTTAAGGGTCAGTTCTATTCTGGTGCCTGTGCTTGTGGCCCCCTCTGCTGGGTATATAGGAGAGGGCATAAATAGTAGTGGCTTATAGATGATTACTTTATTTGAGTAGTAGATATGTGTGGTTTTGTGGCCAGAAATCCTTGGATTCTCCTCTGATTTGGTGCATGGGTTCTTAAAGAATTGTGGTGCTATTTAATAGACATTAGGAAGTCAGGAAGAGTAGTTATTTGGAGTGGAAAGGCAGGAAACAATTCATTACTTTTGCCATCAGATGCTACTGATAGTAGAAGGGAGTCAAAATTCCCCAGGGTTTCGCCAAATGGTTCTGTTCCTTTTTCATCAACCCAGTGATTAATACCTTAGGAATAGAATTCTTATTGTTGAAATGTCCCATCATTGCTCACCATGCTCAACATACTATGATGCTTCCTCTAGATCTATTGATGTTGGGTAGATATTGATCAGGACAGGAATGACTGTCCAACAGTTATCCCTTACAGTTGCTACATGATCATTCCACTCACATTTCTGGTTCTACATCTCCAATGGTGTCTTTTATGCTGCTTTTTCTGCAACAATATTTTCCATTGGTGATCTGCTGAAGCTTACTTATGGCCACCATGTGTCATTCCATTGCCTTTTGAGCAATCTACAACTTTGATGTTTAAAGAATTCTAGGATTTGCAGCTCACCAAAACAGCAATAATTTTTTTTTAGAAGATGGAATACTGATTCAGGGAGGAGCTTGAGAGCACTGAGAATACTGTGTAATTTCTCAAAAAAGATGAATAAATTGTGGTATGTGAACTAATAAAATATTATTGTTTTAATGGATGTTTTCCATGTAGATACTGCCATCTTAGCAAACTAATGGGGTCTGTAACCCCCTTACATTATGGTGTAAGAAAGGCTTAATCCTAACATGAAAGACCTGGTAGTGGAAGCAAGCAAGCAAAGCCTGTCAAAGAAAGGAAACAACCAGAAGATTCTGAGACCTTGGCTATAACAATCTTCATGCCATGTTAAGAAGTGGTTGCCTTTGGCCTTTCCTTTGGCACACCCAGCTTTACCAGCTCTTTTTTTGTTCCTCCTAGCTAGGACCCTGTCACTGTAGTTATTGCAAACACTTAATGAATAAATCTGAAAGAATATCATGAGTAGCAAACTAAATTAAGCTTGAAGTTCACAACACATGCATTTAATTGAAAGGAGTTCATAGAACAGAAAACATCAAACCACGAGATGGTTTCTAAGGCAAATGCTACCAAATAGGATTTGATTGATTGTTTTGTTGCTTGTCTAGACTTAGGAGAGTGATGGAGAGAATGTTAATGATGAGGATTAAGCTTAAAAGTATATTGTGTTTTCATAGAGCTGGTTATCAAACATTAAGCAGCACACCCCTAGGTGCCCCCTTTCTGGGCTGAAGGGAAGGATCCATATCAGGTTATACAAACAAGAGCAGCCCAGACTGGTACTGGAATTCTTTTGTTTGTTTGTTCTTAGAAAAGCCAGGGTTGGAGCAGATATTCGGATTGGGAGGTCAATATGGATCAGGAGTTTACTATTTGACTGACCTGACTTGCTCCTTTTAATGCCCTCTCACTCCCAAAGCTTAGTCTTTCTTGGTGGCTGCTTACATTCCTTATCCTCACACTCTCCCTAGAATGTTCCTCAGTTGTACCTCCTTTCAACGCAGCTTTGATAACAAGGGCTAGGCTTGGATACCATATGAAGTATATGAAATGCAAGTTGATGTCCCTACAGAGGGAGGAGGGAGTTAGAAGGTCAGGAGAATAACCGTAGCCTAGAACTGAAGGCCTTGGGCTTACCTGGACTTGATTCTACCTTACATCATAAGTGATTCTTTGCCATATGGCCAGCACTTCCTCAGAGAACATTATAATTTGGCTCATTTTTAGTTCTTCATGACAGAAGGAAAGAAGATTTTCAGAGCTATTGAATTCAAGCTATTGAATTCAATGCTATTGAATTGAACATTGAACAGAGGACAGGCTTTATTTATTACCTAACATAAAAATGCAAAGGCCTTGCCTGAGGTCATAAATAAGTTAAAATTACTCTCCTTCCACATCTGGAGAGCCTTTGCTTTTCTAGAGACTTGTACAGTTCTTTAGAAATGTAATTATCCTAGGACTGAGGCTCCCTAACAAAGGAAAAAGCAGAGCCAGGCAATCCACACTCAGAAGCCCCACCTTCCTTAGTTTCCTATATAGTCCTTCCAAATGATACCATCACCCTACCTAAGGTTTGCCACTACTATCCAAGTAGTAGACCTTATTTGAGGCTTTCTGGTAAAGAGAAATCACTCATATTCAACAATTCTTTCACTACCTAAGAATGGTTCAGTTGGGCCAGGTGACTTGAACTCATCAAGGGCAGTTAATGTCTCTCTCTGTCTTCTTATTTGTCTTGGGTATCAGCTCCCTCTTTGTTCTGTCTGTGAGAGTCCAGAGTTTTTCCTCCTTGATGAAGAAAACAGGAGCTGGATTAACAATTGTTCTGCCCTCTATCTGTTGCTAGTTATTATCCCATCCACTTGGAGTGGTAATCTTAGGCCTCTTCTTTTCTCAAGAGCTTCAGTCCATTGTGGGTGTTAGCACTCTCTGACCCTGTTCTTAAAGAACCATGCCAAGCCTTTGTGTTCGTCTTGTTTGTTACCTGACCTTACTACTCTTTATGTCTTTTTGGGAGGAAAATCTAACAGCCAGAAGTGGTTTTATTTAGGGAGTAATACTACCAAAAGATAAGATAGATACAGAACATAGGTAATTAAAATGTTGACACTTAAAATTCATGAGTATAGATGGGTGTAGCTAGGTGGTGGAGTGGATAGCGCCCTGGCCTTGAGTTCAAATACAGCCTGAGACATTTATGAGCTGTTTGACTCTGGAAAAATTATTTAGCCTCAAAAAAAAAAAGAGTGCGACTCCAAAGTGTGATCTGTGTTATGCTTCTTTTGGTGTGAACCGTTGTTCTCTTCTTGGTTAGTCAGTTCTGCTTGCTTTCCTTTTATTTCTCTTTTGTGCAGACTTCTGAAGCCTCACATTTATTCTTCTTTGCTGCCCTTTTATTTTTCTCATAAATTTTGGCTTAAGTTCAACTGCTACATGGGTGGTATTCTGGCCGCCAACTTTGCTGGTCTCTTCTTAGGCTCCTGTCAGGCCCTTCTCTTTCTTCCCTAACAGCAGAAATGATATTCTTCTTTGGCATCGTTGCTGACAATCAGGCTTGGCTTTTCCTCCCCTCTCCCCATCACTCCACTGTGGGAAGGGATGCAGGAGGTTGCTGTCTAACCAAGCAGAAGACAGAATGAAGTGAAGGCTTCAACTGTTCTCTCTCTTTTAAAAATCTAAGTTGTTTGATGAGTTCCCTGTGTATCCACATCACCCTCTTTGGACATCTCCCTTTGTTCTTTCTAATTGGAATTTTTTCTCTTTGTGTTTTCAGTATTTATTGCTGGAGAGTTTACCATCTATCTTGGGCTTACTTTATTAAATTGTAGGTCATAGAATCCCACCTTTCATCCCTCTGAACCCTTCAAAATCTGAATTCTCGAAATTTGGAATGCCTGTCATACTCTGCCTGATTTTTCTCTGCTCTATCAACAGATTCAAGAATCAATGGTCACTTCCCCAGAAAGTTTCCATCATCTCCTCCTTACAACCAGTTTCTCCTTGCTGGTGAGACCCAGAATACAATTTCTCTTTGTTTTCTTCTATCCTTTGAAGGAGGAAAATATTATGTCGAGTCAAGAAATTACTCTCTGCTGAACTTTCATCAAAGCGAACATTCTAGTAGATATCTGGATAATTAATGCCCCTCATCATTACTGAATTATTATAACTTTGTGCTAATCTTGTGACCTTACTGATTTCTATATCATGCTTTAATTTATCTATTTCTTCTTTTTGTGAAGGTGACCTGGAGTAAACACTAATGAGAATGTTGCCTCTATTTACCTCACACTCTTTATCCAAATACTCCCCACAATGCTTCTTCCCTCTGGTTCCCATATTTTCTTATGAATGTATCTTTCTTATAAGTATACATTCTTAATAAATACACACTTTGCTTACCATATATTTTTTTTAATAAAGTATACCCTTTTGGAGCCATATTGAAGATACAGGTCTAATTCCTCTTACCAAGACTCAGAGAATCTACAAAATCAAATTTTCCTCCCCCCAGTTTTGTTTTGTCTTGTTTTGTTTTTTGCCTTTTGGAGGGGGGAATGCAGGGCCATTAGGGTTAAGTGACTTGCCCAAGGTCACATGGCTAGTAAGTGTTAAATGTCTATGGCTGGATTTGAACTCAGGTCCTCCTGACTCCAGGGCTGGTGCTCTATTCACTGCACCACCTAGCCACCTAGCCACCTAGCTACCTAGCTGTCTCCCTGCTCCCCCCCCCCCCCCAACTCTTTAAGAATCTTTAGTTGATCTTGCTTCTTAGCTATACTTCATGAATTTTTGTATAGATAGTTGAGGCCCTGGATTTCATTAATACCTCATTTCTTGGGTTTTGCCCTCTGTAGCCTTTTGAGTATATACATTACTATCCTTTTTCTTACATTTTAACAACTGCCTATGATATCTAGAGTAGCCTTTGGTGGAAGCATCTTGGTTTTTTTCCTTTTTGGATCTTTTAGGTGCCAAAAAGAACACGAAATATTGGGCTTGCATAGCTTCTGTGCATTTAATATAAATGGAGTTACACAGGGTAACTGATGAATGAAAGAAAAAGCATTCATTAAGTGCTTATCCTGGGGCTCTTGGGCTCTCTGTATCAGGGTCTGAGGGGGGGAGTGATGGAGGTGGTTTGACTTGCCTGTCACCCTCAGGGAGATGATGGCTGGAAGAGCCAGTGATGGCATCCAACCCTCTATGTTGATGATCAGGAGGAGGAGATAGTTCGTCTAGCTTGGTGGCTAGGGGGATAATTTCTCCTGGCTACAAGAGAGAAAGCTATAACTTAGTGATTCAGTTTCCTCCTCCTTACTTCCAACCAACACAAGCACCCCTCTCATGACCTTGAGCAAGGGTACTGAAAGCACATCCCTAAAAATAGCCTTTCAGAATGCCTTTGCAAGCCAGGCACAGAAGAGCAAAGGGATGAGCAGAGAGGTGAGTATTTAGATCCTATCTAAAGGGGTTGCAGCCACACATTTAAAGCTGTATTTCCTTTACCTTTGTTTTCACTGTAATCAAAATTCAATTGAATCTATAGGTAAGTAAGCCCTTTGGGATCTCATTGCTATGGGAAATGGATTAAGATACTGTAGGAATGAGGGGGGAGAGGCAAGTTGGAGCCATTTGATAAATGACAATTTTTAAAGAATTAATTTCTATCCTTAGGCTCGATAAGAATCTGGACCGGGAAATTAAGGGTGTTTGGCAGCTGCCCAGTGGAAGGAAGCCAGTACAGACCAAGTCTGGAGCGCCACCTGGTGGCTTGTGCAGATATCGCACTCCAGTTTCCAATCCCCTCCTTTGCAGCGGCAGAGCATACCCATTTTCACACCAGTTTGTCTGATATGCTACTATGCACAGGCAGTTTTCTTCTCAGCCTGCCCTTTTCAATTTAAAGCCCTTTGGCTAGATTTGCAAGATTCCAGGCAAATCCATCCTTACCAGAACTAGTTAGGGTTGCTGCATCTCTTGTATTTTAAATTGCAGGCCAGATAGCTAAATTCTCTTCTTAGACTCCACCTTCTGAATGGGCTGGTCACTTTCCACATTTTCTTTTTTTCTTTTGCATCCCTTGCTACTTGCTGTGAGGTTCAAATGAGATCATATATAAAAAGCACTTTTGAGACTTTGACTCTCACATGATAGTTTGCTGTCGTTATTATTGTGGTTGTTTAGTAATAGCAGTCACGAAAAATTCCACTTGTGCCCCTTCTATCTGGAGAGGCATTCTACTAGTACCTTTACCTTCTCTTCTAGAAAAGGCTGAATGGAGGATGGACTGAAGTGGGGAGAGACTTGAGGCAAACAACCAGCAGCAGGCTATTGCAATAGTCCAGGTGTGAGGTGATGAGGGACTGCACTAGAGTGGTGACAGTGTCAGAGGAGGCAAGGAGGAATGCTGCAAAGGGGAAATCCATAGGCATTGGCAGCAGATTGGGGGATGCTAGTGAGAGACAATCAGAAGTCTAGGACGACACCTAATTTGGGAGCCTGAGTGACTGTGAGGGTGGTATCGCTCTCAACAATAGGGAAGTAACAGGTAAGGTAACAGGAAGGACTTAGAAGGGAAGGAAATGAGTTGTGTTTTTGGACATGCTGAATTTAAGATATCTATCAGAATCCAGGTTGAGATGCCTAAAAGATAGGTGGAGATACAAGATTGGAGGTCAGCAGAGAGGTTAAGACAGAATAAGTAGATTTGAGAGTCACCACCATAAAAAATCACCACCATAATTAAATCCATGGAAGATGATGAGGTCACTAAGTGAAATAGTAGAGAGGGAGAAGAGGACTGAGGACAGAAGAAGCCTGTGGGACACAATATTTAGAGAGTATGATCTGGAAGAGGGATAAGCAAAGCAGACTGAGAAGGAAAGGTCTGGTAGGTGGGAGGAGAACCAGGAGAGAGTGGTATACTGAAAACTTAAGAGAGGAGAGAGTATCACTAAGAAGAGGGTGATCAACAGTGTCAAAGGCTGCATAGAGGGCGAGGAGAATGAGGACTGAGAAAAGGCCATTTGATTTGGCAGTTAAGAGGGCATTGATAACTCTGGAGAGAACAGCTGTTATCAAACTCTGGCTGATATCTGAATGACAAGGTCAGAAACCATATTATAAGAAAACAATGACAGGAGAGAAAGTGGGGACACCTATCATAGATGCGTTTTTAAGAAGTTTAGATACAAAGGGCAGAAGAGATACAGGATGATTATTATTGGGGATGGAAGGATAAAGTGAGGGTTTTTTGAGGATGGTGGAGACATGATGGTAGACAATAGGAAAGGAGCCCATAGACAGGGAGAGACTGAAAATAAGTGATGACTGGGAATGGCAGAAGGAATAATCTGTTGGAGACAGGCTAGAATGGTCACTGGAACAAGTAGAGGGGTTAGCCTTGGTAAGGAAGAAGGCCATCTCTTTATGTGAGACAGGGTGAAGGTAGAGATAGGGGCAGATGACATCTGAGTGATATGAGATGAAGAAGAGCTTACAGTGAACGGCCTTGATTTTTTTCTGTAAAATACAAGGCAAAACTTTCAGCTTAGATAGCAGGGGTTGGGAGAGCCACGGGAGGCTTGAGGGGGGTTGAAAAGGTTTGAAAGAGCTTCTGTGAAGAGTAGGATAGTGAGCTGATAAGGCATATATAGTAGGATTGCCTAGCAACAGTGATGGCCTATTTGAGGTTGTGTAAAATAAATTTGTATTTGTCTCAAACTGAATAGTTGTGTAATTTTCTCCACTTTTGTTCAGCAGCACATGTATAGGAGCCAAGGTGGCAGGTGGTGGAAAGATACAAGGTTAAAAGTTGTCACAGCTCAATAGGAACTATGATAAGGGGGTTAGGGACTCAAGAAAACAGGACACTGTAGAGCTGAACTGGTTTACCAAGGGGGTCAAGATGGAGAAAAGAGGAAAGAGTAGCTAGTGCAGGGCTAATAGCCTGGGAAAGAACTGAGGAGTGGAGAGATTGAAGGTCATGATATGGATGAAGAGCAGAGGAAGAGGTGGAAAGTTAACAAATTATGGTCAGAGAAAAGGATTTGGGAATTCTTGAATATGGAGGTCATGCATTCAATGGTGACGGTAAGATCAGTGGTGTGTCCATCTTTTTGTGTTACTGAGGTGGGGAGCTCATAAGAAGTGAGTAGACTGAGGAACATATTGATTAGGGTATTTGAAGGAGAGTCAATAGTATGTTGAAATCCCCTAGTAGGAGGGCAGGAGTTGGGAAGAAGAGAAAAATTATAAGTCAGGTACCAAACTCACTGGGGAAGGAATGAGAGTGACCTGGAGGTTTATAGATAATAGTTACCAGGATTTTGATTGTGTGAGAGATATCAATTGCATCAAAGGAGGCAGGGAGAGAACCTAGAAATGTCAGTAGGGAGCAAGGAGTATTCCAACTCCTCTATCCTGACCAGTGAGTTGAGGGGAATGAGTAAAGCTACAGCCAGCACTGGAAAGGATAGTCAGGGGAGGTTGTGTCATTGGTGGGGAGCCAGATTTTGATAATAGCTAGAAGATGAAAGGAGTGGGAGAGAAAAAGACTTAAGACACAGGGAATTTTGTTGTCTATGGAACAGATATTTCATAGGGCACAGTGAATGGGTGAGTGGTTTTTGGTTGAAACTTTGGGGTGGGAGGGTTGAGGAGGATAGGAATAAAGAATTGCATGGCAGGGTATAGAGAATGTGGTTTGGATGATGAACTACAGGAATTCAGAATCAATGGGATGTGTAGGGTATGACCAGAGAGGAGGATATGCATCAGTGAATAGAAGGTACCACTTCTCTTCCCAGGGAAGGCTGGATTGCACTGTAGACAAGTGGAAAAGGAGATAGAAAGCAGATAGTCAGATGAGGGATCACATTTTGTTATTCCTCTTCCCTTCAAAGGCTGGAGATTGGGCAGGAAACTGCATAGCAGGGAATGGGAGTCTCATTTCCCATCCACTGACTTTCCTCTTCCTCTTCCCTCAAGAGACAAGCACATCAGGAGAGGGAAGACTTAGGGCCAAAAGGAAGGTTGTTTCTCTTTGTCCTGGAGGTCCTCCACATCCTGTTTGGGAGATCAAGTTGGCAGCAGGTGATGGAAGTTGTCTTATGCTAGCACAGTTTAAAGTTGCTCTAATGACCTCTAGCAACTTTCCCTCAGGGAAGGGTCTTTCTCCTCTTCTCACATAAATATAAATATTTACCTATATGATAATATATGTAAAATAATGTATAATAAATGTATCAGAGAGAAGCAAAACAGTTTTATGTGACATGAATGTTAAAGGTATTATCGATGGAAACGATCAGGGAAAATTCCAAGGAGGAGGTTGCATTTGATTTGGGCTTTAAAAGATAGATAGGAATTCAGCAGGGAAAGAAGAGGGAGGAGAGTCCAGTCATAGAGAACAGCATGAACAAGGGCAAGGAAGTGAGAAAACATAGGGAATATTGGAGAAACAGAGAGTGGTTTAGTCTCCTTAAAGTGTGAAGTGTGGGGAAAAGACTAAAGACTAGAAAAGTAGGTAGTGCCAGATTATGGGAAACCTTGAATGCCGGCAAGGGAGTTGGAATTTACTGGGTAGGTGATAGGAAGCCACCAGAGATTTTCAGCAGTGGCATAAGCAAATCTATTTGAAAGTAAGATTAATCTACTATCAGTCTGAAGGATGTAATGGAAGTGAAAAAGAATACAAGTGAGCCCTGTTAGAAAGTGCTGTCCAGTTCATAATTACCTGGAGAGGCTTATACGGACTGATGCTAAGTGAGAAGAGCAGAACCAGGCAAAACCTGTACACAATCACAGACACATCGTACATATGATGACCAGCCTTGATAAACTGGACTATCCTCAACAATGCACAG
>CM053590.1:75257802-75307598 GCA_028646515.1 Pseudochirops corinnae | reverse complement strand
AACTCAGAGAAAGATATAGAAAGACTATAGTTTAAATGGAGACTGAAGCAAAACTCGTTATCATTCTCTTTTACGTCTGGTTTTGCTTTTTTTTTTTTTTCTTTTCCCAGTGATCACTCATTGGTTACAGCCCTTCTATATGACCAAACTATTGTGCAATGTGAAAGTATTTGCAGATCCTATACATGATTGCACGCCACCATGGGGGGGGAGGGGAAGGGAGGGGAGAAAATCTGAAACTCAAGTGATTGTGGAACTGAATCTTGTAAATTAAAAGTAAATGAGTAAATAAAAAAAATAAAAAAAAAAAAAGAAAGTGCTGTCCAGGAAAGCAGTAAGTCCTAGGGTGGTGACAGTGTGAATGGAGAGAAAATGATAAACTTAAGAGATGATGGAGAAGTCAAGGAAGATAGGAAGTGGGGGGAAGAGGTCATTTAATTTGGCATTTAGGAAATCATTTGGAAATCACCTTTTGAAGAGCCATTTGAAAAGAATGATGATACAAGTCAAATTAGAAGGGACTGAGAAGATACTAGGTGGAGAGAAAGTGAAGATATTGCTTTTTTTTTTTTTTTTTTGCCATTGTTCCTGGATGGGATGTTAGCACACTCGCATTCATCACTTTAACTCAGTTGGCCCAAATCAAATGCAACCTCCTCCTAATCACCACTTTTCTTTGCGTGCTATGTCCCCTAATAGAACGTAAGCTCCTTGAGGGCAAGAAATGTCTTTATTTTTATATTTGTATCCCCAGCACTTAGTACAATGCCCCGAAGAGAGTAAGCACTTAATAAATGCTTATTGACTATTAAGGATTGTAGCTGGTAGTGATAGATGTATTAAGTGAAGTCCTTTTATTTTAAATTTATTTATTTTTAAAGCATTTATTACCTCTCTCTCATGACTCCCTCCCCAAGCTGAACAATGAAAAAAACAAAAAATAAAATAAAATCCTTACAATAAATATGCATAATCCATAGCAAAACAAATTCCCATATTGTCCATATCCAAAGACGTATGTCCCATTCTGCATTTTAAGTTTGTCACTTCTCCGGCAGGAGGTGAGTGGTGTGTTAGTTTTCTGGACTCGTGGTTTGTCATTATATCGATCAGAGTTTTAAAGTCTTTTGAAGTTGTTTATCAAATGTTTATATCGCATTAATTTTTTTAAAAAATATGAGCGGAATCACGAATATATTTTTAGGTAGTAGGGAGGGATCACATAGATAATGAAAATTTCAAGATTAGTGACAGAGTAGAACGAGAACAGGAGTCACGTGTTGGAAAAGACGGGATAGAATGGGGATCGAAGGTGCCATCGGAGGATTTTGTCTCTGCAAGGAGAAGAGCCACCTCCTCATGTGAGACAGAGATAAAAGAAAAGATAGTTGAGAAAGATGTCAGAGGGATGTGATGTGAAGAGGGGAGAAGGGTGATCCTTTAGAGAACGGCTTCACTTTTTTCCGGTGTAGGTCCTCAGGTTAGAGGATGGGTGTCATAACAGACTTGAGGAAATACGATTTTCAACAGTCACTGTGGTGAGTGGGACAGAGCAATGATTGTAAAAACATTGCCTTCATCCAGGGAGGGCTGAAGGAAGATGAAATAACACAAATTTGTATTGCACCCAATCATGATGTTTCCAGGGTTTTCTCTAGCTTCCTTCAACAGCAGGTGAATAGGAGAAATGAATGGAGGGAGTAATCAAAATATGTTTTTAGTTGTAATTTTATTAACCACGTTTATTATTTTCCTGATGTTGAACCATCCATTCATTCCTGGTTTAAATCCAATTTGATCGACAGTGGATTGCATTTTGAACAAATTGCTATATAGTCTCCTTGAGGCCACTAGGTGGCGCAGGAGTCGCCTTGAACGAATTGTGCCGCAGACTGTAGGGACGGCAAAAGTCACTTAACCTTTCTCGGAAGCCTGTTTTCTCATCTGTAAAATGGGGATAATCATAGGACCTGCCTCGCAGGGTTATTGGGGAGGGATCAAAGAAGATAATCTAAGGAGCAAACCTTAAAGACCTGTATCAGGGATAGCTATTATTTTGCCAGAACTTAATTTAAAATTTTTAATCAATATTCACCAACGACACTGGTCCATACACATCTCTTTCTTTGCTTTATCCTTTCCTGATTTAGGTATTAGGACCACACAAATCCCATAAACGGAGCTTGTTTGGAAGTATGTTTTACAAGAAGAGTCATCAGCGCATGCGCTTCCGGGAAAAGGCCAAGTGCCTACGCATGCGCATTCCTCTCACGCAGTTTGAGAAGAGGGTGAAGGCGTGCGTTCAGGCCTCGTCTCTGAGTGTCGTTGGAGGGCTCTGCATCTTCTCTATTCTACACACTTAAGGCCTGCCAAGTTCACCTCCAAGGCTCGGGATGTTCCCTGAGCTTAATAACTTGCTGAATGTCAGCCCTGAGAAGCCAGAGCAGGTAAGGAAGACGGAGCGGGAAAGGGAGAAGTCCCGGCATGCTTCGTCGTCGCTCCGAACTTCCTGCACTACATCTCCCAGGGGGCTTTGCGCTGAGTGCCGGACGGGAAAGTGGCGGATGGCAGGGCACGCCGGGACTTGTAGTTTCCAGGAAGTTACGCAGGACCTGCGTACAATGTTAAGCTCTTTTATGAGTGTTTCTTGGGAGGAGACCTTTTTCTGTTTAGAACAGGGACTGTGTGGAGCAAGAGTCATGCTACTTAGTGTTTTATAAGCTACCGAATTGGGTTTTTTTGTTGTTGTTTTTTGCATTTTAAACTAGTGGTCGAAGAGTTAGGAGATGTGGGTTCAAATACGGGCTCTTGGATCTAGGGCAGCGGAGTTCCATGGCTTTGTAAACTAGGGATTGCTTGGCTGAGCGCTTGTTTCCGCCTTGTAGAATGTAAGCTCCTTGAGGGCAGGTGCTGTTCTGTTTCTGTCTTTCCAACCCAGATCCTCCTTCCGACCTCCCTCCAGTACAGCGACTTGCACGAAGTAGATAATCTGGGAACGTAATGTTGGCTAAAAGTGATTGGAATAATTCTCGCGCTCCCTGCTGCCTCTTAGTATCGTTGTGTTTTGTAAAACCTCGAAGCTCTGTGTAAACGCGAATAATCATTCATTCCACACATAGTATTTGTAATGTCGTTACATATCTACCTATGTTATACATTACACAGTGTTAAGCCATAAACTCTAGACACTGTAGATGCTGTTTATTATTATTATAATTACTATTACAGTTAAAGGACATCTCTTAGAGGGTGAAAAGGCAGTAAGAACTAAACCTTGTTTGATCTTTCTGATGGAGTGAAAAGAATACTGGATTTTGACCGATCACATTAATGTTTGAATCTTGCCCCTGTAAATGAGGGACTGGAAGGACTCTAGTACCATCCTGTGTTTGACACTTCTGGCTAAGTCACTTAAAATCTCCCGGCCTCAGTCTCTTCATCTGTCAAATGGGGAATATAATAGCACCAGCCTGACCAGGCTGTTGGGAGAATCAAATGAGAAGACATTTACATATAGTGGTATATAAATGCTAGGTGGTGGTGGTGGTAGTTGTAATTCTAATCCTTCGTAGACCTTCACCTGGGCAGTTTTAATAGGTTCCTGATCTCTGTCTCTTTGTCTCTTCAACTGTTAGCTTTTTTCCTTTCCATGCATATCGCAAAGATTTTCCCAGGTCTGGCCATAGAACTGTCCTGCTCAATAACCTTTAATGGTTATGTATTTGTTTCAGTTGTGTCTGACCCACCTTGACCCCATTTGGGGTTTTCTTGACAAAGATACTAGAAAAGTTTGCCATTTCCTTCTCCAGCTCATTTTACAGATGAGGAAACTGAGGCAAACAGGGTTAAGTGACTTGCCCAGGGTCACACAGCTAGTAAGTGTTTAAGATCAGATTTGAACTCAGGTCTGCCAGATTCCAGGCCTACCACTCTATCCACTGTGTCACTAACTGCCCTGGGTTCCATATTGCATACCAAATAAAACAAAAACCTCTTATTTTGCATTCAAAGCTTGCTAAAGCATGGTGCCAACCCACTTTTTCAGATTTCTCATGATAACTCTGTTGGTAAGAAATATGCATTATCTCTGTACTATTTACTGTGTTAAGCATTTGGAGATACAAAGTTTAGCTATGACGCTGTCCCTTCCCTTATAGAACTTATGGTCTGGTAGAAGGGAATGACATATGTACATATAACTGTAATACAGAATTATGTATGAGAAGTGCCTTAGAGAGGTATAAACACAGCACTTAAGTGATGCCTGCCTGAGCTCAGAGAGAGAGGTGGCCACCACATAGGGGGATCAGAGAGGGCTTCCTGAGCCCTGTTTTGAAATGGCATTTAACCCAAGAGAGGCTTGTTTTATCTTATTTTGGCTTCTGACAAAGAGTCCCCCATCATTTTTCACCATCTCACTGCACTGACAGGTCTCAGCCCACCATGATGATTCACCAGCGCAGCTCCCCATGGGCCCCCCCACGTCACACGCCTTCTCTTTTCTAATGTCATGTAGAGCATGGCACTGGAGCTGTATCTTGAGGGAAGAAAGGGATTCTGTGAACCCTGTTTGTTCCTCCCCTTCTCCTGCCCTCCGATGAAGCCAGACTGGCTCGCTCTCTGTTCTTCCTACATGGAGTTCTGTTTTCCATCACTCCACCTTGGGGTGCTGCTGGCTGTTCCCCTGACTGGAGTGCCTCCTCTCCTCACCTCTTTTTCTGAGACTAACTTTGTTGTACAAGACACAGCTCAAATGCTACCTTCCTTATGAAACCTTTCCGGATCCTCCTAATGGCTAGTGCCTTGCCTCCTCACCTTATATTTTTAGATTTATTTCATATGTACGTATATAATAATAGCTGACACTGTGTGCTTGACACGATGCTGGGCACTTTACAAGTGTTATCTCACAACAGCCCTGGGAGTAGGAGCTATTTTTATCTCTGTCTTAAACAGGAGGAAACTGAGACAGACAGAGGTTGAGTAACTTGCTCAGGATCACACAGGTAGTAGGTGTCTGAGGCAGGATTTGAACTCAGATTTTCCCGACTCTAGACCTGGCAATCTATCCACTGAGCCACCTCACTGCCCCAGCATTGTATGTGTGTATATCCTTATATACGTATGTATAAACATGCACATACATAATGTGTATATATGTATATTGTATGTCTGTGTGTGTATTGTGTGTGTCTGTGTGTGACACATGCATGCAGCCACTGCCTAGCACAGGGCCTGGCATGTAGTAGGCATTTAACAGATGCTTGATTTCTGATACTTTTAACTTAGCTTTCAAGGAAGGGTAGGAATTTAACAAGTGAAGATGGGGAAGAGTGGAGGAGGAATTGTAGAATTAGGAAATACCATAAACAGACACATGGGAAAGAGGGTCCGTGAATCGTTCAGCTGATGGCATTTGGGGGAAGGCTGAGCACAGCTGTCCATTTTGATTTTCTGTGTTACTGTTTTCTTTTCTATCTCTTTTATAATTTGGAGGATGATGTACATATTTTGAAATAACCATTAAGTGTAGAAATTTAGAGAAGATGAAATTGTTACTTGACCCTATAAACTTCACCATCTGTTGCCTTTTTCCTCATAGACTTGTTAATCTCTTTGTATTTTTAAGGGGACATTTACTCTACTCTGCGATGCCAAGACAGATGGAAGCTTCCTTGTGCACCACTTTCTCTCCTTCTACCTCAAAGGTATGATAATATACAGCCAGGGAAGAGACCCACAGACACAAAGAGTCCTTTGTGGATTAATTGTCCTTGTTTGGGAAATGAAGTACCTTTTGAGAAGTGTCCAGATAAACATGTAGTTGTAGTGGGGTTTTTGTTTGTTTGAGAAGCTAGAGGCTATTTTTCTAGGCAAGCAGAAAATTGATCATCAGCTTAATTTTTTTCTATCATAAATTCCTCAATGGTAGGGAAGAGCACCTGAAGAGAGAACTTTGGACTTAGTGTCAGAAATACTGCATTCAGGCTTAGCTCTACCACTGATTGCCCATATGGCCTTGTGACTGGCCATTTAACCTTTGTGCCGCCAGTACTCATCTGTAAAATGGGGGTGGTAATGCTTCCTTCTCTGACTCCTGGATTCTTGGCTGTCAGTGCCCGAGAGCCAGGCAGTGACCAAGGGGATATTCTGATGACAGAATTCACAGATGACAACAGGCTGGACATCCAGATAGATAAGACAGAGGTGAAGTAAGGGGAAGTCATTGGAAATCCAACCAAGCTTCAGGTCAAAGATCTGAATCTGATGGTCAAGGAAATCATTGAGAGAGTAGGGACTGACTTCTTGTGTTGAATAGAAAACAGGAACAACAACAAAACAAAACTTCCTGCACAGGAGATACTGAGAGGGCCAAGGTCTCCATGGCATCCCTACCTTCTTTGGAAAATAAGGTTTCAAACAGTGCCCACTGTCAGTTCTTGTCCTAGAAACATGTGTTAATTTAAGGACCAACTTGACTTTTAACTAATACTTTTCTTACAGAGAGAATAAATTTCACACGCATTCTTTATCCTAACATCCCTATGAGGCTTTGACCTTTCATAATACCAGCCTAGAGTTCTGGAATGTGTAAGAAGATACCTTTAGCTATGATGTGACTTGGGGCTCACGGACCCTGGGACCTAGTGCAGGCATTATGATTCTGACTTTACTCAGGAGGAGACAACCTCCGAGGTGGAGGATGAGGTCCTCTGGAAGCAGTAGTCTCTATGACACCCTGAAGCGAGCCCAGAGCTGGGCTAGGAGAGGGCCCAGGTCCTGGCTGCCAGATGCTGGACAAGCCATTTCCTTCATCTGTAAAACACTGAGCTAGACCTTTCTGAGGACTTCCAGTTGGGAAGTGCAGATTTTTCAGCTGGAAGGGACCTTACAGGCCATCAGGGCCAACCCTTTCATTTTATAGAGACAGAAGAAACTGAGGCGTATGGAGGTTGAGTGACTTGCCTAAGGTAGCGCAGCTAGTAACTACTTGAGATGGGATTTGAACTCCCTCTTCCCAACCCCGAGTTCAGAGCTGTCTCGTGGAGTCTGTGGTTCTGTGATCATTCAGCTCAGAATCCTGCCTTCCAGGGAGACAGCGGCTGTGAAGCTTCTCCCTGGAAGAGAAGTGTTGGGTCAACTCAGGCGGATTTCTGGGAGGCTTTAATTTCCCCAAACCCACACAGTCTCCTGCAATCAGAACCAGCACTGGCAGTATCTGGATTCTTTTTTTCCCTAAAAAAGTTACAGATATTGCAGAGAGCCTAATCTTCTGAGTTCCCCTGTGAAAGAATGGAGTGGGGAGTAATGTTTTTTTCTGTTCAGCAAGTGAAATTCATGTGGCAGGACAGAGGGATGAACTTGAGCTAATCGTGGATGAAGTCTTTGGCAGAGCTCTGAATAAGATTTGGGTTTCCTTGTCAGCAGTTACTTCTGACAGCTAGACTTCCTGTCTTAGAGGTTATGTGCAGCTTGTGAGTCCTCTGGGTCAGTGTGTCACTTTTGTTGCTTTCCAGTGTTACAAACAAGATATGTCATGCTGTGTGTGAGCTAGAATCTCATTAATGATGAACTCATCTTATTTTCCAGCTAACTGTAAGGTTTGCTTTGTGGCTCTTCTGCAGTCCTTCAGTCACTATAATATTGTAGGTCAAAAGCTGGTAAGTATTTTAGGGTTGTATGTGTGTGTGTGCATGAGGGGAGGGAAAGAGAAGAAGACAAGGACAGAGAGAGAGAGGGGAGAGGGAGAGGAGGAAGGGGTTGGAGAGGAGGAAGAGGGAGAGGAGACAGACATTGCCCTCTGGAAATTTGTCATCTGTTGGGGATGTGGACATAAACTAGACCCTACGAATATGAGGCAGCATATTCAGATGCCTCAGTGGACATGTAATTGCATTGATGTGGATATTACCTCTGATAGTACAGTTCATGACCTCATCCCATATGGTTTTTGTCTCTGTTCTTCACATATTCTACCTAATTTGTGGGAAAAAATGAGTGTGAACATGGTGGCTTGTGCTAAAAAAAAAGCCCATGAGTGGTGTAGACTTGAAGCATCATAGGGGTTCAGTGGTGAGAGAGAGAACTAGAGGTTTAGGTAGTTGGAGGTTTCACAGAGGAGGTGGGATTCAGGCCAAGCTTTGAAAAGAAGTTTCGTTTGAGACAGTGTTAAGGAAGGGGCAGGATATTTCTTTTTGGGCAAATGGCCCAAGCAGAGGTCCAGAAATGGGAATGTACATGATGAATTTGTTCATGCAATGGGAGAGAAGGTTGAGGATACCCCAAAATGTTGGCTGGCCTGAGTGCTAGGCTAGAGAATCTGGACTTGATTTGGTAGACAGTGGGAAGCCATTGAAAGGTTACATATCAGTCCTTTCCTTAGAGAAATTCTAAGGGAACAGGGTTTTTGCATAATTTTATTTGTGATATAGAACCCTTTGTAATACATAGAATGAATTCAAACAAGTACTCCTAATTTTAGAACATAATAAGCATACAATAAGGAAGAAAAGGGGTGAGAGGGGAGAGGCAGTGAATCAGGATATGTGGAAAGACCTCTGTGATAAATATTGCTTTTTTGAGCGTGAATAGTGTGAGGAGCCAGGGCTTGCTTCACTGGTTGAGAAATAAAGAGTACTTGGCCTAGGGCATGGGAAAACTTGGTGATTTCTTTCACCAAACCTTTGCTAAGTGCCTGCTATGTTCCAGGTATAGAG
Source organism: Pseudochirops corinnae (assembly GCA_028646515.1). Classification (NCBI taxonomy): domain Eukaryota; kingdom Metazoa; phylum Chordata; class Mammalia; order Diprotodontia; family Pseudocheiridae; genus Pseudochirops; species Pseudochirops corinnae. The sequence goes on along the minus strand of CM053590.1, from coordinate 75,298,881 downwards.
CTAGGTGTTGGGGATGCAGATTCAAGAGTGAGACAGTTTCTGCCCTCCAGGAGCTTACATTGGATAAGGGAGATACAACATCTTACAGATAAAAATATATAGGAGACACACACACACATAGATAGGAAGGACCTCTTGGAGGATATAGCATATGAGCTGGGTCTTGAAGTGGGGTAGGAGTGAGAGGGAAGAGGAGAGAGAGGCGCTCCATCTTCCTACCTGTCAGACCTCGGGCTGCATACCTTCTCTCTCTGTCAGTCTCCTTTTCAGCAGAATGGGAGGGAATTGGACTCATTGATCTCTCAGTCCATGAACGTTGACTTAATGGTCAGAGAGAGGTCCAGATAGTGTGGTTAAGGAATGTGGAATGGGGGTCTATGATGAAAAAATTAGGTCCCTGTGCAAAGTGTAGTTTAAAATACAAAGTGAAATTAAATACAAAGTAAAATTAAAAAAAAACAAACAACAAAGTAAAATTGTGTCATAGACTGACAGGATCATTTGTTTATTGGCATGTGTAATTCAGCTCCTGCTTCCTGCTGTACAACATTCTCTTTCCAATGTTCAACATTCTCCATTTCCAACTCACTTTCTATTCCTTCACTTACATACTCAAATCAGCAAGAAAACATTATGGAAGATAGACATATAGGCCCAGCTGTGCCACAGGGTAGGCTTCCCCCTCCTCCCACTCTCGAGGCTCTCTTGAGACTGTATTCCCTGAGTGCTGTTGAATACTTGATAAAAATCACTCTGTGAGTAGCCATCAGTTTCAGGACCAATTGTGTGGATGATCTCCAAGTATCCCTGCTGTGGTGGTGGAATGGCAATGGGAAATCATTTCATTGTCATCAGTCACACAGGGTAAGAGACATGGAGAGAGTATTCTGGCTTTGAGGAGACTTCTTGAGGTGAAAGGCCAGGGACCTGTCTCATCCTATTCTTCTTATTATAATAGGGAGTCAATCTGATCACTGCCCGAGATCGGGGACAGCTGGTATTTCTTGAAGGCTTGAAGTCCACTGTTGAAGTCTTCTTTGGGTCAGAAGAACAGCCAAACACCCTCAAGTTTATCAGGTTAATGATCTTCAACCCAACCCTAACATGGAAATTCTTAGCATCTGGGGGTGGATTGTTGCCAAGATCTTCTTTGCCTGGGGTGTGGACTTCCTGGCATCCGCTGCTGCTGTCACTGCAGCTCTGCCTCCTTCTCCGCCCAAGTGATAGTGACACTTTATTGTTCATTGAAACCTTATTTCACCTGGAGAAACCTGTCCCAGTAAGAGCTGTGTTGGGGGTAGTGGGGGTACCCACATGTCACTTCCTTTAGGGAAAACTTCCACCCCTTAGTCATTCAGGCTGGTTGGACTTTATGCTGTTTAAATCAACAATAAATCAATCCACAAATTTTCATTAGGTGCTTAGTCTGGGCCAGGCTCTGTGCTGCAAGAGAGGATACAAAGAGGAGAACCAAAGGAAGATGAGAAAAAAAACACAGACAAGCAGGCCAGCTTTGAAAAGTGCAGGCTGAACTTGTTACCTATTCAAATAGAACAACTAACTGAATGTCCTGGAGATCTGCAGATAATGCTTGTTGACTCTGTGAATATGGAGATGCTCGTTTTATTTGGTGTTAAGTTCAGAACACAAAATGTTAAAAAATGAAAGATGTGTAGCATTTGTCCTCAAGGAGTTTACATTTTGTTGGAAGAGGTAACGTCATAAATAGGCACATAAAAATTAGTAGAAATAGATGGAAGAGGAAAGGCTCTAGCAGGTGAAGCAGAGAAGAGTGAAACAAGGCTGGCAAGGTTAGTTGGAGACCCATTCCCTTAAGGGGTTAATGGGGAGCCACTGGAGGTGTTTGAGTGGGGCAGTGAAATGATCAGACTGTTTTATCTCTAAGAGTTTATGATAGGGAAGACTGGAAGAGTCCTGGATTGGTTTGGGGCATGGTGAATGCTTCAGTTTGGCAAGTTATGAGGTTATGTGAATAGGAATAGGTCCTACAAATTGGACCACATTATCTCTTGTATACTGGAGGACCTGGGCTAGGCATTTCCCACTGGCCACTTCCATTTCCTTATCCTTAGTTTCTTCTCCTCCTCCCAAACTCTTCGTGGGGTTCCCTAGGGATAGGTGAAGTCACTGGATGTTCTTAAAGCTAAAATATACTGATTACAATAATGTCTTTTGCAGACACCAAGTGGATCCATTTTACATCCACTGACTGTTAGACCCACCTAGGCTACAGATTGTTATCTTATAATATCATAGTTAGTGAGAGAACTGGGCAATTTGTTTCTTTTGTCTGTGGGTTAATTATATTCTTCCCTAAGAATTTTTGCAAAGTGTTCGTGTGTCTTGGGCATCGGGATCTACTGTTACTTTGCTTTTTCTTTAGAAACCATTTTCTTTATTGAATGAATGAAAGTTTCCACTAGCTAATTCTCTGGCATTTTTAATTTTGCAAACTCCTAACAGTTTGGCCTTTAATAGATAGCATTCTTATTTTAACTAAATGAAAACCAAGGAGCAGGGTAAAGAGGTTTGTTTCTTATGACCACTGATGTTGTGGTATGACTGAGCCACCACAGGACCTTGGGTCAGGTGGCTTTTGATCAAGCCTTACCTCTGCAGTTTAGTAACTGTGTCACTAGGGGCAAGTCCTTTCACCTCTCTGGGCTCCAGTTTCCTCATTTGTAATTTTGGGAAAATACACTAGATAGATTAGGGCCATAGAAAGAACATAAGACTTTGGAGTAGGACTTGGGTTTAAATCATGACCACCCATTTTGGGGGTAGCCTTGGGCAAATCTCTTCCCTTTCCTTGGTCTCACTTGTCTTATCTGTAAAACAAAGAGGTTGGATTAGATGGTCTCAGTGGTTTCTTTAGCTCTGGATTAGGTAATCACTGATTCTTGCCTATAGTCACTCAGTGAATTAGGATTAGAAGTTCCTGAGCTCACATCTGCTTGTTTAAGTCTGTGCGTATACTGGTAGAATGATACAGATCTATGCTTCTAAGCTAGCTTTTGGATGGTATTTTGGTTGTTTTTAAATTGGGCTTGGGAATAATAACTTGTCACTTAAGGCCCATTTCAGTCCCTCCCCTGCCCCTTCCCACCTCTGGAAGCCTCACCCAACCACTTCAATTCTCAGGGAACCAGACTTTTTAAAGTACTTGTGCCTAACACCTAAGGCTCCCTCCACACTTATCCATGCTCTGCCTTGGAACATCTCTTGGTTACCATCTGTTAATTCTTGTGTTAATGTTTAGTTTTTCAAATGTGTTCTCTACCAGATCTAACTGCAGACTTCTGAAGGAAGAGGCTCCAAGTTCCCTCCCTCCCCCATTATGTCTAGCAAAGAGTAGGTGCTCAAGTTCACTGGTTCAGTGGATGAACTCATTTACAGAGTTTTATTTTTGGGGGGTTTTTTGGTTCCTTGTTTCCAGAGAGTCTGGCTCTGACCTGAAGTCCTTGTATGAGTTGGTGCAGAAAGCTCTGACTCCCTCAGGTGATGGTGATGCTGCTTCATGGAAGTTCCCGGTTCTTTTGGTGGATGACCTGAGTGTCCTGCTCAGTGTGGGTGTTCAAGCAGTGGCTATTCTGGACTTCATCCAGTCTTGTAGAGTCACTGTCTGCTGCCAGTTGAAGGTACTGTTCAGTCTTCATACTTTTATTTCCTGAATTATCTTATTCATAGCTGTGATCTTTAAAACCTGAAAGTAGAGGAGGAAGCTGACCCCTCTCTAGGTCAGTGACTCCTCATCCTTTTCAGCCTTTGGCCTGCTCTGATAGGACCAAAGACCCTTCAGGAACCCATATTTGTTCCTAAACCTACCCCTCCTCCAAGTTTCCCAATTTCTGTTGAAATATTTCATTACCTAATTCCCCAGGTTCACAACCTCAGAGGGACCTTTATTTTTCTCTCCCACATTTTTCCCATCCATCAGTTAGTTCCCAGATCTTATCCATTTTGTCTCTAAAAGACCTCATCTAGGTAATTGCTATTTCTTTTCTTCCCTCCTACAGCTGTTCTGAAAGAGTTCAGGTCCTTATCACCTCTTACTCCAAGTCCTGCAGTATCCCTTCAGAGAACTGATCAACTGCTTCTAGACCATCTTGACTCAGAGCTCAGCTCCCTGGGCAGCTCCTGGAATGGTCTCTCTTCTGCTTCTGCTATCTTCTACTTTCAGTGACTCCCAGTGCTTCCAGGGTAATACAAAAAATTCTTCAGCCTGGCACTGAAAGCCCTTTACATTCTGACATCGGCTTACCTTTCAGAACTACCAACTCTGTGCAAGAAATGTTTTATTGATGCTTTTAAATGTCACTATATTTCAGTCCAACTCTTTCAGCTCTTCCCCCACCCCACCCCTGATTAAGGGCACCCTTATGCAAAGAAAACCAGTTGAAAAAGAGTGCCTGTAGTAGTCTGGTCTTGTTGTCCTCTCCCTCAGTCATGACAGAGGAAGTATACTTCATTCTTTGTTGTCTGGGACTTTCCTGCCTTATTTCACAATATTCTTCTTCACGTATTTCATAGTTTAGCCAAACCGGCCTACTTTTTGTTCCCCAAATTTGATGTCCCGTCTCCCATATCTCTCTGTCTCTCCACACACACCCACACCCAGACACACCCACACACCCAGACACAGACACACACCCACATACCCACACAGACACACCCACACACAGAGACACACCCACACAGACACACACCCCCCACAGACACACACACACACACAGACACACACACAGACACCCACACCCACACAGACACAGACACCCCCCCCACACACACACACACAGACACACACACGCACACACACACACACCCCGGGAACCATACGATACCTACTTAGATGCGTCAGTGCTTTTCTGGGAGGTGGGCGGCATTTTTCTTCCGAAGCTTCTGTAGCTGACTTAAATGATCATATTACTTAGAACAGCGTAAGTCATTCCCAGTCACTCTTCGAACAGCATTGCTGTTACTGCAGACAACGTTCTCTTGGTTCTGTTCGTTTCTCTCTGCAGTATTTCATGCAAGTCTTTCCACGTCTTTCTAAAACCAGCTTGTTCATCATTTCTCACAACACAGTAGTATTCCGTCACAATCATATACTACAACTTATTCAGCCATCACAAAGAGAGCTGCTGTAAGTATTTTAGAACATATAGGTTCTTTTCCTTTTTCCTTAATCACCTTGGGAAACTGACCTAATGATGGTTTTGTTGGGACAAAGGATATACACAGTTTTATCACTGTTTGGGCATAATTCCAAATTGCTCTTGAAAATGGCTGGATCAGTTCACAGTTCCACACTATTTGTGACCAGTCCCAATAGTGTGTTAGTATTTCAGTTTTTCTACCTCATGTCCAACATGTCATTTTCCTCTTCTGTCATTTTAACCAGTCTGATAGGTGTGAGATGGTACCTCAGAGTTGTCTTAATTTGCATTTCTCTACTCAGTAGTGATTTGGAGCACTTTTTTCATGACTATTGCTTTGATTTCTTCCAAAAATTGCCTGTTCATACATTGATTTTTTATATATATTCATATATTGACCATTTATCAATTGAGGAATGACTCATATTTTTATATATTTGACTGAGGTTTCTATATAAGATATGAGACTTTTATCTGAGAAATTAGCTACAAAATTTTGTCCTGTTTCTGCTTTCCTTCTAGTCTTTGCTGCGTTAATTTTATTTGTACTAAATCTTTTTAATTTAATGTAATCAAAATTATCCATTTTAGTTCCCATAATGCTTTCTATCTCGTTTATTCATTATCGCCCACTTTTGCATTGAAGTCACTGAGTATTGAAGATGTTGATCACTGAGTATTGAAGATGTTGATTTAATTTGGAGGCTTTTACTGAGTTCTGGGATTTTTTTTTTCTCTCTCTTATCCTTTATAGCAGATGTCAGTGCATAAGTAAGCTCTGGTTATTTTCAGTGCAGTCCTTTTGCAGATACCAATCGTGAGTCTTACAATATAAGAATGCCAAATATCCCATGAAATTTTTGATGTTTCCTTTAGATCCATAAGGTCTACTCTGCCAAGTCTTTTACTTGTCTCTCACAGGAGAACCTGTGAAAACCTATTTTTCCATTTAGCTTCAGCTTCCTTTGGTCTTCTGGTTTCATTTTTGTAAGAATGTCAAGATTAATGATTCCATTCTTCTTGGAATGGGATGTCTTCTCACTGGATATTGGACAGAGATCTTACATTTAAGGTAACAGTAGCAAAATTAATGGTTTTTTAGTTGGTCTAAAAACTGTAATTCTTAGTACTCTCTGATCCTCTTTATACTTTTCTGTTACCATCAAGTTAGAAGAGGAAGAGAGGCAGCACAGGACTGAGGGACACATTGTATTTTGTGGTGGTTGTTTCATGGATTGTCAGTAAACTGAATTGTAGATTTAATTATAAGCCTCCACTAAAGGCCTTTCTAGATCCCTTATTATGTCAGGGAGGTGACCCTGGTCTTCAAAGGCTAAGCTAATTGCATGTAAATTCTCATAGAACCTACCACACTGTGTCCAGTGATAGATTGTGAGTCTTACCTGAGGACTAGCCTTAGCTCCCTGTGAAGAGGCATGTCATCAAAAGGTTGGCTATCAAATGGTGCATTTTTTCCTGCCGTAGTCACTCATGAAAACTGTTGTCAGGTGTAGAGGCAGTTTTGATCTGCATCAGTAAGTGGAAAACCCACATTAATGAAACCGCAGGTGCTTGGCATATTAAAGTAATACTAAGAAAAGAGTGACCAACTGGCAACTCACCTAGAATTAAACATCCCCTGAATACTAGCTGGAGTCCAGTGGTGGAAAGAAGGGGCAGAGGTTGAGTAGTCCCTTCTGTGCCACATGAAGTGAAATGTCTCTTCTCTGTAAGTTTATGTTATCATTGAGAGCCACAGAGCTTCTTATTTTTATACCTCACTGTAGTTGGGTTTGGAGAATGTAAGAAAACATGATGACAGGCTGTAAATGACACAGCAGTGAGTCCTTTGCCCCTGGAAAGCTTTCAAGCAGAGATAAGGATTCATAAGGATATTGTCAGAAAGATGCCTGTATTGACTCTGAGTTTAGAATAGAAGCCACCAAAGAGTACTTCCAGTGGTAAGAGTCTAGAATACCATAAAACTCAAAATCAAGGTCAGAAAAAAGCAGAAGAAACTTTAAGGTCTGTTTCTTATTTGTTGCTCATTTCCATAAAAATTTATTGAGTCTCTTCATACAATGTACAAAACACTTGGAGATACAAAGAAATATAAATTGGTAGCATTTCCTTTCTAGGAGCTTTCAGTAAAGTTGGAAAGATAAGACAAATGTGAAATGTATAAACAAATAATGTTTGTTAAGCTTCAAGCTAAGAATAGAAGAGGTATCACAAGCTAATAGATGATTAATTGATAAAGGCAGTAAGTGCTCTGGGAGTTGAAGAGAAGGATCCCTTCAGGCTATGGTAATTAGAGAAGGTTCTACATTAGGGGTATAATTTGAGCTGGGTTTTAAAGGATGGGTAGAATTTTAAGAGAGAAGAAAAAGGAAGGGTAGTCTGGATGGAGGTAATTGCACGGGCAAAACCCTAGAAACAGGAAAGTACAAAGTATACTCAGTGGACAGTGAGTAAAGCAGGTCGCCTGGAGTGGAGAAGGCAGATGATGGAAAACAAGACTGGAAAAGAGATCAAGACAGGCTCTGGGAAACCCTGAGGTCAGGCTAAGATGTTGGGGTTCACAGGGAGAGATTTGGTTCTTTAGGAAGATTTATCTGGCAGTTGGAGGCAGGATGAATTGGAGAGGGAAGAACTTGAGGCAGCAAAACCAAGTTGGAGTCTATAACAGGCTTCAGCTAATGAGCACCAGAATTACAGTAATAGTGGTGAGAATGGAAAAGAAGGGGTGACCGCAAAGGGTATTTTGAAGGACTTGGCAATAAAGTAGATGAAACAGCAACAGTTTCCTAATTGGTCCTCCTGCCTCAGGTCTCTCACCACTCCAATCCATAGCTGCCAAAAGTAATTTCTCTTAAACACAGATCTGATCACGTGACTTGCCTACTCTGCCAGCTCTAGTGGCTTCCTGTTATACTAAGGGTAAAAGATTAACCCCTCTGTTTAGCTTTTAAAGTCCTCTACCACCTGGCCACAGCCTGTCTTTCCAGCTTCAGTGGATAGTATTCCTCTTCCTATACTCTGCAGTCAAGCCAAACCAGCCTTTTCCTATAACTAAGAACTGTTTTCCTTTGGATGGTTTAATAGTACTTGGATCCATCCCTTTGATCTAGGGAAATGTGGTGGCTCTGGTGCATGACAGTGACAAAACAGAGGATGAGGAGAATGCAGTGCTGATGAATGCTCTCGGTCACCAAAGCAGCTTGATCCTTCGTGCTGAGGGATTGGTAACTGGATTCTGCAAGGATGTCCATGGGCAGGTAATGTGAGCATCACCTGGGTAATGGTGGGTAGTTAAGAGATTTTAATAAAGGTCTGTTTTCTAAGGTATTTGTGTGGTGGTATTAGGCCCATTCCTTCAGGTAGAAAGAGGACCACAGATTACAGCTGAGTGAAATAATGGTACATACACCAAACATAGTTCTGCAGAGGCTGAATCACTGAACTGATGATGTGAGGGTTGGCTTTCAGAGCAGTCCCTTTGAGAGGCTATACTTGTTATAATTCAGTATGTATTTAATTTCAGTTGTTCTTCTGAATTTCAGAAATTTAGTTACTGCAATTTTCGTCAGACTGTTCTTTTGAAGAACCTCAGTGGTAGATCATCTCCATCCTTTGAGGGTATAGATTTCACTTTTAAAAATGGCCAAAAGTCATTTGTAGTCAAGTGTGGTGAATAAAGTGGATGATTAAGCTATAATTCCATGGTGTGACTGTAAAATAGTGAGACTGATATTATCATGTCGCTCCTGGGAGCAGAGAGAGAATGAAGCGACCTCAGAGACTGCCTCGTCCAGAGGAAAACAAAGGGCCATTCTGGCATTACATTGGAGAACTGGAGTTCAAACCCAGCACTCTTGCTACTGCATCACACACATTGCTGGAAAAAGAGTGTCCTAAGGAAAACACGCCTGGTGGGACATAAAATCCAAACATGCTTGTTTTTTTTTTTTTCTCTTTTTTTTTTTTATTTACTCATTTACTTTTAATTTACAAGATTCAGTTCCACAATCACTTGAGTTTCAGATTTTCTCCCCTCCCTTCCCCCCCCCCCATGGTGGCGTGCAATCATGTATAGGATCTGCAAATACTTTCACATTGTACAATAGCCAAACATGCTTGTTGAGAGAAGTTAGTTCCCGTAGGTTGGAGCTGTGTGGGGAAAGTTATCAGAGGAAGGGAGGAGCAAGGACAGAGGAACAAACTGTCCCACCAGGAGACTTCATTCATTCTCCTCCTTGTTTCTGCAGTTGAAAATCCTGTGGAGGGGGTTGCAGCGGCTCAAGGTCGAGCAGACTCGGAGTCTCATTTATCAATACAAAATACAGGACAAGAGTGTGACATTCTTTGCTAAAGGACTATCTCCTGCTGTTCTGTGACTTGATTTTTGGACTGTGGGAAGTGACATGCTGACTGTTGTCAGACTTGAGAGAAAAGGCCACGCCATAAATGGACCTTCCCCAGCTTTGTCTCAAGCTAATCAGACAAACATGGCTACTTCAGATGTGGCCACTGTGGTCGAAGCCCAGGGCAGGACCACTGTATATGCTTCCTGCTTCTCTGAGTCACCATTGTTCTCTGTAAGCGAACCGAGAGCAAATGCACAAATCCCTCAAGAAACGGGCATCCTGCCTACTCACTATGGGAAACTGAGCCTAGATTCTAGTCTCAGGCTTGGGATGTAGACATACTGCTCAGTGGACTGATCTTCTTGGTATGTGTATGTAATTTATTTAATAAAACTTAAAATAGATTTTGTTGATGCCTTTTGTCTTTATATCAGTCATTCCAGGATCCTTCCCCCACCTGGATCAACTTCTCCTTAGTTACAAAAACGATTAAGCCAGAATGTCCCACTGAGCAATCGCATCTGACAATCTGTATAGTATTCTGTCCTAGTAGTCTCCCACCTCTCACTATGAGGGAGAAGTTATATTTCATTATTTATAACTTCTTCAGAACCTTCTTTGATTTTTTTCATCACTCAGAGCTCAATTTCCTTTGAGTGATCTTTTCAGTTCTATTGTCGTGTTCATGCACAATGGTCTTTTGATTCTGGCTCAGTCCATACTCATCTTCCCAAATTTCTCTAAATTCCTCACTGCACAGTAAGACTCCACTACAATCATAGGTCCTAGTTCAGTCATTCCCCAGTCACTGGGCACCCACTTTGTTACCAGTTCTTTGCTGCCACAGAATGCTGCTACAAATATTTTGGGGATTAAGTATTTGTGGGCGTATGTATATGTGTGTATATACATATACATACACACCTCTATATGAGTCATTTCAGAACTATGGTGAGTGGTAGGTCAGGGTTGCTGTTAGTCAAAGGATTTTGCAAACCTTAATGCTCTATGCAAATGAGTTATTATTTTTGGACCAAACTTCTTATTTCATAGCTGTGAGCTTTCAGTGAGAAAACGCCTGTTATTGGTACAGGTTAGCAACTGCTTGGCAGCTTAAAGACTTAGGAAATTGCATTGAACACTGAGGCTAACTTGCCCAAGTTCACACAACCATTATGTGTGAGAGACAGAACTTGGACTAAAGTTTTCATGACACTGCAATTGGTTCTCTGTACAGCATGGAGTCATGCTAGCCCTTATTTCATATGTAATATTTATAATTATAATTTGCATAATGATGATGTTGTTAACAAAGAATGACAGTTTTTAGAATAGTAAAAATAGAACCTACAAGCAGGTTCCCCATACAATTTATGTCCCCTCTCAAGCCTGAATAGGATTTTAGGAACCCCACCCCCCATGATGACCTCAGCCTACTCTGACTCCTTCTCACCTCCTACGCACCCGATTTGAGATTACCCGATTACCCTCCTGTTCCCACCTCAGATCCTCTCCCCTTCCTCCCAGGCTGCTGACCTTTGGCTTCAGTTAGTCCAAAGGCAGCCTAGGGTAGCTCATTTCTTGCTTCTTTCATTTGGAGCTTTTGAACTCAACTCTAACCTCTCATTCTCAAATTTTCAAACCTTAAAGCACAGCATAAATGTCAGCTCTTACTGTCCTCTCTCTGGAGGCTAAAATTTTGCTCCCTCATTCTGTAATTTAACAGCCTTTTTATAAGTCTCCTACTATGGCCAGCTAGGTGGCACAGTGGTTAAGAGTCGGGTCTGGAATTGGAGGCATCTTCCTGAGTTCAAATTTGGTCTCTGATACTAGGTGGTTGACCCTGGGCAAGTCACTTAACCCTGTTTGCCTCAGTTTCCTCATCTGTAAAATGAGCTAAAGAAGGAAACAGCAAATCATTCCAGTATTTTTGCCAAGAAAACCCCAAATGAGGTCATAGGAAATTAGACACAACTGAAAAAAAAACTTAAAAACCATTAGGTGTTATGGAGAGGATCGTGAGATAATGTATGCAAAACACTTTGTAAATCTTGGCATAGAAATGTCAGTTGTTATGGGTAGTACTAAATTAAGTGTAAAACATCATCCCTACATCTAAGGCTACATTCTAGTTGGGAGAGATTAAGAAATAAATGGAATAATTAAGAGTACCAAATAGCACTGTGTCCAAATGAATGATGTTGAGAGTATGTGCTGCACAATTTTGGAGCCATAGAGAAACAAGGGATTTTTGTTTTTTACATCCTGGAATGCTCCCAAGATCACAGAACTGCTGTGTCAGAGGTGGAGGGGACCTCAGTCGTACTCTATTCCAAACCTTCATTTTACAGAAGCGTTAGCATAGTGAAGGCAGGGAGAACTCACTACTGAGAGCACTTGGTGTCCGCAAAACAGTATTTTGTCTTAGGATCTTAGCATCATAGATTGGAGTTGGAAGGAAACTTGGAGGTCATCTCATCCAACCCTCTCATTTTATACGAGGAAACAGGCCCAAAGAGGGAAGCTAACTTGCCCAAGGTCCTACAGGTAGTCAGTGAGAGAGAGGATTTGAACTTGTCAAGTTCACGGATTCTAAATCCAGACAGGCTAAATGTGTGTTCTAGCCTTTGAGAAGTGCCTCTCAGGTCTTCAGAGGTGGAAGGGACCGCAGACACAATCTTGTATAGCCCATACTTGAACAAGAATCCCCTTTACAACATGTTTGACACGTGATCACCCAACCTTTGCTTAAAGACCTTCACTCTGGCTTATCTCCCAAGGTAGCCATTCTACTTTTGGATGACCGATTGTTAGAAAGCTTTTCTTTAAACCAAGACTAAATTTGCCTTTTTGTTGTTTCTTCCCATTGTTCCTAGTTGTTTTCAGGGCCAAGCTAAACAAGGCTCTAATCCTTCCATGTGGTAGCTATTCAAATAAATAGTTGGAGAGCTATCTTATTCCATCCACATCTTTAGGCTAAAATTCCCTATTGCCTTCAAATGGTCTTTATGTAGCATGAAATCAAGGCCGTTCTCTATCCTGGTTGCCTTTCCCTGGACATTCCAACTTATCAATGCCCTTCCTAAATCATGGTACCCAGAACTTCATGAATATGATGGGGTTTGACCAGGGTAAAGTCTACTGGTACCACACTTCCCAACTCCTGAACACTGTCCCCATCATAATGCATCTTAAGATTGTATTAATTTTCCTAGCTGTCATATCACACCACACTGTTAACTTTTGTTGAGCTTTCTGACCACTAAAGTCTCTAGATATTTCTTAATAGAAATTGCTATCTAGCTGCACTACTCATATCTTGTATTTGTCAAGTTGATTTTTTAACCAAAGTGTAAGAAGGTATTTACGCTTATTAAATTTCATTTTATTCAGGCCTGGTAAGAACTTTTCCTACCTTGAATGTATCTTCTAACATGCTGGCTCTAATTCCCAGGTTTGTGTCATTTACATATTCCATAAGCATGCCCTTCCTTGCCTTTACTGAAATCACTGATAAATGTTAAACAGCACAGGGCTAAGTGCAGTTCTCTGGTCACTGAGGATCTCCTTTCTAAGTTGAATCATTAACATCCACCCTTTGGGTCTAGTCATTTAACTAGTTCTGAATCAATCCATCCAATTGTATAATATTATCTAGACCACATATTTTCATCTTTTCCATGAGAATAGTATGAGGACATCATCCTTTTTTTTGGAAGCTAAGTTGCCAGGTGCCCAGGGACCTGGCTTCCATCTTTCAACTAAATGAAACTTAATTTTAGGAAAAACCTGGGGCTTGGTCCCGCTCAAATTTTAGTGTATCCTTGGTAAGAGGGGAGAAGAAGAGGAGGGTCCTGCTGGAAAAGAAAACAAGGCACCTGGAGGAGATAGTAAATGTGCCAGAAAAGATTTTGTTTTGTTTTCAAGTAATAACCCCATAGGAATGCTTGCAACTCCCCCCACCGAAAAAAAACTGACCACAATTATGTACTCCCCTGTGCCTCCTTTTGCAAAGCAAAAGCCAGGCTTTGAGCTGATCAAGTAGAAGTAGTTCTGATGGCTCCTTAGGGGGAATTCTGTACCTCATATTTGAGTCTACCATCCTGCCTACCAACTTCTGGTCAGTTCCGAGCCATCTATCCATTCACAAGCACAGAGACTGAGCCCCAGAGTTGGAAAGAGACTGAGTTGTAGATAACAAGTCTAGAAGATGTGGGAAACTATGCCCTGCTTCTTTGGAAAATTCCTTTCCAAACCCCATTTCAGCATAAAATCTGGTGAACCTGCTTCTCTCTAGGGGTACTAGGGTGAAGCAGTTAAGAAGCTTTACTTCAGTTATTCATGTAGATGTGTGCATGTGCATGTATCATACATATATACACATACACAATGCATGCAAATATAGATGTACATAGAAATATACATATATGTGTGTTTTATACATAAACACACACACAGGTGGGTAGAATGGTGAACCTGAATTCAAATTTCACCTTGGGCAGATATTACCTGTGTGATTGTGAGCTTGGGTAAGTCACTTACCCTTTCTAAAATGGGCACAATAATACTAGCACATGCCTCCTAGAGTTGTGATTATCAAATATAGCTCTTTGCAAGCTTTAAAGTATTTTATAAATGATAGCTAGGATTTTTATCATTTCTCAGGGTACAATAGTATTCCATTCATATCCTATAATTTGCTCAGCCATTCACCAACTGATGGATACCCACTTAGTTTCCAGTTCTTTGCCATTACAAAAAAGAGCTGCTATAAAGATACATATGGGTCCTTTTCCTCTTTCTTTGATCTCTTTTGTGTGGAGGCCTAGATATACACATTGTTTAGTTATTTTTTGGATACAATTCCAAATTGCTTGCCAGAATGGCTGGACCCATTCATAGCTCCTTCAACAACAAATCAATGTGTTTGTTTTTTGAAAGTCCCTCCAACATTTGTGATTCTCATATTTTGTCATCTCTGCCAATCTGATGTGATCCTCACCTTTTACAGAAAAGGAAATAGGCGTAGAGATGTTAGGTGACTTGCCTAACATCAAAAAGCTAGTAAGTGGGAGAATTGGAATTTGAACCCAAGTCCTTTGACTCCATAACCAAGGCTATTGGACCACTTCATAAACACAAATATGTATATGTATACATACACATGCACATGTGTAATTACATGTTACATGTATATATATATGTGTGTGTTTACTTAGCCTGCCTCCAGAATAGACTCAAATAAATAGATGGATCTTTTTTTGAGATTTTTTTTTTTGGAGGGAGGAAGGCAGGGCAATTGGGGTTAAGTGACTTGCCCAAGGTTATACAGCTAGTAAGTGTTAAGTGTCTGAGGCCAAATTTGAATTCAGGTCCTCCTGACTCCAGGGCCGGAGCTCTATTCACTGTGCCACCTAGCTGCCACTGAGATAAGAATTTTAAAAGGATTTTCTTCCCTCCACCCCTTCCCCCCTTCCAAAAAACAGAGGCATTGACCTTTTACATGGGGCTCTTGGATATCATATTCTGTTTTAGGTGCTTCATGTGCCCTGTGGACAATAACACTATTATCATCAACTAACCCTGATCCTGTCCTTGGGTATGTCACTCCCTTCTGAGCTTCTTCCCAGTGAATTGCTTTGCTCTTTGGGTTTTCACTCCTTTCCCCTCACTATTCCCAACCATGGGTATAGATGGTGTAGTGGGAAGAGTATTAGATTTGGAGTCAGGAGACATGGGTTTAAATCCCACCTCTGAGACTTCCTGGCTGTCTGACCACAGGCTAGTCATTTGTCCTCTCAGAATCTCAGTTTTCTCTTCTACAAGATGAGATTAGTATTACTGGCAACTACCTGCCTGTGAGGTTCTGAAGAAAACACTTGGCAAACTGTAAAGTCCTGTGTAAGTGTGAGCTACTCGCATTGTAGGCTGGGTATGATTGTCAATGGAGTCCACTTCTTAGATGGAATGGAGTAGAAAGGCCTTAAATTCTTCCACAATCAAAAACTAGACCACTGTTCTCCTTCTAGCCAGATCAGCTTTTCTTGACCAGTCCGGGCAGTGTTGCTAACATTTTAAGTGTGGAATTATATGTGCCAAGGGTAGAGGAAGGGTTAGTTGAGTCATAATCCATCTACCCTCCCGGCCTTAACCAGGTGATAACACTTCTATTGAATCAATCAAGGATATTAGGCTATGTGTCTTTGGTGTGTTGGTATTAGCTAAGGAGATTAGAAGAGTCAGCTAGATGGTTAAGTGAATAGAGTATTTCATGTGGAGTCAGGAGGACCTGAATTCCAATCCAGCCTCAGCTGCTTACTAGCTGTGTGACCCTGGGCAACTCACCTAACCTTAACCCGTTGGAGAAGGAAATGGGAAACCACTCCAGTATCTTTGCCAAGAAAACCCCATGGATGGTATTGGGCTGCTACGGTCCATGGGGTTGTGTGGGGTAACAAAGACCCTTACCCAAATTAAACTCAGAGGTTTCTCAAGGTAGAAAGTAGAAAGGAGTTTATTATGATCTCTCAAGAAAGGGAGACTCACACCAAATGCATTCAATGCATTCCCAGACTATGCCAGACACAGAAAAGATAAATTCTTTTATAGACCTAATCGCAATCCCCCTCCCTAACCCCCTTCCTCTTGGCTCATTCTCATGAGCTTTGAGGGTATAATCTGAAAATGTGATAAATCCACCCCAATAATGTACAGAACAAGCAGGTGCGGTCATTTTGTAAATTTAGCAGTCTGTGAACTTTGGTACAACTCTTGCAATTTTCTGGACCCTCTTTTCTTTTAGATTAATGCAGATGTGATCGAAGCCTGTGTCCTTGTCCTTGTTCCTGGAATACTTCTTGGTCAGCTTGCCCTCACAGTATAACTGGGCAAGGAACCAAGCACTGTAATATTCTATATTTTGTGGATCCTGGTCCTATGGGAACAAGCAGATATGATTATCCCACAGATTTAGTATTCCAAAAGCTCTTACACCCCCACATTGTTAAGTCTTTTGATCTGGGTGAATGTACAGATGGGCTTGCATCCTGTGTTCCCATCCTTTTGTCCTGGAACACTTCAGGGTCAGCAGCTTGTTTTTACAGAAAAACTGAATTGAAAACCCAGCCTTAAATTCTATGAGGGTCTCCTACCCTAAAAGTCTATGAGGGGTCTTCACCATACCTCACACAGGGTCATGACGAGCTGGACACAACTGAACAAAAACAAGGAGACTAGTCCTAAGCCTTTTGGGGTTTAAGGCTCCAGTCTGTCCACTACGCCCTTCTGTGCTGCCGCTCATCTAATATCTAACTGACGCTACTACAACAGAAAACAACTCACTTTGCTCTTATGATTAGGTAGTATAGATATTATTCTTAAACGTAAAAAGCAAGGTTTAGGAAGGTTGTGTCTAATCTAGATTTGCACCCAGAACAAGTTCAGATGGGGCCTCCCTACATCAATCTGGCTGTCCCTTACATCAAACTGTCTGTTCTGAGACCAATGTGATAGTCTTCTAAATGCTATCACCTCTAAATGACCATCAGCTGACATATGGGAATTGGGGGGGCTGAGGAGTAGACTTAATGGACTTGAATGCCAGATGGACAGTGGTTTGATGAGGTTTCATCTATGTGAAATCTAGATGAAGTGAGATTCTCTACCTATTCTGGAACAACTAACCTTGATTCCAAGAAAATGGTCAAACAATTTTATTATTACAACCTCATGATGTTAAGTGGAATCTCTGGAATAAGTTTATATCTTTAGACAACAGGTCTGATTATTTAATAATCAAACTTTCCTTACTGATTCCTATGATTCTGGATCGTATGGAAAGTAGTAATTCACCCTTAATCTTATTCTGACCTTGATTTCATTGATCCCAAACAAAAACACAAACATAATTAGAACATTGAAGTTATGGGAATAAGGAAGTTAAGATGAAATGAGGTTATCTCTGATTTCCTCAATTAACATCTTGTGGCCTATGGAATCACAGAATTTCAGAGTTTGAAGGTTCCTAAGGGGTTACCAATTCATATTTGAAAAATAATCCCTGTGCCAACATCGCCAACAAGGGGTCATCCAGTCTTGGCTTGAAGACTTTCAATAAGGGGAAACCCACTACTTTTCATGAGCATGCTATTTATGCAGGGTTTTTTTGTTTTGTTCTGTTTTTTTTGAGAAGCTTTGGTTTTAACTGGAGGCCAGTCTCCACTGCTCTTTGCATAGGAAAACAGAGAACTGGCCGTCCTATCTCTTGATGAGATAATGATTGCCAGAAACCACAAAGCTTGGGCAAAGTAATGCAGACAACCACAAATGGAATTCGGTTCAAGCCACCAGAAAGACTTACCAAGGTCAGATACGTTTATAAACTTGTCTTCTCAAAAACATCGGATTACACATCATACCCAACTGGAGATCTTAAACTCAGCTGTCAAGGTCATAAGTAAATTGATATTTGGGGATATTATTGTTCACGATGAGGCTTTTGAAAGAGGAATTGCAAAAGCTAAAATAGTCGCTGACTGGACAATCTACTTGCCTAAGCAATGCAATCTGGAGGCGGGTCTCCCATAGATTGTAGGGAATTCTCAGCTGGGTACATAATCCATCCAACCTAAAATGTAATCTGGTCAATTACTTAACACTGAGAAATGGGCCAGGAGATTTCTTGGCACCAGAACTGTTTAGACTTTGTTCTCAGCAGTGAGCACTGGAGCTTGTTCAACTATTAACCATGAACTTGTTAACTCTGGAAACAGAACCAAATATAAAGTGTGGGTTACCCATCTTTAAAGGGGAAGACCTTTACCTATCTCATATTAATTCATACTGTAGGTCTACTGGTTTTCTTTTCAAAACCTTATGCTAGTTTTCTTCTAATAAATAACAGAACTGGGTTTTATAGATGTTTAGGCTGTTATTCCAGTTTAAAACATATCCTTAAATATTAGGCAGGTAATGTGGTATAGTATTATGTGTCCTACTGACAAGTATTTATGAGTGTAACCTTGACGACTCAGTTTCTCCATTTGTAAAATGGAACACTGAATGGAGAGTCAGGACACTTAGGTTTTAGTGAAACCAACTCAAATGAACAAGCACTTGTTTGTACCTGCTGAGTTCAAAGCACTGTGGTTGGTTTTGGGGACACACGTGGACACATGGACATATGGACACACCCACATACACACACACAGATCATCCCTGACCTCAAAGGCCTTCCATTCATATTATAGGAGGACATAACATGTAAGCACATGATAATCCAGGGAAGAAGAGAGCACTGGCTGTTGGAGGGATCCATTTCATAAGAGAAGGATCATCTGGGGTAAGCCTTGAAGGAAGGCAAGGATTCTGAGGAGCCGAGTCTCAGGCTGCTTAAATGTGTGAAGGGAAGAACAATTAAAAACAACAATAAGTAAGCATCTACAAAGCCACATGGAGGCTGGAGTTTGAGTCCCCAAATCAGCTAGCAGTCTGGTTTAGTTATAATGCAGACCAGGCTGGGGGACCTTGGCCTCAAGGCTGTATCGTGGCCTCGAGGCCTGGGAGCAAGTGCAAGCCGCAGAAGCCTGTTAAGAAAGGAGGGTCGTGGGTACACCTGTAGCTTAGGAGAATTCTGGCACCTGTGTAGAGAGGATGGGCTGAAGACGAGGGAAATGACAGGTGACCAATATAGAGGCTTTTACAGACATCCAGATAAAAGTGACTGGGGCCGGAACACAGCAGTAGCTACCTGAGGAGAGAGAGGGACACACGTGAGCAGTGCTGGAGAGGAACTCTTTTGAGAAGCGTTAGTGACTAATTAGATCACGGTGAGCAGGCAGAAAAGAGTCAAGAACTGTCCCGAGGCTGGGAGTCTGGAAGGATGGTCATGTTCACATATCTCTTTGTGCCTCTGTTTTCTCACCTGTGAAATAAGAGAATTACATTTGGTGGTCTTCAGGTGGCACAGCGGAGGGAGCACTGGGCCTGGAGTCAGGAAGATTTGTCTTCCTGGTTTGTTCAAATCTGGCCTCAGACACTTACTAGCTGAGTGACCCTGGCCACCCATCTTAACACTGCCTTAGTTTCTCCATCTGTAAAATGATCTGGAGAAGAAATGGCACATCACTCCACATCTTTGCCAGGAAAACCCCAAATGGGGTCATGAAGCGTCTGATACGTCTGAAACCACTGAACAACAGCAACAAGGTCGCTCCAGCTCTAACAGTTGATGATGCCCCTGCGCCCCTGCTCCCCTTCTCTCTGTACATATCCAGAAAGAGGGAGTAGAAGGAAGAGGGAAACAGACTTGTTGCTATGGAAAGAAGCCTCCATTTGGAAAGAGGACCTAGGTTTGAATCCCAACTGTGCCACATGCTAGCTGTTTCATCTTGGGCAAATAGGTTAGCCCTTCTGGGCCTCAGTTTTCTCAGCTGTAACCAACAGCTGCACTGCTTTGGAACTTCTCCATCACGTTCCAGAAGCCTCATTATTGGGAAATCTTGTCATCTTGCAGGATCAAATCGGCCTTGGTCCTCATATCTCATCAGTGCCCTCTGCCCCTGGGACTGAGCTCCAAAACCTCCACTTATGGAGGGGGTCCAGGCTAGCCATCTCCCAATCTCCCACTGGCTGCTCTGCTTCTGGACTTCTTTGTACATTTCCATATTGCTCCCATGGTGTCAGGCACCTTCTTCCCTTCCCCTTTTCCCCCTTCCCTATCTTTTCTGTGCTGTCATTCCCCATTAGATTGCAAGCTCCTTGAGGGCCCTGTCTTCCTTTTCATTTTTATACTCAGCACTTAGCACAATGCTTGGTGCATAGTAGACTTAATGTTTATTGACTGACATACATTTGCGTGTCTGTGTATGTGTGTGTGTACATGCCTATATACATACACAGACACAAACCTGTTTCGATGCTTAGAAAAAGTTGTTTATAGTCATTGCATCTACTTTCTCTCCACTCACACACTCTTCAGCCTTTTATAATCTAGCTTCCTACCTCATCACTCCGGAGAGTTACCAGGCATCTCTTCCTTGCCAAATGCAATGGTCTTTTCTCATCCCCCCCCCCCCCCCTTCTTGGCCTCCACTCTTTCTTCCCCAATGTTCTCTCCTCTTTGGGTTTTCGTGACACTACTCTCTCAATTCTCCTCCTGTCTGTCAGATTGAACCGCCTCAGTCCTTTTTGCTGACCCATCAACCATAATCGCACCTCTTTTTTTGGAAAAAAAAATTTTTTTTAATTGATTTGTTTGTTTACTTTTAGTTTACAAGACTCAGTTCCACAATCCCTTGAGTTTCAAATTTTCTCCCTTCCCTCCCTTCCGCCCCCCGCTGTGGCAGCATGCAATCAAAGTATAGGATCTGAAAATACTTTCACATTGGACATTAGTCTGGTTGTATAGAAGGGTTGTAACCAATGGAGTGAACCATGGGAAAGAGGAAACAAAACCAAACATGGAAAAGAGAGCAGGTAGTTTGCTTCAGTCTGCATTTAAACTCTGTTCTTTCTAGATCTTTCTCTGAATGTAGGTATCTCCTTCCATCCTGAGACTTGTAGAATTGTCTTATAACTGTGTGTTGCTGAGAAGAATCCAGTTTATCAAAGTTGGTCGTCACACATATGTTGTGTCTGTCGTGTACAAATTTCTCCTAGTTTTGCTCTTCTCACTTACCATCAGTTTGTATAAGCCTCTCCAGGTAAATATGAAGTCCATCTGCTCCTCATTTCTTATAGCACAATAGTATTTCATTACATTCATATACCACAACTTGTTTAGCCATTCCCCAATTGATGGGCATCCCCTTAATTTCCAATTTTTTGCCACCACAAAGAGAGCTGCAATAAATATTTTTGTACATATGGGTCTTCCTCCCACTTCTATGATCTCTTTGGGATACAACCCTAGAAGTGGTATTATTGGGTCAACATAATCACACCTCTTAACTGTGGCTATGTCCTGAACTTTCTTGTCTGTCTGTCTGTTTCACCCTCCCTACCTCTCTTCAGAGATTTAATTGTCAATCTTTATGTAGCTGAATCACAGATCTTGATCTATCAATCTATCTACCTACCCATCTCCAGCCCTACTCTCATTCCTGAGTTCCAGTACTGTATCACCTCTTTGCCTTTTGGACATTTCCAACTCAATGTCCTAGAGACATCTCAAACTCGACAAGACCCAAACAGAACTCAACGTCTTTTCTCCAAAACTTACCCCTCTTCTGAACTGCCCTGTTTCTGGTGAGAGCACCATCATCCCTCTGGTCTCTAAGGTTCCTATAACCTCATAGTCATCTCCCTCACAGCACACATCCAAATCCATCACCAAGCATGGCCATTTCTACCTACGCCATCTCTCTTACATCTGACCTCTTCTCTCCATGCACACAGCCCACCATTCTAGTTTAGGTTCTTATTAGCTCTCACCTGGATGACTGGGATAGCCTTCCCCTTAGTCTTTCAGCCTCCAACCTAACCCCACTTCAATCCATTCTCCAAACAGCTGCCAAAGGGATTTTCCTTAAGGGCAGCTCTAACCATGTCACTTTCCTACTCAAAAAAACTCCCTACTACCCCCCAGATAAAATACTGACTGCTCTGGCTTCTAAAATTGGTTGCAAGCTGTTCCTAACTTGTTTTTTTAGCATCATTCTGCATCACTCTCCTTCTCACACTGGACAGCCCAGTCAAACTGACCTTCTTCATATATACCTTTTTTAGTTTACAAGTTTCCTCTCCCCTCTTCGTGCCTCTACATCGGCTGACCTCTTGTGCCTGCTTCCTCACCTCTGATTCACAGAATACCTCACTTCCTTCAAGATGCAGGTTAAGGAGGAGCAGCTAAGCGGAACAGTGGATAGAACAATGGAGACAGGAGGACCTGAGTTCAAATCTAACCTCAGACACTTATTAGTTGAGTGGCCTTGAGCAAGTCACTTATTCCCAGCTGCTTCAAAAAAAGAAAAAGCAAAGATGCAGTTCAAGTACTACCTTCTCTACAATGCCCAACCGCTACAACCCTTACTGGCTGCCCACACTGTACTCAACTGCCTTTTATTGATTCTTTATACGTTTATATATGTACACAAGCACTTTGAGAGTCAGGATTGTTTCACTCTTTGTATCTCCAGCTCCTACCACGGTGCCTGGCACATAGGAAGGCTCAAAAATGCTTGTTGATTGATTTTGTAAATGGTTCTGAGATCTTACCAATAGGGGTATTATCTCCAGTAATGCAGATTGCAACTCCTCTGTGCTTTCTTTCCTCTGACTCCTACTTCACACCCTCCAGAATTCTCCTCCACTGGGAATTCACCAAGTGTTCCAGGACTCTTCCTCTAGGTCTTAACATTGTTTGAGTCCCACTAAAACCTGTGACCTTCTCCTCTCTTAACCTGTAAAAATCCTATCCTTTTTCTCTCTGAATCCCATGCCTCTACCACATACTTGCTGGCTTTTCTCATATTTAAATGTTTCCCTAGGTTTCTCAATGATGCACCTGTTATCTTTTGCTCTAAATACACTTTTTTTCCCCTGGTCTCTCTCTCTAATGATCTCTCCTACACTGCTTCCTAAGCACGATTCTTTACTGCTTATACACAGCAGCAGCTGCATGCCCACCCAATGTCTTTCCATGTGGGTGACTTTTAATTCTTATTCTTTGGAGAGTATGATATGCCATGATTTGCAATCATCACTAGAAGAATACTGGTGTTAAAAAAGATGAGTTTTTGTTTTATGGAAAAACTTCCAGTTGTTCAAAACACCACACAATCTTCCAAATGCAATCTAGCCTGCTCTCTGTTTAATTATAGACCCAGTTCATTTTCTATCTGCTGGTATTTGTGAAAGTACCTGCAAAACATCCTGTTTCTTTGTTCTATCTGTTCCTGGAAAAGACTCTCCATTCTTTACCATAATCCCTCCCCGAATTTCCCCTTTGTGGTTTTCAAGCACAAATTGCCCGTTTCTCCTAGATGGTGGGCTCCTTTGTACTTTGTACAAAACACTGACACTAGTGTCTGAATTTCCTCCCAATAAAATGTTTGTGCTTCCAACTCACCTTCAACTCTTCTGCATTTTGAGGGGTGGGCTTTGCCTGGCTAACATATCTGTCCAAGATATATGTACCAATGGACTTACTCTTTGGGCTGTCCTTCCAAATTTCCATCGTAATTTAGGTAATATACTATCGTCTACTTGGTTTTTCCTGAGTAAACTGTTAGTCCAAATTTCTTTGTGTGATTATGAGTATCATTGGTGAACTTCTACAATCTTCCAGGGCCTGAGGTAATCAGTACAGTTACTTTCATAAACAAGAGTTCTCTTACAGGAAAATTTCTCTTTCATTTGGACTCCATATTGGATATACTCTTGTGCCACTGCCAAAAAACAAACAAGCAAACAAACAAAAACCACCTCTGGACAAGAATATGTTTTCCTGCTTGTTTCATATGATTTTAAGAATTGGAGGACTGTTGAAAAAAGTTATCTCTGTTGTGTGTCACTCAAGGAATTGTGTACGATCCTGACATCTTTCTGGTATGCTTAGTCTAGCCCAGCATTTTCTCTCTCTCTTTTTAGCACCTCCTGTGTCACGATGATCAGTGAGTCTAAATGTTGTAGCTCCACTCTTATTGCTGGAGGAATGAGTTTGTTATAGAAAAGTTGACTGATCTTTTCCAGTTTTTGTCTGTCTTACTTGGAATTTCACTCTCAAAAACTTGTAGGATTACTTAACAAACATGTCTGCTCCTTCATCCCTGTCTCATGTGATGAAGTGGCCTTACTCCTTTCTTATCCAGGCTAACCACTTCAAATGATCCCATTCCATTCCATCTCTTCCAACAGACTGTCTCCTCTGTCATCCCCATTCTTTCACTTATTTTCAATCTCTCCCTCTCTACTGGCTCATTTCCTGCTGCCTATACACATGCTTACACTCCGCACTGGTCTTGAAAAATCCCTCACTTGACTTTTCCATCCCTTCTCACCGTCATCCCCCAGCTCTTCTGCCCTTAAACGCCTCGAGTCTACAACAGGTGCCTTCACTTCCTCTCCTCACTCTTCTTAACCCCTTACAATCTGGCTTCTGATCTTACCACTGTAGAAACGGCTCTCTCCAAAAATGATCCCCTAGCTGCCAAATCCAGTGGCCCCTTCTCATTCCTCCTCTCCGCAGTCTCTGACACTGTTGATCACTCTTTCCTCCTGGATGCTCTTCTCCTCCAGACCACACCCTCTAACAGTAGATGTCCCTCAGGGTTCTGTCCTGGGCTGTCTTCTCTTCTCTGTACTACTTCACTCGGCGATCTCATCAGCACCCATGGATTTAATTACCATCTCTGTGTTGATGGTTCTCAAAGCTACCTCTCTTGACTGAATCTCTGGTGATTTCCAATCTTACATTTCCACCTGCCTTTCGGGCATCTACAACCAGATGTGCAGTAGACATCTTAAACTTACTATGTTCAAAGCAGAACTTTCTCCCTAAACTGTTTCCCCTCCTTCCTAATACCTTCCCTATTACCTTAGAGGAGGACACTGTCCTCCCAGTCCCTCAGACTCACAACTTAGGAGTCAGCCTGAAGTCCTATGTCTTAGCCCCCATATCCAAGCTGTTGCCAAGACCTCTAGATTGTACTCTGGCAACATCTCTCCAACAGGCCTCCCTTCTTTTCTCTGATACTGAGATGGCCCTGGTCCAGACCCTCAGGCCTGGACTGTTGGGTGTGGGTCTACCTGCCTCAAGTCTCTCCATAACTCTAATCCATTCTCCATTCAGCCATGAAAGTGATTATCCTGTAACACGTGTCCAACCAGCCCTGGAGACCCCCTCCCCCTTGGGGGCTCCCTGTCGTCTCCCTATTTCTTTGGTATTCAGAGCCCTCCGTGACCCAGCTCTCTTCTACCTTTCCAGTCTTCTTACATGCCACTCCCAAACATGATCCAGCGACACCAGCCTCCTGGCTGCTCCTGGAACAAGCCGTTCCTGCTCTGGGCTCCAGGAGCCCCTGTGCCTGGAGTGCTCTCCCTCTTCTGTGCGGACTGCCAGCCTCCGACGGGAAGCCTCCTGCAGCTCCTCTCAATTCTGATGCCCCCCCTCTGTTAGTCAGTTTCTATTTATCCTCTATACAGTTTGCTTCCCATTATTTGTCTGCATGCAGTCTTCCCAATTAGATTGTAAGTTTCTTGAGGGCATTGTCTTCAACCTCTTTTTGTATCCCTAGCAAAGTGCCTGGAACATACTACATACTTAATAAATATTTACTGATTGAGTGGGTATAAAACACCTATTACATATGTCAAGATACTATTAGGAGACACCTTTCTTTCCAGAGCTAAGGTCTAGCATGCAAGCTGTGCCTTGAGCTTCGCACAACAACAATCCTTTGGGCTCACCTTTTGGTCCCTGAGCTCAGGCAAATGCCAACAGGCCCAGACATGAAGCCCTGCTACAAACAGACTTATCATCACTAGACAACCTTGTTTCACTACACTGTTTGACTGTTTGTCTAGCCACAAGTATATAAATCAAGGTATCCCCATTAGGGGCAGGGCCCAAGCACTTGTGCCTAATCTGCCTCCTTGGTTGCAGGCCATTTTCTTCACTTTGAAATTGAATTTCTATTTGATTCCTGACTCTCTTATCTCCAGCCTGCTTTGGTCAGCTCCAGCCATCCACAGGTTAGAGGCTGGTTGGGTTCAGATAATAGATACCAAGCACCGGGGACACACATACAGAAGTGATACGATCCTTGACCTTAAGATCTTACATTTTCCTAGAAGGATGTAATATGTTTTCCAATAAGTAGACAGCGTTTATACATTCAAAACAAATACACAGGAAAAGGCCTTGTTAAAGATTGCGCTTGGTCGTGAAGGGATCTAGAGAGTCCCAGAGGCTGGAGATGGAACATCTTGTACAGATATTAGCGAGTAAATCAGTAGTGTATGATAGGTGAGAGGAAGTAAAAATAATGACAGGACTATGAAAATATGTTAAAATTAAATTAATTAAAATAAAGAACATTGATACAGTGCTTCCTCCCCCCACGTGCTAAGCGCTTTACTATTATTCTCTCATTTCATCCTCCTAATTATGAGCCTGGAAATGGCTGAGGCAGAATCCAAACCTCGTCTATGCAGGGCACTAAACCAAGACGCAGGAGCATCGATGGGGCTATCCCTGAACAGGGAGCTCTCTACCTACACTCATGCAAACACCACCTCAACAGTTAGATAAATCCCCTGCTGATGCGGAAACTTTAAGTGTCAGTGTATACTGTATACACAAACATATACATATTTAAGTGTGTAGACACACACACAATACACAAGCCTTGGTGTCTATGTTTGTGAAGGGGGAAGGAAAGTATTTATTAAATGCTCACCCTGTGCTAAGCACTTTGCAAATATCTCATTTGGTCCTTACAAACATCTAGGGAGGTAGGAGCTGTTGGTGTCTCCATTCTACAACGGAGAAGAATGAGGCTGATCTATCAGCTAAGTGACTGGCCTAGGGTCACTCGGCAAGCGTCTGAGCCTGGCTCTGAATGCAGAAGAGTCTTCAGGACTGAAGATTCTATCTACCCACCGGCCCCGCAGCTGTCTCAATGACTGAGCCGCTTCCACCAGCCCGGGTCTTTAACAGCCAGGATTCTCGGTCGGTCTGCAGGAGCTGCAGGCATGCACCAACCAGCCAGGGGGTGTGCACTAGCCGCCGGCCCCAAACATTCCTCCACCCCCGCCCACCTCCCCCGCCCAAATAGTGGGCCTGCGCATGCGCACGGCCGAGCGACGGCGGGCCGGGGAGAGGGTGTGGCTATAGGCGCTGCGGGCGGCGTGCGGAAGCACGTGCGTGGGCCGGGAAGAGGAGGAGATAGGAGGCTGGGGAGGGGTCGAGGGGAGAGTGGGCGGGACAGTAGGAGGGGAAAGGTAGGAGGTGAGAGGTGAAGTGGGAGGAGAGCGGAGTGGAGCCTGGGAGCCGCGGTCCGAGTCGAGGGCGTCCCTCGCGTCCCTCCCTCCTCGCTCGGAGCCGGACCGGGGAGCTGACGGGCGGGCGCTCACGCAGAGCCCAGGCCCTTCCGCGGTCCCGCGAGCCGCCGCCGCCGCCGCAGGTAACGTGGCTGCCTCCGCCGGGCCCTAGGCCGCGCGTGCTCCGGTGCTCCCGGCCGGCTTAGTCCGTCCCGGCTCTGGCCGGTGCCCCAACTCCTCCCTCGGCGCCCGGGCCTCGGGAGCCCCGGCTGCTGCTCCAGCTCCTCCCCTCCCGAGGGGAGTCACCTGTGGCGCCGTCCCTTCGCCCCCGCCACCTGCCTGTTCCCGGAGCCGCCTCAGAGGATCCGACTCAGCGGTCGTGCTCCTCCGCTCCTGACTCTGGCCGGGGTCCGGGGAGCGGAAAGGGCGGCGGGGGAACGGGAGGGGCTCCCCAACTTCTCTGCGGTGCCTTCCCCGTCCCCGCTTCCCGGACACCGAAGCGGGGGGGACGCGGCATCATCTGGTCTCCGTGGGAATGCTGGAGCCAAACTTAAGCTGCGTGCGTGAGTGTGCGCACGCGCGCGTGTTCGTATGTGCGTGTGTGTTTGCGGGCGCGCCTTGTGCGTGTGCACGCGCCGGGAGGGAGCACTTTGCGTGCCCCGAAGCCGCAGGGGGTCTTGCCGGCAGCATTGCCGCGGGCCTCATCCCGGGGGGTTTGGGTTGGGTGCCCGGAGCCTCTTCCCGGCCCGCCCTGCCACTCTCTCGTTTTCAGGCGTTCGGTCTTTACCCCACTGTTGTGTAGTATTTATGATACTGCTAAAGCTACAACCTGGAGTCCCCTAGGTGGTTTCCGTCAGTAAGGGACCCAGATCATATAAAGTTGCCCTAGTTAGTCAGCCGGCATTTGTGAAGCCCTAAGTTCCAGGCACTGACGGAGGGAGGAAAAGTATTGGGCGGAAGGCGAGGAGGTGGCTTTTGTTAGGTCGTTGACGGACTCCGTGGACCAAACCCTCGTCTCGTAGGGATTCATCTTATCATACGCCTATTAAGCTGCTTATAATGCACCTGGCTTGGTGCTAAGCTTTGGGGATACTAAGAAAGGCAAAAAAACAACCCCTTCCCCCCGGAGCTCACCGGTTAATGGGAAAACTACAGGCAAATGAGTATGTACAAGATCTATACCAAGTAAATTTGACGTAATTTCAGAGGGAAGGTTTTTTTTGCAGAAGGTGGAATTTGAGCTGATCCTTGAAGGAATTGAGGAGGCAGAAAGGAGGAGGGAGAGCATTTTAGGCATGAGGGACAGCCAGTGGAAATGCAGAGAGTGGGAGATAGAGTGTTTTGTGCAAGGAAGGAGGAGGCCGGCGGCATTGGAGCATGGAGTATGTGGAAGGACACTGGAAAGGTTAGAAGGGCCCAGAAAGGCTTTAAAAATCAAATAAAGGATTTCATATTTCGTTTTTGTTTAGTTGTTGAAGGATGTTATATTTAGCTTTTTAATTGTTAATGTAGAATTTAACAAGTTGTCCTTTAAGAACTTTTATCATTTCAGCTAAGACTTTTGAAAAATATGTAATTTTAGGTTGCCTTGGGTAATTTCAGTTATTTTCATTTACATTCACTTTTATACAACCAAGATTTTGTTTCAGAAAAACTCTTCACTGTTTTTCTTCACTGGAAACATGGTTTTGTAGCACGAAATGTAGTATTATGGATACGTTCTATCTAGATAGATCAATATGAAAATATAAAACTAACTCTTTTTAAGGTATATAGTATTTTAGGTAAATAATAGCTTATGTTTGAGTGAGGCTTTAAGGTTTGCAAAGAGCTTCCCGTTTTACAGATGAGGAAACTTGAGTTCAAGAGGTTAAATGACTTGTCCAGAGTTATGGAATTAGTGATTGTCTGAGGTGGAATTTTTAACTCGAATTTTATCGACTCTTAATCTCCCAACATTAATCCCCATTCATAGACCAAACCCTCGTCTAGTAGGGATTCATCTTATCATACGCCTATTAAGCTGCTTATAATGTACCTGGCTTGGTGCTAAGCTTTGGGGATACTAAGAAAGGCAAAAAAACAGCCCCTTCCCCCCGGAGCTCACCGGTTAATGGGAAAACTACAGGCAAATGAGTGTGTACAAGATCTATACCAAGTAAATTTGACGTAATTTCAGAGGGAAGGTTTTTTTTGCAGAAGGTGGAATATGAGCTGATCCTTTTTATGTATTACCTGTTAATTACCTGGAGATTTCAAAGTACTTTTAACATGCTAATTTATGACTCCTACCTCCTTAAATAATTTTACTTATTTGAAGTAAATAAGAAAGGAATCTCAGTTTATTGATTGGGGAAAACTGAGGCATAGAGGTTATGATTTGACTGAGGTGATGAAGTAAGTTGTTGAAATGGGAATTGAACCCATAGCATTCTTTAGGCATTAATAAATTTTTTCAATGTTTAGTAAAAATCTAGGTAGTAATTCCTCAACTTTTAATAAGAATATTTATAATAGCAATTTGCAACAAACAGCAAGAAAATTTTATCTTAGGATGTCTAAAATTTATTTAATATTTGACTTACACCATCTCTATTGAATTGCTGCTTTAATGTGTCCTTTGCTGATTGACATCAGTTTGTCTTCTTTTCTATCCCTTAGTCATATGATTTGGAACTGGAAGAGGGCGTTAGAAGTTATCTAGTCCAATTCTCCATTTCACGGATGAGGAAAGTGAGGTTCAGAGGGGCAAAGGAACTAGCCCAAGGATCACAGCAGTAGTGACAGAGGTGATATTTGAACAAAGCTCTCCTGACTCTGAAGTCCAGGGTTCTTTCTACTACACCTTGTTGCTTCGAGGCTTTTTTTTCTCTTTATGTTTTTCTTCTGTATCCTGTTTTATATTAGAAGACAAGAATTTAAGAATAAAACAAAAACGATTAAATTCCAGAATGCATATTTTTAGCACTTTAGCCATTCCATTGTCCGATGAGATGGTGGTGAAAGCAGCAAGTTGGTAGAACAGGAAAATGGTTAAAAAAAAGATGAGTTAGAAGTGGTAGAACCAGAAGGCAGCAGCAAATATCTGGCCTATCTATGCTATAAGAATTTTTTTCATCCGTGTGTTTAGAGATTGGAAAAACATGTTGTAGCTTTTGATTTTATCCTCACCCCAGACTCTAAACTTTGACATTTGTGCTACTTGTTTGGCCTTTGGACTTGTAATTTTTTCATATTCAGTGTCACCAGATAGCTCTTTGAGGACAAGGATGGTGTTTTTTTCATTTAATAAACAAGTATGTATTAAGTGCCTATTACGTGCTAGACACCATGGTAGGCACTGGAGATACCAGTCCTCAAGGAGCCTGTATTCTGTTAAGAGACAGCATATACCTAAGAATATACAGAATATAGACAAAATAATTACAGGACAATTTTGGGAGAGGAAGGCACTATGAGCTTGGAGGAATTAGGAAAAGCTTCATGTAGAAGGTGGTACTTGAACTGAATTTTGAATGAAACATGGGATTTAAGATGTAGAGACAGGAGTTCCAAATTTGAGGGATGGCCAGTGAAAAGGCTTAGTTTAGATAGAGTGCTGTTTGAAGAACAGCATAAAGACCATTTTGGCCTGATTTTAGAATATGGAAATGGGAGTGATGTGTAATAATATTGATCAGGTTGTAAAAGGCTTTAAGAATTTTATCCTAGAGGCAATAGGGAGCCACTGGAGTTTATTGAGTAGGGGAATGACAAAATAAGCACTGTCCTTTAGAAAAGTCTCCTAGGCAGCTCTGTGTAGTATTCATTGGATCAGGGACAGACTTAAAGCAGGGAGACTAATTAGGAGGCTATTGGAGTAGCTGAGGTGATGATGGCCTGAACAAGGGTGGTGATCATGTGCATACAGAGGACTTGGGATGTGAGAGATGTTGGGGATGTAAAAATGACAAGATATGGTAGTTGAATGTTTTTATTGGAAGAATGGTGGTGCCCTCTACAGGAATAGTAAAATTCTGAAGGGCTCCTGGGGGAAAGATAGGAAGAAAGACAGAAAGATTTGGACTTGTTGGCTTTGAGATGGGATTAGAACTCAAGAGAGAGACTAAGGCCAGACATATAAATCTGTGAGATATCTGCCTATGTTTGATAATTAAACCATGGGAACTTTTTGAAGTCACCATTTGAGAGAGTAGGGTAAGCACAGAGCCCTTGTAAACATTCAAACCAGCAAAGGAAATTGAGAAGAGGGAGTCAGACAACTAGGAGGTAACTGGTGACATGAAAACTCAGAGAAGAAAAAGTATTTATTTATTTTTAATTAAATTTTTTTTGTAAAGAGATTCCCTTCTCTTTTTATTTTTTATTTTTCAACATTTGCTCTTCTAAGATTTTGAGTTCCAAATTTTTTTCTCCCTTCTTCCCTTCCCTCTGCCCCTCCCTTCCCCTTCCCCAAGAGGGCAAGCAATCTGCTATATGTGTGTGTGTGTGTGTGTGTGTGTGTGTGTGTGTGTGTGTATATTTTTTTTTTTCCACATTAGTCATGTGAAGGAAGAATCAGAACAAAAGGGAAAAACCAAGAGAGAAAAAAACAAAAAGAAACTAGTATGCTTTGATCTGTATATTCAGACTTCATAGTTCTTTCTTTTGGATGTGGATAACATTTTCCATCATGAGTCTTTTGGAATTGTCTTAGATCATTGTATTGCTGAGAAGAACTAAGTCTATCAAAGTTGGTCATGGCACAGTGTTGCTGTTACTGTGTACAGTGTTCTCTTGCTTCTGCTCACTTCACTCAGCATCAGTTCATGAAAGTCTTTCCAGGTTTTTCTGGAGTCCTCCTGTTCATCATTTCTTATGGAACAGTAGTATTCCATTACATTCATATACCACAACTTGTTCAACCATTCTGCACTTGATGGGCATTCCCTCAATTTCCAATTCTTTGCCAACACAGAAGAACTACTGTAAATATTTTTGTACATGTGGGTACATTTCCATTTTTTCTGATCTCTTTGGGATACAGACCTAGTAGTGGTATTGCTGGATCAAAGAGTATGCACAGTTTTATAGCCCTTTGGGCATAGTTCCAAATTGATCTCCAGAATGGTTGGATTAGTTTACACTTCACCAATAATGCATTAATTCCAGTTGGAGGTAGAGAGGATGGTTAGTGATTTTAAATGCTCCAGATGGATCAAGAAGGATGAGGATTGAGAAAAGGTTATCAGATTTGTCAATTAAGAGAAGATTGATAGTTTTGGAGATAGTAGTTTCAGTTGGGTAATGAGATAGGAAGCTAGATTGCAAAGGTTTAAGAAGTAAAATGAGAGAAGAGACAATAAAAAAAGGAAAATTTAACAAATGTTGATATTTATAGAATCTAAGAAGGAACCTCTAAAGTCACATAGAACACAATCCATAAACGAATGAGAAACTTCTTTAGAATGAGCCTTAGGAGTAGGCATCCAGGCTGTTTTAAGACTTCTAGTCAAGGAGAACTGCTGTTTCTCAAAGAGGGCAGCCAATTTCACATCTGTACAGTTCTAATTTTTAGATGAAATTTTTATTAAGAGTTTACTCTGTACCATGCATTTCCTTTTTATAGAGCTAAAAATCATCTTCTTTGCAACTTCCACCCATTGCTTCCATTTCTGCCTTCTAGAGTCGTAATAAGTCGTAATAATGATTCTTTTTCCATGTGAGTCTTTCAAATACTTTAAGATGGGGATTTTGCCACTTAAGTGGTCTTTTCTGCTTATTTCCTTTAGCCTCTCATATGAAGTGCTTTCCAATCCCCTAAGCATTCTGGTTGCCTTTTTCTGAACATACTTCAGCTCCTGTCAGTGGCCTTAAAATTTGTGCTTAAAAGTGGACTTGATTCTTTAGATTGGGTGACTACCGAAAAACTTGCCCATCCCCGTGGCAGCTTCCCCTAAAAGCATTCATTTAAGTTTCTACTAATTTATGACAGGCTGACATGATAATCCATATACATTTTTTTGGGGGGGGTTGAAGCCTGGCATTTTTCAGTTTTTTAAAATTTATTTACTTTTAGTTTACAGCATTCAGTTCCACAATCCTTTGAGTTTCAGATTTTCTCCTGCTCTCTCACCTCCCTTCTCCTCCCCATGGCAGCATGAAATCAAATATAGGTTCTACAAATACCTTCACACTAAACATTAGTCAAGTTGTAAAGAAGAAATTATAACCAATGGAGTGAACAATGAGAAAGGGACAAAACAAACACAAAAGAGAGAGAGCAAGTAGTTTGCTTCAGTATGCATTCAGACTCTGGTAGTTCTTTCTCAGGATGTGGATATTCCTTTCCATCATAAGTCTTTTGTAGTTGTCTTCTAACCATGTATTGCTGAGGGGAGCCCAGTCTATCAAAGTTAGTTGTTACACATACAGTGTGTCTGTAATTGTGTACAAAGTTCTCCTGGTTCTGCTCTCCTCACTCAGCATCAGTTTATATAAGTCTCTCCAGGTTATTATGAAGTCCATCTGCTCTTCATTTCTTATAGCACAATAGTATTCCATTACTTTCATATACCACAGCTTGTTTAGCTGTTCCCCAATTGATGGGCATCCCCTTGATTTCCTATTCTTTGCCACCACAAAAAGAGCTGCTATAAATATTTTTGTGCATAAGGGTCCTTTTCCCACTTCTCTGATCTCTTTGGGATACAGCCCTAGCAGTAGTGTTGCTGGGTCAAAGGGTATGCACTTTTTATAGCCCTTTGGGCATAGTTCGAAATTGCTCTCCAGAATGGTTGAATCAGTTTATAATTCCAACAATAATCCATATTAGTTTTCATTCACTTCTCTATCTTTCTAATATAATACAGGAAACACTAATGAACAAAGAATACTAGCATGCCATGATAAATAACTGAAGGAATTATTGAATACTTGCAGAGGTGGACAGGATTAAATAATTACATTACATACATTTAAAGGTTTAAATAACATTTTGGTGCTGTAATAGGGAAGGGCCAAGGGAGGTGATGGTATCTCTGGAGTTGCTGAGGTGAGTGTAGAGAAATTTGCTAGGCTAGGAGGGAGATAGTACTGGCATTGGGTACAGTTTAAAAAGCAAGTTAATTTGTTAGAAGTGATGATCACAGGAAGAAAGAAGATATATGAACTAGGATGTAGTGAGACAGGAGTTTTACATTTGATGACTTTAAAATTTATCCATGATTGGTCCCAATTCCAGCCGCCTCTTATTTCTACTGGTAAGTACATACTTCTGTGATGGAATTAAAGAACATAAACTCTCCTTTCTAAGAAAGACCTCATAGCGCATTTCAGACCTAAAAGTAACAAACTTGAACAAACCAGTTGCTGCACACAGTACAGACCAGGTCAGGCCATCATTACCACCTTGACCAACAGTTTCTCTGAGATGCTGATAGAGACACCCCAAGACATTGAACTCAAGAACTTTGGCAATAGCAGATCTCCCAGGCTGCTAAACCTACTTCTGTTCCAACCCAGTCCTTATAGTCATCATTTAGGGGAGAAATCATTGTGAAGGAAGGGCTAATCTTCCTTATCCCCACCAGCAACAATTGTCACTTAATTTTTAAGCCACCAATAGGCACATGATCACATCACTCTCCATACTACTAGTCCTGCTGCTTTCAGCCCAGCCTTCACAGCCATCATCTTAGGAGGCAGTTCCTGTGGCAAGGGGGCCAGCTATTTTTACCACCTGCCAGCCAACTGCTTTCACAGAGCAGGCTGGACAGCCCAGTTGAATCAGTAAGCAGGGTGCCCTGGGGAAGAGATAGAAGGCAGCATGTTCTAGGTAGGGCAGACTTCTACCACCCCCATCTTGACTGCCCTCTCACCTCAGACCCTGAATGGAGACAAATCAGGACCCTCAACCCAAGAGCCTAGGGAATGGTAGTGCTTGAAGCTCCCTCCCTGAACCTGTCCTCCTGGGAAGCGTCCCTGTGGAGGCTGCCACCTGGTAGTTGCTCTTAAAGGAGCAACAGTCACTAAAGTGCTTGGTCCTGTCAAAGGATTCATTCTCAGAGATAGATGTGATTTGTCAGGCACCCCAAGGACGTAAGATTTGCAGATGAAACTTTCAATGTGTGTTGTCTGCCCCATTAGAATGTGAGCTCTTAGGGGGAAAAGAGGGAGATGGGATAGAAGAGAGAGCAGACTGGAGGAAGGGGTAATCAGTATGCTTACCATCTTGGGTTAGGGGGTAGGGGAGGGATGGGGAGAAAATTTGGAACTCAATCTTGTGGAAATGAATGTTGAAAGCTAAAATAAATAAATTCTGGGGGTGGGGTTGGGGAAGAATGTGAGCTCTTTGGGAGTAGGGCTTGTCTTTTCTATTTGTATTTCCAGTGCTTAGCGCAGGGCTTTGCACATAGTAAGTACTGAATCATTATTTTATTCTAACTAGGGATTATTTCACAACTGTATATCACAGCTGGACAATGGATTTAGCAGAAAAGAGATATACTAAACCTTGTACCAGTTCAGTTGGATTTCTACTTGGTAGAATCCAGATTACCTAAGTTGGAGTTTTGTCTTACCATCAATATATTTCGGTCTGGTTTGTTTTTCTCTGAATCTGTGGGTTTTATAGGTGTAGAGAACTTCCATTGAAAAAATTCTTAACTATAAATCTGCAAGTGTTCAGTAACTTTGAGACAGTTAGCTGGGCACTGACATGTTACATTAGTTGCCATGAGTTCACATAACAAATTTGTGCTAGTGTTGGTGAGTGATCCCAACTTTTCCTGACGTCAGAGGTAGCCTTCTATCTAGTATAACATGCAGCTCCTCAAAAAATAACCTGAACTATTTACTTTTACTATGTCCAAACTCTTGGGTTTTTATTCTCCCTATATATTCATAATGACCAGCCTTTTTGAAATTTAGAATACTTGGTCAAGTAATGTGGAAAGATCCATGTGACATTATAGTCCTTAAATCATACTGATAATGAGTCAAATTTTTAAGTAAGAGGAGTTTTACAGCTATGAGACTTTACTTAAGATTGTATTTTCTCTGGATATATTGAAGGCCGGTGTCTGAGAATTCTAGAAAACTAAAAAGACTATAAGCTGCTAATTGAATATTTTAAATGACAAAGAAAAGCTTTTTAAAAATTAGATTCCCAGTAATTGTTTTATTTTTAAAGAATGGGTACAATACTTTATGAATATAGTTATTTAACTCAGCATATGCATGAGTAAGTACTAAATGCATTTTTTCAAATATAAATATATTGATGCCCTGTCAGCCAGTTTGTTAGAGAAAACTTGAATTTTGGTTCTGGCTTTTCTACTTGTGCCTTGACTCCTGTCCTTTTCAAAGATAAATGAGATCCTATCTGAGAAGCATTTTGAAGCTCTTTAGGAAAATATATTTAATTTCAGTATAGTATTTGTCATACTGTCACGAGACTGTGGCATATTAGTGACTTTTCCATTCTATTTATTTTATTTTTATAACATTATTTTTAATGTGTTTTTTTTTTAATTTTGGGTTCCAGATCTCTCCCTTTCTCTCCTCCCTCATCCACTGAAAAGGCAAACAATATGAAATCAATTCTATATGTTAAATCATACACAACACATTTCCATATTAGTTGTATCATTAAAAAATTAAAGCAAGAAAATTATACTTCAGTTTGCATGCAGAGTTTATCAGTTCTTTCTCTCTGGAAGTAGATAACATTTCTTCATCATGAGTCCTTTTCTAATTACCTTGGACGACAGTATTGATCAGAGTAGCCAAATTTTTCACAGTTGATCACCATTACAATGTGGCTGTTACTTTGCTCAATGATATCCCAGTTCTTCTCACTTTTCTTTTCATCAGTTCGTATAGGTCTTGCCATGTTTCTTCTGAAACCACTCTGCTCATCATTTCTTATAGCACAGTAGTACTCCATCACAGTCATATACTTGTTCAGTCATTCCCCAATTGAACATCCTCTCGATTTCTTATTCTTTGCTACCACAAAGAGAACTACTATAAATATTTTTGTGCATATGAGTCCTTTCCCTTTTTCTTTGATCTCTTTGGGGTACAGACTTAGTAGTAGTATTGCTGGATCAAAAGGTTATACAGTTTTATAGCTATTTCGGTATAGTTCCAAATTGTTCTCCAGAATGGTTGTATTAGTTCACTACTTTACCAAGAGTTCATTGATGTAGCTATTTTTCCTCTTCACCTCCAGCATTTGTCATTTCCGATAGGGGTAAGTTGGTACTTGAGCATTGTTTTAATTTGCCTTTCTCTAATCAGTAGTGCTCTAGAGCATTTTTTCATATGATAGATAGCTTTCTATTTCTTCTTCTGAAAACTGCCTATTCATGACCTTTGACTATCAACTGGGGAATGGCTCTTATGTTTATAAATTTGACTCAGTTCCCTATATATTTGAGAAATAAGTCCTTTATCAAAGAAGCTTACTGTAAATTTTTTGTTATTAGTTCATTGTTTATGATACCTTTTAGCAAAATGTAGTTTCCCTGATTATCTTTTTCAATTAGATCAAATTTTGCTTTTGCTTTGTCTGAAATCATTAGTTTCCCTTGTCCTCTTCACTTCAGCTGAAACATATTAGATTCCGCTCCAGCTCTTCATTTCAGCTCTCTGTGTCTTTCTGTCCCAAGTGTGTTTCTTGTATACAACATATTCTTGGATTTTAGTCTCCAAGCTATTCTGTTATCTGCTTCTGTTCTATGGGTTAGCTCATCTCATTCACATTCCTAATTATGATCATGAACTAAATTTCTCTTCATCTCATTTTCTTTTATTTATCCTTCTCTCTCTTTTTATCTTGTCCTTCCTCTGTGTTGCTTCAGAATACTACCTCCCCAATCCAATTTGCCATCTCCCTTATCTCCACCCCCACTCCCCTCAGTCTCCTATCCCCTGAATCTTCTCTCTCTGTATTGGGTAAGATAGATGTCCATACCCAACTTAGTGTATATACTGTCCTTTCCTGTTTGAACCAATTTGATGAGTGTGAGGATCAAACATTGTAATAGTAAGGAAATTTGAAGATCCCTTTGTGTAGCCAAGCTAAGAGGTACTTAGCACCTAGTTTCAGATTAAGCCTCTATTAAAGAAACAGAAGGTATGATCTCCTGTTGCTGATAAAACAAGAAGGGGCTGAACAGGGAGGAGTTATACCATATTTAAGGAAGAGTACAAGTTGGACAGTCAGAATTTCCTGGGATAAGCTTTGTGGAGGGATAGGAGCTACTGCCGGAGAAAGAGAGAGAATTTCTCTTAGTGAGCATCTAGAGGCTGGGCTGCTACTGCTGGACTGGAGACTGAGAATTGAGAAGATTTGAGACAGAATTTCTTGGAACAAGCCATGTAGAGGCTGGATAAAGTGATTTTGAATTTGAGAATGGAGCTGCCTAGGATTTCTGAGGGCCAGCCGGAGCTGCCAACTGGAGCTGCCAGAGGAAGCATGACTTTGGTGTCGGTTCTTTGTCTGTGGCTCTGTTAAGTTTTCTCTTCCCAGGAACAGAAACTGTGAAGGACTTGAGGTGGACTGGACACTGTGATCTTCAATATGGAGTAGGAACTGCATGGAGAGCTGGACAAGGAGCTGGGAGCTGTTTGCCTTTGAATTCAGGTGGCAGTTGGTTAGATTCGCGTGGGAGCTGGGACCATGGAAGAGAAACCATGAAAGCTGAAAGCCTGTCCTGAGTCAAGATGAAAAGACCTCTCTGTGGGTACTGAATAGTGACTGATGAAATTGTAATTTACTAGTGACCTGTTGGATGGCTTCTGTACTTTCCACTACTCCTTAAGAGGGTGCTGAGTAGTGACTGTTGAAGTTGTAACTTGATTGCATTCCATGGGTGGAGGACTTTGACTTTTGTACTTTTGTGTCTCCTTAAGGATGACTGAATTAAGGATTAAGGAGGCTTGCCTCCTTAAGACTGATTGAATTAAGGATTTAACTAAATGATTGTATAAGTGAATGCACCTTGTTTAAAAGAGAACCACTGAATGATTTACTAAGTGATTGATTGACTAAATGATTGTACTTTGTTTAAACTATGTGACCACTTTGTGAAAACACTATGTGGCCATTTTAGTGATAAATTGTTGAGTTATTATGTAATTGTGAATGCTGTATTTTGATTTTTTGTGATAAGTTGTAACATTCTAAATGCTGTACTTTGATTTTCTGTGAATGTTTTGCTCTGATTTGTTACTGAATAGAGAGCTTGCTATACTATGTAATCAGAACCTTGAAAGCTGTTCACAGCAGCAGTCCTCTGGAAAGCTGCTCGTGCTTGGCTTTACAAGCATTGCCTATCTCCCACCCCATTTTCCCCTCCATTATAAAAGCCCTTTTGTGCCTCTTTTACGTGGGGAAATTTTGCCATTCTACTTTTCCCTTCTCCCAGTGACTGCTTCTTTCTCATCCCTTCACTTTTTTTTTTTGAGATCATCTGAACACAGTTGACTTATGCTTATGCCATCTGTCTATGTAGGTTCCTTCTAACTTTGCTAATAATCAGTTCTTTGGAGTTACATGTATCATCTTTCTATCTTTGCCCTCTGTCTATGCAGACTCCTTTTAATTGCCCTAACAATGATAAAATTCTTGTGTGTTACATGTATCATCTTTAGGAATGTAAACAGTTTAACTCCATTGAGTCCCTTACGATTACTCTATCATGTTTACCTTTTTATGTTTCTCTTAAATCTTCTGTTTGAATGTCAGATTTTTTATTGAGCTCTGGTCTTTTCATCAGGAATTCTTGGTAGTCCTCTATTTCATTAAATATCCATTTTTTTCCCTGAAGGATTATACTCAATTTTGCTGGTTGTAATCCTAACTCCTTTGCCCTCTGTAGATATTCCAAGACCTCTTCCTTCTTTAGTATAAAAGCTGCTAAATTTTATGTGATCCTGACTGTGGCTCCAGGATATCTGAATAGTTTCTTTTTGACTGCTTGCAATATGTTCTCCTTGACCTGGAGTTCTGGAATTTGGCTATAATATTCCTCTGAATTTTCATTTTGGGATCTCTTTCTGGATATGATTGGTAGATTTTTTTTAGTGTCTTTTACCCTCTGGATCTAAAGATATCAGGGAAGTTTTCTTGGATAATTTCTTGAAATATGATGTTTAGATTCTGTTTTTGATCACGGCTTTCGGGTAGTCTAGTAATTCTCAAATTCTCCCTCGATTTATTTTTCAGATCAGTTGTTTTTGTCATGAGTATTTAACTTTTTTTCTTCTATTTTTCTTTCTTTTGACTTTGTTTTATTGTTCCTTGAAGTCTCATGAAGTCGTTAGCTTCCACTTATATAATTTTAATTTTTAGGGAATTATTTTCTTCAGTAGACTTTTTGTATCTCATTTTCTATTTCTGATTTTAAAAAAAAAATAATTTATTTATTTTCTTGTTTACATCATTCATTTCCATGAGATTTTGAGTTAGAAATTTTCTCCCCATCTTTCCCCTACCCAACACCTCAAAACAGCCATCCCACTGTATAACCCCCTCCCCCAATCTGCTCTCTCCTATGTCCTCC